>CANTAL010000011.1:1700000-2300000 GCA_947650365.1 Chamaelirium japonicum
ATATATATATATATATATATATATATATATATATAGGGTCGGGATAAGTTGACCTAGCAAATTTTGACCCAGCAATAACCCAGCACCCTTTGATGAATCTAGAGGTTTTAGAATGAGCTGATTTTTTGTAGGCATGTTGTCTATGGTATGCTGATCATCCTCACAAAAAATCAGCTCATTCTAAAACCTCTAGGTGCATCAAATGCTCTAATCAAATCAACAGTTTTCGACTATCAATTTTAACCGTTGATTTGAAGAGCGCATTTGATGCACCTAGAGGTTTTAGAATGGGTTGATTTTTTGTGAGGATGATCAACATACTATAGAGAACATGTCTACCAAAAATCAGCCCATTCTTAAGCCTCAAGATTCATCAAGGGTGCTAGGTAATTTGCTGGGTCAAAATTTGCTAGGTCATCTGATCCTGACCATATATATATATATATATATATATATATATATATATATATATATAGGGTCAGGATCGGATGACCCAGCAAAATTTTGACCCATTAATAACCCAGCACCCTTTGAGGCACGTAGATATTTTAGAATGGGCTGATTTTTTGTAGCCATGTTGTCTATGATATGTTGATCATCCTCACAAAAAAATCAGCCCATTCTAAAACCTCTAGGTGCATCAAAGGGTGCTCTTCAAATCAACGGTTAAAATTGACAGTGAAAAACCATTGATTTGAAGTGCGCATTTGATGCACCTAGAGGTTTTAGAATGGGTTGATTTTTTCTGAGGATGATCAACATACCATAGACAACATCCCTACAAAAAATCAGCTCATTCTATAACTTCTAATTGCCTCAAAGGGTGCTGGGTTATTAATGGGTCAAAATTTGCTGGGTCATCCGATCCTGACCCATATATATATATATATATATATATATATATATGTATATATATATATATATATATATATATTATATATATATATATATATATATATATATATATATATATATATATATATATATATATATATATATATATATATATATATATATATATATAGGTGTTACGTTGCGCTGTGAGCTATCCCCCCGAAAGTGCGCTGCAAACCCCCAGCCGTCCGATCGGCGTGAATCGAACGGCACAAATCCTTTCCGCCTCGGTTAAAACACTACGAACGCCCGGCCGTCCGATCGGCGTGAATCGAATGGTACAAATCCTTTTCGCCCCGGTTAAAAGGTGTAGCCGTTCGATCGAATAATCGAACAGATGAGATCCATGGAAAATATTTGAATAGGACAAAAAATCATGATTGTTGGGTCATGCGTTAATGCGATAATCAGCCCCGACCGTCCGATCAGTGTGAATCGAATGGTACAAATCCTTTTTGGTTTTTTGTCCTATTCGAATGAGATCCCACAGATCTCATCCGTTCGATCATTCGATCGAACAGCTACACCTTTTAACCGGAGCAGAAAAGACTTGTGTCATTCGATTCACACCGATCGGACGGTCGGGAGTCGCAGTGTTTTAACCGGGGCAGAAAGGATTTGTGCCGTTCGATTCACGTCGATCGGACAGATGGAGGTTCGCAGCGCACTTTCGGGGGGACAGCGCACAGCACAACGTAACACCCCTCTCTCTCTCTCTCTCTCTCTCTCTCTCTATATATATATATATATATATATATATATATATATAATATATATATATATATATATATATTATATATATATATATATATATATATATATATATATATATATATATTATATATATATATATATATAATATATATATATATATATATATATATATATAATATATATATATATATATATATATATATATATATGGGGTCAGGATCGGATGCCCAGCACCCTTTGATGCACCTAGAGGTTTTAGAATGAGCTGATTTTTTGTAGACATCTTGTCTATGGTATGTTGATCATCCTCACAAAAGATCAGCTCATTCTAAAACCTCTAGGTGCATCAAATGCGCTCTTCAAATCAACAGTTAAAATTGATAGTCAAAAACCGTTGATTTGAAGAGCGCATTTGATGCACCTAGAGGTTTTAGAATGGGCTGATTTTTTGTGAGGATGATCAACATACCATAGACAAGATGTCTACAAAAAATCAGCCCATTCTAAAACCTCTAGGTTCATCAAAGGGTGCTGGGTTATTGCTGGGTCAAAATTTGCTGGGTCAGTCGATCCCGACCCATAGATATATATATATATATATATATATATATATATATATATATATATATATATATATATATATATATATATATATATATATATATATATATATATATATATATATATATATATATATATATATATATATATATATATATATATATATATACTCGTTTTTTTACTCATACTTTAACCCGTCATCCAAACCGTTGGATAGAGGTTTTCGAATTTGCTGATTTTTTACGAGAAGGATATCAATAGCTTAGATTGCATATTCAGAAATAATCAGCACATTATAAAACTTCTAGGTGTGTCAAATGTGCTCCTCAATTTAACGGTTAAAATTGATGCTTGACAAAGTTTTTTAGATTTGAATCAGCTAGAGGTTTTAGAAAGTCGTAATTTTTTATGGGTGTGCAATTTAAGTCATTGTGGTCCTCCTCGTAAAAAAATAGTAAATTCTGATACCTCTATCCAGCTATTTGGATGATGGGTAAAAGTATGAGTCAAAAAATTATGTGTTACCCATATATATATATATATATATATATATATATATATATATATATATATATATATATATATATATATATATGTGTGTGTGTGTGTGTGTGTGTGTGTGTGTGTGTGTGTATGTGTGTGTGTGTGTGTGTGTGTGTGTGTGTGTGTGTGTGTGTGTGTGTGTGTGTGTGTGTGTGCGTGCGCGCAGACTACTAAATTTTCGATATGTTTCTATAATAAAATATAGCAGTCTCCTGTTGCATAGAAATTTGTGAGTTGATATACTTTGGCTTATTTGGTAAACAAGTTTATGATTGTTGATTGATTGTTTGATATGCGAAACTTCTGAACACATAATTGAGTTTTGGAAGAAAAATAGGAAAGTTAAATCAACTAGAAAACTTAGTGTGTTTTTTTAAGAATATTTTAATGTATTTTGTAGGAAATTTATACGTAGTTGCTAATGGTTGGACAAGGTGAGGCAGTGGTTCTTAATTTAGCAATCCATTAGTTTTTTTATGAAAGTCAAAAACCTATTTACAATCAATTATTACCTACTACATTAGTTTTTTCAATCTCGGCTAAAGTTCATTGAAGAGAAAAGATGAATCCTAAAAGATCGCTATAGAAACTAACTAACTATAAGAACCTTGCTCGCAAATATATGATCCTATTTGATATTTCCACAGGAATCTAATCTGAAGACTGCAGAGAGGACATCTCAGAATTACCTGTACCATGGTCTCAAGCTTACTTCGTGAATAGAGATATTCCTGCTTGATCACTTGCAGAGCCTTCTGGCAACTAGGAAAAAAAAAGCGATAATCAGGTGTAGGTCCAGCGTAATAGTATTGGTTTACATTAAGTCCACCATTTACTATTGGTTTACATGAAGTCCACGAAATGCTTTAGAAAGAGACAATCATGCATAACCGTTTCTCAACATCAGAGGTCCCCTTCCAACCGGTTTTATGATTTGTTTTTTTCAAATACCAAATAAACCAATGAGATACTCTCCCACATAAAATCAACATACTAACTATAGTGTCACTGTTGCTACAAGGATTTTATTGTAGCGGCTACAGTGAAATCATTGTTAAGTAGCTATCATGATTTAGGTTTACTAATTAGGTTAGAGTTAGGGTTCACTATTAGGGTATAGAATTAGGGTTAGGGTTAGTATTCACTATAAGGGGTATAGAATTAGGGTTGGGTTTAGGATTATGGTTCACTATTTAGGATATAGAATTAAGTTTAGGGTTAGGGTTCACTATTAGGGGTATAGAAGTAGGGTTAGGATGAGGTTTAGGGCTAGGGTACACTATTTAGGGTATAGAATTAGGGTTAGGGTTAGGTTTAGGGTTCACTATTTAGGGTATAGTAGTAGTGTACTTAGGGTTAGGGTTTCACAACATGACAAAAAAGCTTCGGAATTTCATTACCTTTTTGGCATGTTGTGAAACCAGCTTAACTAAATGGTTGGAAGGGCATATGAGTTATTTTATCAACTGTTGGATCTTTTATAATTAAACTTTGAATTATGGGCCTCCATTAATAGGAAAGTTTTTTTGTTCTTAATGTAAATATTTACAAGTACATTAAAAGGATGGATTGCAAAGTCCCTCCCCCCCCACCAAAAAAAAAAAAAAAATGCACATTATAGCAAAGAAAAGGTCTTTAAACAAATTAGATGTGAGCGTGTATCCCAATGAATAAGATGAATGTTCTAAAGTTTTAGTATCATAAAAAAATGAAATAAGGCTAAATATTACATTCTTTGAATCAATTCAATTTTTCATATGATTCAAATTTTGGAAATTATTTACCCTTCTTTATCATACGCCTCACAAAATTCACGGAATTGGATGCTGGCCAGCTCCACATTCCGAGCACCCACACTGCAATGTAGAATTCCACAAACAATGAAATATGTAAGAAACCGCTATATGTATATATATACGATAAATTATTTAAAGGTGAATATATTATACTTAAGAAAAATATTGAATCATCATCTTCCAAGTCTTTTCTTATGAAGACTACATAGGTTGTTTCTAATTTTTATAGAATATCAATCTAATGTCAACCCTCCAAGATTGGTATAGAAAATCTTAGAATGCAACTTTGGTAAGAAAGGGCCTACCAAGAAGCCAAAAGGCCAGTTGGTGGGTAGCGAGACCCGCCTTATTGGTTATGCAACTTAACTCATGCGACCAGACCTCCAAATCCTCATAGACAAGGAAACAACCTAGGCGACGAGAGTATAAGGAATGATTTGACAATGAAAAGATTGTATTGACGCAATAAATTCTAGAAAATTAGTTTCTGTCAGATCAAAATCAATTTGAAGGAATTCCTTAACGGTGAAAATGACTAAGCTTGGCTTCCTCAGCAAGTGGATCATGAGAGTGAACTTTTCTTTGTCCATCATGTGTTTTTATCACCGAGTTGATTTTTCCTGATGGACGGACATCGAAACCAATCAAGTTTAACGACACCTAAAAATTTTTGACGAAACTAAATTTACCTAATAATCGACCATCCAAAAATGACCAAATTTGTCTCATTTTGCGATCAGCAAGATCAAACTTTTGTAAAATTGGCGTGTCGCTATGAGAGAAAATTGGGTTAATGACTTTCGCAGCGACATGCGTGGAAAAAAAATTCCAATTTTTTTGCCTTATTTGACAATCCCTAATAATGAGAAAAGAAGGCTTAAACAACATTTTAAGCAAACCATGAGTACTTTTACATACTTTGGGCACCTCTGACCTAGATTTTCAATTGCATATAAATCTTTCTCTGAAAAACTCAACATACTTTCCATTTAGGCCTTCATCACAATACAAATGTCACTCTAACCAATTGCATAGAAACATTTCTTTGAAAAATTCAACATACTTTCCATTTAGGTCTTCAACACAATACAAATGTCACTAAAACCCGTGTTCCAAGTAGAAGAATCATTGGTTAAAACAAATTCTCTAAAGCAAGCTGTAACTAGAACAAACATAGAGGTAAATAAGAAAATACAATACCTAGAGCTGCTTCCTTTCAGTTGGTGTATATAAACATTCATCATTTGGTAATTAGCAACAGCCTGATTTCTGCATATAGAAGATCGCATGCCACCAAATTCAAATCTCAAGTTAACAGTTACAAGCGCACGAGAGGTGTATAAATATCCAGACATACAAAAACTTATCTAGCTCCGCGAAAATCCTTTCACAATCACCAAAGAACATGGTGATCACTTCGTTAACAAAATTGGGATGGTCCGGACCTTGCAGCATTTGAAGCTGGTGGAACTGCTCATCCAACAATCCCTGTAGCAGGAGATGAACACAACATTTCACTAATATACCTAGGAGAGAGAGAGAGAAGGGGAGAGGGGGGGGGGGGTTATGCCCTTCGATATACATTGTTGACCCCCCCTCTCTAACAGCTTGAGTTTTTAGATGAGTTTGTTTGTTAACATGGTATCAGAGCAAGAAGTCATATGTTCAAATCCTTGGAGATACATTTAAATATTGGTTCTTCTTTATCCTTACACAGTTATATATATGTGCCTGCGTATTTCCATGGTGTTTATTCCTGTACAAAAGATCGTACGTGCTTCGGAGTGTTAAGCCCTTGGATACACATTGTTGGCCCCCTCTCTAAAATCTCGAGCTTTTAGATGAATTGGTTAGTCGATGTGGGTGGGTGGGTGTGTGTGGGTGGGGGGGGGTTTACCTCATCGAATAGGGAAGCCATCAATTCATCCAGCTGTTGATGCAGAGCCTTCAATGCCATTGTTAAAAGGGTGAGAGGTCCACTAAGAAGAGAGGTGTATGGAGGGATGAGGGGAGACGATGGAAGGCAAGAGCATTCATGCCTATTTATAGGGTTCGTATACTTGCTTCTTTTTCTGATTATCCACTCATTTATTAGTGCAATCTTTTCATGCTCCTCTTTTCTCCTCTATTCGATGATGTGGAGAGAACAGTAAGCACCTTGGTGAACTTACCAGCTCATAAATTCAAATAACGAGCTATACGCTGAAAATAAATTTCGAGCTTCACAGCTTTGTTTTACGATAATAATTAGCCTTAATATGGAGTGTTAGAGATGTTTGTTTATGGTTTCGAAAGTGGAAGGGCGTGCATGTCTATTTTCCTATGTATAAACCATGTATAGATGATGTGTATATATTCTATTGGCAAAATGAGGTGGGCCAACAAAATTATTTTGAGTCCTAATTAAGTTCTTTGCGATACCGCTCACTTTTCATTTGTTACTAACGTGGAGTGCTACAAAAGGCTAACCCCCTTTACAATGTGGGACTGAACATGTCTCAACACTCCCCCTAATGCAAACCATGCATGGAAGGCACCAATCGGGCAAAGGGGGAGGCGGGGTAGGGGGGTGGTTCCGAAACGGGCCATCTCTGAGTTATTAACCCGGAGTGCTCCAAAAGGCTAACCTTTTGGAGGAGAGAGAGCACAACATGTATATTAAGTTGCATAATGGCACCCCCTTTCCGATGTGGAACTAAACTTTTCTCAACACCATTAAAAATTTAGACAATAAACAAAAATAAGAAATATAATGGCTTTTGCTTAGACACGGGATCCTCTGAGGGTTTTTTTTTTTTTGGAGAACTCTCGAGGTGAGGGGGGTTGCGCATGGACCCTGATTTGTTTATTAAAAAAGAGCAGGATACCTACATTTCAAGTCATTGCCAACGCATCATAAAATACATGTAACTTATCACCCAAAAGAGCGTCGCGACCGACACCCCACTCCTGGATCGCCAGGCAGATACCTGAAAATAATATCTTCTTATGATCTTGTCACCCCGCGAAAGGCTTTGTCATTACGTGTTCACAAAATCTGCCATATAGTAGCCAAAGCCAGTATATCCGAAGCCCGCCTGAGCGAGCCGCCAACTCGCTTGATACGTCATTTTGTCCACAATGAGAACAAAGATGTAACACGACCCTGGACCCCAGCAGATGCGCACGCGCACATGCCCCCACACTACTGCAGCTTACAGACAATGCAGCAATAGATTGTTGGTGGATTCTTTGACTCTCGAGTTGCAGCATGGGTAAGATGTGTCAGTCACACCTGGATGATGTCGCCGCTGAAGTTGAACCCTAGTAAGTATCCGGCCCTTCAAAGCAATTAGTAGTGCTCATATATATTAAAGGCAAAACTTGTTGGAGGATTAGTCCCACCTCGGTAAAGTCGAGGGCGAAAACAATCTTTATATGTATGATGGGACCTTATCTCAATACCTGGGTTTTGGGATAAAGAAAATCTCACATGTTATCAGAACCTAATCGTATCATTCACCTACCGGGTGTGGTCCCCACACATCTATCATCCATATGACAAGGACCACAAAAGATTGGCATGTACATAAAGGGGAGTGTTGAAGGAATAGTCCCACCTCGGTAAAATAGAGGATGGAAATGATCTTTATATGTATGATAGGATCTTATCTTAATACCTGGGTTTTGGGATAGAGAAAATCTCACAAAAATAAAATACCAACCATTGGATACACCAACGTCACTATCGAGATTCGATTGATATGACACCACTGAATTGAATGTCACTACAATGGCTGTGATTCAGTTTTGTTGTTAACCTATCCGATCCTCTGTGCCCTTTGGCTTATGGTACTTTGCGGTGAATTGCATCGATAACAAGGTTGTGCAGTCAGTAAAGAAATCTTAGTTAAAGTCGAGAAGTTGCTCCGAAGATTTTTGGTGGATTCTCCTGTAAAGACTTTATGAACTGTATCCATGGTTATCTTATCTAGTATGCTATGAAGAAACATCAATGGTCCATGTTGTGGTGATTTTCCTGAAGCAAGCGTTGCAATGCAGGCTAAGCACATCAAGGGCAACGCCGCAGAGGATTCGCAGCCCCCTGCTTCAGATATTGTGTAGTTAATGACAATCAGTAAAGAAGATCTCTCTATGCATGGAGTTGGATTTCATTGCACCAGAGAGTTAATAAACTCTTGAGAAAGTGGAGGGTTTTTTTTTTAAGATTTCATTGAAGAGGCGGTCACCAACGGGCCTCCATGAGGCGCCATACGTCGCCGCAAGCAGAAACAAGATCACCAACAAGCAGAGAGAAAGCACCACAATTGACACCAATGATGGCATAGCACCACACAAACCACCGCCGCCACACCAACGAATCAAAGAAAAAAGGTCTAAAACTTAGACTGCCGCACAATCAGCGGAGACAAAACCACGCCACACATAGCTGAAGACAGGAAGCAAGGCCCTGAACAAGGGTGCACAAAAGAAATGAACACAACAAAAAGGAGCATATACAACCCAAAAATCTGGTCACCTACCAAGCCAATGGAGTTCGGATCTGCTTAAGTCGGTCGACCCCAGTCAGTGGACCCGGCATGCCTCACAACCGAATGCAGTCGGCTGGAGTACAATTCACTTTCGGGTCGTCTGCCATCGTGCGGCTATGATGCGCACGGGCCCACCAACCGGTGCCGACCGACTGGAGATGATCTGAACTCTCGGAAAAAATCTTTGGTATAACCGTGATACCATATCACTTCTATCACGGGCAAATCAAACACTGAAGCACCCCTCAAGCACCACTACAAGTGCATCATAGCAACACGATGGCAACTATCGTGACAGGTGCATTATACTCAGCCCCAACTACACCTTGTTAGTTTCTCTGATTTAAAGGACCATTGCGAAGAGAGAGGTTGGCAACGGCGTTTGTGAATGATCCGTGATACCACCTCAGTAAAAATCATGATTATTCTGTTGGAGATTTTTAAAATTGTTTAATATTTAACTATTTTAGTTGGAATTCTTTCAACAAAGTTATTGAGATTTCTTGGTTAGTTATCGACTAACAAGGAGAGACATCATGGGTTGAAACTAGATGATATCCCAAGTTTGGACAAATAATAAAACTTGTGCTTACGTGGCGAGGTGCGTGTGCAATTGGGCATTTAGAGGTGCACTTTGCATGACTCATCGGCGCGAGTCGCTTGAGGAGCCTTTCTTTTAGGATAGGCTAAGTCCAGTACAACCTCAAAGTTTGGGCGGTTAGATCCAAAGGGGTATTGGTTGGGTCCAAAAGGGTTCCAAGAACACCTATTCAGGTGTGCGGTTGTGAAACGTCCGACTGAGTGGATGCGACAATCCGAACGTGTGGGGCACCTGCCTGGGCAGTTGCAACCATCCACCCTGGCAGATTGACACCCGTTGGCCTGCGAACCATTGCATCTATTGGTGTTCAAGAGATGCCTCAAGCCTTATATAACTAGACCCATTTCAGCCCTATTGGATACTCTGAATCCATTCTAATTTCCTCCTTTCTTCTTTATTCTCTTTCAGAGAAACCCGTGTCACAGATTCCTAATAGTAAGTTCTTCACAATTGTTGGGTGCAGTATCACAAAGGCTGATGTATCCTGAGAGCAATTCGCAAGAGACCCGACAGCAACAAGTGCACGTGAATAATGGTTTAAGAAAAACGGATTATACGCGCTTCAATCTTTGATTAATATTGTTTTCTCCATCTCCATGATCCTGATCCACAAGTTGTCCAACAGTCTTAAATCGTTATCCCTAATGGAGACCGAGACTACTGCTGCCACCATCAAATCCATGAACCAAGACTTCATTCGTCTCGACTGATTCGATGGAATGAACTTTACTCGTTGGTAAGATAAGTTGAAGTTTCTTCTTATGGCGCTATACGTCTTCTTATCCTTGATCCTGACCTTCTTGCTATTCCGGAATACGAAGAAGGACAACCCGAATAGCGTGCTGCCGAAAAAAAAGAAATGACAAGAAGATAAACTTGTGCCGAGGATATATCCTCAACGCTCTCACTGATCGTCTGTACAATATCTACATTGACAATCCATCTGTGAAAAAGATACGAAAGGCACTGGTATTCAAATACAAGGCAGAAGAAAAAGGCACAAATAAATTTCTCATCTCCCGCTACTTCAAATTCCATATAGAAGATAGTAAGCATATTCTTCCTCAAGTGCATGAATTACAAATTCTAGTTAACAAAATGAAAGCAGTGAAGATTGAGATACCTAAGTCATTCAAAATGGGTGCAGTTATTGTCAAATTACCACCGAGTTGGAAAGATTACAGGAAGAGATCAAATACTGAATAAAACAGAGGATTATACTTTGGAGCAAATCTAGAAGCATCTTCATATAGAAGAAGAGTCTCGATCTAGAGACCATAAAGAAGATTACTCCAAGACTAATGCAGTAACAAAGTAGTATTATCTCAAAAGTAAAGGTTAGAATAATTTCTTGAGTCCTAAGAAAGTTCAAGAAAAGTTTAAAAATAACCAGACAAAATTCAAAAGAGAAAAGCCCAAATGTGCTTGTGTTATCTGCGGTAAAAATGGGCATTATGCCCGCGACTGCTAGAATCGTGCCAAAGAGAAAGACAAGACCAATGCAGTTGAAGATGAAATAAGTATTGCTATGGTAAGCGAGATCAACACAGTACAAGGCAAAGTATAAGACTGGTGGTATGACATTAGTGTGACGGTTCATGTCTATTTTGAAGAGATAGATGGACAAGAGATACAAATGGGCAATGAGGGGCATTCTAAGGTAGTTGGAAAATGATTAGTAGATCTGTTATTCACTTCTGGTAAAAAAGTGATCATCAGTAATTTTCTTTACGTTCCCGATATGACGAGGAATCTAGCAAGTTAAGACCTATATAAGCCTGGAATCAAAACTGTGTATGAGGCAGTGAAATTAAACCTAATCAAGAATAGTGTTTTTATTAGGAAGGGATATTCCTGTGATGGGATAATCAAGCTTTGTACTAAAATTGTTATTAATAAAATTTCACCTTCTGCTTATATTTTATGTTCTTTATATTTGTAGCATAATAGGCTTGCACATATTGGTATTAGCTCCATTAAGAATATGATTTAATATGATTTAATTGATTGTGATGTTTCTAAATTTGATAAATAAAAAGTATGTATAAAGTCAAAAATGGTTAAAAAACCATTCCCTGGAGTTGAATGAACTTCAAACTTGTGGGTGCAAAATTTGGCTAACGCTTGTAAGTGGGACCCGCCAATCCTGCCTAGGGACCACAGAGATGACAGTGGGACCTGCCAGTCTTTTCTGGGGCCCACGGAGATGACGGTAGGACCCATCAACCCTATAGTGGGACTCGACAGCCCTATCTGGGACCTAAAGACGATCTGGATCCTGGTAAATCCCCTTGAATATTTACTAAAGCCCCAGATATTTCAAAAACTCTATAAATAGCAGATCCTGTAAATTAATTAATTATTTTGAACTCCATTTTCTATTTTCCAGAGCTCCTCGAGCCTTCTGGTAATCAGACATAAGTCAATCCTATTCCATCATCTGTCTACTTATATAAGCACTTATCGACCTATTGAGAGTAGCTCTACCTTTTCAGCGTTAGTGGATTCAAAGGTTACGTTTTACCGCAGAGACACGTAGGCTTCGGCTGAACTTTGTCACCACATCTTGTATCAACTTTCTCTATTTCTCTCTCTCTCCTCTATACAGTCTGTATGATAGCTCATCACGTAACAGTTCAGCACTCTATAGTGCACCACACCTCGAACCTCTACCCTTCAATCGACTATTAGAGGGAGACCGTACAACGACCATAATCTTCCCCCATAGTTTGGCACCGTCTGTGGGATCATTCTCTATCGACTTGTGACCTTCGAGCTTCCCAGATTCTTCGGTCAAGTAGCAACCACCAATTGTCTGAGCAATCTGTATGTCTCCATCACTATACCAGAATGGCGAAGACACGACCCATGGATCAGCCGGAGAGAAGCAACGTTCACCTAGAAATCCAGTATCCTATGACTCATTTAATAAGTCATAGGTTTGCGATAAGCCAATATCCTGAACAACATGTTGTGGACTTGAGAAGTACAGTCAGTCGATCATATCGCTCTGACTCAACCTTGGCAATCTCCTCAATACGCCGATGCAGCCCCTCAACACCTGGGGAAAATGCATATCTCACCCGTCACTAACCCACAAGAGACATATTAGATCATGGCAGAGGACTTCCAACTTCTCACTATTATAAAGCAAATGTTGCTCCCATGGTTGAGAGAGATTCTCTCCGATGAGTCGCCACCAAAGCGGGGGTCAATCTCCCGAGGTCGACAGTCAACATCAACGACGGAGCAGATGTTCGTCGATCGCTTGACCCGTCCCCCTCTCCTTCTAGACAATCCATCATAGATACCTTTCGATGGTCTCTCAAATCCCTCTCGAAGAGACTTCATATATCCCTCCTAGACAAATAGTATGGGAGCGCATTGGTAAGTCAGCTCACCATCCTGAGACTCTCGGCTCCGAGTCATCCTCTGATACCTACTTCATAAGGGATATTCAGAATGGTGATCGCTGCCCCAGAGTTCGGCAACATCACAACTATGACCAAGCTCTGGCAGAGCATCACCCGACGAGGATGCCAACCCCTCGTTGCCTCCTCTACCTCTGAGATGCCTCTCTGACCAACGAGGTAATTATCAAAATAATCACACCTCCGAAGGGCCACTCCATCAATAAATTCTCCAAGCTCCTTTCCTTCGAAGCTGGAGAACTCCAATCCTGCCTAAGTTCAACTATTCGACAAGAGATCTAACATTAAGCATTCTTGCTTTCAAGCAGGCATTAACACCGCACGATCATGACAACCAAGTTCTATGCCGCATCTTTACAGGAAGGTTGGACGATATATCGCTCGATTGGTATCACCACCTCCCGGCGGGCTCCGTGAGCTGGTTCGAAGATCTAGCAGATTTATTCATTCAGCATTATTGGTTGAACCTCAAGTCAAAGAAGAAGTTGGACTTCCTCTACTGACTCTAGATTGGATCTGATGAAACCCTCTGAGAGTTCACACAGAGGTTCTGTAATAAGCACTCGTGCTCTTCAAACATCACATCAACAATAAAGCGGTCATGTTGGCGTTCCAGAACGCCCTATGCTATGATCATTACATATACAACAACCTCATCCATAACCTTCCTACCTTCCTCAGAGCATTATTCGATCGAATCTAGTGAGAGATTGAGGTAGAGAATGATCAGATCGCTCGTAAGGGATGCGACCTCAAGAAGCATCCTTTTGACAAGTAGCCAGAAAGACCGGTAGTCCTAGCTCACAACACTCAGGCTAAGGAAGGTGGAGCCTCCAAGAGGTCGAAGCGGGCAGGCGATAGACTCGCAAAGCCTCAAAGGACCGTGTTCACTTACTAGAACTTGCTTATCGACTTTATCCTCTAGCAGATCCAGTATGAGGATTACCTTAGAAGGCTCGGCCCTCTTGAGCCTGGCACCGAGCAGACGAAGGACAAGCTCATTTACTGCGATTTCCATCAGAGTCACAGCCACCCCATTATCCGGTGCTACCGCCTGAAGTACCACTTGGAGTACTTTTTGCAGGAAGGCCACCTCCAGGAATTCAAAGTCAATACTGGCCCAACAAACAATTTACTTTCTCCTCCCCCTCCTCAGAGGGAGGAGATGTGTTGGATCCATTCGGTCAAACGTCAATCAACCCCGCTTATAGTTAGAGCAAAGATCTACAGTATCCACGGTAATCTCCATCACCAGACTCTGACTCTGAAGGAAGTCGAACGCCAAGTGCGACGTGTCCATCACGTATACAAGTGGCCCAAGTCGAGGAGTCTTGGATCAAGAAGCCAATCAAAGGCCTTTCATGGTCAGCAATCCTCTTCACCGACCAAGACCTCAATGGAGTCTGGACTCCACATCACGACCCCCTGGTCCTTCGGCTCGTTATCAATAGGAAGTCTGTCAATCAAATCCTTATCGACACTAGTAGCTCCATCGATATTATGATCTCCGACTGCTTCAAAGGCCTCGGCCATAAATACGAGAGCCTTGATGTAGTCCCTACTATCATTACTGACTTCAATAGAGAACAGAATATGATTATAGGAGAGGCGAGATTCACGATCAAACTCGGCAGAGAGATACAAGCATCTGTTCGATTTGCCATCGTCAAAGGGATATCAAACTATAACTCCATCTTAGACAGACCCTTTTTCCATCAGATCAGCACTATCTCCTCTTATCACCAACTCCTCAAGATCCCAACTGGGGAGGGCATCAGGTGCATTAGAGGGAGCCAACAGACAGGTAGATCATGCGATACCATGGCTGCATGGGGTTGACCGATGCCTAACGCAATGCCGGCTAAGCATTCAGTCGACGAAGTTAGACGCTCAACCAGATAGCAGTCACATGAGTCTCCGCTACTTGAGCCTTCACCGAGAAAGTAGGAGACTCCACCTTCAATCGAAGATATTGTCCGAGTCAACCTCGGCAACGACTCAAGAGATATTCATCGATACCGATCTTAGCGATACAGAAGCGCAAGACATGGTATCATTTCTCAAATCCAACATCGATGTCTTCACCTGGAGCTTTGAAGACATGTCCAGGATTAGTTCGGACGACATATGCCATCGGCTCACTATCAAAGAAGGAGCAAATATGATCAATCAGAAGCCTCGATCAATCAGACTAGAGCGGTTGGTTGCAGTTTGAAAGGAGATTGACAAGTTACTTGCGGCAGGCTTGATTCGTGAGAAAGAGTACCCAACGTGGATCTCCAATATCGTCACAATTCCAAAGAAAAATGGAAAGATCAGAGTCAGCATCGACTTCACCAATCTCAACAAAGACTATCCCAAGGATCCGTTCCCCATGCCAAGGATAGATAGACTCATCGATGCCATCGCTAACCACGAGCTTCTTTTTTTCATGGACAGGTACTCAGGTTACAATCAAATCCCATTACATCTCGACGATCAAAAGGAGACTTTCTTTGTAACAGACAGAGGTCTCTATTGCTACAACGTTATACCCTTCAGTCTCAAAAACACGGGGGCGACTTATCAGAGGTTAGTCAGGAATATATTCAAAGAGCAAAGCGGTCGCAATGTCGAAGTCTACATCGATGACCTACTAACTAAGAACTAAACTCGAGCAGACCATCTCTCCGACCTTACTGAGACCTTCCAAGTTTTGAGAAGTATCGCATGAAACTGAATCCAACTAAGTGTGCCTTCGGAGTGCAATCGGACAAGTTCCTAGGTCACCTGGTGCCCAGGAGGAGCATTGAATCAAATCCAGATCAAATTCCAGCAATCTTCGAAATGTCATCACTTTCCAACCCGAAGGAGATTCAGCGCCTCATGGGAAGGGTGGCGGCCCTCAACCGATTCATTTCCATGTCCTTTGATAAATGTAAGTCATTCTTCGACAAGCTTTGTGGGTGTCAATTTTTACCAAAGCCCCGCAACGGGACCCACCAGCCTTGCCTGGGGGTCCTCCGAGGTAACAGCGAGACCCACCAGCCCTGCCTGGGGGTCCTCCGAGGCAACAACAGGATCCACCAGCCTTGTTTGGGGGTCCACCAAGGCAATGATGGGACCCGCCAGCCCTGCCTGGGAGTTCGCCGAGGCAAAGACGGGATCCACCAGCCCCTACTGGGATCCAGACAACGGCTGTAGAAAACAGCCCTCTACCCCGGTTCCCTTCCAAAAAACTCTATAAATAGTAGACCCAACGATTGTAATGGATCGAATATCTGATTTCTAAATCAAACTTTCAAAAAATCCAGAGCTCTAACACCCCAACCTATTGATCTTCTCTTTGAAGAAAAATTGGTGACACTCGGCTTGTCGAGGTCATTCCAGTTCAAGTGTTAGTGAATTCAGGTTGCTCCTTATAGCACGGAGATGTAGGCTTCGGCTGAACTCCGAGATCACACCCCGTGTCAACAATCTTTTGACTATTAAGAAGTTCAATTCAAAGACATCAAATATCCGAACCTATAAACTAGACAAACGTCCAATCGAACTTTCAACTCGACTTGATTGGCTGGTTGGGAGGAGTCTTCGGGTCAACACGGAGATCATCCCCCACAGTTTGGCATCGTCTATAGGATAGATCAAGAAGCTCAATTTGCTCTACGATAACATCATATCAATTGAGCAGACAACCGATCTTGATAATCAAACTTCCCAGTCCCCTCGGTTGAGCAGACAACCGATCAGACACCGGCGATCTGGTTACTTCGTTCACTTTCCCTAAATGGCAAAGATGAGGCATCAGGATCATCCAGAGGGAAATAATACTAAACGGAACCAATCTCGTCCGGAAACTCGATCGATGAGCTAGCAACTCAACTTTAGGTTGCCTCTTACTCGTCCCGACGCAGCTGCTCATTCCAAAAATGGGAGATCGATCGACCGACCGATCCCTCCGCCAATTCGATAATCAGTCGGGCAAACCACTCCCGCTCCAACAGAAGATCCTCCGCTAAATCCATCTCTATATCACCCGATCGATAGGCAGACGTTCGGGTGAAAATTCAAAGTTCGACTAAAAAGACTTGACCCAATCGACAAGCAGACGATCGGATGAATTTTCAAAGGATCGGGCAAAAAACGTAGTTTTTTACCCACCACCGAAACGTCTATAGTGATTCCCAATTAGTGATTAGGCAGACCAACATAGATTACGTAGCATGGGGAGAGATGATGCAACACTACCTAGCCCTTATGCAACATCTCAAATAGCAGTTCACTAACGTCAAGTTCATCCAGATACTGAGAGCGGAGAATCTCGAAGCTGACGCCCTTGCCAACATCGCCTCAGTACAAGAAGATCCTATCGATAAGTGTCAAATCCATATCGACTATCAAGAGCTGGCCAAGGCTAGCCTCGAGTATCACTTAGTCATCACAACAAAAGGCAACGAAGGTTGGAGATAGCCAACCCTCACTTTCGTACTTACCGACGCTTAATTGGATTGGAGATAGCCAATCCTCAACTTCTTCATACATAGAAGAATGCCTGAAGACCGCCCATTCAAGCCAAACGACTGTAGAGGAAACTTCCTCAGTACCGCTTGTATGGAGACGACCTCTATATTGAGTCTCACAGTGGAATGTATCTCATGTGTGTTGGTCTGGACCAAGCTAAAAAGATCCTGGTTAGCATCCAAGTCGGAGTCTACGGCAATCACTCCGGTGACAGATCTCTTGAGGGGAAGGTCAAACTTCAAGGCTACTATTGGCCCACCATGGCTAAAGAAGCTTGTCAATTCATTCAGAAGTGCAAACCCTGTCAACGGTATACTCGGGCAATCCATCTCTTTACTAATGAGCTATATTCTTTGACAAGTCCTTGGTCATTCCATCAATGGGGGTTAGACTTTCTGGGTCTATTCCCTCCATCTCCCAACAAAAAGAAGTATCTACTATTGGCAACCGACTACACAGGGTTGAAGTTATGCTCTTTATTGCCAGATAGATAACAAAGTCATCAAGTTCATATGGCAGAACATCTTCTCGAGGTTCGGTACGCCGCAAGTACTAGTCGTCGATAACGGAGCTCAGTTCGACTTGAACAAATTTCAGGAGTTTACCAAAGCTATGGGGTCAAGCTCTTCTATTCTACCGCGAGGTATCTATGGGTGCAAAATCTAACTACGCCTGATAGTGGGACCCACAGCCCTATCTAGGGCCCACGAAGACAACAGTGAGACAAGTAGCCCTGCCTGGGGCCCATGAAGACGACAGTGGGACCCATAGCCCTACCTGGGGCCAACGGAGACTAAGTGGGATCCGCAGCCCTACCTGAGGCCCATGGAAATGACAGTAGGACCCACAGCCCTACTTAGGGCCCACAGATATGACAGTGGGACTTGCAGCCCTAGTTGGGGCCCACGGAGATGGCAGTGGGACACGTAGCCCTACCTAAGGATGACAACAATGTGGTTTTGATATGATGTTGGAAAAAACTAAAATCGCACCGCAACACCGAACCGCCATACCAAAACCGCATCGCACAGCTACGATATACCATTATATAAAACCAAAACTGCACCATACAGTGCGGTGCACCGTGGTTTATCATTATAATGGCCTAAACTGTACGGTTTTGGTCAAAATCAAAACACACCGCTACACCAAAACCAAAAACCGAAACTGCACCGCAGCGCAATGGTTTTTTATTTTGGCAAACCAAAACCACACCATGCGGTGCGATTTACCCTGGTTTTTAGTTTTAAACCGCACCGCTACCATCCCTGGCCCTACTTGGGGCCCACAGAGATGACAGTAAGACACACAGCCCTTTATAGACCCACACATACTATCTGTGGTCTGGTAAATCCCCCGGGGTATCTACCAAAACCTCTGATATTCTCAAATCTCTATAAATAGCAGACTTGACAAGTATTCTAGGATCCAAAATCGAGACTGGAATTCGCCATCCCACTTTTTGTTTTTCAAAGCTCTCTGAACCTTCCGGTGATCAGACTTCAGTCAAGCCTACTCCACCGTCTATCTACTTGTACAAGCACTCCTCGACCTATCGAGAGTAGCTTTACTTCTTCAGAGATAGTGGATTCAAAGGTTGCGTCTTATCATACAGAGACGTAGAGCTCGGCCGAACTTCGTCACCACCTCATATGTCAACTCTTCTTCTTCTCTCTCTTCCTCCCTCTCTCTCTCTACTCTATTGTGTCTGTGTGATAGCTACGCACGCGTTAGCTCAACATCCCACATCAGCCACATCTCGAAGGTCAACACCTTTAATTGACTGTTAGAGGGGACTATAATCTCCTCCCATAGTTTGGCATCATTTGTGGGATTCTTTCCTATCAACTTGCGACCTCCAGGCTTTTCAGCTCCTTTAATCAAGCAGCAATTACCGATAGTCTGAGCAATCCGTCTGTCTCCATCGCTATACCAGAATGGCGAAGACATAACCCATGGATCAACCAGAGGGAAATTATGTAAATCAAGATATTCAAACATCAAGGGTGAATCCTCCGATATCAGCCGCAGGTACCAGTGATGGAGCAAACGTCCACCGGTCATGCGACCTGTCCTATGATCCCATCATCGGGCGTGATGTTTGAAATTACAACTGTCAACCGAGGGCATGGAGACAACCAACCCTTGGGTGCCCTCTGGCATTGCAGACCGCCCAAGGATTCAACCGACAACCGAGGGATTGGAGACAGCCAACCCTCGGGCATCCTCCGGCATTACAGATCGCCCGAGGATTCAACCGTCAGCCACTGTCAAATGCAAAGGTACAAGCTCCATGTCCTTTCGTTGGTTTGTTCTCACAAGGTCTCCCTACGATCAGCTAGCATTCAAAGGCACCTGCTACATACCCTGCAACCTGTTCTCTCAATAAGAGCCTTACCTCGATCAACTGAAGATAAGACTAGTTTGATCTCACCAGGTCTCCCCACTATGAACTAGCATTCAAAGCTACAATTAGTTTTGTTCGGGTTGCGACATGATTGACTAACCTTCAACAGTACAAAGCTACATACCCCAGACATAGGTTCGACTAAAACGGCATTTCGCCTAAGTCTAACTGATACAAAGGCACTACACTACGTACTCTGAATCATTGGCGTTGCACATGCTCCCGTTGTCATGTAAGGACACATGCTTATGTTCCTTGCCATAGTTAGCTCGTTTTGTTTGCCACACGACTGACTAGCCTGCAACACTACAAAGTTACATACCCTAGATGTAGGTTCGACTGAAATGGAACCTACATCTGGGGTATGTAGCTTTGTAGTTAGACTTAGGCGAGGTGCACGTGCTCCCGTTGTCAAATAAGGACCCATGCTCCTATGTCTCACCATAATTAGCTCGGTTCAAATTGCAACATGACCAACTAACCTATAACAGTGCAAATCTAAGTTCCCTGACGTAGGTTCGACTGAAATGACACTTCGCCTAAGTCCAACCGATACAAAGGTGATATGCTGAGTACTCCGAATTCTAACCTTCATTATTTAACAAGCCCAAAGAGACAGCCTTGGCATTTGAAGACAAAGTCTAAGGCAGGCTTCTTAGCCTCGGCATCTGCCAAAGTTTGAGACATTGACACCATCTCGGCCCAAAGAGATAGCCTTAGTATTCGAAGACAAAGTCCAAGGAAGGCTTCACTGCCTCGGTACTAACAAATCTCGAGACGTCGATATCGTCTCGGCCCAAGAAGACAATCTTGGCATTTGAAGAAAAGTCTGAGGCAGGTTTGCCACCTCGGCACCATATAGGGGAAATTCCCGTGCCATCTTGATCAGAAACTTTGCCCCATAATTCTTGATTGAATTAGATGATTTAGAGATAGAGTAATAACACGAGGAGTTGTTATTGAAGTTTGGTCTTCCGACTTACGTCTTCGGGTGAGAGGTGTCACATGATCTTCACTATAATTTAAGTAAATAGGGGGTGAGCATTCTCTTGATAAGCTAAGAAAAGCTTCATACAGTGGGGTTGCACGGAGCAACTAGAAGAAAGCAAGAAGAATAGCAAAGAGCTCTGGCTCTTGGATCTTCTCCTCCTATGCTCCACTGACCAACCATCAACCCACCCTCCCTTTCTCTAGATGTCAAATGAGTCCTTTTATAACTGAATCCTATACTGATATGGCAGTGATGACATGGCAGTGCTAAGGTGGCACTAATCCTGGGCCTGAGCTTGCCTATTTGGGCCGTTACGTGGGCCCATGTGGGTCTGGTCCAGTTCGGTATAATTTTTGCACCCACGCACCTGACAAAGCCTGAGACATTGATATCGTCTCGGCCCAAGGAGACAGTCTTGGTATTCGAAGACAAAGTCCAAGGCAGGCTTTGCCGCCTCGACACCTGACAAAGCCCTAGATGTAGACACCGTCTCAGCCCAATGAGACAGCCTTGGCATTCAAAGACAAAGTCTGAGGCAGGCTTTGCTGCCTCGCCACCTAACAAAGCCCTAGATGTAGACACCGTCTCGGCCCAAGGAGACAGCCTTGGCATTTGAAGACAAAGACCAAGGCAGGCTTCGCTGCCTCGGCACCTTCCAAAGCCCGAGACATCGATACCGTCTCGGCCCAAGAAGATATAGAGACAGCCTTGGCATTCGAATACAAAGTCCAGAGCGCTATCACCGCCTCAGTGTTCAGCAAAGTCCAAGGAAACAGCCTTGGTATTCGAATACAAAGTCTGATTCACCATTGCCTCCTCAGCGTGCAACAAAGTCCAAGGAGACAACCTTGGCACTCGAGTGCAAAGTCGAAGCCGGCACCATCACTGCCTCGGTATGCAAAGTCTAAGGCGCCATCACCACCTCGGCATGCAACAAAGTTCAAGGAGACAGCCTGGGCATTCGAATACAAAGTTCGAGGTGCCATTGCCGCCTCAGCGTGTAGCAAAGTCCAAGAAGACAACTTTGGCACTCGAATATAAAGTTTGAGTATCATCGCTGTCTCGGCATGCAACAAACTCTAAGAGAAAGCCTTGGCACACAAATATAAAATCTAAGATGCTGATAGTCTGAGGCATACAAAGTCCGAGGTGACCATCGCCTCGATGCTTAATAATCCCAAAGAGATAGCTCTGGTGCTCGCAGACAAAGTCCAAGGTGCTTCTCACCACCTCGGTGATCAATGATTTCGGAGAAATAGCTCTGGTGCTCATAGACAAAGTCTGAGGTGCATCTCACCGACTTAGTGCCTAACGAGCCCGGAGAGACAGCTCCAGTGCTCGCATACAAAGTTCAAGGTGCTCTGTACTGCCTCGACACTCAATGAGCCCAGAGAAATAGATCCAATGCTCACAGCAAAGTCTGAGGTGCTTCACATCGCCTCAGCACTCAATGAGACCAAAAAGACAACTCCAATGCTTACATACAAAATTCGAGGTGCTCCGTGCAGCCTCAGTGTTCAACGAGCCCAGAAAGATAGCTCTAG
This sequence comes from Chamaelirium japonicum, assembly GCA_947650365.1. Taxonomy (NCBI): domain Eukaryota; kingdom Viridiplantae; phylum Streptophyta; class Magnoliopsida; order Liliales; family Melanthiaceae; genus Chamaelirium; species Chamaelirium japonicum. The sequence goes on from CANTAL010000011.1 coordinate 1,722,515, forward strand.
CGCTCGCAGATAAAGTTGGAGGTGCTTTACACCGCCTCATTGCTCAATGAGCCTGGAGAGACAGCTTCAGTACTTGCAGACAAAGTCCAACGTGCTCCGCACTACCTCGGTGCTCAACAAACCCGGAGAAACAACTCCGACATTTATATACAAAATCCGAGGTGCTTCATACTGCCTCGGTGCTCAACGAGCTTAGAGAGATAGCTTCAATGCTTACAGACAGAGTTTGAGGTGTTTCATACTGCCTAGGCCTCAACGAGGCCAGAAAAATAGCTTCGACACTCACAGACAAATTCTGAGGTGCTTCGTACCACCTCGGTATTCAACGAGCCAGGGGAGACAGCTTCTGCACTCACAGACAAAGTCCGAGATGCTCCATATCACCTTACCGGTCAACTAGCCCGGAAAGATAGCTCTGACGCTCACAGACAAAGTTTGAGGTGCTCCGCATCGCCTCGATGCTCAACGAGCCCGGAGAAACAGCTATGGCGCTCACAGACAAAGTCTAAGGTGCTTCGCAACACCTCGGTGCTCAATGAGCTCGGAGAGTAATCTCTAGCACTTGTAGATAAATTCTAAGGTGCTCCGTACGCATCAGTACTCAACAAATTTGGAGAGACAGCTCTGGCGCTCACAGATAAAGCCTGAGGTGCTCTGTACCGCCTCGATGCTCAATGAGCCCAAAGAGATAGCTCCGACACTCATAGACAAATTCCGAGGTACTCTGCACCGCCTCGGTGGTCAACGAACCCAGAGAGACAGCTTCGGCATCCATAAAACAAAATATGAGATCCTCCGTACCACCTCGATGTTCAACAAGCCCGAAGAGATAGCTTTGGCGCTTATAGACAAAGTCTGAGGTGCTCCGTACTGCCTCAGTGCTCAACGAGCCCGAAGAGACAGCTCAGGCACTCATAGACAAAGTCTGAGGTTCTCCATACTACCTCGGTGCTCAATAAGCCCTGAGAAACAACTCTGGTACTCGCAGATAAAATTTATGGTGCTCCATACTTTCTCGGTGCTCAACAAGCTCGGAGAGATAGTCCGGTGATCGCAGACAAAGTCCGAGGTGCTCCGTACCCCCTCGGTGCTCAACAAGCCCGGAGAGATAGCTCCGGTGCTCACAGACAAAGTCCTAGGTGCTTTGCACCGCCTTGGCAATCAATGAGCTTGGAGAGATAACTCTAATGCACAAAGACAAAGTCTAAGGTGCTCCGCACCACCTTGATTCTCAATGAGCCCGAAGAGAGCTCTAGTACTCACAGACAAACTCCAAGGTACTCCGCACCGCCTTGGTGCTTAATGAGCATGGAGAGACAGCTCTGATACTCATAGACAAAGTCCGAGGTGCTCCGTACCGCCTCGTTGCTCAACGATCCCGGAGAGAGCTCCGACGCTCACAGATAAAATCTGAGGTGCTCCACACCGCCTCGATGCTCAACGAGCCCGGAGAGACAGCTCTGGCACTCATAGACAAAGTTCAAGGTGCTCCGTACCGCCTCGGTGCTCAACGAGCCTGGAGAGATAGCTCCGGTGCTAACAGATAAAGTCTGAGCTGCTTCGCACCACCTCGGTGCTTAACGAGCTCGAAAAGCTATCTTCGGTACTCATAGACAAAGTTTGAGGTGGTCCATACCGCCTCGATGCTCAACAAGATGGGAGAGACAACTCTGATGTTTGCAAAGAAAGTCTGAAGTACTCCGTACTACCTCGACACTCAATGAGCCCGGAGAAACAGCTCCGGTGCTCGCAGACAGAGTCCAAAGTGCTCTGCATCGCCTCAGCATTCAACGATCCCGGAGAGATAGCTACGACGCTCACAAACAAAGTCTAAGGTGTTTCGTGCTGTCTCAGCGCTCAACGAGCCCAAAGAGATAGCTCTGGCACTTGTAGATAAATTCCGAGGTACTTTGCATCACCTCGGTGCTCAATGAGCCCTGATAAACAGCTCCGGCACTCGTAGACTAATTCCGAGGTTCTCTGCACTACCTTGGTGCTCAATGATCCTAGAGAGACGGCTCTGGCGCTCATAGACAAAGTCTGAGGTGCTTCGCATCATCTCGATGCTCAATGTGCCCAGAGAGACAGCTCTGGTGCTCGTAAATAAAGTTCGAGATGCTCTGCACCACCTCAGTGCTCAACAAGCCCAGAGAAACAGCTCTGGTACTCATAGAAAAAATCCGACCCTGGTGAGCTCGGAAAGGTGCTTTCAGACAAAGAACGAAGTGATCTGCACCGTCACGATGCTCAACGAGCTCGGAGAAACAGCTCTGGTGGTCATAAATAAAGTCCGAGATGCTTCGTACTTCCTCGACACTCAACAAGCCCGAAGAGATAGCTCCGATGCTCGTAGAGGTGCTCCACACCACCTCGGTACTCAACGAGCCCAGAGAGACAGCTCCGACGCTCGCAAACAAAGTCCAAGGTGCTCCGCACCGCCTCAGTACTCAATGAGCCCAAAGAGGCAACTTCGACGCTAGCGTACAAAGTCATAGGTGCTCCTCACCACCTTGGTATTCAACAAGCCCGGAGAGATAGCTCTGGCTCTCACAAACAAAGTCTGAGGTGCTCCGCATCCCCTCGGTGCTCAACGTGCTTGGAAAGACTGCTCCGGCGCTCATAGACAAAATCCGAGGTGCTCCGCACTGCCTCGGCCCTCAACAAGCCTGGAGAGATAGCTCTGGCACTCACAGAAAAAGTCTGAGATGCGCTACACTACTTCAGAGCTCAATGAGCCCAGAGAAATAGCTCTGGCGCTTACAGACAAATTCTGAGGTTTTTCGTACTCGCAGACAAAGTACGAGGTGTTCTGCACTGCCTCGATGCTCAATGAGCTTGGAGAAACAGCTCCAAAGCTTACAAATAAAGTCTGAGGTGCTATGCACTGCCTTGGCACTCAACGAGCCCGGAAAGAAAGCTCTGGTGCTCGCAGATAAAGTCTGAGATACTCTGCACTGCCTCGGCACTCAACAAGCTCGGAGAGATAGCTCCAGTGCTTGCAGACAAAGCCTGAGGTGCTTCGCACCGCCTCGGCGTTCAACGATCCCGGAGAGAAAGCTCTGGTACTCATAGACAAAGTCTGAGATACTCCGCACTGCCTCAGCACTCAACGAGCCCGGAGAGACAGTTCCAGTGCTTGTAGACAAAATTCGAGGTTCTCCGCACTGCCTCGATGCTCAACGAGCCTAGAGAGACGACTCTGGCGCTAGTAAACAAAATTCAAGGCAACCTCCGCATAGTGCTCAACGAACCCAAAGAGATGGTTCTGGCGCTTGCAGACAAAGTCTGAGGTGTTCAAATGCCTTCGGCACTCAACAAGCCCAAGGCTGCCCTTGGCAAACTTTAGGTGAGAACTTCGATCCCCCTTGACCGATCGGGCTTCCCCTCGACCAACCGGTCCCCTCAACCGACCTGTCAGCCCCCTCTAACCGATCGTTCGATTGCTCCTGGCCGATCGGCCCTCTTGACTAATCGGCCGCACTTGACTGATCGGGTTATAGTGTCGGTTGGTCAGAAGTACACTGCGATCAGTCGCCAGGTTATACTCTGTAACCAACCAGCTTTGGCACGGTCGGTCGGTGGCTGTCGATCGACCCCAACCGATAGGGGCACAAGCATATTGATCGACCTCGACCGACCGGGGCATAGACCGATCGGTCAACCCCAACCGGGGTTCATACTGACCGGCCGCCCCTGATGACCAGGCCTCCTTGGCGATCGATCAGGACAGCACTGTGGCCGACTATCAGCGACACCCGGCGATCGAACTCATGACCGTTGGCAGCGACCAATTGAGCCGACTGACCGACCGGACATGCCCTTGGCTGGCCCTTGGTGGGGGGCAGCAAGCACGATCGTCAGCCCCAGATAGCGGGTCGACAGACATGCCCCCGATCATCCCTTAGCAAGGCATCGACAAGCGTGACGGTCGGTGAACACGCCCCCAATCAACCCTTAGCAGGGGGTCGACAGGCATGATGATTGGCCTCGAACAGCGGGTCAGCAAAAACGCTCCTGGCCTGCCCTCGGTTTGGTAAGCACGATGGTCAGTCCCAGATAGTGGGTCGGCAGACACACCCCTGACCGGCCCTTGGCAGGGGGTTGGTAAGCACGACGGTCGGCTCCGGACATCAGGTCGAAAGACATACCCCCGGTCAGCCCTTGGCAAGGGGTCGACAGGCATGACGGTCGGCTCTAAACAGTAGGTCGACAAGTGAAACTTTGGTCGGCCCTTGGCAAGGGGTTGGTAGATTCTTTCTAAACACTCGTCAGGCTACCTCGATATTGACAAAGCAATTTTGCACCATAGAGTCGCAGTTGAGAGTACCTCGGGGAAGAGTTGAAGAGCTTGATCCCGTAGTTTTGGCAGAACTCTCAAAATTTATCTGAATCAACTGAGTTCAGTTGTCAATGACGAGCACTTGCGGTCTGCTGAACCTTGAGAAGATGTTTAGCCTTATGAACTTGATGACCTCATCGTTTGTCTCACGGAAGAGAGGTACAACTTCAACCCATATTTGTGAATTAATCCGTTGCCAACAGTAGATACTTATTCTTGCTTGGAGATAGAGGGAATGGACCTAGGAAGTCCAATCCCCATTGATGGAAGGGCCAATGACTCGTCAGAGGATGGAGCTCATCTACAGGGAGATGGATTGCTCGAGTGTGCCGTTGACAGAGCTTGTACTTTTGGACAAACTGGCAAGCGTCCTTAGCTATGGTGAGCCAGTAGTAGCCTTGAAGTTTGATTTTTCCCTTGAGGAATCTGCTGCCGAAGTAGTTGTTGTATGCTCAGGTATGGATGTCAGCCAAGATCATTTCTGCTTGATCAGGGCTGACATATTTGAGAAGCGTTCCACCTTGAGACTAGAAGTAGAGGTTCTTTTCTTGAAGGTGATAATAAAAAAGCTTCCTCTGTAGCCGTCTGGTTTGAAGGGGGTCTTCAGGCACTCTGCTATATCTGAAGAAGTTGAGGATTGGCTATTTCAAATCCAATTGACCGTCAACTAGGGCAAAAGTGAGGGTTGACTGTCTCTAACCTTTATTGCCTTTTACTATGTTGACTAAGTGATACTCGAGGCTAGCCTTGGGTAGATCTTGATAGTTTATTTGAATTTGACGCTTGCTGATAGGATCTCCGAATACTAAAGAAGAGTTAGCCAGCGCATAGGCTTCACGATTCTTTGCCCTCGGTATTTGGGTGAATTTGATATCAGAAAACTGCAGCTTGGGATATCGTGCGAGGGCTAGATAATGTTACATCATCTCTTCCTGTGCTACGTAATCCCCATTGATCTGCTTGATCACCAACTGGAAATGACTATAAACTATGAGGTGATCTACCCCCAGGGCTTGAGAAATCTCTAGTCCGGAGACGAGTGTTTCGTAGTTGGATTCATTGTTGGTGGCATTGAATCCGAGGAGAATAGCTTTTCTCTAGGCGATTAAACTCGGGAGATTTTAGAACTATCCCAATTCCTGAGCTGATAGAACTTGAAGCTCTGTCGGTGTAGAGCTTCTATCGTGCAGTTACTATTGAGAGAGCCTTAGGGCTCGGATGGAAGGCCTCAGGGTCTGAATCGAAATGTTGCTCATCATTATCGTCGAGGTACATCTCTAGATCATCTTCGAGAGTGATAGGATCCTCCACAGGGAAGTTGACAAGAAAGTCGGCGATGGCTTGTCCTTTGACGGAGATTCGAGGCTCGAGTTGGATGCTGAGCGAACTCATATTGATTATCCATTTGGTGATCCGACCGGCTCAACCTGCCTTATCGAGGATGTCTTTGAGAGGGTGCTCGGAGGAGGCGGTGACCAAGTGTGAGACAAAGTAAGGATGGAGTTATCGAAAGGCTATTAGCAGAGCCAAGGCGACCTTCTCTATTTTTGAGTAGTGAGTCTCGGCCGGTAGAAGGGTATGACTGATGTAGTAGACGGAACGTTCAATGACATCCCTTCTGCTGACCAGGACCGCGCTGATGGCTTGATTGATGATGACAAGATAAACCCAAAGCGGCTCTCCCGTCGTTGGCGTGATCAGAATAGGAGCTCGAGCAAGGTAGAACTTAATGCTTTGAAAGGCTTGCTCACAGACCAAGTCCCATCCCGAGGTATCGGCTTTGCGGAGTTTGTTAAAGAAGGGCTTGCATTTGTCTGAGGCTTGGAGATGAACCGGTTGAGGGCTGCCAAACTTCCTGTAAGGCCCTAAACCTCCTTCAGGTTGGAAAGCGATGACATCTCGATGATTGCTCAAAGTTGATCTGGATTTACTTCGATGCCCCTACTGGTCACGAGGTGACCAAGGAATTTTCCTAATTGGACCCCAATGGCGCACTTAGCTGGTGCAGTACTTTCTCAAGACTTGGAAGGTCTTGGCAAGGTCAGAGAGATGATCCGCTCTAGTATGACTCTTGATGAGCAGGTCATCGACACAGACTTTGATGTTATGGCCGATTTGTTCTTAATTTAAACATCTTTGTGACTAGCCTCTGGTAGGTTGAGCTCACATTCTTGAGACCAAAGGGTGTGGCGTTGTAGCAGTAAAGGCCTCTGTCTATCATGAAGTATGTCTTCTCTTGATCGTCTTGATGTAAAAGAATTTGATTGTAACCTAAGTATCCATCCATGAAAGATAGTAGCTTGTGCCCAGCAGTAGCGTTGATGAGTCTATCTATCATTGGCATGGGAAACATATCTTTGGGACATACTTTGTTGAGGTTGGTGAAGTCGATACAGATTCTGATCTTCAGGTTCTTCTTTGGGACAATGACGATGTTTGAGATCCAAGTTGGGTACTCTACTTTACGAATGAAAACTGCTGTTAGTAACTTATCGATCTCTTCCCAAACTACGATCAACTGTTTCATCATAATGGTTTGAGGCTCCTACTGACTGCATTCACCCCATCCTTGATTATGAGTCAATGACATGTATCATCCAGACTAATCCTGGGAATGTCTTCGAAGCTTTAGGCGAAGATATCGATGTTGGACTTGAGGAGTGATACTATATCTTACACTTTTGCATCGCTAAGACCGGTACCAATAAACGTCACTCGAGGAAGATCTCTATTCCGGATGTCTATTCGAACGATCTTCTCGGCTAAAGGTTGAGCCTCCCACTCCGTTGATACAGGCTCTGTTAGAATTGGTAAGGTCTATAGCTCGTAAAAACCTAGTGTTTAGCTTTGTATGGTTGATAGTATAGGAATGCATATTGGTACGTACCTTAGTACGTGTTCTGATTACAGAACAGAGAGCCATGGCTACATGGTAATCCACTTGAGTGGGAGACTCAATGGATTGGTCCCATGTAACCTAAATACGTTCGCAGCTCTGATTAGGGTTGGTCGCCCTATCAGGATAAGCTGTTGGGATGACAGAGCGTGGGTGTCTCCACCACGGTCATTACCAGGCACAGTGTCTGTGGCCGAACGGAACCAACACGGTGCACAGATCGGTGAGCAGACACCGGTGCACTAAACCGTGTTTCTGCTTAGGGTAAAACGGTCCTAAACCCTGAGGAGCCATGTCTGGTGGACTAACCAGTTGTGTGGTGCTTTGGCGCACCAATGTGTGAGGATCCGGATGCAGTGATCCAAAACCACGGTGTACTGGGTTACCCGGCTGGCGTTGCATCAGCATGTCACTCCTGCAGGCTATCCACACCCCTAACAGGAGGTGCGTTCCTTGGTCTGACCTACGTCGTATTAAACCCTGGCCAGGTGGTCATCAGTTGGACTGATGACGGATCCGGTTGCTCGTCAGAGTAATCGGAGGTACGATGTATGTGGTCAACCTGGAAGGAACCGAGTCATATGAGCACTCGAGTCTGACGGTATTCTCCACCGCTCGAGTTGCATCATGGCACCAGTGGAGGGACAGCGAGTTTACCATACTAAGCGGAGAGCAGGGGTATGTGGGAGAACATAGTAAGTCCGGGGGGATTGGAGTGCAGCCTGCGTCGCACTCTGGGTGGCTACGCAGGTTAACTCGAACTCAGAGGATCGATGGTACACTCGGGTAGTGTGTCGATCGAGTCTGAGTTGGAAGCCATGAACCCTGGTCCCTGAAGGTTCCACCTTATCGACATTATGTATGGTTCTTATACCATCTCCTCGAAACACAGAACGTAGTTAGAGGAAGCGAGAAGTTCAAGCATACGCTCCGTGAGTGCTTCGCACTAGTGCACGGTAGATGCGTAGCTACGTGTGTGCACTAAGGGGAAACCCTAGGTTAGTGCAGAGACACATGTAGCAATTCCTTGTCATAAGTGGACTTTGCCACATAGGTGCGATGCACCGGGACATGTTGCGAGTTGACTAGTTGACTTCACTAGGGGCACCCTATGGGAACCTCAGAGAATAGTGAAATCACTGGTGCACTTCACTTATGTGTGCCTTGTAAAGTCTCGTACACGAGGAACGGCCAACTAGTGACATAAGGGCGTTTTGGTCATACCATGCGCCACTATGCACTAAGGGGGCCGGCCCTAAGTGTTGAGAGACTGGTCAAGGCCGGCCCCATTAGTTTCGGGAGGTTGTTGCCTCCGATGAAGGGGCCGGTTATGAGGCGCAGAAAACGGGCTGGTTTTGACCGTTTTCGAAAACAAGGAAAGGATAGAGATAAAGAAGAGATATATAGGGATAAGGCTTGAATCAATCATCCTTATCCATACTGTCCTTATCCATATGGATAGGCCGGCTATATATATGATAAGGAGAGAGAGGGTGCACGAAATTCATAGAGTCATGCAAGCCCTAGGGCCGGCCATGGCATGGGGAAACCCTAGCCGCCCCCTCTCCTCTCTTCGCATCTCCTCTCTCGTCTCTCTCTCTCTCGCTTGCGCCATTGGATGGCGACTCGTCTTCCTCACGTGGTGTTTCGTAGAAGGAGAAGGCTCGTCGTATGGAGGCACTCAGAGATCCATCGACGAGGTGCCGTGCATCGTGTGAGATCGGGTGAACTAGAAGGCGTCTCCCGCAACCTCTTGCTGTCCAGAATCTGCACAGAAAATCAACGTTGTTTCTGCGATTCCGGGAGCTACAGAAGTCCAAATGACGTGAAACTTGTTGGAAAAGTTGCGTCTCGAAGTTGGCTACCTGCAGTCCAAATTTCAGCCCAATCAGAGTTCGGAGCAGAAAGTTATGGCCGTCGCACCGAAGCTATGTCGAGCAGATCCGTAGCCCGTCTCCATCGACAAAGAAGAAATTTGTCGCGGTGAAAGATTCCGCACGCAGGTATGATCTCTAACAAGTAGATCTAACATAATTAGAACATGCATACATGCTAGATTGTTCTTTTGCGTTAGATCGTCGTTAGGGGTTCGCGTAATTGCCATGCTAGTTTCATACACGCATATGTAGAACGTTTCGATGAAATTTTTGATATGTAACGCACACCGCTCACGGTCCTCGGACCTTCACTTTGCTTCCGCTGCGGGCCTCTACCATGGATTTATTTGCAACAATTGGTATCAGAGCACGCTAGTGGTGTGCGTTTCATGTTTTTTTCATGAAACCGTCATGTGCGCGCATGAATAGTATGTGCCGCCATCGGGGTTCTACGAGTAGATCATGCATAGTAGATTTTGTATGTTCTATGAATCGTTCTTGCAGGGCGCCGCTTCTAAAGTTATTCTGGATATGTGATTGCTTGCTACCGGGGGTCGGACCCCGTGTTAGCGATTTTGTCTGGATGTTTTTTCTTCTGTGTGTGGATAGATTTTAGAGCCATAGTCGGGCAAGAGGTGAAGATTTACCACCCTTGATTCCCAGGCTTTTGCTAGGTTTGTTTTCCTTTTCTTTCTAGGAAATTGTGTACGAGCGAGCACTTGCTCGAAGCGTACTAGATCTTTTTCGGTTACAGATTGAAGAGGAGGACTTACCGTGGAGATCCACCAATGGGAAGATGAGCGGAACCTTGGAGGACGATGGCGATCCGACGAAGCGTACACGATGACGGCAAAGGGCATAAAGCGTCAGAAGATCGTATACAGAGGCTTGCACCGGATCGAGGAGCCTTGTGAAGGAGACAGAGAGCCTGCGCTGTGCCAGTCAGGTTCAGGGGTCGGACCCTGAACTTGATTCAGTTGTGTGCTTATTTCTTTCAGTAGTTCTTTATATTTCTGTAGAGAACCCCGATGCGATAATTTGATTATCTGTGTCAGAGGGATGCCCTTTCCCCTCGGGTCCTAGCGACCTTATTAGGATAGGATTCCACTAGTGACGCCTATTATTTAATTGACCCTTGATGATAGCATGAATTCCTCACATTTGGTTATGCCCCCATTAGGTCAACACCCGATTAGTCGGGTGTGCCTATTTGGCAAGCATCGAAACCTAGAATGAGTTGGAATTCTACTATGACATCATTCGTCAAATTTATAAGCAAGGCGCCATGGTAGTGGAAGACCTTTCCTGTCAGTCTGACCTTAGGCTAGGCTCCAGGGCATTAGCGTGATAGCCAAGTTTGCAAAGCATCAATGTTCTTGGGATATGTAATGTGACCCTTGAGAGGAGAAATCCACTCGAGGCAGGGACTATGATATTCCAAGATCGATTAATGCTTCGCGAAAGGCTTGAATGCTAGTGGGAGCACGGTATGACCAGGGTCTAGTGTATAGGTTGTCGTGACCTTAGTGTACACTCATACTTGCATTAAATAACCCTCAACTTTAATAAGGGATGTAAGAGAGGACTTTTAGAGATCCTCTGGCCTCCACGGCCAGTCGTTTTGTGTTTGGGTGGGGATGCATAACTTCACACCCCCTAGGGTGGGAGCTGTGTGTTTCCATGCCAAATTACTTAATGACCTCCCTAAGGATATGGCGATTACGAGGCCAGGAGAGAAGGGCTTTTCATCCCACCCTAGTGGGGGCCGCATGAACTCCCGTGTCGTAATTGCTTAGGCTCGTGGGTAAGCATCCTAAGTGCACGTGAGGTATTCGTTGCGAAGACAACGGTGATCACGTGGTACTGGCCAAAAGATAACCATGGTCCATCAAAGCCCTTAGTTGGCAGATTTGGACTGGGTCAAGGAAAGGCCCGTGTAAGCGGATTGACGCTGCATGATGCCCCCTAGGGCAGGTGTAGTCGATTCCGAGATCTTACATACATGGTTAATTAATCCATAGAGGTGTCTTCGCTTTGAGGGTAGCGCTGACATTTGGATATAATTAGCTTATTTTCAAAATCCATAAAATAAGTTTTCTTGCATTCATTTTCATTCAACCATATAGTTCCCCTATCCGCTATCCCATAAGAGAACCAGTTATCGGGTCTCTAACTACGTAGAGTGGAAGCGCAATCTTTAGCTTATGCTTAGGGTAGTAAATGTACATTGGCATGCAATCTAAATATCCCTGTATTAGACCTAATGGGTCCAGATATTACTAGGACAACTCTTTAGAAGCGAGTCAGAGATATGCCGGGTCTTCTCTAATAAAGTTTTACTTGCATAAGATATCTGCTAGGCGAAGTCAGTAGACTCATCGCTTATCCACCAAGATACTTGTCGGTACCAAGATGTCAGAGGGAATGCTTGTTCGGGAACACATCCTTGAGTTCCAGATCGAACTAGATTCCAAAGACATAGTACCAGATGACGAGGTGGTGGAAGACGTCTATCTTGCATCCCTGTCTGGAACCTTCGAAGGCGTTATCAGAGACTTTAGCCTTAACAAGTTAGAGATGATAAACGCAGAACTTCTAAGGAGATTTCCAAGAGACAAAGGATGAGATCAAGATTAAAGGCAATGCCTTTAGTGCTTAACCTAGGTCTTCTTTAGAAGAACCTAAGGGAATAACTTATAAGAGATCGAAAACTATTCTAGTGCAGAAACTGGTGTGGAATCCTAAGTCTGGTAACGCCAAGGACGGAAGTATTTTCGCTGTGGTGAGCATAGGGGGTATTTGAAGATTGAGTATGGCCTCAGGATGTTAGGAGTTGAGTCGCTATCTAGTAGCAGTTCTTATGCTTCTTGGAATGTAGACTTCAGGTCTACAGAGATTCAAGGAAAGCAGAAGGCTACTTTATAGTGAAGGAATCCTAACATAGGTACTGATGCCATAAGCCGCTGCGGAAGCTGTTAGATATGATTGTCTTAGTTTTTCTGAAACACGGATTTTGATCTTTAGAGATGTAGTTCTGTTTCCTCCTTGGTAAATGAAATTTTTAGTTTTAGACAGCATCGTTGGTGTGTATCTTAAACTGAATAGATAGCTTCATTACTAGAGGAATAGATCAGAATAATCTCTTTGTATTTAATCCTAATTCGGAAATAGATTTCATGACAGCTGTAGCGTCTAACTGAAATTCATCTAAATCCTTCGGAGAAGCTATCCCATTTGTGACCCCTCTGATTTAGATATTCTTCCTCAGATAAATTCAGAGGTAAAAGAAGGCCGATTTTCTGTTCACAGAATCATCGGAGATCCTTCTAACCTATGAGTGTAATCTGGACGGCAGAATAACTAAAAGGGCCATGAAGGTATGGGAGTTAGTTAATTTTGACGTCTATGGTTCCAAGAGCGTCCAGACGAAGGAGTCTCTTCGACTTATCGAGGAAATAAAAACCTATCGGATGGGTTCCATAGGATCCTGAGGGAGCATGGGATTAGCTCCCAGTTAAATGCTCCAAGGATGACACGTCAGAATAAAGTCTCCGAGAGAAGGAATCGGACCCTGTTTGACATAGTCCGTAGTATGATGAATATTGCCAAGTGTACTACCCACCTTTTGGTGGGGTTGTACCTTAAAATAGTAGCTTATATCTGAAACTATCTCTTATCTAAATCAGTGCCTCAGACCTATAGAGAGCTATGGTCTAAGCGAAAGCTGACACTATAGTGTCTCGAGATATACGGTTGTCCTGCACTTGTGCAAAAGGACAAGAGGGATGAGATGGAGATATAGTTTCAGGTATATCTGTTTGTAGGTTACCCTTAGGAGGCATAAGGTGGACTGTTTTATGATCTTGAGGTTAGGAAGGTAATCGTTTCTACGAATACCATCTACCTAGACCAGGATTATATTATAGACCATAAGTTTGCCGATAAGGTAGTTCTGGGTGAACTACTGGGTACTGGTAGAGAGTGCGCATCTGAAAAACGTAGTGGGAGTAGATGATACAAGAAACTAGTATACCAGGTATTGTAGAAACAATTCACTTTTGTACCACCACCACTTCGTCGTTGTGGGACCATCAGAGCTCCTGAAAGATGCTATGGAGAAACTTTGATAGTTAATCCAGAGTTTCAGGAGGATGATCCTTAGAGCTACGAAGAAGTAGTGGGAGCTTCCTTTGAACCACCACCACCTCATCGTTGTGGGACCCTCAGAGCTCCTGAAAGATACTATGGAGAGACTTTGATAGTTAATCCAGAGTTTCAGGAGGATGACCCCTAGAGCTACGAAGAAGTAGTGGGAGCTTCCGACAGCTCTTACTGACAAAAGACCATGGAGACAAATTTGCATCAATGTCCCTTGAAACAGTCTTGACACTTATATCACTATCACCCTTCAGGGTGTAGAAGGTGTATTAGAAGAGCACCCGATTAAGACTTAAGTGGCTAGATTAGTTGCCAAAAGAGAAGGGATTGACTATGTCAAAACCATCTCACTGGTAGCTATGCCTAAGTCTATTTCGGATCCTCTTAATCCATCGCAGCCCATTATAGTTGGGAGATCTGGTTGATGGATGTCAAGACAGTTATTCCCTAACGGGAATTTGGAAAGGACATATGGATGAGTAGCCCCAGGCTTTGTGTCAGTAGGTTAGGAAGATATGGAATGCAAGTTGCAACGGTCCATTTATGGACTGATGCAAGCATCCAAGTTGGAATATCTATTTTGATCAAGGGAATCCGCTCATACGGATTTGATCAGAATGAGGATAAACCAAGATGGTACAGGAAAGGTGAAATAGCTACAAGGGTATATTTAGTACTTTACGTTAACGATATTCTACTGATTGAAAATGATGTAGGAATATTGTTTACGATAAAGGTTTGTAGTCATCACAATTCGATGTGAAAGACCCTAGTGAGGCGAGTTATGCTCTGGGAATCAAGGTAACTCGAGATAACCAGAGCAAGATTCTCTTGCTGTCACAGGCTACGCATAAAGATAAGATTCTAGCCAGATTCGGTTTACGAGGCTAGATATCTATTGCACAGCAGGAAGATGGGTCGGTTTCAGTCGAACCCGGGTCCAGATCTCTGGACCGATGTGAAGGGTATACTCAGAAATCCTCATTAAGTAAGGATTGTGAGTTAGCTTGCACTTCACAGGTCCTGATATCGATTGGACACACAGGATCTGACTTTGGTGTCAGATGTGTGTACCAGAAAATCGATTTCAGAGATTATTTTTATCTTGGGATTAGAAGCGGTAGTTGGTAGAGTGTGAAGCAAGTGCATCACAGACTCTACCACAGATGCTTAGCACGTTGTTGCGTGCGAAGTAGTATATCAGGTGGTAAGGCTTAGGAAGTTCTTAGAGAACTTGGGACGCGTACCAGAGGCTCAGTTATCTGTTGTTACAACAGAAGAGCGGTAAGCAAGGTCCAAGGAGACTAGGCACCGCCGTGAGGGGAAACCCATCAAGTACAAACTCCACTTGATTTGACAGTTATAGGAGGAAATGCAAGTAGCGGTACTGAGGTGGAATCTACAGACAATGTTGCCAATTCCTTTAGGGAATTCCTGCAAAGGCTTTTGGGCAGCATGTAGAAGCTACAGAGCTCAACACCGTTATTCCTCGTTAGACCTAGTGGGAGATTGTTAGAATTGGTAAGGTCTATAGCTCGTAAAAACCTAGTGTTTAGCTTTGTATGGTTGATAGTATAGGAATGCATATTGGTACGTACCTTAGTACGTGTTCTGATTACAGAACAGAGAGCCATGGCTACATGGTAATCCACTTGAGTGGGAGACTCAATGGATTGGTCCCATGTAACCTAAATACGTTCGCAGCTCTGATTAGGGTTGGTCGCCCTATCAGGATAAGCTGTTGGGATGACAGAGCGTGGGTGTCTCCACCACGGTCATTACCAGGCACAGTGTCTGTGGCCGAACGGAACCAACACGGTGCACAGATCGGTGAGCAGACACCGGTGCACTAAACCGTGTTTCTGCTTAGGGTAAAACGGTCCTAAACCCTGAGGAGCCATGTCTGGTGGACTAACCAGTTGTGTGGTGCTTTGGCGCACCAATGTGTGAGGATCCGGATGCAGTGATCCAAAACCACGGTGTACTGGGTTACCCGGCTGGCGTTGCATCAGCATGTCACTCCTGCAGGCTATCCACACCCCTAACGGGAGGTGCGTTCCTTGGTCTGACCTACGTCATATTAAACCCTGGCCAGGTGGTCATCAGTTGGACTGATGACGGATCCGGTTGCTCGTCAGAGTAATCGGAGGTACGATGTATGTGGTCAACCTGGAAGGAACCGAGTCATATGAGCACTCGAGTCTGACGGTATTCTCCACCGCTCGAGTTGCATCATGGCACCAGTGGAGGGACAGCGAGTTTACCATACTAAGCGGAGAGCAGGGGTATGTGGGAGAACATAGTAAGTCCGGGGGGATTGGAGTGCAGCCTGCGTCGCACTCTGGGTGGCTACGCAGGTTAACTCGAACTCAGAGGATCGATGGTACACTCGGGTAGTGTGTCGATCGAGTCTGAGTTGGAAGCCATGAACCCTGGTCCCTGAAGGTTCCACCTTATCGACATTATGTATGGTTCTTATACCATCTCCTCGAAACACAGAACGTAGTTAGAGGAAGCGAGAAGTTCAAGCATACGCTCCGTGAGTGCTTCGCACTAGTGCACGGTAGATGCGTAGCTACGTGTGTGCACTAAGGGGAAACCCTAGGTTAGTGCAGAGACACATGTAGCAATTCCTTGTCATAAGTGGACTTTGCCACATAGGTGCGATGCACCGGGACATGTTGCGAGTTGACTAGTTGACTTCACTAGGGGCACCCTATGGGAACCTCAGAGAATAGTGAAATCACTGGTGCACTTCACTTATGTGTGCCTTGTAAAGTCTCGTACACGAGGAACGGCCAACTAGTGACATAAGGGCGTTTTGGTCATACCATGCGCCACTATGCACTAAGGGGGCCGGCCCTAAGTGTTGAGAGACTGGTCAAGGCCGGCCCCATTAGTTTCGGGAGGTTGTTGCCTCCGATGAAGGGGCCGGTTATGAGGCGCAGAAAACGGGCTGGTTTTGACCGTTTTCGAAAACAAGGAAAGGATAGAGATAAAGAAGAGATATATAGGGATAAGGCTTGAATCAATCATCCTTATCCATACTGTCCTTATCCATATGGATAGGCCGGCTATATATATGATAAGGAGAGAGAGGGTGCACGAAATTCATAGAGTCATGCAAGCCCTAGGGCCGGCCATGGCATGGGGAAACCCTAGCCGCCCCCTCTCCTCTCTTCGCATCTCCTCTCTCGTCTCTCTCTCTCTCGCTTGCGCCATTGGATGGCGACTCGTCTTCCTCACGTGGTGTTTCGTAGAAGGAGAAGGCTCGTCGTATGGAGGAACTCAGAGATCCATCGACGAGGTGCCGTGCATCGTGTGAGATCGGGTGAACTAGAAGGCGTCTCCCGCAACCTCTTGCTGTCCAGAATCTGCACAGAAAATCAACGTTGTTTCTGCGATTCCGGGAGCTACAGAAGTCCAAATGACGTGAAACTTGTTGGAAAAGTTGCGTCTCGAAGTTGGCTACCTGCAGTCCAAATTTCAGCCCAATCAGAGTTCGGAGCAGAAAGTTATGGCCGTCGCACCGAAGCTATGTCGAGCAGATCCGTAGCCCGTCTCCATCGACAAAGAAGAAATTTGTCGCGGTGAAAGATTCCGCACGCAGGTATGATCTCTAACAAGTAGATCTAACATAATTAGAACATGCATACATGCTAGATTGTTCTTTTGCGTTAGATCGTCGTTAGGGGTTCGCGTAATTGCCATGCTAGTTTCATACACGCATATGTAGAACGTTTCGATGAAATTTTTGATATGTAACGCACACCGCTCACGGTCCTCGGACCTTCACTTTGCTTCCGCTGCGGGCCTCTACCATGGATTTATTTCCAACAGGCTCCAGTAGTGAAGGCTCCATTGATTGCTACCTGGCTGGGACCAGCTTTGTCGACCGAACACTTTATCGGAATAGCATTGAGCGTTGGCCAAATTCATGCAGCCGCAATGTCACATGATCTGCCTGTTTGTTGACTGCCTCTTATACACCTGATGCCCTTCCTAGTTGGGAACTTAAGAAGTTAGTGATAAGAAGATGAAACTGCGCTGATCTAATGGAGAAAGGGTCTGCCAAGTATGGCGTTGCAGTTTGACATCCCCTCGACCACAGTGAATTGAACCAACGCTCACATCTCCTACCCAAGATCAAGCGTGAATCTTGCCTCCCCTATTATCATGCTTTGCTCACCATTGAAGCCGGTGATGCCGATGAGGACGATGTCAAGGCTAGCGTACTTGTGGTCAAGGAACTTGAAGTAGTCAGAGAACATCATGTCGATGGAGCTGCCGGTGTCAATGAGGATTCCGTTGATAGAGCTCTCGTCGTTGATGCAGCGAAGGACTAGGGGGTCTTGATGCGGAGTGCAAACTCCGTTGAGGTCTTGGTCAGTGAAGATGATCACTGGCCAAGGGAGGCCTTTGATGGGCTTCTTGATATAAGACTCCTAAATTTGAGCCACTGTGCGTATGTGATTAACAGGTCGCACCTAGTACTTGACCTCCTTCTGAGTCGGAGTTTGGTGATGGAGATTACTGTGGATACTGTAGTTCTCTGCTTGAACTATAAGGGGGGTCGATTGACGTTCGACCGAACGGATCCAACACATCTTCTTCTCCCTCTGAGGTAGGGGAGGAGGAGGAAGTGAATCGTTTGTTGGGCCAGTGTCGGCCTTGAATTCCTGGAGGTGGCCTTCCTGTAAAAGGTCCTTCAGGTGATACTTAAGGCGGTAACACCGGGTAGTGGGGAACCGTGACATTGGTGGAAATCGCAATAGACCGACTTGTCCTCCGTCTGCTTGATGCCAGGCTGAAGAGGTCGGCCTCCTGAGGTAGTCCTCGTATTGGATCTGCTTGAGGATGATACCTATTAGAAGATTCTAGCTGGTGAAGTCAGTCCTTTAAGTCTTAGCAAGTCTATCGCCTGCCCGCTTTGGCCTTTTGGAAGATCCATCTCCCTTAGCCTGAGCGTTGTGAACTCGGGTCATGGGCCTCGCTAGTTCCTTTTCGGAGATGTGCTTCTTGATGTCACGCCTGTTACGAGTGACTTGATCGTCCTCCACCTCGATTTGCCTATGGATCCGATCAAAGAGAGCACCGAGGGAAGTGGTTGGGTGGCAGATGAGGTCATTGTAAATATAAAGGTTATACCGTAGGGCACTCTATAACGTCAGCACGACCACTTCATCATTATGGTGATATCTGGAAAGCACAGCATGTTCGTTCTGGAACCTTCAAGTAAACTCTCAGAGGGTTTTATCTAATCCCATCTTGAGCCGGTAGAGGGATTCTAGCTTCTTCTCTTGTTTGAGGTTCAGTCGATAGTGTTGGAAGAACATGTCGGCTAGATCCTCAAACCAACTTACCAAGCCCGTCGAGAGGTGGTGATATCAATCGAGCGACAGATCATCCAGGCTGCCTACAAAGGTGCGACACAGGACCTGGTTGTCATGGTCGTGCAGTGTCAACACTTGTTTGAAAGCAAGGACGTGCAACGTCGAATCTCCCGTTAGGCAGTTGAACTTGGGGAACACTGGGGTTCTCCAATTCCGAGGGAAAGAAGCTTGGAGAATTTTTTGATGAAGAGGTCCTTCAGAGGTATGGTTACTATGACGATCACCTCGCTGGCTAGAGAGATGTCTTGGAGGAAGAGGAGTCAGAGAGGGTGTTGAAGGACCCCTCACCATGCGATGCTCCGCCAGAGCATGGTCATTGTAGCGATGTTGTCGGACTCTAGAGTGGTGACCTTCGTTCTGAGTATCCCTCATGATGTAGGGATCAGAGGATAACTCGAAACTAAGTGGCTCGGGAAGACGAGCAAACTCATTAAGACGCTCCCAGACTGTAGGTCTAGGAGGGATGGGCGAGGGTCCTCTCGAGAGGGGGATTGAGGGATCGTCGTGAGTTGTCGACAACGGACCGTCAAGAAGGAGTGGTAGAGGGGTTGATCGACCGGCGAACATCTGCTCCGTTGTTGATGCCGACTGTTGACTTTAGAAAATTAGCTTCGGCTTCGGCGGCGACTCGTCTGAGAGAGTCTCTCTCAACCATGAGAGCAATATTCTGCTTCATGAGAGTGAGGAGTTGGAAGTCCTCCGTCGTGATTTGGTACGTCGTCTCAGAGTCGGCGATGGGTGAGATGTGTGCTTTCCCTAGGCGTTGAGGAGTTGCATCAGTGTGTTGAGGAAATTGTCGAGGCTGAGCTGGAGTGGCACGATCGATTGACCGATGACTCCTCGAATCCACAGTTGGTTGCTGCTCAGGGCGTTGACTTATTGTAAACCTATGACTCATTGAGCGAGTCGTAGGATGGTGGATGTCCGGATGGATGTTACTTCCTTCTGGCTGGTCCACGGGTTGTATCTTCGCCATTCAAGTATAGCGATGGAGATAGACAAGTTGCTCAAGCAATCGATAGTTGCTGCTTGATCGAAGGAGTTAGGAAGCATGGAGTTCGTAGATTGATCGGAAAGGATCCCACAAACGGTGCCAAACTATGGTAGAGTTTCGATATGTGGCGTGTTGTAGAGCGCTGAGCTATCACGTGCTGAGTTGCAATGCTAATGCTGTAGAGTAAAGAGAGATAGAGAGTTGACACAGGATGTGATGACGGAGTTCGCCCAAAGCCTACATCTCCGTGGGGTAGAGATGCAACCTTTGAATCCACTATCTCTGAAGAAGGAGAACTAATATTGATAGGCCGAGGAATGCTATACAAGTAGACAGAGGGTGAAGTAGGCTTGACTGTAGTCTGATCATTAGATGGCTCAGAGAGCTCTGGAAAACAGAAAGTGGAATATGGAATAATAAATTCTGGTCTGGAATATTTGTTGGGTCTGTTGTTTATAGATGTTTTGGAAAATCATAGGTTTTAATAAATACCTGGAAGATTTTACCAGACCCCAGATACCATATATGGACCCCAGGTAGGGCTACGGGTCCCACTGGCGTCTTGGTGGGCCCTAGGAAGGGCTATGGGTCTTATTATCGTCTCCGTGGATCCTAGGCAAGGCTAAGGGTCCCACTATCGTCTCCGTGGACCCCGGGTAGGGCTGTGGGTCCCACTGTCATCTCCGTGAGCCACAGGCAGGGCTGCAGGTCCTACTGTCATCACCGTGGGGCCCAGGTAGGACTGCATGGCCCACTGTCGGGCATTAGTCAGATTTTGCACCCACATAGGACATTGCCCGGAATAAACTTGAAGCACGCCACTTTGCACAAACGACATCATGTACTGACATCCAAAGAAGTGTGCAATCTGAAGTGAGTGTGATTCACTCTTCGGGGGGTGATACACTTTTTAGAGAGGGAGATATAGAACAAATGATTTTCCTAATTAACATCAAATGACCATTAAATGACCTTAAATACGTATCTATCATCTTTATAGTAGGGTTTTAGTATGATTTATAAGAGAGAGCTATGTTCACACACTGAAAAATAATTATGGCTTTTAAAAAAAAGTCCATGTGTCACAACACATGAGAGAATGCTTCATTTTAGAATTATACTATTAGATTGTTGATTTCCTCGTAAACAAAAAAACAAATAGCCCTTCTGTGTGTAGCATAGCTCCATGAGTTTTTTTTTTTTATCTCTGTGTTGGGCATGCTAGAATGCTGCACCGATGTATTGAAAGACTTCCATCTTTCAATCAAAGGAAAATCCTAATAAGGGTATATTTGACTTTTAAGCCATTTACAAGGACATTTCCTTGATAGCCAAGAAGGTACAGAGCAAAACCTAAGAGTTCAGATCTCCTCCAGGCTCCAGTCAGTTGGCCTCGGTTGGTTAGTCCAACGTGCATCATAGCCACAAGTGGCTCTGGAGTGCGATTCACTTTTGGGTCGCCAGCCATTGTGTGATTGTGATGTGCCACCGCCTAGTGATCGGGGCCACTGATTGGAAGAGATCTGAACTCAAAACCTAAGGGTTCAAGTGTACATTGCGAAATAGTGTGTACAGACTTAATGACACTCAGATCTCTTTGTAGGTATTTGATCATCATAGTGGATAAAAATATCAATTTTTTTTTTATCAGTTTCTTTCATTGTTGCTCTTTTTTCTGTTAGTCCAAACCGGCTCGAATTCCGTAGAAGAAAAATGGGTAGGATTTGGATTGAACATGGCGGCAAAACTTTGGGATGAGGTGAGGCTTGGAAAAGCCACCTAGAGTTTGGCCCGGGTTTGGACAGGTCTTGACCGACACGATCCGACCCGATTGACAGGCCAAGCAATCGTAAGGCCAGATATAGAGCCCTTATAGAATCTCCAACGACCTCACTACAGTAGCTCCTTAGATACCGTAGCGAGCGGGACCACCCTAGAAATCCCCTCCAACGGCCTATGAAGAGTCACCAGACGATAGCTCGCCTCTGAGGGGGCTGGTTAGATGTGGCAAGCAAGCTTCTTTTGCTATATGCCCCCCCCCCCCTTCGCGCACGAAGAGTCACACAAGGTGATTGTGCCATCGGTTGACGCTCGACACTCGGTGATCGTAACATGTGGCCCCCCTCTCGATTGCGATTTGTGATCGACGATGATCATAACACATGGGTCCCCGCTCGCTGAGAAACGACATTGGCGGTGATCGGTGGTGATCGGCGATAACAAAGGACTATTTGGTCTTTACAAGAATAGGGAGTGAGACAGTAGGAGTCTCTTGGAGATCCTCCTCCAAGTAGCTCCCTATTCTATTGACAAGTCCATATTCTTTTGAAACGATTGTAAGAGCTCCTAGAATAGGGAGAGCGACACTAGGAGTCCGTTGGAGACGCTCTTGAAGCCCGTCCGCCACCTTTCCCTCTGCAAGCCCAAAGCCCTCGTCGGCGGTTGCAAAGCTCTCATTCGGCGGCCGTGAGACTGCACCCGCTTACCTAATTCCTCCAACCGCAAGACTGTCTACTGTCTGCAAGCTCTCAGACCGCAAGCTCGCAATTCGTGCCCTACCGCAACCCCCCCCCCCCCCCCCCCCCCCAATCCCTTCTCTCGCGGGCCGAAGGAAATCCCCTCCCCCTCCTCCCGTGATAACTCTCTCTCGCTTGTGCTCTTCGTAGGCTCCAATCCACCTTCCATCTCTAGACACGCGCTGTGATGGCTTCCACCGTGGAAAAGTAGCTCTCCGAGCTTAGCTTCGGCAACGATTGGGCTTCTATGTGCCCAATCTTCAGAACAATCTAGGATTTCTCTCCCCCAATCAAGTCTACATCTCGTCTCTCATCAGATCAATCGTTATATTGTACAATTTGATTTCATCCTGTTGAATAACACGTTTGTTGAACATTTTTTTAAGATCTTGAATCGGAGATGTTGATCACACGGGAGTACTAGGGCCGAATTTGATATAGTTTAGATACAAGATGATGACTGTCAGTGGAAGTCACTTAAAAAAAAAAGGAGACTTAGTGCTAAGTCCTTTTAGCAGATGCTATATTAGCTAAAGGGCATGTCACGTTTCAATATTGCACCAAGTTCCTACCGAACTTTGCATGCTACAGCAAGTTTCTCGTTCTTATTTATCCCCTCACGTGCTACAGATAGAGTATCAATTCGTCTCTGTATCCATTCGCTGGTTTGACACTGGATGTAGCGGTTGCTACAGTGATTTCGCTATAGCTACTACAGTGATTTCACTGTAGCTGCTATAGTGAAATCACTATAGCTGCTATAGCTTATAGTGAAATCACTGTAGCAAGAGAATCGATTCGATTTGGTAAGAGTATCAATTTAGCAAATTGACTATTGCTACAGTGATTTCACTGTATATGCTACAGTGATTTCATTGTAGCAAGAGTATCAATTAGCCAAATGGATACTTTTTCTGAAGACGAATGGATACTCTTACTACAGTGAAATCATTGTAGCAACCACAACATACACGGTGTCACCCGGTGAATAGATACTCTTGTTGATGACGAATGGATGTGAATTCAGTAATTATATCCATCATTGTTGGTAATAATAAATGTTATAGAAAGTTCCTGCAGAGGGTTTTAGCTAGAGGAAGGCTGCTATTGCTGAATGCAGTTTTAGGTTTCTTCTTTTATCTGCATGCAATCCTATCCTCTAAAGATTATTTGATAATGTGATTCCTTTACTTTCTTTGCTTGCTCATACTTCTATGTTCATTCCACAGCAAATTTTTGCCATATATGACAGCATACTGATGTGTCAATATTCTGCCTCAAAGTATGTTAATATGTCTTGCTGTTTAATTTGTTCTTAGTTTTTCAGAGCAACAAGTGGTCCGGCATGGTAGTTTTCTGTAAAACAAATATGGTTTTTGACTCAAAAAAAGAATACATAACTGCTTTTGGATATGTCTGATGTTGAACTTTCCTTTGTGCATTACTATTACCCAGTTGTATATGAGTTATTCCATACATGGAAACATGACAATCATCATAAAGATCAGGTGTGAGTTTGTATCATTCATGAGAACTTGACAAATTTTAGTATTGGAATTTCATTTGACATTATAGCCTGACTCACAGTTGTCAGATTTTATTTTTCTTGAGAAATTGATAAATTCAAATATTGTAATTTACTAATTCCATTTGACATTGTAACCTGACTTATCCATGTTACTGCTAACCCTTCCACACTTACAAATTTTATATAACATGTCCCTCTTTATTATGTCCAATGATCACCAGATCGAACTTGCGAGAATGCTGATATGCGAGGGACAAAGTCATCTTTTTGCTCATTGGCCAGAGCTAGGTGTTGATGATTCGAGGAAAAAGTGTTTCTTTGATGAGGTTTATCATTTGGTTATTTTTTGTAATAGAATGATTGACTAAATTGATGCAAATTTTTTTCCAGATCAAATTGATGATCTTTTAGAAATGATTCTTTTTCGTTTAACCATGATATTTATTAATGATGACATTCAAACTTTTGTGCATGTTTACTTTTCAGTTTCGTTTTGAATGTTCATACAAGCACCCTAGAACGGTTTCTTCTTGCACCAGTTGGAATCATGATTAAATCCAAAATGTGTCAGTAAATATGATGATGTAAATGTTGTAATACAGAAATCTGGCTATATGAGTAAAATGAAACTTAATAAAATTCCTTCAACTTAAATCTTAGAGATATATACCCAGAGGATCTCCACAGTAGACTCTATGAAATATAAGGGAGATTGATACTGATTTGATTTTCACATTAGGCTTTGTGAATTATAGAGCCTGTGGGTGCAAAAATTATACCGGACCAGATCAGAGCAGCATGGGCCCGCGCAACGGCCCAAATGGGTAAGCCCGCCTGGGCTCACATGGGCCCACTCTACGAGGCTCGCAGATCAAGCCCTACCCCTTATTGGGCCCGAACAACGGCCCAATAAGGGCCCAGCAAGGAGGCCCAGAACCAGTGCCACGTCATCAGCGCCACGTCATCACTGCCATATCGGGCACGTGCCTACGCTATAAAAGGACCCCCAAGGCATCCAGGAAGGGGGTTGGTCATTCGATCAGAGGAAGAGGGATTCCAGATCCAGAGCAAGTGCAAAAGCTTACTTCTCTCCTCCTAGTTTCTCTTCTAGTTGCTCCGTGCAACCCCATTGTAAGAAGCTTCTCTCGGCCTGTCGAGAGAACGCTCAACCCTTTATATTCAAATTATAGTGAAGATCAGGTGGCACCTCTCCCCCGGAGATGTAGGTCGTAAGACCGAACTCCGTCACCAACCCTTGTGTCATCGCCCTTTACTCTCTCTATCTATTCTCACATCTCTCTAACTCTACAAACAGTCCAATTCAATCAAGGCTGTGGGGGCGGGATTCCCGATCAAGGCGGCTCAGAAATTTCCCCCCACAATCTTTGGCGCCGTCTGTGGGATATCGATAGAGGTCTTACCCATACCTCTACCGACTCCTATTCAGCTTGTGGTGACGAGCCACAAGTCCTCCTCCAAATCAACCTCAACGCCTTCATCATGCCGACATCAACACGCTCGATGGTGAAGGCCAGCACCAACCCACCAAAGGCGGGTGCTAAACGAACAAACGATATGCTGATCGAAGAAGAACAAGAAGTCTCGGTTGCAACCAACCGAAGAAATGTTCGGGAGCGGCTGGGGCCGCAAGGCAGCCATCCAGAAGGGCACATCGATCGGCGAGACCCGTCATCCCCGAGGCGTCGATCTGGCAAAGAACACGCTATTCAAGGGAGCAAGCCTCTAGCTTCATACGAGATCTCGGCTGCTGATTTCCAGCTGTTGAACCTTCTCAAGAGGAACGCAACCCTCGAGCAAGAGAGGGATTCCCTAAAGAAGGTAGCTGAAAGAGCAGGGGTTGTGGCCCACAACTCTCCAACTGCTGATGAAGATCAACCAAAGACCTTTGATTCCGCCCGTTCAAGTCAGAAGCTCGAAGGCAATTCGGCTACGCCCTCTCGAGGCTAAAGTTCGATAAAAAGGCTCCTGGCAACCCAGGTCAACCAAAGACCTTCGATTCCGCCCATTCAAGTCGGAAGCTCGAAGGCAATTCGGCTACGCCTTCTCGAGGCTAAAGTCCGATAAAAAAGCTCCTGGCAAACCAGGTCAACCAAAGACCTTCGATTTCGCCCATTCAAGTCGGAAGCTCGAAGGTAAGTTGGCTACGCCCTCTCAAGGCTAAAGACCGATAAAAAGGCTCCTGGCAACCCAGGTCAACCAAAGACCTTTGATTCTGCCCGTTCAAGTCAGAAGCTCGAAGGCAATTCGGCTACGCCCTCTCGAGGCTAAAGTCCGATAAAAAGGCTCCTGGCAACCCAGGTCAACCAAAGACCTTCGATTCCGCCCATTCAAGCCGGAAGCTCGAAGGCAATTCGGCTACGCCCTTTCGAGGCTAAAGTCCGATAAAAAGCTCCTGGTAACCCAGGTCAACCAAAGACCTTCGATTCCGCCCATTCAAGTCGGAAGCTCGAAGGCAATTCGGCTACGCCCTCTCGAGGCTAAAGCCCGATAAAAAGGCTCCTGGCAACCCAGGTCAACCAAAGACCTTCGATTCCGCCCATTCAAGTCGGAAGCTCAAAGGTAAGTCGGCTACGCCCTCTCGAGGCTAAAGTCCGATAAAAAGGCTCTTGGCAACCTAGGTCAACCAAAGACCTTCGATTCCGCCCGCTCAAGTCGGAAGCTCGAAGGCAATTCGGCTACGCGCTCTCGAGGCTAAAGACCGATAAAAAGGCTCCTGGCAACCCAGGTCAACCAAAGACCTTCGATTCCGCCCATTCAAGTCGGAAGCTCGAAGGCAATTCGGCTACGCCCTCTCGAGGCTAAAGTCCGATAAAAAGCTCCTGGTAACCCAGGTCAACCAAAGACCTTCGATTCCACCCATTCAAGTCGGAAGCTCGAAGGCAATTCGGCTACGCCCTTTCAAGGTGAAAGTCAGATAAAAATGCTCCTGACAATCCAGGTCAAGCTAAACTATCAACTATACTTATCCGAGGCAATGAGAATAAGTCCAAGGCAGGCGTCGTCGCTTTGACATGCACCAAGTTCAAGGAGACATCCTTGATACTCGAAGACAAAGTCCGAGGCGACCAATGCCTCGGCACTCTACAAGCCCAAGGCCCGGTCCTTGGCACCCGTAGACAAAGTCCGAGGTGGCCAATGCCTCGGCACTCTACGAGCCCAAGGCCCAGCCCTTGGCATTCGAAGCACTCTACAAGCCCAAGGCCCAGCCCTTAGCATTCGAAGACAAAGTCTGAGGCGACCAATGCCTCGGCACTCTACAAGCCCAAGGCATAGCCCTTGGCATTCGAAGACAAAGTCCGAGGCGACCAATGCCTCGGCACTCTACAAGCCCAAGGCCTAGCCCTTGGCATTCGAAGACAAAGTCCGAGGCGGCCAATGCCTCGGTACTCTACAAGCCCAAGGCCCAGCCCTTGGCATTCGAACACGAAGTCCGAGGCGACCAATGCCTCGGCACTCTACAAGCCCAAGGCCTAGCCCTTGGCACTCGAAGACCAAGTCTGAGGCGACCAGCGCCTCGGCACTCTACAAGCCCAAGGCCCGGTCCTTGACACCCGAAGACAAAGTCCGAGGCGACCAATGCCTCGGCACTCTACAAGCCCAAGGCCTAGCCCTTGGCACTAGAAGATAAAGTCTGAGGCGACCAATGCCTCGGCACTCTACAAGCCCAAGGCCCAGCCCTTGGCACTCGAAGACAAAGTCCGAGGCGACCAATGCCTTGGCACTCTACAAGCCCAAGGCCCGGTCCTTGGCACCCGTAGACAAAGACCGAGGCGGCCAATGCCTCGGCACTCTATGAGCCCAAGGCCCAGCCCTTGGCACTCAAAGACAAAGTCCGAGGCGACCAGCACCTCGGCACTCTACAAGCCCAAGGCCCAGCTCTTGGCATTCGAAGACAAGGTCCGAGACGTCGTCACCGACGTATTGGCATTCGATCAAAAGTCCAAGCTTAGTCTTGTCACTCAGGTCTAAGCATTAGATTGTCAATGGCCATCACCTTTTCTCGACGACTAACGGTTCCAAACCGGTCAGGGGGTGGTCGGTCTGACTCTGTCATTGCGTGTCTCCACACTGGTGCAGTCGACGGTGGGTAACACGGGATAAAATGGTGCTTCCTTGATCCTGGCCAAGTCAACACCCTCGCGTGACCGTAGTACCTGGTGAATACAGTAACCAGGTACGGTAATACATTGGGTGAAGACCGGCTGGCCATCATGCGGCGTCATCCTAGATTATCTCTAAGAAACCCCCTCGAATGTAGCATTGTCCCTCGCCGACATCCTCGCGCACCAGTGTTTTACCGAAAAAGTGTCGGTTTCAAAGGGGGCTGAAATTCGAAAAATATACTATTTTTAATACCGACACTTTTTGGTCTTTTCTAAGCAGCCCCAATAATGGGGTGTCGGCACCAACAAGCAGCCCCCCCCTCGGTTTCGCACAAAAACCGAGTAGGGAAGAGGTGACGGCACACCATCAGCAGCACACCCCTCGGTTTCGTCAGAAAACCGAGAGGGGGTATGTGTCGGCACCAACAAGCAGCCCTCCCTCGGTTTCGCACAAAAACCGAGTAGGGAAGAGGTGACGGCACACCATCAGCAGCACACCCCTCGGTTTCGTCAAAAACCGAGAGGGGGTATGTGTCGGCATCTACAAGCAGCCCTCCCTCGGTTTCGCAGAAAAACCGAGTGGGGAGGGGATGACGGCACACCATCAGCACACCCCTCGGTTTCGTCAGAAAACCGAGAGGGGGTGTGTGTCGGCACCAATAAGCATCCCCCCCTCGGTTTCGCACAAAAACCGAGTGGGGAGGGGGTGACGGCACACCATCAGCACACCCCTCGGTTTCGTCAGAAAACCGAGAGGGGGTGTGTGTCGGCACCAACAAGCAGCCCCCCCTCGGTTTCGCACAAAAACCGAGTAGGGAAGAGGTAACGGCACACCATCAGCAGCACACCCCTCGATTTCGTCAAAAACCGAGAGGGGGTGTGTGTCGGCATCAACAAGCAGCCCCCCCTCGGTTTCGTACAAAAACCGAGTGGGGAAGGGGTGACGGCACACCATCAGCTACAACCACCCCTCGGTTTCGTCAGAAAACCGAGAGGGGGTGTGTGTCGGCATCAATAAGCAACCACCCCTCGGTTTCGTCAGAAAACAGAGAGGGGGTGTGTGTCGGTATCAACAAGCAGCCCCCCCTCGGTTTCGCACAAAAACCGAGTGGGGAAGGGGTGACAGCACACCATCAGCTACAACCACCCGTCGGTTTCGTTAGAAAACTGAGAGGGGGTGTGTGTCGGCATCAACAAGCAGCCCCCCCTCGTTTTTGCACAAAAACCGAGTGGGGAGGGGGTGATGACACACCATCAGCACACCCCTCGGTTTCATTAGAAAACCGAGAGGGAGTGTGTGTCGGCATCAACAAGCAACCCCCCCTCGGTTTCGCACAAAAACCGAGTGGGGAGGGGGTGACGGCACACCATCAGCACACCCTCATTTTCGTTAGAAAACCGAGAGGGGGTGTGTGTAGGCATCAACAAGCAGCCCTCCCTCGGTTTCGCACAAAAACCGAGTAGGGAGGGGGTGACGGCACACCATCAGCAGCACACCCCTAGGTTTCATCTGAAAACCGAGAGGGGATGTGTGTCGGCATCAACAAGCAGCCCCCCCTCGGTTTCACACAAAAACCGAGCAAGGGGGGGTGTGACAACACACTATCAACAACCACCCCTTGGTTTCGTCAGAAAACCGAGAGGGGGGGTGCTCGGCGTCATCCGCAGCCCATCCCTCGGTTTCATCAGAAAACCGAAAGAGGGGTGCGACGACATCAACAACAAGCCACCCCTCGGTTTCGTCAGAAAACCGGGAGGGAGAGATCGACATCACCGACAGATGATGAGTGTCGCCAAAAGAAAAAAAAAATCCCCTTTCTCATCAGGGGTGAGCACGCTGTAACCATCGCGTTATCACTGGGGCCCGACTGCAATCCCTAGTGAACACAGTAACTAGGTGCAGTTGGGTGACGGACAGAACGGATGAGTTACCGCGTGCCGAGACATCTTTAAGGCGCTGGCCTAAAATCCGGCTGGCACGTTCTTAAGAGTCATCTCTCTATAACGGTGAATATCGGAAAAGTTACTCGTCAAAGCGCACAATGTTTCACGTCCACTTTGACCGTTTTTTCGATGCCTACACAACGGCACCTTATACGCATCGATCCGACGCACGTATGAAAAGTTATGATTGTCGGAGGTCTTTGAGACACTTCTTCCTGAAGACCAACTTCGGAGAAGTTACACGGCAGTGACGGTCACACTGACGCCTTCAACCTGGTTCACTACGCGACCAACTCGCAGCAGGCCAAACACTGCGCATAAGAGAAGAACTCATGCCTCTCCTCGCGAGCATGGGTACTTGGCGGCAGCGGATCGGAACGGGGACGAGGGGTTGGATGAACCAAACCCCCCTCCTACACGCTCTCCTCACAGACACCTCATGCACACGCTACTCCTTGCAGCCAACAGAGACAACCCGGGGTGAGGTCGAACGAACCAAACGGCCCTCCTTCCCCGCACGTCCGCCTCGCAGCCGACAGAGACAAACCCGGCGTGGGGTCGGACGAGCCACGCCCCCCCCCCTCTCTCTGCGCAACCTCTTCACAGCAGCACAACTCAACCCGTTGCAACCTCAACCCAAACCCAAAGGGCGAGACGACCCCTAGGGGATCCAACTCCATCCCCGCGATGCGTGCCCGCTTCAACTACAAATGGCGATGAGTCGAGGGAAGGATATAGATCCGATCCCCCCTACGTGTCCTCATCGCACGATAGCGAGCCGCATGCCCCGGCGCGTCCCTCCTCGCACAACAACGGCAGCCGCGCACGGGCCCCACTCTGTACGGCGGCAGCCTGAAGCGGAGAAGAAGAGGAGGGATCCCCCACGTGTTTCTGTTCACCCGCGCGAGCGACCCCTTCATCGGGTACAACCGGAGCGGGAGAAAGGGTGGAGAAGACCCACGCGGGGCTCCTTGTCACTCGACCTCGTCACGGGACTCTTTTCCGATCGACCCGCATGCTCCCCACCGGGCCCCAACACAGGGCAACTGAGAAGAGAAGGAGGAGACCCGCTGCTGCTGCTACTCTCTCTCTCTCTCTCTTTCTTTCTCCTGAAGCCCGGCCCGATCGCCCGCCGCTCCCTTGCCGGTGCTTGCGCCCAGCCCGATCGCCCCACGCGCCGCTCCGTCAAACCCCACGCCTGCGCTGACCCCATGCACGCCCGGCCACCGCCGGCTGCCTTCGCCCACCTCCGCTCGCACCCGGCCGCCGCTGAGCCCCGCGCCGCATGCCATCACCACCGGCGCAGCTCTTTCTCGCACCCGCTCTCTCTCTCGCGTAGGTCTCCCACTCACGCTCGGCGAAAGAGAGAGAGAGGGGACGCTGCTCTCTCTCACGCGACTGAAAACCAAAAAAAGGAGAGAGAGCGAGAGAAAGAAAAGAGAGAGAGATGAAGCCGCCCTCTCACCGAACAGAAAAAAGGACAGAGAGAGAGAGGGACGTCCGCTCTCCCATTTGAGAGCCAAAGAATGGAAAGAGAGAGAGCGGGGTGCAGTCACGTGAACGGAATACAAAGATGGAAAGAGCGAAGTAAAGAAAGGAAAGAGAGAGCGGGGTGGGCTCGCTGCACTCACGCGGATGAAGGCCAAAGAGGAAAGAGAGAGAGAAAGGAAAGAGAGGAACGCTGCTCACATCGAACCCCACGACTTGGAAAAAGAAAAAGGCTCTCGGTATGCTCTCGGTACCCTCTCGGTAACCACTCGGTATGCTCTCGGTACCCACTCGGTATGCACTCGGTACCCTCTCGGTATCCACTCGGTCGGAAAACGCACTGTCTTTTCGGAAACACCCCCTTGGAAAACCGAGACTTTTTGGCTTGTACCAAAAGGGTCTCGGTACCCACCCGGTATGCTCTCGGTACCCACTCGGTATGCACTCGGTACCCTCTCGGTATCCACTCGGTCGGAAAACGCACTGTTTTTTCGGAAACACCCCCTCGCAAAACCGAGACTTTTTGGCTCGCGCCAAAAAGGGTCTCGGCATCGGCGGAAGAAGGCCCTGCTAATACGAACCGCGGCACCGACAACCCTCGCCAACCGCGTCAGGATCCTAAAGCGTTTGCACCATGGAATCCCAGCCGACCCAGGGGGTCCTGACCCGACTGGGAGGGGGTAACTGTGGGTGCAAAAATTGTACCGGACCAGATCAGAGCAGCATGGGCCCGCGCAACGGCCCAAATGGGTAAGCCCGCCTGGGCTCACATGGGCCCACTCTACGAGGCTCGCAAATCAAGCCCTACCCCTTATTGGGCCCGAACAACGGCCCAATAAGGGCCCAGCAAGGAGGCCCAGAACCAGTGCCACGTCATCAGCGCCACGTCATCACTGCCATATCGGGCACGTGCCTACGCTATAAAAGGACCCCCAAGGCATCCAGGAAGGGGGTTGGTCATTCGATCAGAGGAAGAGGGATTCCAGATCCAGAGCAAGTGCAAAAGCTTACTTCTCTCCTCCTAGTTTCTCTTCTAGTTGCTCCGTGCAACCCCATTGTAAGAAGCTTCTCTCGGCCTGTCGAGAGAACGCTCAACCCTTTATATTCAAATTATAGTGAAGATCAGGTGGCACCTCTCGCCCGGAGACGTAGGTCGTAAGACCGAACTCCGTCACCAACCCTTGTGTCATCGCCCTTTACTCTCTCTATCTATTCTCACATCTCTCTAACTCTACAAACAGTCCAATTCAATCAAGGCTGTGGGGGCGGGATTCCCGATCAAGGCGGCTCGGAAATTTCCCCCCACAGAGCCTTGTAGAAGAAGAGAGTTTATCTAAGTTGGTCTTATCTGTTCCATTTTTATGCAGTGTTAATTTTCTTGAACTAGATCCACCACCATGGAACCTTATTACCAACATTGATGCACACGTTGTATGAATCTATCCTTATATAAGTTTGATCTGTCAACAGGCAGATTATAAAATGATAAATAAACAGTATATAATGATTGAAAGGTTTTCTCATTATCTGAGTTGTGGTGGGGATTCAAAGGATTCTACATAGTGATTATAACTTAAACATTAGAAGGGAACTATCTCAAAGTGATCAAATAACTTTGTATTCTCAAGTATTATACGTTAAAATAACTTTTCTGTTGCAATAATGTGATCTTGTACTACTTTTATATTTCCTTCGAGTTTTCATGCTTATTTATATCATGATTTTGTCTATAATCTCTCATGCCTATTTTTATTGAAGTATGTGTTTTGTCCTAACTGACTCACCTTAATAAGAGCTATCCTGGTGGTTTGGTGAAATATATCCAAAATGCAAGGAATCTGCTAGCAGATTCAAAAGCAGGAAAAAATCCGTTTGACAGCTTCACTCCTTCTGTAAGCCAATATGTTTTTTTTTTATATTCAAAACTTAAGTTTCTTGGGCCTGCTGACCATGTGCTTATCTATGTACTTTAGCATGGGCTTATGAACGCACACCCTTGACTAATTTGATTCGATGGAGAGATAAGCCAGTGGCTCTTTCCATTGTGCAAGCAAGATTGGTTGGATTAGCTTACTTTTCCGTAGGTTATATATTCAATTATGTAGCTTTCGTAATTGCCTCTACATCAGGTAAATTTGGTTAATTTCATTATTTATAGTTTTTTTTATGTACTATATCAGAAACAATTTCATTTGTTTTGATAACATCATTCACTTGTTATTGCTTTATTTTTAATGTTGCAAATTATTATTATTATTATGTTGCAAATTAATTGTAAGTCAAGTCAAGCAGTCAAGATGGACAACTAAACACCATATTAAGTTAAATGTGATAAGTCAGTCGTTCTTGAATAGTTTTAATCATGAGGTGTGCATTCTTTAGGTCATAACTAGGTAGTGGAAATAAAGGACTCTGCATATGCATGTTAGGCATCTTCCTTGTAAGCAAAACATAAATAAACATCATATGAGTAACATTACCTATAAATAGAATATTTAAGCAAATTGTTTTGTTTTCTACCAAGTCTTGTCTAGTGTTCTTAAACTCACATTTGGTTCTTAAATTGGCACATGGATTAATGATTGATGTCTCGACCTATTGTTCTATGAGATTTAAAAGATTGAGAATGGTAAGATTTGTCGAATCTTGTGATTGGTTGTCCCCATCTGTATCAAGAATAAATTTCAATTGAAAATTAAGAAAACAAGGATGGGTGGAGTATATAGGGATTCATAACTCCTAGAGATTATATAAAATTGGTTTCATAAACGTCAAGATATTGGGGTTGCTCGGGAAGGATTCAAGGTATTTGAAACAAAATTTGTATTGGTTTCTAAGTCTCTCTTTGTGGTTGGACATCAGCCTTTACGATCAAAGCAATTTACGATCAAAAATTAAAAATAGATTGACATGCAAAGCAATTTACGATCAAATCACTCTTTGTGGCTGGACATCAGTATACATCTCTTATAGAGCAAGGAAGTTCGTATTGTACCTAAATATTACTTGGCCTACTTTAAAATTGATGTTTGTAAGTTGTCTAGAATTTTGTGTGCATTGATGCCATGCGTGAATCTTCAAGGTTCTAAAAAGTGCTAGGCGCTAGTCGGGTGGTGGGGGGTTGTCTAGCGCCTAGGCATTTTTGCTTTTTTTTATTTTTTTTTTAAAAAAAGGGTGAGCCACTGTTGAGGAAGGTTGGATCCAAGAGAGGGACTACCGCTGAGGAAGGCCGGATCAAAAGAGTGCCCTCCTGGCCTGCCTATCTCGCCTGGCCAGCCTGAGCTCGCCTGGCCATCCTCAGCCCGCCTAGATTGCCTAGCTCCGCTTGGGAGCTTGGCCACTTTTCTGGAGCGCCTAGGGCCTAGGCTAGGCGGAGGGGGCCGCCTAGCAACTAGGTGGACGCCTAGGCCGCTTTTTAAAACACCGATTTATCATTTGAAAAATCTATAGGTAATTAATATTGTGTTGTTGAGGTGAGCTATGTGGTTTTACAACGGTTGAGGTAGAACCTAAGAAGCACTGACACTGGTACGGAGACACGGGTACATCGACACGGTAAATTCTAAAAAATAACAGGAGTATGGTAGGAACTCGGCAAATAAATTAATATAATTTTATTTATATTTTATGTATGTTTATAATTCATATATATTTCAATAACCGAAATACCTCATAGAAAATAACTAAAATAAAAATTTAATGCATATTGACTCGCAATCGTTAGTTACACCTAGCCCGATCGGTGAATCGCACACAACCTTAAATGGCATGGAAGATAACGGTTGTGTTTCAGTTTTAGCTTCAACCTATCTGAAACCTCAGAGGATCATATAGGTTAAAGCCAAAACTGAATCATAACAAGCCGTTACAACCAGCCTGACAAGTGAATCGCACTCAAGCCCAAATGGCATGCTAAAGAACGACTGTGATTCAGTTAGGTTCAACCTATCTTATCCTCTCTGGTTATAACTCAGCGGATTAGATATGTTGAAGACAAAACTAAATCACAACAACTTATGACCCGACCTTATATCGAACAGCCCATCAACTTGTCATGTCCGATGAGTGTTCGGCAAGTGTCTGATGACTATCCGGCCGTGTTCGGCTCTCGGAAGCACATGGGGACACTGTCACATGGCACATGCATTCCGGTGCGTGTCCAACGCATGTCCGGCGAGTGTCGGTGTCCGACACAGGTACGAGGGGCTTGAGGAAGTGTCCATGCTTCCTAGGTAGAACTGAAGTACCTTTGTTAGGTTAGTAAGTTCTTTATGTGGAGCAGATCCCATTTTGTTTCCTTATTGCAATAAAAAGATATTTATTGGATCGTTCATCTAACCTTTCCAGTGGATTGACTACATGATGTATGGTGAACATGTCTCATCGGCAAATGCCTCTTGGCAAGTAGGAGAGACTTTATTTGGAAGTTCCTTTCACAACAATTTGAGAACCCTATTTATCTTCTAATTTTGGTTTATGTGTGTGGGGGAACAATGGCCAACTTAATGCATGTTCCTAGGCGATATTAGTATTTCCTAATGTTCATCTGGCAAAACTTTTTATTCTTCTCCTACATCATAGTATAAGACCATTAAAATTTTGTTGCTAGCAAGTATAAGAATATTTCACAAGTAAATTTTGTAGTTTGAAGCATACATGATACTTTTTTTTTTTGAGGAATCCCTCTAAAGATTGAGGGGGGGTTCGGCTTGGACCCCAACCTGTTTATTAGAAAGAAGAGGGGGATACAATTACAGCTCAGAGATTGCTAATACAAATGTTCAACAGAAAAGCATTCGCTCCCTCCAAAGCACTGAACGCCCACAGGTTGACCAGCGACTTCGTCATGAGGATTGTCCGATCCGCCGGCAGAGAGCGCCCCTCGAAGATTCTGTGATTCCTCTCCAGCCATAAGGACCACGAGATCCCTATGGCAAGCAAATCCCAAGCGCGTCTGTCCGGACCCCTGAAGCGCCTGTGATGCCATCGTCCCCACAAACCTGCTACGAAATCCGGAATTGGTCTGACACCCAAGCAAGTAGTGAAATGGGTCCACATAGTCCTTGAGTAGTCGCACCCAATCATCAGGTGGTCATTACCCTCCTCTTCCCTGCCACACAGGCCACAAGTCGGGTCAGAAACCCCCGTATGGTTCCTCCGCATAAGGTTGACCTTTGTTAGGATTCTGTTCTGGAGCGCGAGAAGCATGAAGATCTTCGTCTTGGGGGGGGGACTTGGCCCGCCAGATCGCCTTTGCCGGAGGGCAAGGGGTCCCCCTGAAGTTCAGAAAGGAGTAGCAGCTCCGGACGGAGTAGACCCTCGAGCTGGTCCATCGCCATCCTGCCTGGTCAGGTGAATCCGAGAGGGAAATCTCTCTTAGGAGCTCCAACAGCTGGTTGAGCTCCTGAATGAGTTCCGAAGGAACGGGCCCCGAGAACCTCGGTCTCCAGTCAGTGATCCCCCCACATACCCGAGACTGGGAACGAACCGAAACCTGTTTAATCGGAGCCAGGGCATAGAGATTGAAGATCAACGTCCTCAATGGGAGTTCACCCAGCCAGGACGTAGAGATTGAACGAACCGAAGCCTGTCTAATCGAAGCATACATGACACTCTATATTTATTTTGGTTGAAGTATTCTATCGTCAATCTTTATAGCAGTAGTATTTATAACTGTGGACATTTATTTAGCTTTTAACCTTAATATTTCCCAACAGTACCCTACACTTTAAGTACTACTGTGTGTTATTGTGGGAGTAACAAGAAACAATGCTTTAAAAAATTGCAGTTAGAAAAAAATTGTAGAACTTAAGCAAGATAACCAATGGGGTACCGATACCAGGATGATCATGACGGTTATGGGGCTTCTTGTAGGCATGCAATGGAGGCAAAGCGGAGGGTTTAAAATTGAGAAGGCCGAGCAGTTGGAGATGAACTATACTTAACCAGGGAGGTTCTACTTCAGGTCGTGAATGCGTTTACTCCAATTTTCTCGACATGTTCAATGCTTCAGATGGTTGCGACACAATCATTCCTCTCTGGATCTTTTTTTTTATTAATTTATTTTATTTAATATGGAAATAAAGGCTCATGTTTTGCCTGAAGGATAATGTTCTGTAAGAGCTGTCTCATTGATTTTTTTTTTCCTCCAAATAAAAAGGAAGATGTGCATAGAAGTACAAGCTTGCACTTGTTGGGATTTCTCTCGTACATTCTCTATCGACAATCTAAAAAACAAAACATACCCAAGAAATGATGGTGGGGCCCAGGGGTCAGTTCTACGAGTAGCATTACTCTTCTATGGATGGGGATATAAATTCGGGAAAACTTCCAATTAGGACCACTTAACTTTGCATCTAGGGGCAGTATAGTTATTTTTAATTGTACTAAGGGGGTGTTTGGCATCATTCCGGAGCAATCTATTTCCATTCCAAATTTCATGATTTGAAAATAACGGCTAGTAATTGTTCTGATGGTATTAGATGTAGTGTGTGTATTCTATTAGTCCCACCTCGGTTGTGGTAACGTAATGGTGTGTGGTCTCTCTCTATATAAAGAGAGGTAGTCTTATGTAATATTAACGTGAGATCAATGAGATAATACAAGGAGCTTTTCTCCCCAATCCTATTCTCTCTCCCCCTCTTTTCGTAACATGGTATCAGAGCCAACCTTCTTGGCCTAGGGTTTCGAAAATCCTTCTCTAGCCTCGGCCTCCTCGGTCGCCGTCGGCGACCTCGGGGAGGCCAGGCCCCCGCCATCCGAGCGCTACATCGGCGGCGTCTTCTCTTTGGTACAGCAGCAACCGCGGCATGAGGGGGGGCCAGACACTACATCTATGCTCGAGTCACCTAGCCTCTTCACCGGGACTCTACGGCAGCCGCTTCCTCCTCTGAACCGTGTTGGTGGCCCACAGCGTTGCCCCGTAGATGACAACATTGTCGTCCCCCTGCACGACGAGGGTGGCCTTGCCTCGTTGGTCCCAATCACAGCACCTTTGAGCCGTTCACGTACAGCACCAGGTTGCAGTCGGTCTGCATGATGAACCGGTACGGCAGGTTCTCCAGGTATTACTCCGGCCCGAGGGTCTGCCCGTTGAAGAGCATTTTCTCGGCGCCGATGCCGGTGGCGAGCAGGACCAGGGCCAGCGCAATGGCCAGTGCCTTCGTTCACAGCAGCCCCGCGCCCACCGCACCGGATCGAAGCCCGTCGAGCGACAAGATTGAGACTCCGATGAGCGGCTCCGTTGGTTCCGCGAAGAAGCGGTTGTCTTTCCCGGCGGCGGATAAGCATAGTAGCGTGCCGGCGGTGAGGCGGCACTCGGGTCCCCCGAAGGTAGAGTTCGCCTCCTTGAAGGAGGTACCCGTCGGGTCTGAGCAGGACAATGGAGGGAGCCTGTAGCCCACCGCACCGGATCAAAGCCCGTCGGAGCCGCTACCTGCGGCCACCTCTTCTCCGCGCCCGCCCTGCCGGCCGACCTCCGATCTTCTCTCCCGTCTCCGGCTCTTCCGCTCGTGCACGAGGCGCGCTCCGGATCTCTCTCTCCCGTCTCCGTCTCTCTCTCGCTCTCTCTCGGATTTTTCTCCGATCCCACTTCTCTCTCTTTCCTTTTCTGAACCGAGTCGGCCGAGCGACACACAGTAGATATCTACTTGTGTCTCTGTGTGTCCCGGTGGTCCTGTGTGTCCCGGTGGTGTCCTCTTTGCTTTTTCCTGTGCATGACCAAGTGATCCCTTTTCTTTTTCTTTTTTTTTTGAGCCCGTAACCGAGGTGTGTCCCCCTGCATGTGTGTTCCTTTCTTTTTTTTTTTTTTTCGTTCACTCTCTCCTTAGCTGATCACAGCCGTCCTTTTTTACTCTCTCTATATAAATGATCACAGTCATCCGATTTGCATCGGATGGTTGTGCTTTACGCTCTGTGCCCTACACCCAATCACAACCGTTGGTGTCTATTTTCTCTCGGATCCCTTTGAGGTTGAGCCTATGCTTTGCGACTTACTACACCCGATCCGACCCCCGCATGGCCCTTGCACCCGATCCGGCCCTTTAGTACATGGCCGGCTCTTCGCATTTTCGCCTTGGGCTCTGATCTGTTGTGCTCTCTTTGCGGCCCTACGCTCGACTGCCGCTCCTCCTTCCGCTCCAACCCGCCTTGCACCCTATGCTCTTGCGCTTTATCGATTCACCTGCCCCATCGCCTCGCTCTGTGCCCTTGCGCCTTGGTATTTTTGCGCTCTGCACCCTACCGATCCGCCTTGCGGTTTTTAGATCCTCTTTAGTTCTGGTCATACTTGTTTTGTGCCGGCTTTTGGATCCTTTTCTCGTTCCGGTCACACTTGTCTTGTGCTGGCTTTTAGATCCTCTTTAGTTCCGATCATACTTGTTTTGTGCCAACTTTTGGATCCTTTCTCGTTCCGGTCACACTTGTCTTGTGCCGGCTTTTAGATCCTCTTTAGTTCCGGTCACACTTGTTTTGTGCCGGCGTTTGGATCCTTTCTCGTTCCGGTCACACTTGTCTTGTGCTGGCTTTTAGATCCTCTTTAGTTCCGGTCACACTTGTTTTGTGCCGGCGTTTGGATCCTTTCTCGTTCCGGTCACACTTGTCTTGTGCAGGCTTTTAGATCCTCTTTAGTTCCGGTCACACTTGTTTTGTGCCGGCTTTTGGATCCTTTCTCGTTCCGGTCACACTTGTCTTGTGCCGGCTTTTGATCCTCTCTAGTTCCGATCACACTTGTTTTATGTCGGTTTTTGGATCCTTTCTTGTTCCGGTCACACTTATCTTGTGCCGGCTTTTGGATCCACTCTCGTTCCGGTCATTCTTGCGCCGGCTTTCGGATCCTCTTCCTTTC
Source organism: Chamaelirium japonicum (assembly GCA_947650365.1). Lineage (NCBI taxonomy): Eukaryota > Viridiplantae > Streptophyta > Magnoliopsida > Liliales > Melanthiaceae > Chamaelirium > Chamaelirium japonicum. The sequence goes on from CANTAL010000011.1 coordinate 1,762,617, forward strand.
CTTGGTCATGTGACCCTATCAGAGCTACGACTCTTCCTCTTCTCCCTCTTCTTTGTCTGTGATGATTGAGATCTTCTAAGAGGTGTCAAGTACTTGCTTCGGCCGGGTGCTTGCCTCTTATGAGGTCTCATGCATTCACATCTTTTCTTAGCCTCTCTCTCTCCTTTCGGCCTCCGTTATTGCTGGCTTCCATCACCGTCGGTTTCCTTCGCTCCGATCCTTAGTGATCATTTCCAATTCCCCCTGTTGACCTGCTTACAGGTTGGCCGGGTTTCCCCGGTTGTCCTGCTTGCAGGTTGGCCGGGTTTCCAGGACGACTTGCTTGCAGGTCGTCCTGGCACTATCTTTACTTTTCAGCATAAAAAAATAAAGGGTTATTTGATGCAATTTTTTTTTCTTTCTTTCTTTCTCCTTCCTTTTATTAAGCAAACTGATGTCGATTTATACCTTACATCAGTTTGACGGGGGGTATTAGATGTAGTGTGTGTATTCTATTAGTCCCACCTCGGTTGTGGTAACGTAATGGTGTGTGGTCTCTCTCTATATAAAGAGAGGTAGTCTTATGTAATATTAACGTGAGATCAATGAGATAATACAAGGAGCTTTTCTCCCCAATCCTATTCTCTCTCCCCCTCTTTTCGTAACAGATGGAATCAAAAACTTGGGAACTAAAAAGTATCATTAGCTGTTTCTATACCAACCGGAACGCTGGATCATCAACTTACGTTAGAAATAGTAATTGACGGTCATAACCTCTTATGGAAGAGGATTAAAGGGAGCAGCTGTTCCTCATACCAAACACCCCCTAAATATCCAAAATACTCCTTTGGGATTTTCGAAATCAATGGTTGTATCCTGCGAGGCATTAAAATCTTGCCGCCTCTTTTTTTTTATTTTTTATTTTGCTGTATTTGGGTTGAGAGGACCCATGGCATCAAGTCCGTCCGATGGAAGGCACAACGTACAGCTAAAGCATCAAGTCCGTCCGATGGAAGACACTTCAATTAGCCCTTTTGAGGAGGAACGCAAGCCTTTGCCAGACAAATAATCCCAATATCCCATGAGAGAGAGAGAGAGAGAGAGAGAGAGAGAGAGAGAGAGACTGAGAGAGAGAGAGAGAGAGAGAGAGAGAGAGAGAGAGAGAGAGAGGCAGAGAGGCAGAGATGGTGTTGGGCATGGGATTTGTTTGATTTTGGCCATGGAATTCGTTTCTCTGGATGTAAAGGTCCAAAGAGGTTAACGTTTCACCCTCCGTGACTGAGAATCCCATGTAGGAGCATACAATCGCTAAATTGATATTCTTACCGAATCGAATTGATATTCTTGCTACAGTGATTTCACTATAGCAACAACAGTTAAATAATTGCAGCAACTATAGTAAAATCACTATAGCAACCGTTAAATGCACAGTGACAACCAGCGAATGGATGCTTTTTCTGTATTACATTAGGGAGTAAATAAGGAAGAGGAAGGAGCTTGGTGTAATATTGAAATATTATATATCCTTTAGCTAAATAGAATCTGATAAAAGAACTAAACTAACTCTCCCTTTGAACATTCTAAACCTATAATTATGCTATGTGTGCATTTAGCCCCTTATGAAAAATTTTATTCCGAAAATACCCTTGTTCTAATAAGAATAAGTTAAATATTCATTTGAGTCCAGTTGAGTCTTATTTGAAACTGATAAGGATATTATTTTAAAAATAAAAGTTGACGGAGGGGGTTAAATGCCACATAAAAGAGTTCGGGGTCCAAATTGTTAAGAAAAAAAAAAGGGGAGGGACCAATACGAAATGAGGCGTATCGTTCAGGGGACTTTTTCATAATTTGCTCTAAATTAAATTCTCCATTAAATTGCATATCCAGTTTTGACTTTGGTAACATTTCTCCTATCGTCAGCTTTTATATTGTATCCGTTACGTCAGTGCTTACTTCATAGGAGAGAGAATTGGTCAAGATATGTTATTTTTTTTATGGGAATTTTGCAAATAGACTCTTGACATATTCTCTATTTACATATAAATTAATACTTGCCTATAAAACCCCTAATCATATTGGTCCTCCGTTAGCGTTAGAGATCGTTGACGAACTATTGACCTAAGTAAAATATGACTAATTTACCATCAACTTTAATCACCTAAGTGGACCCATCTTTCATTGAACATGGAGTTAACCTGAATCTAAACTGGACCTAATCCAAACTATTCTCACTTTAGAAATGTGTTTACAGCCTGTTTGGTTTGTAGTTATAACTCATGGATCGACATTGCATTTTGCCGGCTGTTTAGTAATTCACTATAGGTTTTGAAAACTGGTGTAGTTTTAACTACCACCTATATAAAATCCTATACAAAATCATATAGTTGGAACACAAAATAAAAAAACTGTGTATTCCAACTGCACGTATTGCATCCCCACTGCTAGATTTAGTGCTAACTACAGCTAACCAAGTAAATTATTAAAGGATTAAGAAGGGTAGAAATGGAAAGTAGCCATTCAAAACTAACAACCAAATGCAGGAATACATCCTCATTTCTGGACATCGGTTTACTTCATGGGTCGACACATAGGGCCAAATTTAGACATGTCAAATGGACCGGATTTTGATCCGAATCCAATCTGTTAAGTCAGATATGGATCGGGTTTTTTATTCAATAATCTGATAATGGTTTGAATCAGTTCATCGTTTGCTTAACAAATCAGATATGGATTTAGACCAATCGAATCTGTTAAGAACCCGATCCGACAAAGTATAACATAATATATCATATTTTATCAATTTTTAGATTTGATTGCTTATATCTAAGTCCCTAAGGGTTAATATAAAAAAGATTCTCGTGGTCCCCCGATCAAGACTCAGATTTTATCCTGGCCCTTTCGAGACCCAAGTTTGGAATCAATTGTTATGTGGATTTGACGCTTAACGATATCACAATCGTTCGATGTACTCTTGTCCATGATCCGGATTTCATTCTGAATCTGATCCGATCCGTACTTAAACGGATATGGATTGGCTTTTTTGATCCGATGATCCGATTATTGTCCGAATCCAATAACCCATTTACTTAACGGATCGGATATGAATATAGTCTAATCCGATCCGTTGACAGACCTAGCCAAATGAAGTTGAGGAGTTTAAATATAAGTGTTAGTTTACAGAGGTCTGTATGGAAATAAAAAATATGTGAGGGATTGATTTGTAAAAAAAAAATACAAAGCCTAAGTTGACTCTTCTACAATTCAGCTTAAATTCTCTTTCTTGATAGTAAATGATTGCTCTCCTGTCCGGCAGTCGATTGATTTCTCCAACCACGTGATCCAATTTAAAATCAATCAAAATCAAAGACCGGTCGGGTTGTTCTCCCCTCTCTTTAAAGATAGCCTAAGAGACGGATCTCTCACGACTCAAAACCGGGGCCGGCTATTTAAAGGCACATAGTTTTGTTAAGGGTAGCATAGTTATATATAAAAAGAAGAAAGAAGTTAGTGATAGGTCTCTGATAAAGAATTGTGTTAGTGTTAAGGACGCTGAAAGATCTCTACATCATATCACTTTCAAAAAAGATGTATTTAGAGGAGGTCCTCATGTTGACTTTTCTTTCTTTTAAATACAAAACTATAACTATATGCTCCATGAAATCCACCACTGCCGCTTCCTCCTCCTCTCTTCCGTTCTACTTCTTGCTTCTCTCCCCTCTTTCTTCCTCCTCCTGCACTCAATCATTACAGGCTAAGTCTCTAAATTGTACATTCAATCATGCGACGAGTCGGCGAGTGATGGTTTTTACCACACATTACCAAGCACAACCACAGATACTGCCCTTGATAATATGTAATGCCCTTAGTAATTTTGCTGCCCTAGTAATCTCTATATTGTAAATAGCCGGGCCCGTCACAACCTCTCGATTTTTTTTAGCTTCCCAACTTTGTCCCTTCGAAAAAAAGCTGAAGGTAAGACAACACCACAACATCAGTCCAACATGGGGTATCGAGGTGCATTGCTCGCCAAGCCCTCTGCCTTTTCAATAATCTTTCTTTTATCCTTGGAAGCGCAAGCACCCACCAACTGCACTGATTGCATGCACATGGATGCACGTAGGGCCCCTCGATCAGTGCCTTCTGAAGCTTGGATCATTGAGTGTCCCTTAGCCAGTTTTGTGAGCTCATACTCCAATCAGAGCATTGAGACCACATGGAGACCATGGGACTTCAATGTTTAATATGAGTTTGGGTCATCCATTGTCTAGCTCTTTCTGTTTGTGTGTGTATGTGTGTTAGTGAGAGAGAGATTCTTTTATTGGTTTTTCATATATACTGTTGAGATAATCATGTCTCACACGGGTTAGTCTCACATCAGTAATGGGGGCGGGTGATGAGCTACTTATATATCCGTCTTGGATCTCCCCTTAAGTAAACATAAAACTTAAAGGAAACGAAAATAGAAATCTCCAGAAATCATTCGATCATCGATCAGATGGTTGTTTCATCATCAGCGTGCGAATCTCTGATGTGCTTTCTTGAAAATCTGCACGCACCTACATCAAGTCCCTCTGACTCAAAAGAACCTGACTCTGCTCGAGTGGGTCAGGATCAAAGGGCTCTCTATGGAGTAGTCTGGCAACCCCACACCAATGATCCGCCAGCTGAAAGATGTCGGCGCCAGTGGGGTACTCGTCCACGAATAGTAGCCATCGATACCACTGAATGTTACTGCCTCCTGTGTAGCTGTCATGGTACTCCTCGCGTCTCATACACCTGAAACTAAACATAAGTAACTTAGCAGTGAGCCACAGTTGTCCTGGTGGTACGTAATAATAGAATAATGAGTAGAAAAGACAGCTTGGCCATATATGGAAACAAGAGAAATATTCTCAAAAGGTGATATCACTTGATTAAAATAGGTAATTTCAGCATAGTAATTAGCATGAACCCATTCAACACATCTTGCAATTAAAGACTTTAGCTTGTAAGTAGCCTCAACATTGAAAATATTTAAAAGAAGAGGGGAATAATCATGGACAGTGTCAACTCTCAAGTTATGATATAAAATCTCCCAGACGTCAGGTGGACGTGTAGTGTCACTAAATCCAAACGCATGATTCATGAACATGTTTCCTAATGCAGCTCTATATGATATGCATGTCTGTGATAATATACTCTCTTTTGAATTTCAAGTAAACCATAGGGAAAACTTAGCAAGTTAATCATGTTTTCATAGCTCGACCTTCCTACCAAAACATCTAACTTAGTTGTTTCTTCCAGAGATTTTTGGGCAGGTGCTTTTCTTCTTTCTATTGGCTGAGATCATAGGGTGATTTGTTGACCATCGTCCACAAAAGAGTAGGCATTTGCCTGGCCACTCTGTTGTGCATCGACATCAAATTGCCAAGGCCAACCTAACAGTAGGTCACAAACCTCTAGGGGAATAACATCACACCATACTTGGTCTTGATATATCGTCCCTATAGAGAAAGGAACAAGGCAACAATGCGTGACTAAGATCTCCATACCCTTGTCGACCCATGTAACATGATATGGTTGGGGCATTGGCACTGGGTTTAATTGAAAAGTCTTTAGCAGATTTTCATTTACATAGTTGGCCATACTACCTCCATCGACCAAGATACACACTTTTTTTTCGTTGATAGTGCATCGAGTTCTGAACAAGCGATCTCCTGGTCCCTCATAGTATATCACCTTGGAACCTCTTCCACTATTAGCTAGCGATTGAAATATTCATGTGGAGCAGTGGGAAAGGGTGGTTTCATGAAAAGTGGTTTAATTAGACACCCATAACCATGGATGACTAGGAGAGGGCGGACACCTTGTATCATCAATGACTTCTATGCTTGTGAAGTTTCATTCATCACCCTCACCTGCATCCTGCTTATCACTATCCACATCATTCTCATGATCTTTAATGTAATTAGTTAGAGGATAGAATTGTCTACGGGGACACTCAGCAGACTCGTGTCCTGGTTGGTTGCACTTAAAATATTTCGGACTATTTCTTAAGATACCTTTTGTCTTGTCCCATAAGTTATCTTTACCCTGGGTTGAAGCTGAAGGGATGACAACAGGTGCTCGTTCTTTCATCGGGGACTTGCCTCCCGCCAGCTGTCTACTTGGATTACCTATGGGGTTTTTTCTTAGACTCTATCCTTCAAAAGTTTGCTCGCCTGCTCTTATCTTCACCCTTGACGGCCTTGTTGTAGGCATCATCGACTCAAGCAAGCTCATGTAGGGAGAGATCATCCTGAATCTGAGGTCTCAATCTAGCTATATAGGGTGTGAGTTTATATAGGGTCCTCATTTAGGTCATTTCTAGCCAACAATTGATAGAACTCCTCAGTATACTAGTGCACCGATCTCGAGCCCTGTCTGAGATTGTACAGTTATTGAAAAAGTTTCTATTTGTAACCCATGGGAAGAAACTTTTCGTCCATCTTTTCTTTCAACTTTGCCCACGTGTGAACCTTCTCTTTACCCTTCTTTTGTCTGCAGGCCTAGACTTGATTCCACCACACCAGGGCATGGCTTCTCAGTTTCAAGCTCACAAACTTGACCTGTTGTTCTCGGGTATCTCCTACCAAGTAAAGTATTGCTCTAAGCGATCAATCCACTATAGGTAAACTTCTAGTTGAAGTCTTCCTTCAAAGTCGTTCAATTCTAGTTTTATTCCTCGATCCCACCATCTGTCATTGTATCTCCGGTCATCAAACAGTCGATCATTATTCAGTACTCCCCTAAATTCATTATCAACCTCATAATGATCATGGTTCCTTAACTGATTTCTTCTACCCCTGTCATTGTTCCTAGGGACTTGGTTACCTAGGACTCAGAGGTTTCCGTAAGGGTCTTCCTCAAATCTAGCAGCAAGGCGGGTCATAAGACGTGTCAGATTGGCAACGTCTTCTTGGATTCGATTGATGATTTGACCTTGTTGTGCTACTTGGGCTTGTAACTCATTCTCAGGAGGTGAGTTGGTGTCCTTGGAGGCTATAGGTGGCTCTTAAATTTATAGGTTTGCTGAAATTAACTTTGGGGACTTAATATGGGCTCTGATTTGGAGACCGATGAATGTAATGGATAAGAATAGATGTCCTAATGTAATCAATATTAGATGACAATGTGAAAAGGTGAGTGGAGTATTTTCGGGGTGTCCCGAGTATGCAAAGATGACACACAAAATTTAAATTCAGCAAGCACATTAATGCAATGCAATAAATAGGACTGGCCATCGTGTAAGAACACAACGACTAGAGCTCTGATACCAACCTGATGCGACGTCGTGTCTGCTAGTGGTGCCCAAAGACTTCTTTGCCGATTTTATAGATTTAAAAATAAGATTTAAATACCCTGACCATGCACAACTCCTTTATAATAAAATACAATGAAGGCCTCTTACAACTAGGGGTTTAACAAGTTCTCTCAAGCGCCTTATATCGAATAAAGAAACATGCAATTGCTAAAACTGAAATAAAATTTTAAATCGCAGCAATAGATATCTAGAGAACACATCTAAAAATAAAGAGGATTCATTATGGAAGCAACCCCGGATGAGACTAGAGAGAGCCAAAAATATTAGATCAAGATCAAATAAATATATGGCCAAGATGAGGGATGATTACCACCCAAAAGAAACGATAATCCACTATAAACATGCCTCGGTCAATGCAAACGTAGCCTCTAGCATCCTCGAACGACGCAGATCGATACCCGGGATGAAATGGCGAATGGTAGAACGTGACTCAGAAGAGTGGGATAAGGAGATAGATGAATCCTTCGAAAAAGGGGTAGATCAAGTGCAAAATCTGCTCTTGATTGTGAGAGAGATAATGGCGAAGGGATTAGAAGGTATTTCGGGAAGAATTTAGGTTAGAAGATAGACGAAACTTGGAGAAGAAGCAAAGAGGACATCAAGCCTTCGTTTGGAAAGTTCTTTGATCAAAATATAGCATCCTCCTCTTAGGGCTTTAGTTTTCCCCTTTATAAGATTAGGGTTTCAATGGAAAGGCATAAGGATCATTAGATCTCGATGCAGAGGCACACGATTTGAGCAAAAATCGAAGGACATGAAGAAAAGATAGAGGAGGACGTACAAGAGACACAACCACAGTCTTCGAGGCCGTACGACATGAATCCCATGCTTCTGGATGTGTGTCCGAGCAGTAAAGGAGGTCGGTGGCTCCTTTGAGGTGTGGGATCCATTGGATCTGCCCTCGCATGTGATCTTGGCCCTTGATGACTCCTTAGGGCAGCCTTTAATCCCCTCCCTTGGTTGCTTCCCTAATTATCCTATGGCTAATAATAAAAACGTCTTTAAACGGTTTAATGAATTTGGTTAGCCCAAACATTAAGCCGGGTGCAAATATGGCCTGCACCATAGGCAACCTGAAAAAAAATTAATAATAACTCATGATCTGCAACTCCGATTACAATAAAGTAAACATGAAACTTGAAGAAAATGAAAAGAGTAATCTCCAGAAATCATCCAATCCTCGATCGGATGGTTGTTTCATCATTGGCGTGCGAATCTTTGACGTGATGTCCTGAAAATCTACACGGTACTACATCAGATAGTATTTCCAGAACCTGTCTTTCTTTTCAATAGTAGAGAAAGGGATTACCTCGCCTGGCCGCCCCGCTAAGTAATAGACACTACATCCCACATCATGATAAGTGGAGCCCATTTTCAGTATCCATTTCTTTAGAAGGTTATTGATGCCAAATTTGTCCAAGACTGCAACCGGGCCATTTGGGCCCACGCAACGGCCCAAATGATGAGTCCAGGCCCAAGAAGTATCACCACAGGGCCCACAGACCGAGCAAGCCTTATTTAGAGCCTGGTAGAGGCCCAAATAAGGGCCCAACGAGGAAGCCCTGGAACAGTACCACCTTAGTACTGTCACATCATCACTACCATATCAACACATACTTCAGCTATAAAAGGTCCCCTATGGCGTACAAAAAATGGGTTGGTTGGAAGATTGATCAAGAGAGGAGAGGACTCAAGAGCCATAGCTCTCTTCTTATATTTCTCTTCTAGTTGCTCTGTGCAACTCCACTATAACAAGCTTCTCTTGAACTGCCGAGAGAACACTCACCCCCCCCCCCTTTCGTATACATTATAGTGCAAACCAATAGCACCTCTCGCACAGAGATGTAGGTCGTACCGAACTCTGACAATAACTCCTGTGTCATCTCTCTCTTTTTACTTTCAAATCTCTATCTCTACAATATACAAACCATCCATATTCAATCAAGAATTGTGGGGTGAAGTTTCTGATCAAAACAGCACGAAAATTTCCCCCATAATCTTTGGCGCCGTCTTTAGGAGACCGTTAGAGGTTCTACCCATACTTCTATCGACTTTTACTCAACTTGTGGTGATGATCCAGGGGTCCTCCTTCAAGTCTACGTCAACATCATCATCATGTTGATATCAACGTGCTCGATGGGGAAGGCTAGCACTAACCCTCCGAAAGCAGGTGTTGATCTGGCAAACGATATACCGATCGAAGACGAGCAAGAAGTCTCCGTAGCAACCAACTGAAGACATATCCAGAAGTGGCTGGAGCCGTAAGGTAGCCATTTGGAAGGTCACAACAATTGACAGGACCCGCCATCTGGCAAAGAGCATGTTATTAAAGGGAACAAGCCTTAGGCTACATACCAAATTTTGACTGATGGCTTCTAGCTGCTGAATCTTCTCAAGAAGAACAAGGTCCTCGAGCAAGAGAGGGACTCCCTCAAGAAGGCGACTAAGAGAGCGAGGGTTGTGGTCCACAACACTCCCATCGCTAATGAAGAATCGCCAAAGACTAGCCTAGTCGCGAATCATCAACTAGAAGAACCACATGGGCTTCGTACCTAGAGACATCAGGTATTCACAGAAGCACCAAGGCAAACAGTGTGGGATTGCCTCGATATTGGTGGGGCATCGAGCCACCCCCGAGAAAGGTCGCCTGAGTTAACTAGGTCCATTGGACACCCTATCCATTCGCTCATGAAAGTAATAGATGCTTGTAAGCTACTCAATCGACTAAGACAGATCACCGACGTAGGACGACTCCATCAAGACCGCAGGGTTGCTAATCACCCTGGCGGGGCTTTTGCGTCCCGAGGTGCTCGCAACCCTATTTTCTAAGGGTTGGCGAACATTAAACTTGCCAAAGTTCAACTGCATCAAGGGAGACCCTGCTCTCTATATTCTTACTTTCAAGTAGGCCATGATGCTGTACAAGTATGAGAACCATATCCTCTGTTGTATATTTGCAAGAAGCCTCAAAGCACCTGCCCTCGATTGGTACCACACATTACCTGCTGGTACGGTAGCCACCTTCAAAGTGTTGGAAGAACTCTTTATAGGCATCTATTGGCTGAACCTGAAGCCAAAAAAAACATTGGACACTCTCTATCGACTAAAGATGGGCTTTGACGAGTCCTTAAGGAGCTTCACGATGAGGTTTCGTAATGAGCATTCCGAGTTTACTAGCCGGTCCCATAATGAGGAGGCCATCATGTTAGGATTCCATAATGCTATCCGGCCAGAGCTCCATGTCTACACCGACTTTATTTGGCATCCTCCCAACACCTTGGAGGTAATGTTTAAGTGGGTACAACGAAAAATAGAGGTGGAGGATAATCAACGAGCCAGGAGACTACGCAAGCCATGTGTGCCTCACGACTCCCGATACAAGAAGGTTGACAAAGCCCAAAAAGAAACATGCTACAAGAAGCCTACCAACGCCACGTCTGACCAGAAAGGTTCGACAAAAAGATAAGATACAGAACTAAAAGCCTCTCCAGCGGGGAAGAGGAGAGCTCCAAGGAAGCGAAGGGTATTCACAATACCTCAATCAAAGATATATTTGCTTAGTTACAGAATGAGCCGTTCTGTAACTAAGTGAATATATCTTTGATTGAGGTATTCAGCTCGGTGAACACCCTTTACTTCCTTGGAGCTTTACCCAACCTCTTCCTTCAAATTCGGAGCAGTAGTAGAGGAAGGGAGTCAACATGATATGTGGATGCAGGATCCTCCAAGCAAACGGTGTTCATGAATACCTGCATCGATAAGCACCCTTCGGCAAAGAGGTTGAGCGTTTGGAAAGGCGAGTTCACAACGTTCACCGGGCAGCCTCTGAAAAATTATAATCATAGATTTGGTTTATCAATAAAATGTTTTCTTTTCTCAAAGTTTAAATTTCTCAAAATTTGATTATGCCTATTCAAGGCACCTAAAAGCTCCTAGCAACCTAGGTCAACCTTAACTTTGATTCTGCCCATTCAAGTCGGAAGCTCAAAGCAAAATCGGCTATGCCCTTTCAAGGCTAAAGTGTGATAAAAAGGCTCCTGGCAACCCAGATCAACCCAAGACTTTGGTTCCACCCGTCAAATTCGGAAGCTCGAAGCAAAATCGGCTATGCCCTTTCAAGGCTAAAGTCTGATAAAAAGGCTTTTGTCAACCCAGGTCAACCTAAGAACTTGATTCTGCCCGTTCATGTCGGAAGCTTGAAGCAAAAGTGGCTATGCCCTTTCAAGGCTAAAGTCTAATAAAAAGGCTTCTAGCACCTAAGTCAACTTAAGACTTCGATTCCATGCATTCAAGGCAGAAGCTCAAAGCAAAATCGGCTATGCCCTTTCAAGACTAAAGTTCAAAAAAAAGGCTCATGGTAACCTAGGACATCCTAAGACTTCGATTCAACTCATTCAAGTTAGAAGCTCAAAGCAAAATTAACTATGTCTTTTCAAGACTAAAGTCCGATAAAAAAACTCCTGGCAACCCAGGTCAACCTAAGACTTTGATTCTGCTCGTTTAAGTCGGAAGCTCAAAGCAAAACCAGATATGCCTTTTCAAGGCTAAAGTCCAATAAAAAGGCTCCTATCAACCCAAGTCAACCTAAGACTTTGATTCTGCCCATTCAAGTTAGAAGCTCGAAGTAGAATTGGCTATGCTCTTTCAAAGCTATAGTTTGATAAAAAGGTTCCAGGCAACCCATGTCAACCTAAGACTTCGATTTTGCCCATTCAAGGTAGAAGCTTGAAGCAAAATCGGCTACACCTTTCAAGGCTAAAGTCTGATAAAATGGCTCCTGGCAATCCAAGTCAACCTAAGACTTTGATTCTGCCCGTTCAAGTCGGAAGCTCGAAGCAAAATCATCTACGCTATTTCAAGACTAAAGTACGATAAAAAGGCTCCTAGCAACCCAAATCAACCTAAGACTTTGATTTTGCCTATTCAAGGTAGAAGCTTGAAGAAAATCAGCTACATCCTTTCAAAGCTAAAGTTTGATCAAAAGGCTCGTGGGAAACCAGGTCAATTTAAGACCTCGATTCTACCAATTCATGTTAGAAGCTCGAAGCAAAATCGGTTACATCCTTTCAAGGCTAAATTCTAATAAAAAGACTCATGGTAACCAAGGTCAACCTAAGACTTTGATTCCACCCATTCAAATCAGAAGCTCAAAGTAAAATCGGCTACGCCCTTTCTAGGCTAAAGTTCGATAAAAAGACTCATTGTTACTCAGGTCAACCTAAGACTTTGATTTCACTCGTTCAAGTCGAAAGCTCAAAGCAAAACTGGTTATGCCCTTTTAAGGCTAAAGTTCGATAAAAATGCTCCTAACAACTCAGGACAACCTAAGACTTCAATTCCGCTCGTTCAAGTCGGAAGCTTGAAGCAAAATCGGCTACTCCCTCTCTAGGCTAAAGCCCGACCAAAAGGCTCCTAGTTACCCAGGTCTACCTAAGCCTTCGATTTCTCCCATTTAAGGCAGAAGCTCAAAGCAAAATCGGCTACACCCATTCAAGAGCAAAGTCCAAGGAAAAGGAAAACCCTCTAAAAAGGCTCCTGGCAATTCAAATCAAACTAAGCGCTCGCCTATGCTCATTTGAGACAGAAACTCAAAGCAGTCCTAAAACTACACCCTCCCAGGGCTAACACTCTTCAACATAAGAAAATCAACCATCAAATTACCAAGGTGGAATATCGTTACTCAAATAAAGTCAAAAGCTCAAACACAAAGAATATGATTTTATTAAGCAAGATACGTGACTACATAAGATCATTAAGTCAATGATAAAAAAATGGGGTACAAGTCAGGGGAGTGAGATTGAGGTGGGCCTTGTAGAAACAGACGATGCCGAAGTACGTTCGGCCTTGACAGCTTTGAGGGCATCCCAATGCCTTAAGCCATCCAATGTATTACTCTCCACAGTCTTAATCAAGCTCTTCAATGCGCTCGTGAAGATCGGCAACCTCTTGCTCCCTAGCAATAACGGATGACTGACTACTTGCTCCTTGATCCTTGATCTGACTTTGAAGCTTGGATTCACACTTGCACAAACTAATGACCTCCGACTCCCTCGCCTCAAGCTGAGTAGCCCGAGTCAGATCCTTCTCCTCGAGCTCGGTGACCTGAGTCCTCAAAGCAGTCACCGACTTCTCCAGCTGCTCTTGTGTGATGATCTGAGACTGCAAAATAGCAATAGTAACCACCTAATACTCAAGCTTTTTCGTGTCAATGCACTTGGGCACGCCACATCACCGCCGATCACTTATCCTTCTTGGACCCAGTAGATAGCTTCTTCGCCGTCCTCTCGGTAGACTCACCACATCCCAAAGCTACCTTAAGTTCCTTCTCAAGACTCTTGACCTTTTTGAAGAGGTCCCTGTGCCGCTATGGATCCTGATACCCAGAAGGGATGACATCTAACTCAAAGAATTAACAAATTAGTATAGCCAAGCAAAAAGAAAAAGAGGAGAAGAGTAAGAGATGGCTTACCATATCCTCAATACCACCCACCACCTATAAATAAGGGGCCTGGGGCAAACCCAAGTTGCTCTTAAAAAGGGTGGTAAGCTCTGAAGGCGGCACGGGGTCGACGAGCCAACATCTTTGGCATAGACCCTGGTGTCGAAGATTTCCCCTTCATAAACCAAGGCATCGCAACAGACTTCTCCTTTCTGCCTTGTACAACCTCCCTCGAGACAGAGGGCTCACCACCGCCGCTTTCAACAATGGCCTCATCTGATTGAGCCACCTATGCGTACTGAGTTGAAAGTGCTACATCCAGTAACTGAGTGTCCCCAGCAGACACTGCAAACAAGTATCACAGTTAGGATGAAAGCTATAGCTACTCGAGGAAAACAGAAAAAGGTAAAGAAGAGTACCATCAACGGTGATTGGATGTGAAACATCGGAGCCCTCAACCTCAATCGGGCCGTCGGTCACTTGCCCAGTCAAGTAACCCTCACCTTTTGGGACATTAAATGTTGCCATCATCGCTCTTATCTAATCCAGATGAAGGATCCTTCCAGACACAGGTCCCGAATCCACTGCTACAACTATCCTCGTAGGAGGCGTCGAGGGCGCATGTGCGGCCAAGGCACCTACCTTAGTGGAGGGTTCACTACTGCCATTCGCTCTCCTAACCTTGATCCTACACACCAGGCACCAAGGTCTGTAGCTCAACGTAGCAGGCTAACCATCGTCAGCTGGCTTTTTAAGACTTTTCTCAATCATGCGAGATCAAGGATCTCCAGAAGGAGAAACCATAACCAAAGCACCAGCTCAAGGCGACCAAAGCTCATTATCCCCATCCTCTCCACAACCGTCGAAAGCCTCTGAAGATACGTCTCCATCCTCCTCGCTGTTGGCACCTACAGCTCCACCATTTGCACCTTTCAAGACGGCAACCCGAGAAGCCCGAGACATAACCAACTAAGGCAACACACGACTTCAAATTTCTTACTTGGAAGGCGAACGCGTCGGTTCTGAACGAATATCTCCTCATCGCCTTGGAACGGGTGGCTCTCCTACTTTTATTCCGAACCGCCTTGAATTACTTGGGAAAAACACTATATGCGGCCCACGCTGGCTCGATCAACCAGTGAATCAAATCAGCATGGGATGGATCGTTAGGACTCTGAGAAACGTCCTACTCATAATTTGAAAGCACTACCCCTTTTCCTGGTATCATATGGCGAGCATAGTCCAACCGATGCATGTGGTTAATCCACACTGATGAATGGGTGAACTTCACCTAAAGGTTGGTACCAATAGTAAGCCTCCTGAAGATCTTATCAAGCTTCTTGCACCAAGCAGCCGTCCACGCCCGTTTGCCCCTAGGCTAATACCGCCAAACCATGGAGTCAACCTCTACCACAAGTATATCAGCAACCCTGACCACTGGAGACCAAGCATCGGTGACGGGCAAGGGGTACATTCTGAAGTACCTGTCTGGCACCTCCAAGCCTTGTATGGGATGATAGCCAGCTGAACGCCTTGAAGGTTGAACAGTTGAGACTTTGAGATTTTCTTCCACTGGTAATAGTGAAAGAAGTATCCTTGTTCAATCCTCAGAAGCTCACCATCTAGAATCAAAGAGTAGTAGGTCCTTACCTCCTCACGGTAGTCAGATTCGACACAAAAAAAAGAATATATCACCTTCCAAGCATTACCGCTACCTGCCTAGGACAAATAACTAACACGGACAACAACCTGGCCGCAAAAGAAGGAAGCAGTAGACGGAGACTACTGTTTATCTATCCTACTGTAACAACTATCCTCATTATGTTCTCCAGACTCGCCTCCACCAAGAAATTAGTGTCTCTATGGATGTCGAAGGCCGTATATACACTATCTAACAAAGGCCTCTCCCTATCCTTCTAAAATTGCAAAAAAAGTGTCCACCACGCCGCACGCCTCTTATCTCATCCACATGGATATGGTCAGGAGCAACCTCCTCAAGCTCCTTATCCTCGATCGGCATCAACGGCTCCAGCTCACCATACAAATCAGAGTCCTCCTCTTGCTAAGGGGGGAGAACGTCAACAACTTCTCGGGTCGACCTATGGTGCTTCCTGGAGCTGCTCGTACCCGCACCGGCTGTAAATACCTGATTTTCCCTATAATTGAAATAATTAAAAATATTGTTTTTATCATGGTTAAATATTGAATAAGAGATCATATGTCCCTTACGATGACGTAAGTGCATAGGGATTGAATCAAGGAAACAGTGCGCATAAATTGTGCACGAAAAAATACAAATTTTTTGTCTGATCATGGCTATAAAGCTCTTACCCTGGAATTTGTGTAAGTCTTTCAGGAGTACTTTTGCATCGATTAAGGGATAAAAAACATCTTTCCTGGTGTGTTTTCACTTTTTCCGTGCTCCGGGCTCGTGTACAGAGAGTTATGGCCCCTTTCGCACCCGAAAGGCAAAATGGTCATTTCAAAATTTGGATTTTTTTGTAATTAAATAAAAATTTATTTTGGACCTAAAAGTAATAAAAATATATGTTTTGGGAATTAAAACTAATTTTTTTGTTTTTAATATTAAACCCTAATCCCGGGTTAATTAGACCTAATATAGGTTACTAAACGATGTTAATTAGGTCCTAAACTTGATTAGCACTAACCTAAACCCTAATGGATTGAGATGACCATCAAGTGGGACCCTCCCCGCTCCAAGTGGCTACCCCCCCCCCCCCCCCCCCCCCCCGCCCCCCCATGTGGAAGCACATGGGGTTGTGCTTAGGTGGCAACCAACCATTGGTTGGAGAAACCAAAAGGTATTTGGCTTCTCCTCCCCTTCTCCTTTATAGAAGCCATTCTTATCCCTCTCCTTTTACAGCCAACCTCAGTCCATGGCATCCCTTTAGAACCCTTTAGATCATCTTATCCCCTCCCTAGATCCTTAGTGATGCTTGCTAGCTTTATTAGCAAGAGAAGAGACAAAAGAGAAGGAGAAGAAGAAGAAGAAGAAGAAAAAGAGAAGGGCCAAAGCTTTTTGTAGAACTTCATCTAATCAAATCAAGGTAAGTTACACATGTTAGAGTCCTAAATAGTTAGATCTAAGGTTTTTAGATCGTTGGATGAGAGTAATGTTTGATAGTGGGGTTTAAAACCCAAGATCCAGGTTGCTGCCACCACCGGACATGTTTTGATTCAGTCCAGATCATCTCACCATTTAAAGCCAGGGGTGACCTCGATATCTCACCATTTACGGCCAGGAGCAACCTCTCGCGATAATGAGTTCATCTAACTCCTAAGCGGACCTCGGCAATGCCAGATTCACTCATCCGTCTGACAGGGGGTAATAACGGTGTCCAAAAAATAGAACATGCTCGTTATCCTAACGTATGAGATCGCCCATGTTAAGGAGATTGTCCAGCACTAGGACTTCCCTGGAGGTCACCCATCCTAGTCTACTCTGGCCCAAGCATTCTTAATTGTGGAGTTCTGATGAGATCTGGGGCTTTAGTGCTAGACCACATCGTCCGCTGACAGCTCGTAGACGAGGGAGATCGTCTTTCGCTAGGAAACTAAAAGGATATCCATGTTGCCCGTAGCCAGCTCGTAGATGAGGGAGATTGCCTTTTGCTAGGAAATTGAAAATGATATCCATGTCGCATGCAGCCACCTCACGGACGAAGGAAATCACCTTTTGCTAGGAAACTGAAAAGGATATCGACGTAAGAGCAGATGACCAGAATTTTTCTCCTGTCTCGTCCTCTAATCTACACAGTAAGGCGGTACTAAGATGACAGATGTCAGCACCCTCAAGGGACTATAAGGGTACTTGTGGGCCAAGTTCACTCTGTACACTACCGACAAGCCCAGTCTATAGCCACCTTTATATGAAGCCTTTCAAAGTATCCATCTGGTGTGGACAAAACTGGTGCATTCCCCTTTCACCCTGGGTCGCCCTCTAGACGGCAAAATGACAAGCCCATTCAAGGACCCTCGTGGGCTAGCACGAGGGTGCGTAGAAGACGCAAATATGAGCAGGTACGTGTCAACCTCCAATGGTTGCAGAATGTTATAAATACACGGCCCTGGGCTCCTAAATACAGGTTCAATTTCAAAAACAGACTCTTCTAGACTATCGATTCTCCCTTTTGAACATTCACTGACTTGAGCATCGGAGGGTCTGCGCTCCAAAGGGAGCCAGCCGTTCACGTCTCTATTGGATCTTGCAAGTCGTTGGAGAAACCAAACGATATTTTCCCCCGACATACTGACATCAACCTGATGTCAATCTTGCTCATATTCTCCGATAGGGTGATGGCGGATTTATGCTCACATGGGATGCGGGTATAGCATTCGTTTCTTCAATCTTTTTTTGATACGTTAGCACCTAGTCTGTCCATGGACAGCAGCTTGGAGGCAGACGAGTAGTGCCTACACTAGATACTCGCAAGCCACCACATAAAAGGGTCTAGAGGCAAAACGTACCACACCAATAGAGTAAGTGTGACATTATGCTATACAACAAGTTAAAAACGGGTGAAAACCCTAACACCTAAACCATGATCATGATCCGTAAACAAATGGAGACCTATAATGCTCTAAAGGACGGACATGCAGCTTATAATGTGATGTGGTGGACCCAAAAACTCCAAATTTAAAATTTTGAGGGGGTTCATTAGTGAAGTCTTTCTTTAAAAAAAATTTAGGACTTCAAAAGGACCCCTAGGATATTTTTCAACTTCGGGGGTGGGGTCGTATAAATGCAACTGTACTCATAACTAGGGGTGTGCAGGATCCAAACCAAACCGATCAAACCAACCAAACCAAACTGACCAATTTTGATCGGTTTCAACACACTCTGTTATGAGATAGAGACAGCTAGGGTTTGGGAGAATAGCCGATAACTCTCATTAGGCACATAGCCAACATATATATAGACAATACATGTGTATACCCGTGGGAAAGCCCCTGCGTGTAGCAGTGGGAAAGCCCCAAGGAAACGACAGAAACGATGAAATACACTACATTAACACCCCACTCAAACTCACGGTGGGTCAACCACTGAGAGTTTACGAATAAGAAACCAAAAACGAGGAGATGGATGAGACTTTGTGAATAAGTCAGCAATTTACTCCGTCGAAGAGACATAAGGCAGAGAGATGGTCCCAGCCTCGTACTGCTCTCTGGAGAAGTAGCAATCTATCTCAATGTGCTTGGTCCGCTCATGAAACACCGGATTGCTTACAATCTGAATGGCACTCTTGTTATCACAATGAAGAGCGATAGGTCCCGAGGTATCAACACCAAGATCTTGAAGAAGACATCGGAGATGAACGATCTTTTTAGTAGTAGTGGCCATGGCACGAAACTCGGCCTCGGTACTGGAGAGAGAAACCACCTTTTATTTCTTGATCTTCCAAGAGATAAGAGAGTCACCAAGAAACAGGCAATAACCAGTAGTCGAGCAACGAGTAGTCAGGACCCCTGCCCAATCAGCATCAGAGTATGCACAAAGAGCCAAAGAGGAGGAGAACGAGAAGAAGAGCGATTGAGTGATAGTACCACAAAGGTACCTAAGAGTTTGAAGAAGAGCAACATAGTGAATAGAGTGAGGGGCGTCCACAAACTAGCTGAGAACACTGACTGCATGGGTAATATCCGATCTGGTGATGCAGAGATAAACTACCTGACCAGCTATCTTGCGGTATCTGGTAGGATCTGAGAGGGGCTCACTATCGGTGGGGCAGAGTTTCATATGAAGCTCAAGAGGAGTGTCAACTGTATGGCAATCAGAGAGTGCAGCCCGAGCAAGAATGTCAGTTGTGTACTTCTGCTGAGAAAGCAGAATCCCCCTAGTGCTCCTAGCAACCTCCAAGCCAAGAAAATAACACAGAGGAAGATCCATCATCTGAAATTGGCTCCTAAGATGCTCCTGAAGGGAGGCTATGGCACAGGTGTCATCACATGTAAGAATCATGTCATCGACATAGAGAAGGATGATGGCCCAACCCTGGGGGGAAGTCCGCACAAATATAGAATGGTCTTGAAAGCTCTCCACAAAGCTGATTTCAGTAACTGCCCGACAAAAATACTCAAACCAGGCACGAGGAGCCTGTTTGAGGCCATAGATAGCTCGACGAAGGCGATATATATGCTGAGAAGGTGTGCGGAGGCTCAGAGGAGGCTGCATATAGACAACCTCTGAGAGATCACCATGCAGAAAAGCATTCTTCATATCCATCTATGATAGAGGCCAACCTCTAGCAGCAGCAACAACAAGAAGAGTTCGAATGGTAGTTATCTGAGCTATTGGAGCAAACGTATCATCATAATCATTCCTATACTCCTGAGTGAAACCTCTAGCAATGAAACGGGCTTTGTATCGGTCAATAGAGCCATCTGAGCAATGCTTGATCTTGAAGACCCATTTGCAGCTGATGGGCTCGACACCAGGAGGCAGAAGCACAACCTCCCATGTTTGAGTCTGCACAAAGGACTGAAACTCCTTAGCCATAGCCTGCTGCCACACAGGGTACTGCAATGTCTCTCGGTAAGACCTGGGCTCTCTGTCTGTATGAAGGGCAGTAAGGTACGTAACAAACTGAGGTAAGTAGGAAGTGACAGCGGCAAAACCAAAACGATCAAGGGAGTGCCAAAGTGGTCGGGAGGGCGACGCTCGTGCTGTGGGTAGCGAGGAGAACAGTGAGGATCCACATCTGGTATAGGTAGGCTGCTCGAGATGGATGGAGTACCAGAGGAGTCATTAACAGATAAAGGCATCGTAGGTAGCGTATCAGATGGATGAGAAACAGGTAGAGGAGACAAGGGATCCGAAGGAGAGGAAGGGCTCAAGCGTGTAGAAGGGATGACTACGGGAGCAAGAGGTAAAACCTCAAGAGCAGGGGCAGGAGGAGGAGCGGGTGAGATAGGAGGAGGTATGGTGGAGGAGGTAGGAGGAATCTCAAGAAAGGTGAGATCCTGAGATATAGGAGAGTAGTAAGGAACATGTTCAACAAAAGTGACATGTTTTGAGATGCGAATACGACGAGCTATGGGGTCATAGCAACGATACCCCTTGTGCTCAGAACTGATTCCCAAGAGTACAGACTTAGTGGACCTAGCTGATAGTTTGTTATGCTCATGAGAAGGAAGGAGGACAAAACATGTACACCCAAAAATACGAAGCATGCTGTAATCGGGAGGGATGCCAAAGAGACGCTCGTGAGGCGAAATACTCACGAGGACAGAGGAAGGGGTGATGTAAATGAGGTTGACGAAGGTCAAAATGGCCTCAGCCCAGAAGGTGCGAGGAACGCACAAGGAGATAAGCAAAGCACGAGATGTCTCAAGAATATGACGATGCTTGCGCTTAGCAACACCATTCTGCTCATGAGTATGAGGACATGATTGTTGGAAGAGGGTCTCATGGGATTGAAGGATAGAACGCATTGTAGAAGAGAGATATTCGCGGGCACAATCAGACCTAAAAGTTTTAATATGACCATGAACTGAGTATGAACCATGGCGGTGAAGGTCCGATAGATGTCGGGAATGTCAAAACGCTGACGAAGAAGATACACCCATGTGAAACATGAATAATCATCAATAAAGCTAACATAATAAAGATAGCCAGTCATAGAAGGAAAAGATGCAGGATCCCAAATATTTTAGAGTGTACTAAATCAAACGGACTACAGGACTGTGACAAACTAGTAGAAAAGGGGCTAGCAAAATGCTTAGCTAACTGATATCCCATGCAAAAAGAAAGATGAGAAAAAGAGCCACGGCCTAAAGCACCTGATCGAAAAAGACTTTTAATCCAAGGTTCAGACATATGAACCAGCCTCCTGTGCCACAGGTCGGTATCAGAAGAGATAGCACTATAGACAACCGAAGGAGAGGTAGGAGGTAGATGAAGATACTCCAGGTGATATAAGCCACTGACCCTACGAGCAGCACCAATCCTCTGTCCCGAGCATGGATCCTGCATAACACAAAAGGAGGAAAAAAAAACAAATGTCAGGCCGGAATCACAAAGACTGCTGATAGAGTTCAAGTTCATGCAAAGTTGAGGAGCATATATAGAACAAAAGGTAAAGAGAGAAAGTCAAAAGTGATGGACCCAGTCTTCGAGATGGCTAGAAGAGAGACATCTGCAGTGTGGATTGGAGGAATGCGGTGGGCGGGAGAACAGTCAGTAAGAATGGAGTGGTCAGGAGTCATGTGGTGAGAGGCCCCAGAGTCTATAATCCAAGGTGCAGAGGTACCCGAGATGGCAGAGAAGGCAGAGAGACCGGAGGAGCCTGAAGGACCGGGGGTAGGCTGCAGAAGGAGATGCTCAAGACGCATCTCGAGACACTGAAGGCGATCCGTCAAAGTAGTTGCAGTAGAAGTGGGGGTAGGAACAGTAGTGGTAGCGCTAGTAATTGTAGCAGCAGGGTGACTATGGTGAGGTGGAGCAACATGCTTCTCCGGGTGGAGAAGCCAATAGATGTTAACCGTGTGCCTTGTCTTGCCACAGTGGATGCATCGTCGAGTATCAGGCAGACCAACGGGACGAGAGCCACCCCGAGAAGGAGGATTTCACGGGGGGGGGGGGGGGGGGGGGGGGGGGGAGGTGGGGTAGTAGCAGCTAGAATCCTCTCAAAGCTAGAGGGTACATGGGCCCGGCGGGCAACCACGATATGAAGACGTGTCTCCTCGGTAAGAAGCTCAGTAACGACAGCATTAAGACGGGGAAGCGGATCTTGATGAATCAGCTGACCCGCAAGAGAAGAGAACTCAGGGCGAAGAGCCATCAGAATTAGTAGACCTGTCACCGTTCCTAAAAGGGCTACAACTCACGCCAAGAGGCACTGACTCTGGACACTTCCAACAGAGGGGGCTCCAAGGCCTGAAGTTCACGCTAATAGCCACGCATAAGGCTACGAAACTGCTGAATAGTCTGCTCCCCTTGCTGAGCAGATTGGGCCTGAGATAGGAGCTGATACTCGCAGGCCCCACTTTGCTCCACAAAGCGCTCAGTAAGGTGGACCCAGAGCTCTGCAGTAGTAGAGAAGGTGACAAGATCTGCACGAAGAGAGCGATCGACTGAAGCAACTAGAAAAGCGCGAACACGCCGATCACAGCCTCTCCAAAATTCAAAAGCCACGAAGTCAGAGGTCGTTGTAGGAGCAGGAGTAGCTCCGTCAAGGTGTCCGTATAAGGCACGACCATCCAGAACGCTTCGGACTGTAGCCGACCACGCAGTCCAGTCCACGATGGTCAAAAGGGGGAAGGCCGTAGAGATTGGAAGAAAATCCCTTATTTGTTCGATAGGTGTCGCCGAGAACTGAATAGAGGACACTCCGGACGGAGCGGAGGACATCACTATGGGCAGATCAGAAGATGCCATCAAGGATAGGGCTCTGGTGCAGGATAGGATTCTAATACGGGATATTGCACAACATCAGTACAGGATATGATCGGTACGGGATAGGGCTGCGGTGCGAGATAGGGCACAACAATAGTGTGGGATAGGTCCGGTATGGGATAGAGCTGCGGTGCGGGATAGGTCCTGTACGGGATAAGGCTATGGTGCGGGATAGGACACAGCAGCGGTGTGGTATAGATCCAGTACGGGATAGGGTTGCGGTGCGGGATAGATCCGGTACGGGATAGGGTTGCAGTGCGGGATAGATCACAGCGGTGTGGGATAGGTAGAGGATAAAGTTGTGCGGAGCGGGATAAATACAAGATAAATCAGAGCGGTGTGTGATAGGTACGGGATAGGTCACAGCGGCGGCAGGATCCGGTGCGGTAGCGGGATCCAGTGTGGCGGGATCCGGAGCGCCAGGATCTAGTGCAGGCCGGGGGACGGCTTTGCCGTGGTGCCGCGGGCCAGGGGCTTTGATGTGGTGCAGGAAAGAGAGAGGAAGAGAGAGTTGCGGGGCGGGGGTAGGTCGGGCTCCGGTACGGACGTCGTGGGCCGGGGGGCTTTGCTGTGGTGCCGGAAAAAGAGAGGGAGAGAGAGCTGTGGGTCAGGGGTAGGTCGAGCTCCGGTACGGACGACGTGGGATCAAGGCGGCTCTGATACCATGTTACGAGATAGAGACGGCTAGGGTTTGGAAGAATACCTGACAATTCTCATTAGGCACATAACCAACGTATATATAGATAATACATGTGTATACCCATGGGAAAGCCCCTGCGTATAGCAATGGGAAAGCCCCTGGAAAATGACAGAAACGATGAAATACACTACATTAACACACTCAATGGATCGGATCGGATTGGTTTTAAAAAACCGACATGATTGGATCCGTTGACGGATTTGTAAATTCAAACCGACCTAAGCCGAACCGAACCGACACACACACACACACACACACACACACATATATATATATATATATATATATATATATATATATATATATATATATATATATATATATATATATATACTAGAAATGCCTGTGCCTGTCGGCACGCACATCCGGCGAGGGCGTAACAAAATTTTGAGGGCGTGACAAAATTTTGAGGGAGGAGATTGTTTTGAAGGTGGCAACAAAATATTTCGAGATCGGCAACAATATTTCAAAGGTGAACAATATTTCAAATGTGATAACCATATTTCGAGAGCGGTGATAGTATTTTGAGACATTTGATAATATTTTTGTCAACACTACAGTGGCCACCTTCAATGGGGGCGCTCACATTAGGTGGCAACGGGCATTGTCACTGAATATATGACCCATCCGATAGCCGACTATATGTCACTGAATATTACTACAATGTTTTAGATGTTTTATTGGATGTGAGTTTGGTAATTGGTAAGGCATAGTCACGCTTACCTTTTTCGCATTTAAAATGGTTTCAGTTTGGTTCCTTAAAAAAAAGGGAGTTGTGGATAAGCCCTTTATAGAAGATGCTTTTAAGCACCAGCCCTAACAAATAGTTTGATTTAATTTAAGACCCAGCCCGGAAAGATATATGTACATTAAACCCCTATTAAATGGCATCCCAAAAATACCATTAGATTTCATCATATGTTCTTCCTTTGGAAATGACAATAATGCATGGTCTTTGCCAATCAGCAATGCCCATGCGTTACATGGTCCCTTCGGTGGCTAGAGATGCTCGTGCCTGTTAGCACTGGGACGGCCACCTTCGATGGCAACACACCCCTAGCTTTCTTCAACTACATCGGCACTACAACAAACAACTTCAATGGCTCATCACCAGTCGACCCACCGCCGATCGCTTCCCTCCAATATCAACTCATCACTGGTCGACTCGCCGCATGGTGTGCATCTGAATAGCAAAAATATTGTTCAAAGGAGCACATCTTTACTACCTAGTTGATTTGTTGCACTTGCTTACAGCCCAATCGTAGTGTGCCACATCGTCAATTAAGAGAGAGAGAGAGAGAGAATGGGGTGGGTTGGGGGTTCAGTCGCTATCTTTCTTTTTTGTTAGCTCGTCATTTAATTTGCAATTATTATATGACAATAGGTCAAGAGATATTTGCCGCTCTGCAAACCGAGTCAAAAGAACTCAAACCGGATGGGCAAGCAACTCCTCTTTGCAATGAAGTCAACAACAACAGCAACAATAATGAGAAGGTGATGATGACTGTGATTATGGTTAAATATGGACCAGGTTGGGATTAATGGAATAACAAAAAATACATACCGGGTCAAAAGCAAAAATTCAGTGCATCCAACACAAATAGGTATTTAGACATAAGAGAAGGTCATATATAAGGCACGCACATTCGGCAATGGCGCCCAAATTTAACAGGGCACCCACATTCGGTGAAGATACACTCACATTTCAGTACGACAAAACATAATCAGCGACACCCACATTCGCCCATCAAAAGTTTGCATCTCTCTCTCTCTCCTTATTGTATCAACAAAAAAGAGAACAAAAAATATGTATGATTTATTAAATGACAAACTATCACACAAACACACAGAGAAATGGAGAATTAATAGAAAGAGAGGATTGAAATAATAGAACCATACCGATCTCAACAAATCATGAAATCACACAAAACTCATGTCATACATCAAATACAACATAAGAGTATTATGAATTCATAAAATGAAATGAAACTATACAAAGTTATTGCCACAAAGGTAATACAATGAAACATCACAGGACATAACTGTGATAACCTAGAACCGACTAAATGGGGGATACTCCTCACCGATGGTAACTTTGTGAAGTAATGTTTAACATGAATAACATCACACGTAAGAAGGAAGGGTTTGTCTGAAATATGCAGAGGAAAGTGGCTTTGTATGTTGCCTCGGGGATTCAAGTTGTGAGGTACGCTTGATCGCTTCTTGAGATTAATTTTCTTGAAAGATCAACCTATCTTGTTTTTGCTAGCTAAGATGAAGCAAAGTCATGTATAGTGTATGGAACCAGCAGACTCTTTGTGTACCATTTGAACTGCACCCATCACTGCCCAGATTGAGCTATAGCTGAAGGTATTTCCTGTTGTTCCATACAAAAATATTTTCTCAAGTAGAATTAGACCTGCACCCAATCACGTTAAGCAGTTTTTCATGGCAATCCGAATAATGCAAGTAAAGGATAATTCTCACTTCACTAAAAGAAAGTGAGATGTAAGGTTGACATACATCATCTCCCATTTCCCGTAGATGTTTGATAAAATTTTGGAAACGAATTTTTCCAATAAATGAATGGATGATGAAAATATTTTGTTGTTATGCATGTGTAAAATATTGAACGGTTGATAAAAATATATAATCTTTCAAGTATACCATCATGTGGAACAAAGAAGTAAAACATGTGGCTCCAAAAAAATATCAGTTTTGTAATTTAAAAACTGCAGTAACTGTGGAAACTATGATTTCTAAACAATTTCCACAGTTTTAAAATCACAGTTTCCATAGTTACCACAGGCTTCCCGCAGTTTCCACAGTTTCCTTTGAAATTCATCAATTTTGTAATTCATCAGCTTTGTAATTCCACAGTTCAAAGGGAAATTATAAAACTGGGGAAATGAATACCGCAGTTTTGAAATCATAATACCATAGTTTTGTAATTTCCCTGCTAAAATTACAAAGGAAATTAATACCACAGGAAGAAATCAAACACAGTGGAAATCTATTTTGAAGTCCTTGATTTGCATTGGTTAAAAGATTTCAAAAAATATATTGCTAATATATTTAAACCAATGGTAAATCCAGATGTAGGGCTTTGACATGGATTCGAGGCAACCTTAGATCGAGATTTAGGAATTTTTTATCAAAAAACAGATGAGATTTTTCTACTCTATCATGTTACCTGATCTTCCTCGAAGAAAGGTGGGAACAGAAAGTGCTTGTAGAGGAAGTCTCAGGTTTGCTGCACCATGGATGCTCAGGTTTGCTGGACTTGTTAATGGAATGCTTCCAGGGTTGAAGGCCTACAGGAAGTGCACTTGTTAAGGGATTGATTTGCTGCACTTGTTAATGGAAGCATCCATAGTCGAAGGCCTACAGGAAGTGCAGACATGGTTAGAGGAAGAGCGAGAATACTCCATGAATTCAAAGCAACCTGAGAATGATGAAAGCCCTCCTTTTCTTCGTTGTTGTTGCCCAAATGAAGCTGTGGCATTGGATGACCCAATCTCAGTTGGATTCTCACTTGGCTTATGTTAGAAGCTGACTTGAGAATCTCCTTCTCTGCTTCTCTTGCTATGTCCATTGCATCAATTTCAGATTAAGAACACAGGTGAAGGAACACAATTGTTTTTGAAATCAAAGTTCTACAATGATGAAATCAGCGCAGCAAATAGCGGACTGCATACCTGATCAACATATCGGGAGGCATCGAGGCTTGAAGAAACAAAACCAGAAAAAAAAGAAAAGAAAAAGAGCTTCCTCATTGAGATGCAGTCTTACTTCTTTCCTTACAAAAAATTAGTTAATTGGACACAATACACTAAGGTTCTGAAACGGATCTTCACATTGCAATGATTTCTCAAAAAAAAATCCTAAAGTGAAATATTTGAAAAAAGCAGTTGTTTCTTTTCTCTCCAATATTAACAAATTTCACCGTTTCACCACAAACAAATGAAGAAAAAAAGAAGCTGAAAGATAGTACAATGTTCTTAAGCAACTTGAACAATGTTCCAAGCATTTGAAGGCATAGAGGCTACAACAAAAAATGAAAAAGCTAGAAAAGCATTTGAAGCATTGGCTTAGATTTAAAACAGGGCCAGAACAGAAATCTAGATCGCCAAACAAAATACACAAAGAGATAAAACAGAGCAGATTTGGAAAGAAGAGAGCAACAGCTTACTCTTGGTAGGTGGATAGGATGAAGTCGTAGGTGAAGGACTCTTCTCACAAACGACACAACCCCATCACTATGGACGTGAAGATCGAGCTTCAAGATAGACACAGAGCTCGATCTTCAAGATGGACATAGAGCTTCAAGAACAACACCACCACTGTAACAAAAAAAATCTGGATGAGAGAAAGAGAGAGAGATGCTCATCTGCTCAGAGCCTCAAATCTGGCCCGGATCGGCGCCTCTTGTTGTTTCCCTTCGCTTCAAGAAGCTCTGCAACTTGCAAAAAAAAATCAGAGAGAGAGAGAGAGAGAGAGAGAGAAAGAGAGAGAGAGAGGAGGAGGAGGAGGAGGAGATCGGTCGATACCAGAGGGGGGGGTAGGGGCGATGTTGGGCTACGACAGAGGGCAGACGTGGAGGAGGTGAATCACCCAGATGGGCACCGGTGGCCGCTGTCGGTCGATGTAGGGCGGGGGGGAGGGATGGGAAAGGCGGATCGAGATCGAGAGGCATAGATCGGGGTTCTTCTTCCCTCACTCCCACTTCACCCCTCACCCTAACAGTAGGGCCTTCACTGGCGGCGTCGGACGGAGGGTTGCCGGTGATCGGACGACCTCACCGGTGAGATCTCGGCTGTGAAAGGAGATCCGACCGGTTCCGATTTCAACAGTCTCCTTCAATACCCCCTCCCCTTTGGTGGTGATCCATCGGAGAAGAAGGGGGGAGGGTGAGCCGATTAAACCCCCCTCGATCAGAGGCCTAAGTCGAGATAGAGAGAGAGAGAGAGAAAGATTTATGGGAAGAGGGGGTAGGGATTTGATACCTAGAGCGATAGCGGGCTGTGACAGAGGAATCAGCGAGGTTATCGGAGTCGATTGAAGGATAGGTGTTGCAGTTGGAGAGATTGTGGGGGAGAGAAGGGGGGTTACGGTGCTGTAGTTGGAGAGATCGTGGGAGAGAGACGTGATTTGGGGAAAGGGATATCATGTATTTCACGATGCTGAGTGAAATGGACGGCTGTGATCCATCCTCCGATTGGATTAAATGGTCAGCTTTGCAGTGAATAGCTGCGTGTACATGTAAAAATTTTTATGGGTGTGAAATTTAGACCGGTTGATTTAATCGGACGGTGATATAAAGCTTAGTCTTGTGCTGTGGTTCTAACAAAGAGGCGGTCTGGAAAATTCAATGGAGAAAGAGAAGAGACGGGGTTGGAGATCTCAGCCATTATTTTGGTAACCATCACTTATGTTTGTATCAAACGGCTCTCTTTATCCATTCCTAGTGAAATATTATATATATATATATATATATATATATATATATATATATATATATATATATATATATATATGGGAAAGGGTAGCCTACTCCATGGAGTAGGAAACTTACCTACTCCATGGGTTATATAGACGCCACATGGCACTTTTTAATCAGATTTTTTATTCATGTATGGTCAATCTAATGTGGATAGATTAGGATTATGAAAAAAAAACCGAAGAAAAAAACTTAAACCAACTCGATCAAGTTGAAACAAATTTAACGGTAAACTGTGTATCGTAAAAATATATTTTTTGTGGATGCTAAAAATGCCACTTGGCATATGTTTTTCTCAAAATAAAATTCTTGATAATTTTTGGGAGGGGTGAACCTAACTTGACCAAGTCTTAACTTCCATCAAAAAGTGCAACACGACATCCATTTAACCTATGGAGTAGGTAAGTTTCCTACTCCATGGAGTAGGCTACCCTTTCCCTATATATATATATATATATATATATATATATATATATATATATATATATATATATATATATATATATATATATATATATAGATTGAACTATGTCTAATAGAAGGGGGGAGCCCTATAAGAACATGGTCTAAAGCCTAAACCGACCATCCAATCCAAACTGACTTTAATTGGATTGGATTCCAATCTTAGTTCGGTTTGGATTAAATTGAAAATCCTCAAAACCAACCAAGATTGGATTGATTTGGATTTTGTCTAAATAGATCGGTTTCGAACCGATGCATACCCCTACTCGTAAGGTCCCACCAGTATTAACCGCCGTATGATAGCTCATGGCCCGTGGCTAGACCTTACCATCCATAAATTTTCCTTGCATGCGCCTTAACGTTTAACGTGCATGTGCAGATGGGGGGTGGCATTTGAAATTTGAAATTTGGAAAAATGATAGTTAATGGCAGCGGTCCGATAGAGTCTCGATGGCTTTCCTTTTCTACTCGTCTAATACTCGTCTAAGGTTGAAGCATGAACAATGCAATAATTAATTGATGTGTGAATATCAGATTGTGGTTCTGAGGGCTAGCTGTACAACACATATTTATTACTCTATCACACACCTACATAGTCTGACATAGATGATAGATGTACCCCAAGGTGTTGTTATCTATCTGGACCCTTCCAATTATTAGCACACCCAACTTAACAAATAAGGGAATATCAGATGTATCCGTGAAGTATCGAGTATATTGATATGCACATCGTCACCTTCTCGATTCCTCCGCCGTCGCCGGTCCCACCACCTCTCCGCCCGCCTCCTTCCCACTCTGGCGATCTTTGCAATCACGGCCGCTTATCTCTCTCCTCCTCTTTCTCCTCCCCACTCTAGCTGACCCACCGGATCGCCTGATCCATGCACCTCATCGCCACCACCTCCTCCTCCCCCTCTTCCTCTTACTCCTTCCCCTCCCATCTCCTCTTCGTCCTCGTTCATACATATGTGTCGGTCGCTTGTGTGCAGTTGGTCGCGGAAGGTACTCCCCGCCAACTTTAAACCCCTAACCAGAGTTTTTGACGCCATTAAATTGCTCCATTTCTCTCTCTGAGGTAGTAGGAGCCGACCGCAACTACCTCATATCTGCAAAGGGGATCGCACCTTGGACTCGCACCACCCACCTACCATGTCGGGCGCGGGCTTTGTGGAACAATTAAGGAGAATCCGGAAGTGGGCGCGGCCGGAAATGCACAAAGATTCGGTGAGCCCGGATCGGGACCCCTCACCCGACCCTTTTCAGATACACAACTTGAGTGGTTCTGAGTCACGAGGCATCATGATGAGGCTAGGGCAATGAATTTAATTTCTGGTTTCAGATTCAAAACTAAGATATTCGGCAAAGTTTTGTAAAATTTCGCACGTATTCGGGAACTTTGGTGTTTTTCGGTAGGGCGTGGCACCTCAGAGGATCATATAGGGTAAAACCACAGCTATTCATTTGGGTTTAGTGCCCGTCCTTTGGCCCGATATTTGGGCTGAGAGAGATTCACCGGTCAAACTGGGTGTAACAGACGATCATGATTTAGTTTCGGTCTTAACCTATCTTGATCCTCTGAGGATCCGTTGCCGTTTTGGTATATTTCTATATACTGGTTTCGATTCGGGATCTCTAAAGATCGAGATATTTCACGAGATTCTGTAAAGCATCTTTATTTATTTTTATTCTTTTGGGTTGTTGAGAAATTTTTTGTAAGAAAGGAATTCATCAGGAAAGAAAGAAAAAGAAAAGCGATTTTTCTTGTCCGGAAAAAAAAGTAATTTTTTTCTTTCCCGTAATTTTTTGTGCTTTTGGCAGAAAATTTTTTATAAACTTTTGACAGAAAATTAGTTTCCGTGAAAAATTTATGTTTCTGTGGGGGATCACACTTTCTTGTCAACCAAACACATAATTTTACAGAAAAAACAAGTGTCTTCTTTTCCTTTTTTGTGTTTTACCGGCAATAAAAAACACCCTCCAGGAATGAGCACCAACCAACTTGGAAGATTTCCTAATCCTCATCACCCAAGCATCAATTGTTTTGCCAACTCCCCTACCCCCTGGTGGGTAAAATGTTGGTCGATCTTGGATGAGGGGATGTATGAGAAAGAGGGTACCTGTCGCCATGTCGGCCTGTCTTGTAGAGATGAAGCACCGTTGAGACAATGGGAGGCTTAACAGATCACCAGTTTGATGACCAAAGTAATGGGATGATCAATTGTAAGGCCTAGATTGAGTAACTTGGGAGATGAGATGTCAATTGAATATGCTAAAAATTTAAGGAAGAATGACTTAAGTTAGACCAAGAGTCCTCTGCTCTGATAGGGAGATGGAAGGTCCTTAACAGTGCCCCTTGTTCTTTGATGGAGAAGAAAGGTAGAAAGATACCCTTCAAAAAAAAAAAAAAAAAAAAAAAAAAAAAAAAAAAAAAAAAAAAAAAGAAGAAAGGTAGAAAGATAAAAGTGGAAGAAATCTTCACGCGATTGCATTCAATTCAAAGACCATGCCTTCTCTATAACTTATCAACAATATATATATATATATATATATATATATATATATATATAGTAGTGATACATTGCGGCCGACTAACGTGCGGCCACCCCATTCGGAGGTATTTTTGAATTTTTTTTTTGGGGGGATTGATCGTCCACCCTTGGATTGGACACACAAAAAATTTCAGCCCGATCCAAGACTTGTAGGTCATCCAAATGTGTTGATCTTTTATCGGTCGTTCATTTTTTTCGTCATTTTTTTTTTTGGTACATATGATGGGGGTCACTCTATTATGACCTGTAGGTCTTTATATACAAGACCAGACAGTTCAGTGGGAAAATCTTTCTCCCAATACCCTACTTTACCACAAATCCTTGCTTCCTGGGCGAGCCAATGAGCAGTGCTATTGCCTGTCCTTGGGACCCACTTTATCCGCACATTATCTAACTGGTACCATATCATTTGACAATCCCTTATAAGTGGCCCTAATTCCACATTACGCCCACGACCCAACACAATGGCGTCTCGGGCATTGGATGAATCCGTCAGAATAACAACATTCCGGTAATCCTTCTTAACCACTTCCTCCAAAGCACCCTTGAGAGCCCATATCTCTGCCTGAAGAGGAGGTCCAACCCGACACCTATGTGCAGCCGCCATACAAATCTGACCACCTGAAGATGCAGCCACCCAAGCTTCACTTGCTATCTCAGTATGGTATTTAAATGCACCATCAACCCACATAAAAGTGTCGACCTTGTGAGCTCTCTCCCCTGGATGATCTTGTATTTTTTGAAAGTATTGCCTGATCAACGAGCACCCCTGTTGAACCAGAATTCTCATAGGCTCCATCTTGTTTTCAAACATTTTATTACATCTAGCTGTGGGTGCAAATTTTGGCAGAAAGTCTTCCAACAACGGGACCCCACCAGCCCTGCCTAGTGGGCCCCCGAAGACTACAGCGGGACCCACCAGCCCTGCCTAGTGGGCCCCTGAAGACCACAGCGGAACCCACCAGCCCTGCCTGGTGGGCCCAGAAGCCTGTGGAATCCCCCAGGAGATAACAGCGGGACCCACCAGCCTTACCTGGAGGATCCCCAGATACGACAGCAGAAAACCGCCACTTACCACCGAAGAATCCTATAAATAGCAAAGCCTTCGAATGTAAAAGGGGATCCGAAATTTCTGATTTTCACTCTGAGATCTGATTTTCAGAATTCAGAGCTCTGGAATTTCTCAGCCTTCCATCTTCCACCTCTCTTTGATCTTCTTCTTCTCTTCTTTGAAGAGATTAGAGTGACTTCAGTGATACTCGGCCTGTCGAGATCACTTCAATACAAGTGTTAGTGAATTCGGGTTGCTCCCTATAGCACGGAGACGTAGGCTTCGGCTGAACTCCGAGATCACATCTCTCGCGTCAACTCTCTGATTGCATCTCTCTCTGTTGACATATCGAAAGCAACGACTTCAATCAACAGATCGAGCAACGATCTCTTTGACTCGAACCTCAACTGACTGGTGCGGCGAAAACTTCGGGTCGGCACGAAGATTTTCCCCCACAGTTTAGCACCGTCTGTGGGATCGAACGAGAAGCTGTGTCCGTTCTATAACTACTATTAGATCAGTTGAGCAGACAACTGATCAAATAGCCAGACTTCCTCGCCCCTTCGGTTAAACAGACAACCGCTTGGACGCCGGCACTCTTGTTGCACCCTTCGCTCTCTGAATGACGAAGACAAAGCACCAGGGTCAACCAGAAGGAAGTAACACTCAACAATAAGCTCATCCTAAGACTCGATCAATGAGTCAAAGGCTCAACTTCGGACAGCCCCTTGCTGTTCCAGAGGTGGGGGTTCGTTCAGGGAGTGGAAGATCTGTCGATCGACCGATCGCCCAGCCCGCACGACAGTCGATTGGGCAAACTACCCCCGCTCCTGCTGAAGACCCTCCATCAACCTATCAAATCTCTGCGGTCGACTTCCAATTGCTTCAATTGGCAAAGCAAAACGCCACCCTCACTGCTGAGAGGGATGCTCTTAAGAAAGCAGCTTCCGAGGCTGAGATCGCTCTTCCTATCCCCTCTACAAGTGAGAGGGTCAATCTTCCGTGATATTCAACCCACTCCGAGCAATGGAGATCAATGGGCACTGCTGCCCTCGAGAGGGTTCGTCGCGACCCGACTCCCTCTGCTGCCCCGTGGAAGCAGAGTGTTTGGGATCGCCTCGACGATGAGTCCTCCCAATCTTCTTCTGGTCGCAACTGCGATAGGAAGACATCTTCAAAACTCGATATACCAAGGAGGCACCAGATGAAAGGCGCTCCTTCAAAAAGTAGAATCTCTCCATCTATTCCACTTCAACGTGGACTTGGATCGGACCTTCGACACCGACTTCAACCGGCAAATACTTCAATGCCTGAGCAAGACCTTGCGATCTTGCCTCTTGACCCACATCTAGGTCGAGGACACGGTCGTAGGGATGGGTACGTATTCCTCTACCGGACCTCTCCATCGAAGCCTCTTTGAGTCAACATTTCCAAGGGGATGGAGAACTCCTATCCTCCCCAAATTCAACTGCGTCAAAGGAGATCCGACTCTCCATATACTTGCCTTCAAGC
Organism: Chamaelirium japonicum; assembly: GCA_947650365.1. Lineage (NCBI taxonomy): Eukaryota > Viridiplantae > Streptophyta > Magnoliopsida > Liliales > Melanthiaceae > Chamaelirium > Chamaelirium japonicum. Next base: position 1,797,569 of record CANTAL010000011.1, read on the forward strand.
AAGCCTTGACACAGCACGAAGAAGAGAACAACGTGCTTTGTCGCACTTTCGCCGGGAGTCTCGATGAGCCCTCACTTGATTGGTATCATAATCTTCAAGCTGGGTCCATCACCCAGTTCGGTGTTTTGGCTAACCTTTTCGTGCAGCATTATCAACTCAATCTGAAGCCAAAAAAGAAGCTCGACTCCCTATATCGGCTGAGGATGGGTGCTGATGAGACTCTCCGCAATTTCACCAGGAGATTTCGTAACGAGCATGCTGTCCTCTCTGGAAGACATCTGGATGATGAAGCCATCATGTTGGCTTTCCAGAACGCCCTCCGATTCGATCTATACATCTACAACGACTTTATCCGCAATCCCCCTCCTTCTCTGGGTTCTATGTTCGATCGAATCCAGAGGGAGATTGAGGTTGAAGATGATCAAGTAGCCCAAAAAGGGAGAGAGTCGAAGCGAAGGCCCGCGGAAAGAGAAGCTCCGAAGTATGCCGCCAAAGCTCACAACGCTGAGGCAGCAGCTCCCCCAGTCAACAAACGGCCAAAGAATGATGGACGTCGATCTCCTACGAAGACCACTTTCACCGAGTGGAATCTGCCGGTCGAACAGATCCTCGATCGCATTCAACACGAAGAATTCCTACGAAGGCCCAATCCGCTTCAGCCAAACTCAAAATTCACGGCTGACAAAACGGTTTACTGTGACTTCCACCGAAGTCATGGCCATTCCACCGATCGGTGCTATCAGCTGAAATTCCATCTTGAAGACTTATTGCGAGAAGGCCACCTTCAAGAGTTCGTCAAAGGCGGACAAGATCAACGTCGAGCCTCTGCAAAGAGGAAAGAAGCATGTTGGATCCATCAAATCTCCTCCAACCGGCAACCTATCTCTGTGAATGCCAACGTCTTTGGTATTCATAGAACATTGCACAATCAAACCTTGACCGGGAAGGAAGTGGATCGGCAAGTTCGACGCATCTTCCACGTTCGTTCTGCTGCAAACAAGGAGGATACCTGGATCGAGAAGCCTATCGAAGGTTTGACTTGGCCATCCATTGTTTTCAACGACTCTGGTCTTCAAGGAGTCCATATTCCCCATCGAGACCCCCTAGTCTTGAAACTCCTCGTCGACGGAAGCACCGTCAATCGAATCCTCATCGACACCGGGAGCTCCATTGATATTATGTTCTCATATTGTTTCAAACGTCTGGGACATAGATACTCAAGCCTCGATGTCGTCCCGACTGTGATCACTGGCTTCAACGGTGAATAAAGCATCACGGTGGGCGAATCGAGATTCACTCTCGACCTTAGCCGAGAGACTCGAGTCTCGGTGAGGTTTGCAATTGTCGAAGGAGTGTCCAGCTACAACGTCATTCTCGGGCGACCATTCCTCCACCAGATCAATGCCATCTCCTCTTCTTACCACCAACTACTCAAGTTTGCAACGGGAGAAGGCATTGTCTGCATACGAGGCGATCAGCAAGCTGGGAGGTCTTGCGAGGCTGCCACAGCTAAAACAGATCGTAAGATCAATATTGCTCCTCCAAAGCGGCCACGAGACGAAGCTGGTCCTTCCAAATAGCAATTAAAGGAGATTCCACTGACCGAGCCTCCACCAATCGAATGGGAAGCCTCACCTCAATTGAAGAAATCATCCCTATCAATATCGGCAGAGGAGATCTCCATCGACAAACTTTCATTGGTACCGGTCTTAGCGACGCAGAAGCGCAAGACATGGTATCCTTCCTCCAGTCCAATATCGATGTATTTGCTTGGTGCTTTGAAGACATGCCTGGGATCAATCCAGATGACGCTTGTCACAGGCTCGCTATCAAAGAAGAAGTGAAACCCGTCAAGCAAAAGCCACGCACAATCCGACCAGAACTACAAATTGTCGTTCAAGAAGAGATCAGCAAGCTACTCGCAGCAGGCTTCATCCGTGAAGTAGAGTATCCTACTTAGATCTCTAATATAGTTGTTGTTCCAAAGAAGAACGGGAAGGTCAGAGTGTGCATCGATTTTACCAATCTCAACAAGGCTTGTCCCAAAGATCCATTCCCCATGCCAAGGATAGATAGACTCGTCGATGCCACTGCTGGCCACGAGCTATTGTCTTTTATGGATGGGTACTCTGGGTACAATCAAATTCCACTTCATCATGATGATCAAGAGAAGACATGCTTTGTGACTAGCAGAGGTCTATACTGTTACAATGTGATGCCATTCGGCCTCAAAAATACTGGTTCCACTTATCAAAGGCTAGTCACAAAGATGTTTGAAGGTCAGATCGGTCGCAACGTCGAAGTCTACGTCGACGATCTCCTCACAAAGAGCTCCATTCGAGGAAACCATCTATCCGATCTGGCGGAAACCTTTCAAGTCCTTTGAAAGTATCGTATGAAGCTCAACCCGGCCAAGTGTGCTTTCGGAGTTCAATCGGGCAAATTCCTGGGTCATCTTGTGACCAGGAGGGGCATTGAAGCCAATCCCGACCAAATTCGAGCCATCCTCGACATGCCATCACCTACTAATCGGAAGGAAGTGCAACGTCTCACTGGAAGACTTGCTGCCCTCAATCGATTCATCTCAAAGTCTTTTGACAAATGTAAGCCTCTTTTCGACAAACTGCGTAAGGCGGATACTTCAGGGTGGAGTTCAACTTGTGAAGAAGCTTTTCAAGGCATCAAGAAATATCTGGTGCAAGCTCCTATCCTGACGGCTTCTCTTCCCAAAGAAAACTTATGGCTCTATCTTGCCGTGACCGATCAAGCAATCAGTGTGGTCCTAGTTAGCAGAAGAGAAGACATCGAACACCCAATCTACTACATCAGTCATACTCTTCTTCCGGCTGAGACTCGTTATTCCAAAACTGAGAAGGTCATTCTGGCCTTGCTCACTGCATCGCGTCGCCTCCAACCTTACTTTGTCTCTCATCAGATCACTGTCATTTCAGAACACCCACTCAAAGATATCGTGGACAAAGCTGGTTGAGCTGGCCGAATGACTAAATGGGTGATCGAAATAAGTGCTCTGGGATTCAATTCGAATCTCGCACTTCTATCAAAGGTCAAGCCATTGCTGATTTTCTAGCTGACTTTCCGGTTGAAGACCCTATCTCTTGGGAAGAAGATGTTGATATGCGCTTGGAAGATGAGGCTGATTCTCCGATCAATCTTGCAACGAAAATCGATCCAAGTCTCGAGACTATTGCCACAACTCCTCTATGGAAGCTTTATACCGATGGAGCTTCAAGTGCAATCGGTTCGGGAACTGGGATAGTCTTGGTATCCCCCGAACTTGATCATCTCCAAAAGGCCACTCTCCTCGGATTCAAGGCCACCAACAACGAAGCCGAATACGAAGCACTCATTTCTGGACTCGAAATGGCTGAATCCCTGGGGGTAGATCGAATCATTGTCTACAGCGACTCCCAGTTGATCATAAGGCAAATCAATGGAGAGTACACAGCTCGTAAAGAAAGAATGCAACTCTACTTGACTTTAGTACGACGTCTTCAACAATGTTTTACTAATACTGAATTCGTTCAAATTCCAAGAGCAGAGAATCGTGAAGCAGATGCCTTAGCCAACGCTGCCTCAGTTCTAGGCGATTCGCTTGGAGGAAGGCAAATACAAATCGATTATCAAGAAGTGCCAAAGACCACCCCCGAACAACAGATCCTTGCTACTACAAAGAGATCTGGGGGTAGAGATCAATTGATGTTTAATCTTACTACTACAAATGAACTTGAAGATTGGAGACAGTCAATTTTTGACTTCCTCAAAAACGGCAAAATGCCAGAAGATCCCAATCAAGCTCGAAAACTTCAAAGAAAGCTTCCATACTATACCATTCAAGGAGAAGATCTATACTTCAAATCTCACAACGGGGTGATGCTCAAGTGTATTGGTCCCGAACAAGCAAAGGCAATCCTGATTGATATCCATTCTGGAGCTTGTGGAAATCATTCGGGAGGAAGATCTCTTGAAGCCAAGACGAAGCTACAAGGTTACTATTGGCCAACAATGGCAAGGGATGCTCAGCAAGTTGTTCAAAGATGCGAGCCATGCCAACGACACGCTCGAGCTATCCATCTCCCTGCAGATGAGCTTCACCAATTGTCGAGTCCCTGGCCTTTCCATCAATGGGGGTTGGATTTCTTGGGTCCTTTCCCACCAACTCCAAGCAAGAAGAAGTATCTGCTGCTGGCCACGGACTACTTCACCAAATGGGTTGAAGCTGTGCCACTCTTCCGAGAGACCGATGATGAAGTGATCAAATTCATTCGGCACAACATCTTCTCAAGATTTTGTACACCTCAAGTTCTTGTTGCTGACAATGGAGCTCAATTTGACTCCGACAAGTTTCGAGAATTCTGCCTAAACAGCGGGATCAAACTCTTTTATTCAACTCCAAGATATCCTCAATGCAATGGCCAAGCTGAAGCCTCCAATAGAGCTATTCTTGGTATACTCAAGAAGAAGCTCAACGACAAGAAAGGATTGTGGGAACAAGTCCTACCTGAAGTTCTTTGGGGATATCGCACAACCCCGAGAAGGTCAACAGGGTTCTCACCCTTTCGTCTGACATATGGATCGGAAGCAGTTCTCCCAACAGAAAACATATCAAATACTCTCAAGACCAGGGCAGTTGAAGAAGGGATCAATAAAGAGCTTCGAGTCAATGATCTGGACTTCTCTGAAGAACTACGAGACCAAGCCTCCCTTCGTGTGGCCAAGTATCAGCAGAAGATCAAACGAGCCTACGATGAGAAGGTCTACAAGAGACAGTTCCCAGTGGGCAGCCTAGTTCTCAGAGCAGTTTTCTACAACACCAAAGAACACAGCAGTGGGAAACTTGCTCCCAACTGGGAAGGTCCATATATCGTCGAATCCGTGGGAGGCAAAGGCTCTTATAGACTGATCTCACCAGAAGGAGATAGATTGCCACGAGCTTGGAATTCTAGACACCTCAAATTATTCTATCCATGATGTAAATACCATGATGAATAAAAGTTCTCTTTCAAATGTTCAAGTGTGCAAATGTTCAGCTTTTCAATTCAAGTTCTGAAGCAGTTCCAAATCGTCTACATTCAAATTACCAGGTCGTTTAACAAGTTTGGGTGTTTGAGTTGCGACTCAACCCCTTACAGGTAAATGTTAAACGGTTTCGGGTTGTGCTACAACACAACCTTCAAATTACTATGTCTATTTAACAGGTTTGGGAGCTTTGTGTTGCGACACTACCCCTTACTTACAAACTATTAAATGACCTTCAATTTCAAATTCAATATCGTCTAACAGGTTTGGGTACTTGAGTTGCGACTCAACCCCTCACGTATAAGTGTTAACGATTCCAAGTTGTGCATTGCAACAACCTTCAATTTTCGAGACACTTAACAAATTCGGGTGATTGAGTTGCGACTCGACCCCTTATTTTTCAAGTATATGAATATTCAATCATTCCAAACAACGTTCCAGAACTCAACATTCAAAGAATTCAATATCAGAGACATTTAATTTTCAAACACCAAAAGGATCTTTATTATCAAAAATTTTCTAAGTACAGGAGTGAGCTGTTACATATCAAGAGTTTACAAGTGTAACAACAAAGAAGAAGGTAGAAGTACATCAGGGTTTAGCCACACTGGGAGCGTGCGACTTCTCTCCTTCGGATCCGCCTCGAGCTTTACTCGCCACGGAAGCCTTAGAAGATCGTACACTGCTAGCATGGATCCTAAGTGCCTCCACCGCCTTCTCGGCCGTCTCCCTGTAACTCGCGCATTCAGTGTGCATATGCTCCAACTCCTTCTGAAGAGCCTCCTCCTTAGCAGAAGAAGCAGCCTCCTTAGCAGCTAGAGCAGCCTCTCTTGCATTAAGAGTAGCTTCCCTGCCGTCAAGTTTTCCCTTCAACTCCTGGAGCTCCACCCCTCGGTCGTGGGCCAAGGTCTCTATCCTGAAGAAACGTTTCTTCAACGATTCAAGTTCATGGCCCCGAGCCTCGTAGCCATTCTGCCAGCCCTTACTTTCGAGTTTCTCCTTGCGAAGAGCCTCGATCTTTGCTTTCAAAGCCTCCTTCTTGGAGAGAAGAAGTTCCCTTAGCTTGTCTCTCTCTTCGTTTGCAGCCTCCAGTTCAGTAGTCAAACGAGATACTTCAGCTGAAGCTTCCCTTTCTCCTGCCTTCCTGAAGAGCTTGCTAGCGAATTTCAAAACCGTTGAGTTCTGCAAAGAGAAAAGAGTTGGAATTATTCTGAAAATACAACTTCAACGATCGATCAAGCAGAGACACTTACCACTACTTCAAGCCTATCGAAGGCTTCATCCAGGGTAGCCTCCGGAAGGTTGTAGAGCTTTCGGATCACAACTGTTGGGTGGTTGATGTCAACCTCACCCAAGTTCTTTATTTTCTGAGTCGAGCCAGCAGGCGTACCTACAATCAAACAAAAGTTCAAAAGAGTTAGAATATTTTCAAACTTCAAAGGCAATTTGATCAGAAGTAGAATCTAGTGAGGATACCTGAGACATCGACTTGAGGCGCCTTGCCCTTCCCACGGTCGGAGCTCTTACCCCGAGGGGTCGACTTCTCCTTAGTGGGAGTTGGCTCTGGCTGAGGAGCCCCATCACCCACACAGCTCTCCCTCTCCAAGTGAATAGGAGAAGGAGCACCCTGGGGAGGTGAGGCACCCCCTTCCTCTTGCTGATCGCCTGGCTGCTCAAGCCTGGCCATGATGAGTGCCATCTCATCGGCCAGATAGCGCGATGGGGGTGGGGGTTGTTCAACCTCCAGACCCCCGTTTGTAGTCGTGCCTTCGAGGCGGGGAGTGACTGGAGGAATCTGGTCGAGGGGTGTGGGGTTGCTTCCAACCCCACCACTCCCTGAGAACTTGATTTTGAAACGCACCGGGCGCTTCTTCAAATCGTCGAAATGATAGGCGGGAACCACCTTGTGGCCGTCGCCCTCCACATCCATGACCTCCTCCATACGACGGGCCTTAGCCTCATCAATGGGGATAGGAAGTGAATCTTCCTCTTCTGCACCACCAGTGGGGGTAGGAGGAAGTTCATCCCCACCACCCCTCTGTCCTTGGTCACCACCAATGGGGGTGGGAGGAATTTCTTCCTCACCACCCCCGTTTCCATCATCTCCACCAGTGGGGGTGGGAGGAAGATCATCCTCACCACCCCCATCCTCTTCATCTTCATCGTTGCAGCCGTTGCCGGTGCTGTCGTTCTCGGTTTCTTCTTCTTCCTCCTCCTCGCTTTCCTTCTTCTTTTCTTCTTCTTCTTCTTCATCTTCTTCCTTTTTCTTTTCTTGATCCCCTTCCTTATTCTGCTTGGCAAGGATTTTTCTTTTCTTCTTCGCTGGGCCCCTCTGCATCACCAGCTTTTCCTCAGAGGTTGGCAATCGACGCCTTGCACCATAGGCCTTCTTCTCGATTCTAATTTTTCTGATAATCTTGCCAGACTGAGGATCCTCCTCATAGTCTGAGTACAAGACCTCATTGTCTTCATATCTGGCCTGCGATCGGTGGAGGAGGTTGGCGTTGCCATACCTAACTGGGCAGTTTGAAAACTGCTTCCATGACCTGGTCCCGCAGGTCAACTCCAAAAACAGGTTGTCGATAGCCCCGACCCTCTCCGAAGGGCAAGCTAGCTCTCCTCCTGTGTAGTACATTTTGATCTCTTTGTTTACCTCAACGCGAGGAGTCTCTGGCACTGAAAGTGGTGTCCAAGCACCAGCCACTGAGAGCGGCCACTCCGTATACAGCTTATCGGAGGCAACTGTGTCGGTGAGGGGCGTAGAGCGGAAACCCCTGTGAGGTTGAAGAAAGGGCTGTCTTTCCTTGAAGCCCATCGGTAGTGGAAGAAGAAGTAGCCCAATTCGATCCGAGCTTCTTCGTCATCTGGAAGACTGGAGTAGCATTCCCTCAACTCCTTTTGGAAATCTGACTCTACGTGGCAGAAGGCGTAGATTATCCTCCATGCGTTGCCGGTGATCTGTCCTGGGCAAAGGCCGGAGGTGTTTAGCAACCTCGCGGCAAACGGCAGTAGCGGAAGGCGAAGTCGACAGTTCAGCTGACCCACGGAGACCACAGTCCCCATCACCTGTTCATTGCTGGCAACGTTCACAAACACGGTCTGCTTGTTGATGCCAAAGCCAGCTTGAATCCCAGACAGCGAAGGCCGGATCTTCCCTTCTGTGAAGCATGCCAACAGCCTTTGCCACTTCGCCCTCTTCTTGTCGGTGAGCTCGCCACCCGTGTTGTATACATAGGCAGGCTCTTCAGTCAATGGCAGCAAGGAGCCCAAGACAAATTTTGCCTTCAGGATGTGCTCCGGCATTGATGGAGCGGAAGCAAATCCAACTCCTTGATGTCTTTTGCCCAGTTGGCCCAACTCCACCAGCACCGCCTTGCCCTTACCACGACCTTTGGGGGGGGATGATTCTTCAGCAATCTCCTTCCCCTTCCTCTTCGAGGGGACCGCGATCATTTTCTTCGAGTTTCCGGAGGAGGCCATTTGACCGATCAAGCGAGAGCAGAGAACAAGAAATCAAGAACAAAAGAGTCTGGACTTCGAAAAATTTTGAAAGTGTGAGGCGAAAATGACAGCCAGAGAAGTTTAAGTATCCTGAGGGAATTAGGCGCACAAATCGAGATGACACTTGTCATCACCATATCAAATCGCGTGTTTTTGCAGGTACACGTGGCATCTATCCGTAGCAAGCGCAAAACCAGGCGAACAGTCGGGACCAGACGAAGCGTCAGACCACCGGTCCAAACGAGCCACCGGTCCAAGCAAACCACCGGTCCGAGTGAACCGGACCGCCGGTTCAAAACCTCAGGCAAACCGAAGATTCAAAAAATAGAAAAAATCAAACTCCATCAATGTTCAGAACTCTGCCCGAAGGTCAAAAGAAGAATAAACAAGCTATACTACCTCCTCGAAAGGGCAGGTTCGAAAACAAACCTTGACCGGCTGAATTTCACCGATCGGTCAAACTTGACCGATCGGTCAAATTCATCCGATCGGTCGATTTTCTACTGGATCAGGCAAAAAACATTGTTTTTTGCCCGATCCCACAAACCTTGACCGGTTGAATTTAACCGATCGGTCAAACTTGACCGATCGGTCAAATTCATCTGATCGGTCGATTTTCTACTGGATCAGGCAAAAAACTTGGTTTTTTGCCCGATCCCACAAACCTTCACCGGTTGAATTTAATCGATCGGTCAAACTTGACCGATCGGTCAAATTCATCCGATCGGTCGATTTTCTACTGGATCAGGCAAAAAACTTAATTTTTTTCCCGATCCTACAAACCTTGACCGGCTGAATTTAACCGATCGGTCAAACTTGACCGATCGGTCAAACTTGACCGATCGGTCAAATTCATCCGATCGATCGATTTTCTACTGGATCAGGCAAAAAACTTAGTTTTTTGCCCGATCCCACAAACCTTGACCGGCTGAATTTAACCGATCAGTCAATCTTGACTGATCGGTCAAATTCATCCGATCGGTCGATTTTCTACTGGATCGGGCAAAAAACTTGGTTTTTTGCCCGATCCCTCAAACCTTGACCGGCTGATTTTAACCGATCGGTCAATCTTGACCGATCGGTCAAAATCAACCGATCAGTCGATTTTCTGCTGGATCGAGCAAAAAACTTAGTCTTTTGCCCGATCACTCAAACCTTGACCGGCTGATTTTAATCGATCGGTCAATCTTGATCGATCGGTCAAAATCAACCGATCAGTCGATTTTCTGCTGGATCGGGCAAAAAACTTAGTCTTTTGCCCGATCACTCAAACCTTGACCGGCTGATTTTAACCGATCGGTCAATCTTGACCGATCGGTCAAAATCAACCGATCAGTCGATTTTCTGCTGGATCGGGCAAAAAACTTAGTCTTTTGCCCGATCACTCGAACCTTGACCGGCTGATTTTAACCGATCGGTCAATCTTGACCGATCGGTCAAAATCAACCGATCAGTCGATTTTCTGCTGGATCGGGCAAAAAACTTAGTCTTTTGCCCGATCACTCAAACCTTGACCGGCTAATTTTAACCGATCGGTCAATCTTGACCGATCGGTCAAAATCAACCCATCAGTCGATTTTCTGCTGGATCGGGCAAAAAACTTAGTCTTTTGCCCGATCACTCAAATCTTGACCGGCTGATTTTAACCGATCGGTCAAACATGACCGATCGGTCAAAATCAACCGATCGGTCAAAATCAACTGATCTGTCAACTTTGACTGATCAATCCTTTTTACACTAACACTTGACAAAGCTCCTCTCTGTGTGTGACAGGGGATCGTTAGCTTTGCACCACGAATCCAAGCCAGCCAAGGTGGCCTCTTAGCTAACTTGGAGGGGGTAACTGTGGGTGTAAATTTTGGCAGAAAGTCTGCCAACAACGGGACCCCACCAGCCCTGCCTAGTGGGCCCCCGAAGACTACAGCGGGACCCACCAGCCCTGCCTAGTGGGCCCCTGAAGACCACAGCGGAACCCACCAGCCCTGCCTGGTGGGCCCAGAAGCCTGTGGAATCCCCCAGGAGATAACAGCGGGACCCACCAGCCTTACCTGGAGGATCCCCAGATACGACAGCAGAAAACCGCCACTTACCACCGAAGAATCCTATAAATAGCAAAGCCTTCGAATGCAAAAGGGGATCCGAAATTTCTGATTTCCACTCTGAGATCTGATTTTCAGAATTCAAAGCTCTGGAATTTCTCAGCCTTCCATCTTCCACCTCTCTTTGATCTTCTTCTTCTCTCCTTTGAAGAGATTAGAGTGACTTCAGTGATACTCGGCCTGCCGAGATCACTTCAATGCAAGTGTTAGTGAATTCGGGTTGCTCCCTATAGCACGGAGACGTAGGCTTCGGCTGAACTCCGAGATCACATCTCTCGCGTCAACTCTCTGATTGCATCTCTCTCTGTTGACATATTGAAAGCAACGACTTCAATCAACAGATCGAGCAACGATCTCTTCGACTCGAACCTCAACTGACTGGTGCGGCGAAAACTTCGGGTCGGCACGAAGATTTTCCCCCACACTAGCCATCCATAGCAGCCACATAAACACCGCCAGATATTCCCCTGGAACAGGTTCCCTCCTTTGAATCACCTTCTTAGACCCCGGTTGCAGCATGGTTAAACTATAGAAATTAAGGCCAGTAACGCGGAGCACCTCCTCCCAAAATTCATGCGCCTTGGCACAATCCCAAAAAACATGCAATATATCTTCATCCGGCGTTTGGCACCATGGGCAAGCTCCAAAATTCAAATGTAATCGTTGCCGCAATAACGTCGCCGTTGATAATGCTCCATGTCCAACCCTCCATAAAAATAGGTGCACCTTAGGCGGCAAACGTAGCCTCCAAATATCCGCTCCGCCCCACTTCTCTAGATTCTCCTCCGGTTCCTGCATCACCCCTCGAATGGAAGCTAATAAATGTCTATACTTCCTACTAAAGCTTGTCGGATTTGCACCCACCCTTTGAACCATCCTGATAGTGCCTCTCAAACTTGCAGAAGCTCTCCTTCCAAGCCATTGCTGCTAGTTTTCCCCTGATAATTTTGTCTCCGTACGAACCCAAACCGCCCCCACATGATTGGCATTCAACAGCTGTGCTAAGCTCGCAACTCCCAATTGGATTTGTCTTGTCAGGAAACTGTGTACCTGAAGCCCACCCTGGATCTTCTCCCTCGTAATTACCTCCCAGGATACAAGATGGAGTCTACGTTCTGCTGAAGTGTGACCCCAGAAAAACGCCCGACAAACACGATCCATCTTGAGGAAAACTCCTTTTGGGATCCCACTAGTCATCATTACATGAACCGGAATAGCAGCTAACACTGATTGTAATAAAACAAGTCTTCCCGCTTGAGATAACGTTTTGGACTTCCACCCTGATAATTTTGCCTCCAGATTTGCCAAGAGGAATTGAAAATGTTTTGCCTTCACCCGCACTCCATCAAGAGGTATTCCTAGATGCATCCATGGCCCATGCTTTTCCTCTATCCGAAGAGCTCTAACTAGTCGAGCCCTCTCCTTTGGAGGAATACGCTTGGATATTTTTATACTCGATTTTGTGGGATTAACACATAAGCCCGTACTTTTCTCCACTCGAGTAAAAAAAGCTTTTAACCCCAAAACATCAACCATTGTGGCCCTAGTGAAAAACAAAAAATCATCAGCATAAGCTATAACACGCAACGGATTTGGATTCCGAGGTGTAGTAAATCCTTCAATATCCCCATCCTTCAAGCATTTATCGAGTTCCCAATGTATCAATTGGGAGACCAATAGGAATAGATACGGTGATAACGGATCCCCTTGTCGTAATCCACAACTTGGCCGAAATACTTCACTCTCTTCGCCATTAACCAACAATCGCATTGTGACAGTCGAGACACATTGATTTATCCATGACAGCCAAATCGGGTCAAAACCCATCTTGCCCATTACTGTATGTAAAGTGTCCCAGTGTATTCTGTCGTATGCCTTCTCCAAATCAGCCTTTATAGCCATCGCAGCATGTGACGCAGGCGCTCTATGTAATGAAGTGAGAACCTCCTGAGCATGAACAACGTTATCCCGAACTGTCCGGCCTGGAAGAAAACCATGTTGATCTTCCCGAATTACCGACGGCAACACCACCCTGAGCCTATTAGCGAGAATCTTAGAGATGAACTTGTATCTTTGATTACAAAGACTGATCGGGCGATAGTCCCCCGGACGCATTGGGGTCGTCGTTTTTGGTATTAGAACAACACTCGTGTCATTCCATCCCACCGGCATTACCCCCGATCGAAAAAAGTCCTGTATATCACGTATAATATCCTCTCCCATAATCTCCCAAAAACCTTTATAAACTTCACTGTTAAAACCGTCAGGCCTAGGGGACTTGTTATCAGGTGCCGCAAACACCACTCTTCGAATTTCTCCACCGTCTGGAATCCGAGTGAGATAAGCATTAACCTCTGCCGTTATGCACTTGGGAATATCACATACCATGGTTGCATCCACAAAATCCGACTGCTGCCATCGGAGTTGGAAAAATTTAACTAATGCCTTCTTGATGCCCTCGGGGTCCTCCAACAACTGATCCCCAATCTGTAGTCCCCTGATCCGGTTACGCTCTCTCCGGCCTCTCGTGCTAGTGTGAAAGAAAGCCGTGTTCCGATCCCCTAACTGATACCATCGCATACGAGCTTTCTGGGCCCAGATATTCTCTTGCTGTTCCAAAGCCCGCTGAAGTTGAGTAGAAATACAATCTCTTTCTTCCTCATCTCTCTCACTCAACGGTCCATCCCCAACCCTATCCAGCTCCCCCCATAACTTCGTGACCAAGGAATGGATATTTCCCACTTCATTCTTATTCCATTGTGCGAGCGCCCGACGAACAAAAGGTAAGTTCGCAGAACAACTAGCACCCCGAATCCAAGTATTCTGAACCACCGACGAAACATCGCCTCTATTCAACCAGAAATTAAGAAATCGCCATGGCACTTTGGCAGGACGAGTATTTTCCACAATAGATATAAGAATAGGAGAGTGATCAGACGCGCACCTGGGAAGCCTCCTCGAACTAGTATCATCCACCATGACGGTCCACTGCGTATTTATAAAACCCCGATCTAGCCTCTCCCATATGCATTCTTTCCCCTTACGATTTTTTTCGTCATTTTGATCAACACATTTGGACGGCCTACAGGTCTTGGATCGGGCTGAAATTTTTTGTGTGTCCAATCCAAGGGTAGGTGATCAATCCCCAAAAACAAAAAATTTGAAAATACCCCCGAAGGGGGTGCCGCATGTTAAGCCCGCACGTTACCGGCCGCAATGTATCAATATTCTACACACACACACACAGAGACCCTAACAAGCTTAGTAGTCGAAAATAAAGAAGAACAATTCAAATAATCCTGTCTAAATATGTTCTTAGCATCTCAGTATATCTTCGTTGCTAAATTGAGAAAAAGAAACTACCCAACCTAGTACATTTTGATTACTTGGCCTATATGGTTTCTCACAAAGGTTGTAGTTTGGTTAACAATGGAGCACGAAAAATTAAAAACCTGAACGAAAGCTGACTCGAAGCTTAGGATATGAGTATACCCTGTAGAGGATGAAAATTTGCGAGCCGCTGGATGATCCGCTCATGCACAAACCCAAGAAAGAAAGGGAAATCGGAGGTTATCGACTCCTAATCCCTCATTCGATGCTCAAGTCAGCTGGAGAAAACTCTCAGTAAATGCTTAGCAATTTTAGTGAAAGAGAGAGTTACCTGGCTGGCTAAGATTGACCTCTATTTATAGAGATCCCACGGGGTTAAATATTCATGGCGATTGTTGAAAATTTGGGGTTGATAAACAAGGATAGATTAATCAAAAGCTTTAAGGCACATAATTCGCTGTCTTTTAGAAAAATTTATCCCCATCCAGTAAAAATTGCGAGTACAAACGGGGTGTTTGATAAACCATCCTCTAGATACAATAAAGTGCCTAATCTGTAGTTCGTCGGATGTAAAGTATGTACTCTTCGATCCGACCATGATACATCATGAAAAAGAGTTGAACTGATGATGCCCAAAAAAACTCTCGCTTGTTTTCGAAATGGGTTATTTGGTTATGTGACGCTTCATTTCACTCCTGCGAATTTTCGATTTACTATAATTCATTTTTATCATGGAGGAAATATCATTCTATTTATAAAATGTGAGGCACCATTTGATTTACCAAATATTGCAATGGTTTACGATCAAATAGGTGCCAAAATGCACCCCTTGCCAAAGGTTACAATGGTTCATGGGCCAATGGATGCCACAATGCATCCTTTAGAAGGGTTGCATCTCTTCACACGTCAATGAGTGTTATGAAGCATCCCTTGCCATGGGATGTATCTCTTCATTCACCAATAGGTACTAGAAAGTATCCCTTGCCATAGGTTACATCTATTCGCACACCATAGGTGCCAAAGGTGTTGGAAATTAATCCTTGGTAGAGGCTCGTAGCGGAAGCGATTTGGCGGTCGAAAGACCGTTCATGGTGCACGTTACACGATTTAAACTTTCATCGAAACTAATCTACATATGTGTGCATGTGTATGCTCGAGAATCGAAAACCCCTAACGGCAATCTAGCGTAATGATTAACTAGCATGGATGCAAATCATAATGCTCACTAGATCTACATGTTAGATTACACATACCTTTCGTACGGATCTTTTAACCGCGGAGAATTGTCTTCTTTGTCGATGGAGACGGAAGATCGTTCGCGAAGATGCCGATGGTACGATTGGAGACGTTGCCTTCTTGTTCACCCGATCTCACACGATGCACGGAACGTCGCTCTCGGATCTCTGAGTGCCTCCGAAGAACGACCCTTCTTCTTCTTCAGAACTCCACGCGAGGAAGATGAAGTAGCAAGCGGGAAACGGGAGATAGATTAGGGAGAGAACTAGAGAGATGAGAGCAGAGGGGGTTTGGTTTTTCCACACATAGGGCCGGCGCCCTATAGGCCCTTTTATAGGGCCGGCCTACCCCCTTGGATAAGGATCCAAGGGGATAAAGACCTCCCACAATTATCTCTCCATTATCTCCTTTTTATCTCTCGTCGTATTTATCTGTTTTCCCACTTTTTAGGGCTCGACTTTATCCGTTTTTATCGCCCTATCCCTATCTATATGGCCGGCCCTATAGATGAGGGATTCTTATCCCTACATCATAGGACCGGCCCTAGCAAGGTATCCCATCACTAGGGTCAGCCAACAGTGAGGTCCGGCAGAGTGAGGTTTATACCAAAACGCCCTGACGCCTCATTTTGACCATTTCTAGCGTGCGATACCTAGCGGTCATTACTTAAGTGAAATCTACTAGTTACCTACTATTAACTGAGGCCACCGGAGGGTGCCTCTAGTAAAGTCAACTAGTCAACTCGTAACATACCCCGGTGCATCGCACCTATGCAGCGAAGTTCACTTATGGCTAGGGATTACTACATGCGACTCTGTACTAGTCTCGGGCTTAACCCGTAGTACTCGTATGTAGTTACGCATCTACCGTGCTCTAGTCCCAAGCACACACGGAGCGTTTACTTCTTTCTTCCTCCTAATGCTTATGGTGTTCTGAGGAGATGGTTCGAGAACCGTACATAATGTTGATAAGGTGGAACCATCAGGGACCGGGGTTCATGGCTTCCAACTCAAGCTCGATCAACACACTACCCGAGTGTACCATTGATCCTCTGAGCTCGAGTTAACCTGCGTAGCCACCCAGAGTGCGACGCAGGCTGCACTACAATTCACCCAGACTTACTATGTTCTCCATCATACCCCTGCTCTCCGCTTAGTAGTGGTAAACCCGCTGTCCCTCCACTTGATGCCATAATACACTTCGAGCAGTGAAGACTACCGTCAGACTCGAATGATCATATGACTTGGTTCCTTCCAGGTTGACCTATACATCATACCTCTGATTACCCCGTCGAGTAATCGAACCCGGTCAACAGTCAAACTGGTGACCACCAGGCCTGGGTTTGGTACAGTGTAAGTCACACCAAGGAACGCACCTCCCTTCAGGGGTATGGATGGCCTGCAGGAGTGACACGCTAATGCAACGCCAGCCGGGTAACCCAGTACACCGTGGTTTTGGATCACTGCATACGGATCCTCACACATTGGTGCGCTAAAGCACCACGCAACTGGTTAGTCCATCAGACGTGGTTCCTTAGGGTTTAGGACCGTTTTACCCTAAGCAGAAACACGGCTTAGTGTACCAGTGTCTGCTCACTGATCTGTATACCGTGTTAGTTCCGTTCAGCCACAGACACTGTGCCTGGTGATGACCATGGTGAAGACATCCCATGAACTGTCATCGCCAACAGCTTATCATGATGAGGCGACCAACCTGATCATAGCTGCGAACTTATTTAGATTATATGGGACCAATCCACTCAGTCTTCAACTCAGTGGACTACCATATAACCATGGCTCTCTGTTCTTAAAAGAACACGTAACTATGTTACGCACCTATATGCATTTCATATAATAATAACTATCAATCTTTATTAGACCAAAACATAAAGTTTTACAAGCTTAGAACACATCAATCCTAACAATCTCCCACTTGGTCTAGCGAAGCAAAATGGTTTTGACTCCCATCGCGTCCACATGTCGCTCGAATGCCTTGGTAGGTATTGCCTTTGTGAAAGGATCAGCAACATTATCTGTAGATGCAATCTGTGTCACCGCTACTCGCCCTTGCTTTTGAAACTGCCGAATCAAGTGGAACTTGCGCTCGATGTGCTTCCCCTTTTGGTGATGTCTTGGCTCCTTAGCTTGTGCTACCGCCCCACTATTGTCGCAATAAAGCACAATAGTTAACTGGGCCTCTGGTACACAACCCAAATCCGTAAGGAATTTCTTGAGCCATACCGCCTCTTTGGCTGCCTCGCACGCTGCAACGTACTCAGCCTCTGTGGTAGAGTCTGCGATGCATTTCTGCTTCACACTCTGTCAACTAACCGCTGCTCCTCCTAGCATAAACACAAAATCTGATGTCGACTTCCTGGATTCCAAATCTGATATAAAGTCAGAATCTGTATAT
Organism: Chamaelirium japonicum; assembly: GCA_947650365.1. Lineage (NCBI taxonomy): Eukaryota > Viridiplantae > Streptophyta > Magnoliopsida > Liliales > Melanthiaceae > Chamaelirium > Chamaelirium japonicum. Next base: position 1,815,184 of record CANTAL010000011.1, read on the forward strand.
CCAATCAGCGTCAGTTCTTGTCCTGTGTAAACCAACTCATAGTCCCTTGTTCTACGAAGGTACTTGAGTATACACTTCACAGCTGTCCAGTGATCTGGACCCGGATTCGACTGAAACTGACCCATCATTCCTACTGCGAAACAGATATCAGGCCTTGTATAATGCATAGCATACATTAGACTACCTAATACCGAAGCATAAGGTATCTTCTGCATTTTTGCTCTCTCCTCAGGTGTCTTAGGACATTGATCCTTAGACAGTTTTACGGCATGTCTAAATGGCACAAAACCCTTCTTGGAGTTTTGCATGTCAAATCTAGCCATAACCTTATCTATATACGCAGCCTGTGATAGCGAGAGAATCCTGTTCTGGCGATCACGTGTTACCTTGATCCCCAAAACATAACTCGCTTCACCTAGGTCTTTCATATCGAACTGTGTTGACAACCAGACCTTTACCGTTGACAATGTTCCTACATCATTTCCAATGAGTAGAATATCGTCTACGTAAAGTATCAAATATACTACTGTGGTCTTATCAGTCCTCTTGTATACACATTGTTCATCCTCGTTTTGAGTAAATCCATACGACTGGATTGCCTGATCAAAACGGATGTTCCAACTTCTAGATGCTTGCTTTAGTCCATAAATGGACTTCTGCAACTTGCAAACTAGATGTTCCTGACCCTCTGACTCAAAGCCTGGTGGCTGAATCATATAAATGTCTTCTTCCAAATTTCCATTGAGGAATGCTGTCTTGACATCCATTTGCCAGATCTCCCAGTTGTAATGGGCTGCAATGGATAGGAGGATCCGAATAGACTTTATCATAGCTACCGGCGAGAAGGTTTCGTCAAAGTCGATTCCTTCTCTCTGGGTATAACCCTTGGCAACTAATCTAGCTTTATAAGTCTCTATTGTACCATCGGATCCTCTCTTCTTCTTGTACACCCACTTACACCCAATAGGTTTAATATTGGATGATGGTGTAACTAGAGTCCAGACAGCGTTATGGGATATTGATGCAATTTCTGCCTCCATAGCCTTTTGTCAGTCAGAGCTGTCAGAAGCTCCCACTGCCTCATCGTAGCTTAGTGGGTCATCCTCCTGACCCTCTGGATCAACCAATAAGGTTTCTCCATAGTATCTGTCAGGAGCTCTGATGTTTTTCCCACTGCGACGAGGTGGTGGTGGTGTTACAGGATTAATAGGTTCTACAGTATCTAGTATATTATTATCTGTAATGTCAGCTCCCACTATGCTTTCGGATGCGCTCTCTGATCTAGTACCCAGTAGCTCATCCAGAACTACCTTACTAGCAGGCTTGTGATCCATAACATAATCATGTTCTAGGAAAATGGCATTCGTTGAAATGATTACCTTCTTTTCCTCAGGATCATAAAATAGTCCACCTTTAGTCTCTTTGGGATACCCTACAAACAGACATGCTTTGGACTTTGGCTCCATCTTTTCCCTCTTGTCTATCCGCACATGTGCAGGACATCCCCATATTCTGAAATGCTGTAGTGTTGGATTTTGCCTTGACCACAGTTCTCTAGGGGTCTGAGGCACTGATTTAGATGGAACGTGGTTCAAAACATATGCTGCTGTCTGAAGGGCATGTCCCCAAAAGGTCGTTGGTAAACAGGCATAACTCATCATGCTTCGAACCATGTCCAACAAGGTTCGATTCCTTCTCTCAGAGACTCCATTCTGTTGTGGGGTACCTGGAGCAGTTAACTGGGATGTTATCCCATGCTCCACCAAATACCCAAGGAACTCGTCAGATAGGTATTCACCTCCTCGATCAGATCGAAGGGTTTTTATACATTTACCTGTCTGCTTTTCTACTTCAGCCCTGAACTCTTTGAACATGTCAAAGGATTCCGACTTCCGATGCATAAGGTAAATGTAACCATATCTTGAGTAATCATCTGTAAAAGTGATGAAGTACTCATGGCCTCCTATCGCCTTGACACTCATGGGTCCACATACATCTGAATGGATTAACTCTAATACCTCAATAGCTCTCACTCCTTGGCCTTTGAAGGCCCTCTTGGTCATCTTGCCTTCCAGGCAGGATTCACAGGTGGGAAGGATCTCCGTAGGATCTGTTTCCAGAAGCCCGGCCTTTACCAACCTATGGATCCTATCTAAGGCAATATGTCCAAGCCGTAAGTGCCACAATTGGGTTAAATTCTCCGAAGGTTTCTTACGCTTAGATGAATTAACATTAAATGCTGAAGTTATTATGTTATCTTTTTCAAATTTGGGACTTACAATATAGAGATGATTCTGAACCATTCCTCTTATTATAAACGTTCCATTCAGTTTAAACGACACACCAGAAGTATCAAAATAAACTGAATAACCTTCATTAACTAAAGAAGAAACATAAATTAAGTTACGTCTCAAGGACGGTACATAAAAGACATCTGTAAGAGTTAAAGTCTTATTATTTGAAAAACTAAGAGTAATATCTCCAATAGCTTCAGCAGCAGCAACGGCCTCAGTTCCCATGCTCAAGGTCACCTCTCCATCAAGCAACCTTCTGCTTTCCCGAAACCCCTGAAGAGAGTTACAGGCATGGTTAGTGGATCCTGAATCCACAATCCAACTAGCAAAAGAACTATTACTTGAAAGAAATGATTCAACAACTAAGAGTTGTAGATTACCTTCTCCAGCATTCTGAGGCTTCTTGCAGTCCTTCTTCCAATGACCCTTCTGGCCACACCGGAAACACTTTGTGCCCGGTTTCTTTGATTCTCCAGACCCAGAGGCCCCAGCAGAGTCCTGCACAGGCTCAGACTTAGGTTTCTTCTTATGTTTTTTGCCCTGAGGTTTACCAGACTTCTTGAAGGATCTGCGTTGCACGTGAAGTGCTTCGCCCTTCTGCTTGAAGCCATCCTCAGCTGCCTGGAGAGCTCCCAGAAGCTCTGCATTTGTCATAGCCAACTTATTCAAATTAAAGTTGGTGACAAAGCCTTCAAAGGCTCCAGACAGTGACGAGAGGAAGATGTCTGTCATCACCTCGCCTTCTAGCACAATGTCCATGGTAGCTAGTTCGTTTTGGAACCCAAACATTTTCATCATGTGTTCCCGAACCAGCGTCCCATTGGACATCTTAGTGCCGACGAGTTTCTTGATGGTAAGGTATCGCGTAACGCGATTGTGACCTTCAAACATCTCCTTCAAATACAACATCATGTCAGAAGCGTCGGGCATCTCCTCGACTTGCTTCTACAGAGTTGTTTGCAAGGATGCTATAATATAGCATTTACATATTTCATTAGATTTCTTCCAGTCAGTAAAAGCCTTTAACTGTGCCTCTGTGGCATCAGGTCCTGGCAAATCCGGCTCAGGGTCATTCAGGGCTGACATGTGTTTACCTATCCTTAAGACTAGGTACAGGTTGCGCTTCCAGTCCTCATAGTTGGGACCGGTAAGTTTGTGGTCATTAAGGATAGCGGACAAGGGGTCTAACTTAGTCATCTGAAAATAAAAGATTGAATAATAAGAATGCATGAAAACTTATTTTATGGATTTTTAAAACAAGCTAATTATATCCATATGTCAACGCTACCCTCAAGCGAGGCCATCTCTATGGATTAATTAACCATGTATATAAGATCTCGGAGTAGGCTACACCTGTCCGAGGGGGCAGTGTGCAGGTCTTCCGCTTACACGGGTCTTTCCCTTGACCCTATCCAAATCTGCCAACTACGGGCTTTGATGGACCATGGTTATCTTTTGGCCAGTACCACGTGATCACCGTTGTCTTCGCAACGAATACCTCACGTGTACTTAGGATGCTTACCCACGAGCTTAGGCAATTACGGTACGGGAATTCTAACGGCCCCTACGAGGGTGAGTAAAGCCTGAACACTTGGCACCGTAACCGCCATATCCCGAAGGAGATCACTAAGTAACTTGGCACAGAAAAACACAGCTCTCACCCGAGGGGGTTGTTGAGTTATGCCCTTCCACCCGAGTACGAAGTGATTAGCCGTGGAGGCCAGAGGATCTCTAAAAGTCCTCTATTACATCCCTTATAAATATATGAGGGTTATTTTGCGAGTATGAATTTATGCAAATGCAAAGGTAGCGACCTCCTATATACTAGACCCTGGTCACACCATGCTCCCACTAGAGTTCAAGCCCTTCACCTAGCATTAATCATTCTCGAAATATCATAGTCCCTGCCTCAAGCGGATTTCTCCATTCAAGGGCCACATTACATATTCCGAGAATACCGATGCTTTGCAAAATTGGTTATCACGCTAATATTCTGGAGCTAATCCTAGAGTCAGACTCACTGGAAAGGACTCCTACTAGTCATGGCGCCTCGCTTATAAATTTGACAATTGATGTTCAATAGATCTCCATCTCATCTTTGATTTCGATGCTAGCCAAATAGGCACACCCGACTAGTCGGGTGCTAACCTAATGGTGGCATAACCATATGTGATGGGACCCCACTAACATCAAAAGTCAACTAAATAATAGGCGTCATCTAGCGGGATCCTATCCTCAAACAGTCGCTTGGACCGAAGGGGAAAGGCATCCCTCTGAAAACAGATAATCATATTATCTCATCGGGGTTCGATATGAAGCATAAAGAACTAATAAAGAAAGCAACCATAAAGACTGAATTAAGTTCAGGGTCCGACCCATGAACCTAATTTGCACAGCACAGGCTTCTAGCTTTCTTCGCAAGGTTCCTCGGTCCGGCTCCTCCGTCGTGCTCGCGAACACTTTGCCGGATCGTCTTCATCCTCCAGGGTTCCGCTTACGCTCCCGATGGTGGATTTCTTTGGCACGTCTTTCTTCTCGATCTGTAACCAAAAAAGTCTAGTACGCTTCGAGCAAGTGCTCGCTCGTACATAATTTCCTAGAAAGAAAAGAAAACACACCTAGGAAAAGGCCATGGGAAACCGAGGATAGTCAACCCCCATCACTCGCCCAATCTAAGGCTCAATTATATATCCACACACAGAAAGCAAATCCAGACAATTGCTAACTCGGGGTCCGACCCCCGGTAGCAAGCACAAACACAGATCTAGATTTTTTTATAGCAGCGCCCTGCAAGAATGATTAATAGAACAAGCACAATCTATACATATGCATGATCTAAGCGCAAGAACCCCGATGATCTCACGCATTCATCATGCGCACACATGTTGGTTTCATGAAAAAATGTGAAACGCACACCACTAATGCGGCTCTGATACCAATTGTTGGAAATTAATCCTTGGTAGAGGCTCGCAGCGGAAGCGATTTGGCGGTCGAAAGACCGTTCATGGTGCACGTTACACGATTTAAACTTTCATCGAAACTAATCTACATATGTGTGCATGTGTATGCTCGAGAATCGAAAACCCCTAACGGCAATCTAGCGTAATGATTAACTAGCATGGATGCAAATCATAATGCTCGCTAGATCTACATGTTAGATTACACATACCTTTCGTACGGATCTTTTAACCGCGGAGAATTGTCTTCTTTGTCGATGGAGACGAAAGATCGTTCACGAAGATGCCGATGGTACGATTGGAGACGTTGCCTTCTTGTTCACCCGATCTCACACGATGCACGGAACGTCGCTCTCGGATCTCTGAGTGCCTCCGAAGAACGACCCTTCTCCTTCTTCAGAACTCCACGCGAGGAAGACGAAGTAGCAAGCAGGAAACGGGAGATAGATTAGGGAGAGAACTAGAGAGATGAGAGCAGAGGGGGTTTGGTTTTTCCACACATAGGGCCGGCGCCCTATAGGCCCTTTTATAGGGCCGGCCTACCCCCTTGGATAAGGATCCAAGGGGATAAAGACCTCCCACAATTATCTCTCCATTATCTCCTTTTTATCTCTCGTCGTATTTATCCGTTTTCCCACTTTTTAGGGCTCGACTTTATCCGTCTTTATCGCCCTATCCCTATCTATATGGCCGGCTCTATAGATGAGGGATTCTTATCCCTACATTATAGGGCCGGCCCTAGCAAGGTGTCCCATCACTAGGGTCGGCCAACAGTGAGGTCCGGCAGAGTGAGGTTTTTACCAAAACGCCCTGACGTCTCATTTTGACCATTTCTAGCGTGCGATACCTAGCGGCCTTTACTTAAGTGATATCTACTAGTTACCTACTATTAACTGAGGCCACCGGAGGGTGCCTCTAGTAAAGTCAACTAGTCAACTCGCAACATACCCCGGTGCATCGCACCTATGCAGCAAAGTTCACTTATGGCTAGGGATTACTACATGCGACTCTGTACTAGTCTCGGGCTTAACCCGTAGTACTCGTATGTAGTTACGCATCTACCGTGCTCTAGTGCCAAGCACACACGGAGCGTTTACTTCTTTCTTCCTCCTAATGCTTATGGTGTTCCGAGGAGATGGTTCGAGAACCGTACATAATGTTGATAAGGATGAACCATCAGAGACCGGGGTTCATGGCTTCCAACTCAAGCTCGATCAACACACTACCCGAGTGTACCATTGATCCTCTGAGCTCGAGTTAACCTGCGTAGCCACCCAGAATGCGACGCAGGCTGCACTCCAATTCACCCAGACTTACTATGTTCTCCATCATACCCCTGCTCTCCGCTTAGTAGTGGTAAACCCGATGTCCCTCCACTTGATGCCATGATACACTTTGAGCGGTGAAGACTACCGTCAGACTCGAATGATCATATGACTTGGTTCCTTCCAGGTTGACCTATACATCGTACCTCTGATTACCCCATCGAGTAATCGAACCCGGTCAACAGTCAAACTGGTGACCACCAGGCCTGGGTTTGGTACAGTGTAAGTCACACCAAGGAACGCACCTCCCTTCAGGGGTGTGGATGGCCTGCAGGAGTGACACGCTAATGCAACGCCAGCTGGGTAACCCAGTACACCGTGGTTTTGGATCACTGCATACGGATCCTCACACATTGGTACGCCAAAGCACCACACAACTGGTTAGTCCATCAGACGTGGTTCCTTAGGGTTTAGGACCGTTTTACCCTAAGCAGAAACACGGCTTAGTATACCAGTGTCTGCTCACTGATCTGTACACCGTGTTAGTTCCGTTCAGCCACAGACACTGTGCCTGGTGATGACCATGGTGAAGACATCCCATGAACTGTCATCGCCAATAGCTTATCATGATGAGGCGACCAACCTGATCATAGCTGCGAACTTATTTAGATTATATGGGACCAATCCACTCAGTCTTCAACTCAGTGGACTACCATATAACCATGGCTCTCTGTTCTTAAAAGAACACGTAACTATGTTACGCACCTATATGCATCTCATATAATAATAACTATCAATCTTTATTAGACCAAAACATAAAGTTTTACAAGCTTAGAACACATCAATCCTAACAAAAGGCATCCCTTGTTTTGTACTAGTTCGCCAACCAATGTAACGGTTCGTCAGCCAACAGCTGCTTGAAGCATCTCTAGGATCCGTTCGTTCAAATTTTATGTTCGCATGTTCGAACTAACTGCCACCTTTTGAGATTTTAAACCGTTTCTTCATCCTAGCAAGGAATATTACTTACTACGAAATTATATCTTTATATTGTGAGCATCTTTAATATAACATATATATATATATATATATATCAAACATATTTTGAAAATATCCAACATTCCTCCACTATTTTCAAAATTTGAAAATCATACTATGAAAGTCTTACAAGCATCATCGTAGATATTAGTACATAAATGATAAATAGCTTTTCGCTTGAAACTTCACTTAGTGCAAACGTTACAAAGTTGTATCAAAGTACTATGGTGAACGTATCTTGAATCAAGAACTCTTATAGATATATCAGTATCATTGCACATACTCATCTCCATAGGGTAGAGTGCTCTTTTTAGCTCACACACTAATGGTCTTGTGTAGCATCCCGATTTTCATGAGTGTTTTAGAAATAGTCTAGATCTCATAGGAAACGACTTTATTTCCTTCACTCATATAAACTAGTTCTCTTTATAGTAATCGTACGAGTCACTTTATAAGACTTGTTAAGGAATAAATCTAACCTCTTATCATGCAAAACCCAACACTAGATATCAAGAATAAGCTTTTATTTTCTAGTGTATCCGCTCAGTCACTCAATTGATTTGTTAGTACCCTCTAACCTTTATCTAAAATTTTAAGATATAATAAGTATTTCCACCAAAGATGACTAATTAAATCGTTAGGCCTTGCTATTCCTTTTGAAGCCTTAGAAATCAAGTCTTTAGATAATTCTTTTGTTGACTCCATATAGTCAAATATTACTCTCTAGATAATCCTTTGATTAAAAGAATCTTCTAAATTCATCTTTGACTCCATATTGTCAAATGTTACCTTAGAGATCATATCTCTAGTTCTTCTTTGTAAATTTTATCATTCCGCTTTTAGGTAATTTTCTGGTGACCGTACACCACACCCAGCACTCTAGTCTATCGTCTGTCGATGATTTACTGCAACATCGTAGCCCATGCTCTACTTCTGATGCCTCCAAGTCCATTATCCTGGAATCATCGTACGTCATCAATTTTAATCATTTGGCACCTTTCGGTACCTCTCCATATGTATGTCGTCCCGCTATTGGCCTCAGAGGTTGCTAGTCGCACTTGCCTTATGTTTGCTGATGCTCGCGTCTATCGATGATTTTAGTAATCGCTCAAGTAGTAAATGCTTTCGATCATAAAACCTTCGTTAGGCCACCCATCAGTGCTTGGAAGCCACCTATTATATGATTCTGTACTCTATTGCCAACAGTCGGGCTCATATTCTCTCCTGGGTCAATGCTTTGTTCTTGAAGCAACCGGGCACCAATTGACGCTTGCACATACTTGTTATTTTATATATGTGTCAGTTCCATAGTTCTTTACTAACTTGATATTCGGATCTATAGATTGGATTTTAACGCCTAAGATTACATCAGTCTCATCTAGACCTTTTATATCAAACTTAGTGAAAAGAAACAATTTTGTTTCTCTTCATATTTAATGTTAGTGCCAACTATTAGCACACTGTTTATAGAAATATGAATATCAAACTTCTTAGGCTTAGATGTCAATGATTTCTTAAAGAACTCCATATCTCTAGATTTTTTTTAAAAGATATATAAGTACAAACGATATCTCGATTGTAATTGCTTTTCTGAGTTTCTCATAAGCCCAAGCAATACCTTGCTTGTACTTGATTTTTTTGAGATTTTATAAGTTCAAGTGTCAACTCGTTTATACTTAATTTTTTGAGATCCATATATAGACCAAATTAAATTTGTTTGTAGCATTTGTATCACCATTAATGATATAACTATGTATTATTTAATATTTAAGTCACCATCAGCCTCATCTTGGTATAGTTATTTATAAACAAAGTTTATCTTGGCTTTGGTGTTACCGGTACACTTAAGCCTTTCGATCAAAGAGTCGACATCGTTTATTCCATCGTATTTATATCAAGTAATTTATTTAAATCTTTTATCAAGCCAATTTTCAACGATTTGCTTTAAGATATCTAGTTAAGACAGTGTCCAAACACTAGCCTTACTAGTTCTTGTCGATCAACCTCGACACTGAAAACCTTATGTCATGTCAATCAACCTCGACATTGGGAATCCTTTATTATGCTTGTTCGGGGCCATGCCTTCATAATGAGTTCGAGACTCTATATCTATTGTATAAAATGTATGTAATTTATCATATCGAAATGATTGAGACACATCGCTAGAAGCGATTCAATGATTACGTAATCCATCAATTTGTTTTAAAAATTTGTCTTAAAATTGTTAGAAATTTGGGGTCGATAAATAAGGACAGATTAATCAAAAGTTTCAAGGCACATAATTCGCTGTCTTTTAAACAAATTTTTTTTCCTCTAGTAAAAACTGCGAGTACAAACGAGATGTTTGAGAAATCGTCCTTAGGATATAATGAAGTTCCTAATGAGTGGTTCGTCGGATGCGTAGTATGTACTTTCCGATCCAACCAGGATATTCCCTGAAAAAGAGTTGAACTAATGATACCCAAAAAAACTCTCGCTTCATTCCGAATTGGATTATTAGGTTACATGATGCTTTATTTTACTCTTGTGAATCTTCGATTCACTTTAATTCATTTTAATCATAGAGGAAATGCCTCTCTATTTATAAAATATGAGGCACCTTTTAATTTATTAAAGGTTACAATTGTTTACAATCCAATAGGTGCCACAATGCATCCCTTGCGAAATGTTGCAATGGTTCACGGGTCAATGAATGTCACAATGCATCATTCAGAAGGATTGCATCTCTTCACACACCAATAGATGCTAGAAAACATCCCTTGCCATGGGTTGCATCTCTTTATAAGCCAATGAGTGCTAAAAAGCATCCCTTGACATGGGTTGCATCTATTCGCATACCAATGGATGCCAGAAGTATTCCTTGGTTCGTACTAGCTCACCAATCAATACAATGGTTCCTTAACTAATGCAATGGTTCATCAGCCAACAGGTGTTTGAAGCATCCCTAGGTTGCCCGTTCAAATCGTTGCGTTTGCACGTTTGAACTAATTGCCACCTTTTGAGGTTTTGAACTCGTTCTTCATCCTAGCAAGCCGCATTGCATAGTAAAGAATTAGAACTTCATGTTATGAGCATCTCCATTGTAACAGATATATATCGAACATATTTTAAAAATATCCAACACAATAATAACTGACACTCTTGTAACAACCTCATAACTTAATGGTTGTTGATTTTTGTAACAACCTTGTAACAGAATAATGGAGGTCGTATCCGGCAGGGTTAGGTCCCTCATCAACCTATGGGCAGCTAACCTCCCTCCTGCCACGAAGTACTTTCTTCAGAATCTTTGTAAGTAGCCCCCTACCCCCTACCCCCCTAGTTTTGTACATTCTTATTATTTATTTTAATCTCCTGGTCAGGGTCTAGGCTGAACCCCCACTTATTCATTGAGAGGGATTTCTCAAAAAAAAAAAAAGATTAATGGATATTGATGAGAGACCCCGGGTCCGTCTTGGATATATAGACCGTGGAAGTATCATACACTGAAGGTCAAAGAACTACTCCATACGCAGGTACTGTGAATGAGATATACACTCAGCCATGGGTCCTTTCACACACTCGTGCCCCATAGGTTCTCCCTTCATACGCATATGATAAAATGCCATCGACTGAAAGTGGGCAAGGCTACCCTCAGCCCCATATTCTCTTTGAGTTAGTTTACTGTTACTTTCAGCCCTATGATTGGTTGAGGCTATCCTCAGCCTTGAGGCTATCTTTACTCTCTACCAGTTGAGCCCGTCAGTTTTTTAGCGACTAAGCTTGTCATCACATCCTTTTGACTGATCTTTGACTATTCTAGAATTAATAGGTTGACAATAAGTGTGGTACGATTTTCGTGCATCTACAACTGCAATACCCATACCCAAAATCTGATACCGGCCAAATTTTCCTTCTAAATATTGTATATTAGATAATACGGTTGGACTCCTAACTATTGTAAATATATCTAAATTTTAACCAACTCATATCCCTACCCAAATTCTACCCTATCTCATTCCTTACTAAAACCAACATAAAATAGCAAACCATATAAGCTTCTTGAAATTTTAATGTAGTATGCTATTTCCTCATGCGATTGCATATGTAGTGGAGAAAAAAGAGACAAAATTATACATAATTCATAATGAAACTGATCCAAAACCCAAAGCCCAAATGGGTAGTATGGACCCCTTTATACTCGAATGGTCGGGTATGGGTCGGGTGAAGACCCTTGTCATACCCGAATGGGCATGGGTATGGCTATGGGCAGGGTCCAATCCGAACCCGATCCGTTGCGCGCCACCCCAAGGGACATGTCTCCACAAGTTTGTTGTCTTGGCGGCCACTGAGAAATTATGCCAAGACTAGTACTAGATAGCGAGGCCACATGTGCTCACACAATGCATAGTTCAACAACTATGTGGGGTGTGAGGGTGGCAGGATGACGAACAATAATGGCTCCAGAATGCTGACCAAAGGAGCAGGTAAATATTGCGTGAGGCTATGATGGTTCGATTCAGACCCTATGTGACGTTCATCATGTTCTAAGTCTCTCTTTCTTGATTATATTCTCTTGGGTGCAGGATCACTGGTTTAGGTGGAGTCCTGGAGGTTTCGGACGACACTACTTCGATCTTGGAGAGTTCTACAGTGACGGTTTGTACCTGATCACTACAACGGTAGCTTGAAAGGCAAAGGGTTTGGTGAAGAAAAATTTGCAAGTGGAGCTTGTTCGGGAACCAAGAAGATAAAGAAGTGGGTTCCAAGCAAGTCCAAAGACAAATTGGACATGGTCGATCATCAGTTTAGGTGATCGGGCACCTGGTATAGGGTGTAAAGGAGGCGACTAGGAATGCATTGGATTATCACAGGCACTTAGGCGGTAGGGATGACGATCGATGGCGATGGTGGAAGAATTCATGGTGTTGGGGTTTAAAAGGCCAAGATGGATATTGTTGGATTTTGATCTATTATAACTGAACCAGAAGACAGGCTGCACGAAATTCGCTCGAGAGAATTTCGAGCTCGCCCGAGTGAATTCGACGCATGCAACAAAGGCAGAGCGACAAGCGAAGTCGCCTGGGCGACTTCGGTGCAGGCAATGCTATTTAGCTACGTTTTTTAGTCACTTTCAAGTCGGTTTTGGATTCCTATGGGCTTACGTTTACGCCCTTATAAAAGGGGAATAATGGGTGGATCTAGTGATTGGAAACAAGCGGTTGATGGCTACCAGATGTCTTTGAGATCATCAACGAAGAAGAGTGAGTTACAGAGAAAAATTGAAGGATTCGGGGGGGTGCCGACATAGTGATCCCTCGGGTTCTTGGATGCTTGTGAGAGCATGGTGGCGGTGACCATAGTGGAGTTGTTCTTTTAGGTAGGGGATTGAGAGTGAATTGAAGGACAATGAGAGAATGAAAACCTGGTCTAGGGTTTGCCACAATGAGAGAAGAGAGATGAAGGAAATGAGAAGAAGAAGAAGAGGTGAAGAATGAAGAAGGGAGGAGAGAGAGGGGCTAGATTCATCTCCGGGTTCTCTTTCAAGTTCATCCAAGTCTTCATCCGGATTCTTTGGCACGTCTACCTCGGCAAGTCCTTTCATCTCTTAGTGATCCATCAGTATATCTTTATATCTCTGATGTGTTGTTCTCTACTTTTCGGGTGTGTGTTTTATAAGAGAAGTGAGTAGAGGGTTTGTAGGATTCTACCCATATGACGTATTCTTTTGCTAGTGATAATCTAAATCCTTGATTGACTTGTGAATTTGTAGTTTTTGTTACAATTGTATTTGCGTATAGTATTTTCTATGTGGTCGTGTGATCTCTGCAAGTTAGGTTTTGATCTTCGAACCTCGAGCACCATCCTAAGGACTTGAAAGCTTCCGCGGTAAAAGAGATTAACATTGGTGCGAGTCAATTTCCCCAACAACATTCATGTTAGCCAAAGACCACTTGGAACAAGCTTATCCCAATGATGCGATTTTGGGCTTGTTGAATGCGAGCTTGTGTTGTAGAAGGACTAAGTTCACTGTTTTGGCTTTTCATTGGTACTAGTTGGGTGCACGTGCATTGCACATGCAAGAATTGTGTGTTGATATCAATAAGTAGTGATCCTAATTGAGAGGAAAGAGTAAAAGAAATAAGTTCTATGTTTTAATAGGAGAAACATAATTTCAATGTATAAAGGGAATCAAGAAATTAAGCAGTGGGCTTCAATGTGGTATTAGCTAAAAGGTATGAATGCAAACAATGTTTAAAGAGACACTTAATTGTTATACTCATGAATTATGAATACTTAGTTTTTCTATGGATGATCTCACTTGAGGGATATTTCACATGTGGGGTTAATAAAAATCAGGTCATTTCTTCCGTTCTTGTGGCGAGTTTCGATCCTTGGTCTATGATGGTGTGTTGAACTGATCACTATGATGGTCCCTTCCAAAATAATATTTGTTGGGGGATATTTGTTAGGAGCACAGACCCTCCGACGCTCAAGTCAGAATAGGTATGAATAGGGGAGAACTGTAGTAGTTGGAAAGTGTTCGGGTTTTGGGTTTCGAACATGTACTTTGGAGCCAGGGGGTATACCTTTATAGCCTTTTGCAGCCCGTCAAAGCTTGACACGTGGCAGCGCCTTCCCGCACCTTCTATGCCCCCATGTGCCGGCCCACATGGGCTCTGATGGCTTTTGTCGTCTAGTCTGCCAGGCGGTGGAAAACGGGGACGCACCGGTCTTGTCCTTGCCAGGTAGTGGTTCTAGAAAGTTCAAGTCTGGAAGGTCCCAGACTGACTTTGGTCGGCTTCTGTGGACTGCAATCGTCCACGTAGCTCCAAGGGGATAATGACATCTGTCGGCTCATTGTCGCCTTATTGTGGGCGACCTTTGTGGTAAAGGAGGCGAGCTCTTGGCGTGCGAGATGGTCACCGGGCGGGCTAAGTGCACCGGCCACCGGGCGACCTCTACCACGTGCGAGCTAGTCGCATGTGGTGAGGGTCAGCCCTGGGCGTGCTGTAGGCCAAGGCCTCAGACGACCTCTGAAGACGAATAGGCGAGCTCTTCGACCGTTTGCCTGATCAGGCGAGCTCCTGAGCGAGCTGTGGGCGTCGAGTTTGACGAGCTCCTAGGCAAGCTATGGATGTTCGTAGATATCATTCTAAGCTTCCGATTAGCAAAAGGGGGCGATCTCTTGGCGTGCGAGCTAGGTGTCGGGCGGGCTACGAGCACCGGCCACTGGGCGACCACTACCACGTGCGAGCTAGTCGCATGTGGTCAGGTTCAGCCCTAGGCGGGCTATAAGCGATGGCCATAGGCGGCCTCACGTAGAGAGCTTAGGCTCGTAGTACCTCGTAAATAAGGACTTGAGAAAGATGATGCCCTGTCCAAGAGACGAAGCGATCTGCTACTGCAAGTGCCGGGTGGGCTATGCACACCGGCCACTGGGCGACATCTACCACGTGCGAGCTGGTCACATATGGTCAGGGTCAGCCCTAGGCGGGCTGTAAGCCACGGGTGACCTCTTCTCTCATTGTGTCCTGCTCAAATTGCCTTCCCGCTACTGCCACGTGGACAACAAACTGGGAGTTGCGCCTACTCATTTTGCACTACTCTCGTGACTCTTCCAGTTCCTTCCGTATCTCGGAAATGACTTTTTTCTTCCGGTGAGCCTATCGCAGCTGGTATTCTTAGGGACCATCATTACCCCCTCCTGAGGGAGTAGCTAAGAAATCGCGTCGCTCGCTCAGGAGCCTAGCAAAGCGGTCCCGCTCCAAATCGCTCTCCCGACTGGCGAACAGCTGATGAGCCGATCTTGTGAGTTTGATTGACTTCTGAAAAACTTGTTGTCAGAAGATCTGGTCGCTTCCTCCAGCGCCGGGGGCGACCTTCTTTGCATGCGAGCTAATCGTATGCGGTCAGGGTCAGCTCCGGGTGGGCTGTTGGCACCAGCCACAGGCGACCTTGCGCCGAGGGTTTCGACTCGCAGTACCTCACGAGTGAGGCCTCGAGGATGATGTTGCTCTGTCTAAGGGACGCAACTATCGGTTACAGCAAGCACCGGGTAGGCCATGAGCACCAGCCGCGGGTGACCTCCTCCGCGTGCGAGCTAGTTGTATGCTGTCGGGGTCAGATCCGAGCGAGCTGTTGGCACCTGCCACAGGCGACCTTGCGCCAAGGGTTTTGACTCACAGTACCTCATGAGTGAGGCCTCGAGGATGATGCTTCTATGTCCAAGGGATGCAGCTATCCGTTACAACAAGCGTCGGGCGGGCCATGAGCACTAGCCGTGAGTGACCTCCTCCACGTGCGAGCTAGTCACATGCAGTTGGGGTCAGTTTCGGGCGGGCTGTTGGCACCAACCATAGGCGACCTTGCGCCGAGAGCTTCAACCCTAAGGGCATGGCTGTTCCTTCACCCATCAGATCGTCTTAAATGCGGCACAGGACCCGGGACCGAGGTGCCAAATCTCATCATGAGATCTCGGGTGTCGCCGTACCACATGTCACTCCCAGGGTGGCCAGCCGTCCAACAGAGGGGACGTTGTTGGTGCCGCCGCTACTTTTACCACGTGGGAGGACACGTGTCATACCTAGATAGGGAGGTGAAATCCATCGTAACATCCACGGCCTCGCTCGCTGCGCTCGAGCAGTAAATGCTACCCGATTCACCTGCCTTCGACGCGCCTATAAATAGGGGGTGAGCGAGGTTTTTTTACTTTTTACCGCCTAAAACAGCTCTCACTTCTAGCTCGCCTAAGCTCCCAATCTCATATCCCATGGCTTCCTCCTCCGCTGCGCCCCACTCCCGTTACTGCCGCTCCTGCTCCTGTCGCCCCCAACCCAGGGGCGGAAGCTTCAGAGCCCGCCCAAGAAATGGCGGTTATTTAGTTAAAAGACCCCATCAGCCTACCGGTGGGTGATAGCATCCGGGCGGCTATTGACTTCCCGAAGCAGGTCCTTGTCGCCGGGATGCCGCTCACAGGGAGACCGGCTCGGGGCACAGTAGTCTCAGTGGGACTACTGTGGTCCGGGCTCAGGTTCCCCCTAAATCACCTTACCTGGGAGTTCCTGGATCTGACGGGGCTCTGCCCTACTCAGCTCACCAAGAACTCATGGGGAGTCCTCTTCGGGCTTTACAAGCTCGAGACCGCCCTGAAGGTGAGGATCCCTTTGAGCTATATGGTCAAAAAGTGGCTCCTCAAGCTCGAGCTGGTCTACAGCAACGTGGGCTGTGGGGTCTTTTACCTCACCGGGAGGCCAGGCGAGGTCCTCCTCTTCACCACCATCGAGAGCAAGGACCGTATTGGAAAGATTACCTCTTCGTCACCGTGGGCGGGTGAAAAGGGCGTTTCAGCAAGGTTCCCGCCCACCCGGGGACGCCCACCCAATCGGTCTTCCGGGAAATCGCCTTCTACAGGGCGGGGAAGAAGAAGTGCATCGCCCCCGAGAGGGAGTGATTACTCGACGACTCCATTCTCCACTATCTCGGAGGGCGAACCCCATAGAAGATCACCACCCCGGACTTCGCCTTCTAGCTGAAGGACGGGAAGACGGGCGCTATTCTGCTGAAGCAGAGGATCACCCGAAAGAAGAAGACAATTCCCCCGCCTAAGGCAGGAACCAGCAAAGGAGCGGGGGGCCAGGGCGATAACCCCTAGAAGAAAGTCGGACGAAAGCGGGCCTCCCCCATCTGCTTCGACGACCCCGACACGCTGAAGATGCTCGATCAAAGCGTGGCCGCTCCTCCTCTGCCACCTCCTCGCCCGGACGCCAGCACAAGTCAGCAACCAGCTCCCCCTCCCCTCATTAAGTGCAAATTGCAAATTCTTGAGCCTGACGACCCAAATGTCGAGCTCTTGCTATACGTGGTGGAGGTCAAATCTGGTATGGCTCGCATACTGATAGGAAACTTTCCTAGCGACCTTGCAGTCCCGTTCCGCATGGCGGTGATGACGCCGGAAATAGAGGGGCTTGGGAGGAAAAAGCACAAGCAGGTGCGACCACCTGCTCCCAGCGCGCAGGTGGAGCTACATCAGAAAGCCTTGAAGAAGGCAGGGCTAGACTCGGAGATCGATTGGATGACCTCCGAAAATGAGGAGTCCGACAGCCCACCTCCTCTGCCGCGAGCTACCCCCGGCACCATCACCCAAGGAACTCCTGCCTCAGTTGCCGGGGCGGAGGCCCTGTAGGGTAGAGTTCCGTCGCCAACCCCTGGTGCAAACATCCCGGGAGCAGGCGAGCTGGAGGCCCCCGCCCCTACCACGAACCTCGTCCCCCTTGTTGCTCCCGGGCCGTTCCCGCCTACCCTGCCTGCCAATCAGGACCAGGGTAAGGCGGGCTCTCCAGGGGACTTGGTTTACAAGTCCCCCTCCCTTGAGGATATAGGTTCCGAGTCTGCGAGCTCGGAGTCTGAAGGTGGGGGAGCTGGGATGAGGTGTTCCAGTCCGCCAGGGGTGGAAGGTCGCCCTCAGGAGGTCCCCCCGCCCCCTCCGTCGATGGGGACGCCGGCTTCCGTCCGTGCTCTTGGTGGTCCAGGCGACAAGGAGGGTGCGCCTTCCTCAGCTGACGATGGAAGGGCACCCCACTATCTGCGGCAACTCCCTGGCTGCAATATCTTTGCCAGAGCTCCATTCGCGATCAGCTCGCAGAGGTATCCCCTTATCATACTCTTGGCTTTGTTAGTTTACACTTCATTCATTCAATCTCTCTTTCTCGTAGGCAGAGAAGAAAGGTCAGGCTCTGGTCGAGGAGGTCGCCACTGCAGGGAGGGCCCTCGTCGCTTTTTTCGATGACTCTCTATGAGGGTCTGAGCGCAAGGTGGACGAGCATATCCACCAGCTCCAACAAGCTGACCACTCCGAGGAGCTGAGGGTGAAGGCGAAGGAGCTGTGCTAAAGGGTCGCCACCCTGGTGTCGGGTCTGGCTATCGTCGAGGAAGCTAACCTCCGCTCCGCCCCCGAGGTCCAAAAGGCTAAGGTGGGTTGGGCGGAGGCGGTTGCAATGAAGGAGGCCACCCTGAAAGAAAAGGCTCAGCTCCAGAGCGAGGTCGCCGCCTTGAAGGCAGAGATCGCCGTCCTGAAGGAGACCCACGCTAACAGCCTTCGGGCTCAACGGGGACGTCCCCAAGCCCAGCTGGACGATCTCCTCAAGAAAGGTGCTGCCGCTGCTATTGAAAAATACAAGGCCGAGAGGTCGAAGAAGAGGCACCGAGGGGACAACAGTGGGCGGAGACCAGCAAGCCTTGAGCCCGCCTACCCTTCCCAATGTAATCTCACTCTTTTGTAATCATCCTCCAACGAAATAAAATGATATCTTTCTTAGCTCGTCCTTCTTCGCATTGCTCTCTTTCTCTATCTATGAGTTCATTTTGAACCTGTCTCAGCGGTCTCGAGGGTGGTACCCCGGGCGAGGCAACTAATTCATCTCAAACATGTTTCGATCTAAAAAAGATGCAAACAAAAAACTCGATATGCACGATTAATCCCAACATGACCTCTGAGCCCGGAAAAACATAAAACGTCCAACCAAATAACTCGAAAACTTCCTAAGCTCAGAGATTCAAAATTTTTATTTTTAAAGAAAATTAAAGTGCTAGCTGTCCCCTGCCCAGTTAACTACCCCCTGGGATCCTGGTTATAGGACATGGCCTTAGCTTTGACTTAGCGACCTCGTATTTGTCTGCGGTTTTGCCAAGTTCGAGTTCCAAGGGGTTACCAATGGATGTTCGGGCTACCTGAGAGGGTGGTCGCCCTTTCAGGTTTCCCTAGATCACCCCAGGGTGCTCCTGTTCGTGGCATATAAACACGAAGGATCCCCGTTATGCTTAGAGTCCTCCTGACGGTGGACTTTCCCGATGATCTCAAGGTCGCTTGCGACGGCCTCTGAGAACCCCGGTCTTGCTTTAAGTCCATACAACGGCGGACTATACCTTGATGGTGTTGTTCGCGAGCTGACTTCGTGAGAGCTTTTTCTTGATTGATCTTTTGAAGTCTAGTTTACTTCATCAAGCATAAAGTAACAATCCATCTCGAACTCCCTCTATTATTTCTGAAGCACGATTTATAAGAGGTCGCCTAAGCGCTATGCATAGTACTTTCGGAGATGCAGGGCGTTCCAAGGTCGCTCCAGTAGGTCACCGTCCGTGGTCAACAACCGGTAAGCCCCGGATCCTCGTGCTTCATGCACTATGTAGGGGCCTATCTAGTTCGCCGCAAGCTTTTCGGCATTGGACTCCTGCATGTTGGCGAACACCTTTCGCATCACCAAGTCATCGGGCTTGAATTCCCGATGGCAAACTCTCTTATCGTAGGTGCACTTCATCTCTTGCTTATATCTAGAGAGGTGTAAGTTGGCGCGCTCCCTCCGCTCTTCGAGCTGATCGAGAGAATCGATGAGCAGGTCGTCGTTGTTGACCTCGCCAGCGGCGAGCCTTCATTCTGTTGGCAGCTCGGCTTCCACATGTACGTAATACGGCCTCGCATCCGTAGGCTAGGCTGAAAGGTGTTTCGTTTGTTGAGCGACGTGGAGTGGTACGATAAGCCCACAGCACCCCGTCGAACTCTTTCTCCCACAGGCCCTTCTTCCCCTCCAGACTTTTCTTGAGGTTGTCCAGGATTACTCGGTTCGTAGCTTCGGCTTGGCCATTGCTCTGGGGGTATCTTGGAGAGGAGAATCTTAGGTCGATCGCATACTCAGCGCAAAAACTTTTGATCAAACGATTGTCGAACTGCTGACCATTGTCGGTGATGAGTATCCGAGGTAGGACGAACCTGCAAAAAATATTCTTCCAAAGGAAGTCCTTTACTTACTTCTCGCCGATCTTGGCCAACGGGACCACTTCCACCCATTCGGTGAAGTAGTCCGTAGCTACCAAGATAAATGTTCTTTGCCACGTCAACACAGGGAATGGTCCCACTATGTCAAGCCCCCACTGTTGGAAAGGCCAGGGGCTAACCAAAAGGTGCAGCTCTTCTACTGGCATATGGTTAACCGTGGCGTGTTTTTGGCACTGGATGCACTCTTGGGCGATCTTCATGGCGTCTTGCTCAAGGGTGGGCCACCAGTACCCCTGTCTCCTCACCTTTCCAGCGCAAGACCGCCCACCGGTATGATTGCCTAGCTCACCGGAGTGGATGTGACCTAGCACGTCTTCTGTTTCTAGGGGCTCTATGCATCTGAGATTGGGCGCGCCGAAAGACTTAAGAAAGAGGCGGCCCTAGTAAATAAGATAGCGGCCGCCATTATTCTTCACTTGCCGTGCTTCTTCCCTATCCTCGGGGAGCTCGCCTTTTTGGAGGTAGCGGACGATTGGTGCGGTCCAACCGGTGGGCAGCATCTCGGATGAGGTTTGATTTACTGCACTCTCACCAAGTTGGATCCGGGAGTGGTCTTGTACTTCGATGATTATTTTCCGAGCTTCGGAACCTCCTAACAGGGAGGCCGCATTGGCCAAGGCATCAGCCCGCCTATTTTCGGACCGAGGAATTTGCTCAAACGAGATTCTTTCGAACCTTGTGGCCTTGCCTCTTACCAAGTCCGTGTAGCTTGCCATCTATTCATCTCGAGAGGCGTAGTCACCGTTGACTTGGCAAACGATCAATTGGGAATCACTGAAGACTTTTAGCCTTCTAATGCCCACCTCTTCGGCAAGCTCTAAACCCGTTAAGAGCGCCTCGTATTCTGCTTCGTTGTTGGTGGCGGCGAAATCGAGCCGAACGGACTTTTCAAGAATTACTTCTTTGGCGATCAGCGTGACCCCGATTCCTGATCCAGACGTGTTGGATGATCCGTCGACGAAAAGCTCCCAATCTTTCATAGATGATTGCTTGACCTGGGAGGACTCCCCTGGCTTGCCCAAGAACCTCGCCCTTCCTGGGTGAGCCTTAGTTGGCTCATCCTCCTGAGAAGGGATTGGCTCCTCCATGGGGAAGTCCGCTAAGAAGTCGGTAAGAGCTTGTCCCTTAACTGCTGTTCACGGGACATATTCTAGCCTATAGGCGGCAAGCTCGGCAGACCATCGATAGAGCCTTCCGGCCACCGAGGGTTTCGAAAGCGCGCTCTTCAAGGGATGTTCCGTGATGACTTTGATAGGGTGCACCGAGAAGTATGGATGAAGCTTCCTTGCAGTTAGGACCAAGGCCAGAGCGACCTTCTCGATTGGTCGATACCGGAGCTCGGCAGGGAGCATCGTGTGGCTCATGAAGTATACAGGCCTCTTTATCTTTGCTTCTTCCATCACAAAGACCCCGCTTACCACATTCTCGGTGACGGGAGAGATATACACTAAGCTCGTCTCCCTCCTTGGGGGAAGCCAGGATAGGCGGGCTAGCTAAATAATCTTTGATTTTCTTGAATACGAACTCGCACTTCTCATCCCAGCGGATGCCAGCCTCCTTTCGAAGTAGTTTGAATAAAGGTCGGCAACTGTAATAGGATTTCAAGATAAAGCGGTTTAACGCCGCAATTCATCCACTTAACCTTTGGATCACCTACCGCGTCCTTTGCATGGGCATCTCAACGAGTGTTCTGATTTGGCTAGGATCAGCCTCGATCCCACGATGGGTGACCAGGTATCTCAGGAACTTTCTAGAGGTCACTCCGAATGTGCTCTTCGCCGGGTTCAGCCTCATTTGGAATTTTCTCAGAACGTCAAAAACTTCTCGGAGGTCGGCAACATGCCCCTCTCGCTCTCGACTTTTCACCAAGAGGTCGTCTACATAGACCTCGACATTTTTGCCGATCTAATCTTTAAACATGTTGGTGACTAACCTTTGGTAGGTCGCTCCGGCGTTCTTGAGCCCAAATGGCATTACCCGGTAGCAAAAAAGATTTTGGTACCCCGCCCCAGAGTAAAATATGGTCTTCTCCTAATCGTCGATGTGGAGGGGTATCTGATTGTATCCAGAATACCCGTCCATGAATGAGAGAGCCTGGAACCCGACTGCCGCATCGAACAGAGCCACGATCCTAGGGAGGGGAAACCCATCTTTCGGGCATGCTCTGTTGAGGTCAGAGAAGTCTATGCATACTCTGACAGCCCCGCTCTTTTTTGGCATAGCCACAATATTGGAGATCCAGTCAGGAAAATGGGCCTCTCGGATAAAGTCAGCTCGCTCTAGCTTCTCCATTTCTGCCGCAACTGCGGCGGACTTCGCGGCTGAAATATGCCGAGCTTTCTGCTTGACCGGAGGGAAGTCGCATAGGGTGTGTAGGCGGTGAGAGGCGATCTCCGGGTCGATCCCTGGCATGTCGGCGAAGCTCTAAGAAAACACGCCACGGTAGTCTTTGAGGAGACTTGTCAAGGACACTATCTCGTCTTCAGTTAATGATGTCCCAAGGCGGATTATCCTCAAAATCCCATCATCTCCGATGTCAATCTCTTGGAGTGGCTCTGCTTCAGGAAATTTTTTCTTTGTAGTATTTACCAGGCGACCTCCCGCACCATGCTCTGGGCCAACGCTGCTCCCACCCGGGGGTGAAGTGGGTGTCCCGCAAGGGGGAGTCGTTATTGGATTGTCTGGGAGCTCACACGGAGGTGCAGCTAACTGTTAGGAGGGTGCCGGCCTCTTGGCCTCTGAGGTTCTCATGGCAGCGAGGTGATGAACGTCCTGCTCACACCTGGTGGCAGCGACCTGATCACCCCGAATGACCATGACCCCATTCGGAGTGGGGAATTTGAGGGCCTGGTGATTGGGTGAGGACACCGCGTTCATCTGTCTCAGCCAAGGCCGCCCGAGAATGGCATTGAATACGGATTGCCCATCCACCATCGTAAAGTGGGCTTGTCGCACTTTGGGGCTGCCGTCATAGTCAGGGTGATCTCCTCGACCACCTTGGCGACCTCGCCCCTAAAGCCACTGAGGGTGCCCGTTGATGGAGACAAATCAACTTGTCGCAATCCCATTCGTTGGAAAGCTGACAAGAAGAGGATATCCACGGCACTCCCAGAATCTACCAAGATACGCCGCACTTCTATATTGGCCATCATGAGGCGTATGACGAGGGGGTCGTTATACGGGGTAACGACCCTAATCATATCATCCTCCGAGAATCATAGGAAGTTGCGAGCTTCCAATCTAGGCATTTGAAGCAAAGTAGGGATTAGGGAGATAGAGTGTACCTTTTGTGTCCGCTCGACCTCTCTTACTTGACACCGGGCTTCGTTGCTGAAATATGGCTCGCCCAGGCTCCCGGTGATGGTGTGGTAGATCATGGGCCCGGCTGGGGGAGGTGGCGGGAATGCGAGCTCTGCTGGTCCCGGCTGGTCTCCTTCTCGTGGGACTTGCATGGGGACCACCTCGAATCATCTTGGTGGCAAGATGAATTGGTCCAGATGACCCAGAGCGACGAGGTCCTCTAGATGGTTCTTCAGAGTGCAGCATTGATTGGTATGGTGCCTGGCACCTCTGTGGAACGCGCACCATCGGGTGTTATCAGTAGAGCCGGGCTCACTCTGCTGAAGGGGCGGGGGTACTGGATGAAAGGCTCGCTCTGCACCTGGTGCAACACTTGCCCAGGAGAAAGGGTTAATACCGTGAAATCCCGCTCCCCCGGACCAAGAGGCAAGCGCCAATCCACCGGCCTTCCGGTCACTGCGATCGAAATCTCTATGGGTGGCGCCGCAGGTGTTGCTGGCGGGTTGGGCACCGACACCGCAGGAGGCACCTCACGCCGTTCCACGGCTTTAACGACGAGAGGTCGCAAAGTGGGCGAAGGCCGCTACTCGATCGTCTTCTCCTTTCGATCGAGCACCATATCTTCAAGCTTGATGTGCTGTTGGATAAGGACAAACAGCTCGACCATTGTGCGGGGGTCGGAGATAACGAGCGCGTCATGGAGCTTGCTCCCTTCAGGGAGCACGCTCCTGAAAGCACTCACCGTCGTGCGATCTTGCCCAGCTGAGTCCTCCAGGGCTAGGTAGGCGCTTCGAAACCACGTTGAGAAGCATCGAAGGGTCTCTCGAGCCTCCATAATTAGGGTAAATAGTGACTCGATCCTCTTCGGGGGTTGGCGGTTGCAGCGGTATTGCTCCAGGAACAACCCGGAGAGTGTGGGGAAGTTTGGAATGGAACAAGAAGGTAGTTTGTGAAACCAGTTCAGGGCGAAACTGGTCAAACTGCTAGGAAATGTGCGACACAAGACGTGGTCCTGGTCTTAAAAAAATAGCAATTTTTGGTAAGCCAAGAGGTGGTCCACTGGATCTTGGGATCCGTCGAACAGCACGAACTTTGGCGGGGTCCAATGGTGCAGGAAACCGCTTCAATGAACTTCATCCGTAAATGGCAAGCTTCCTCCTCGGGTAGCGAGGTCTTCCAGAATGTCGACGGACACGTTAGGCAGTTGCCAGTGCCCGGGGGGATTTCCCCAAGGCAGCTGCGTAGGCCCCAGGCGGTCATGCACACTCCCTCTAGGTCGACTCGGTCCGTTGTTGCGATGGTGTTCAAGAGCGACCGCCTGGGCACCACTATACCATCTCTCTAACAGCCGCCTCGGCGCCGAGGTTGGTTGATGAAAAGTTGTCACCTACCGAGCCTCCGTATGAGGCGGTTCCTCGTCGGGTCCCTTCTCTCGTCGGTGACGGGGGTTACGGTCCCTTCCCCGGGACCTGGTCTCTAACTCGTCCGAGTCTGCACTTCGGTTATGTCATCGAGCAAGGATGGCTTGTTGCTGGATCATTGGGTCACGAGCCGTTGTAACTGCTCGAGCGGGGTTGCCTGTGCCAAACGTGTTGTCACTCCCTTGGTAGGGGACTCAAGTTGGGATGCCCGCCATGTGGGCGTAGCCGGGGGTTGGAGTGATGCCAAAACCGAAAGCGGTCGTCCAAGGGGAGCGGTCCCTACCGACGCTCCCGGATGTCAAGGTGGGATCGTCGGTCCTCCTCCCCACAGGGGGGAGCCCGGAGGGGATGTCAGTTTGTCGGCTCGCCGTCGAAATCTGGCGTAATTATGTCAGCTCTTCCATCATGGCCCGCTGAGTGCCAGTATTTCCAAAAGGAGCTGGTCACTGAGCGGGACAGGGGGCTGGGGGGTTTCGATGTGAGGCCCGCTGTGTATAGACCCCGCGCGAGTCCTCACCTGCCTCTGTCCCCTTGTGGCCGGAGCCATCCCGGTATCCTAGGTGAAGCGTGGCTTTCAGCCGTGTTGTCGTGAGTGTTCTCATAGGAACCAGTCGAAACATCTCACAAACGGCGCCAAATATTGGGGGATATTTTTCACTGGTCGATCTAAGCGGTTACCCTGTAAGACAGAACAAGTGTGAGAACGGCTGGCTCCCTTAGGAGCACAGACCCTCCGACGCTCAAGTCAGAACAAGTACGAACAGGGGAGAGCTATAATAGTTTGAAAGTGTTCGAGTTTTGGGTTTTGAACCTGTACTTTGGAGCTAGGGGGTGTACCTTTATAGCCTTTTGCAGCCCATCAGAGCCTGACACAAGGCAGCGCCTTCCCGCACCTTCTATACCCCCATGTGACGGCCCACATGGGCTCTGACGGCTTTTGTCGTCTAGCCTGCCAGGCGGTGGAAAAGGAGGACGCACCGGTCTTGTCCTTGCCAGGTGGTGGTTCTGGAAAGTTCAAGTCTGGAACGTCCCAGACCGACTTTAGCCGACTTCCGTGGACTGTAATCGTCCACGTAGCTCCAGGGGGGTGATGACACCTGTCGACTTATTACCGCCTTATTGTGGGCGACCTCTGTGGTAAAGGAGGCGAGCTCTTGGCGTGCGAGATGGTCGCCGGGCCGGCTATGTGCACTAGCCACCGGGCTACCTCTACCACGTGCGAGCTAGTCGCATGTGATGAGGGTCAGCCCTGGGCGTGCTGTAGGCCACGGCCTCAGACGTCCTCTGAAGACAAATAGGCGAGCTCTTCGACCGTTTGCCTGATCTGGCAAGCTCCTGAGCGAGCTATGGGCATCGGGTTTGACGAGCTCCTAGGCGAACTATGGGTGTTTGTAGATATCATTCTAAGCTTCCTATTAGCAAAAGGGGGCGATCTCTTGGCGTGCGAGCTAGTTGTCGGGCGGGCTACGAGCACCGGCCACTGGGCGACCTCTACCACGTGCGAGCTGTCGCATGTGGTCAGGTTCAGCCCTGGGCGGGCTGTAAGCCACGGCCACAGGCGGCCTCGCGTAGAGAGCTTAGGCTCGCAGTACCTCATAAATGAGGTCTCGAGGAAGATGCTGCTCTGTCCAAGGGACGCAGCGATCCGCTACTGCAAGCGCCGGACGGGCTACGCGCACTGGCCACTGGGCGACCTCTACCACGTGCGGACTGGTCGCATGTGGTCAGGGTCAGCCTTGTGCGGGCTGTAAGCCACGGGAGACCTCTTCTCTCATTGTGTCCTGCTCAAATTGCCTCCCGCTACTGCCACATGGACAACAAACTGAGAGTTGCGCGTGCTCATTTTGCATTGCTCTCGTGACTCTTCCAGTTCCTTCCATATCTCGAAAACGACTTATTTCTTCCAGTGAGCCTATCGCAACTGGTATTCTTAGGGACCATTAATATTTATTATTACACTTAATGATACGATATTAGAGTCTCATTATGAAGTTATGGAAAGAAATGAAGATTGATCCATTTCCAGGGAAAGTTTATATTCCCAAAAAATAAAAAACAGGGCAATATTGTTGTCTTCAATTGGTTCAAAATCAAATGATTTTTTATATAATTAAATGCCCTATGAATAAATATTAAGGGCGTCATCGCAAGTTCTCCTTTGTTGCCTTCAACCAAATAAAGGAGGCGAGTGCAACGAATGTAGTATATTTATAGATTATATAAGATATCAATAACATATGATATTCATTTTTTTTAAGGAAAAGTTAGCATCCCATAGTGGGAGGGGGTTTGGCAGACCCCAACAAGTATATTACTAATGGCTAATATAAAAAAATAAATAAATGTATCAAAATCCACTCAAAATGCACAAAAACGAAAAGAAATAAAAGCAATAGGATAGGGAGTAGAATGGGAATAGCAAAAAAAAATGCATCAAAACCTACTCAAAATGAATAGAAACAGAAAGAAGAAAAAAAAATGATACATGGGTAGAATGGGAATCGAAAATAAGGATGGGTAGAATGGAAATAAAAAAATATATGGGTAGTAGGAGAGTAGAATGGGAATAGAAGGAAGGACGATACAAGGTGGAAAGGGAATACAAAAGAAAGAAGAGTAGGAGGGTTAAAATGGAAATAGAAATGAAGGATGGTATGAAGGTATAAAGGGAATAAAAAAAAAAGAATGTTTAGGAGGAAAGTAGAAAGGGAATAAAAAAAAAAGTATTGTTAGGAGATGTAGAATTGAACACAGTCACCAAGTTTCGGATTCGGCAAAGGTAAAACTCGGGAACGTTCAGCAAAAATTAAAAAGCTCGAGAAAAAAATGGGTAAAAGTCGGAAAAAAAAACGGGCTCGGATTTTAATCAGCGATGGTGAAATTTGGAAAAAATCGACAAATTCGGAGCCTTCAAAAGTCAAGTTTTTAGCCTACATTTAAACAACTAAGATATTTCTAACGCGATTATAAAATGATCAGTCAACAACAACAAATCAACTAAGTTGTTCATGCAACTATGCAAATGTAAGTAACAAAACAACAACCCGACAAAATAACATACTAAGTTACGAACATCATGATAAGTTGATAACGGCATCCCAAAAGAAAACATTGCAAAACTTAAGATGTCTATTGTCCAATATTCACTAATCAAAATAGAATAGAAAATAAAAACTAAGCATCCATCGTGTCATTGGGAGCATCCAATGCCAAACTTGTATCATTCTCTCTTACTCCATTCTCTTCATCCGCCATGAATTCAATGTTATTGGAAGAAAGTTGAATTTTAATGTCATCGGACTCATCATCGATACAATCACAAAGTTCGGCAAAAAAAAAATATTTTTTAACCTTTTTTTCAATAAAAACGGTAAAAAAATAGCGAATTTGGTAACCTGTAAAAATCAAGAAAAAAAGGTAGTAAATCGGCTACCCATTAAGTCGCATTTTAAATGCATTTTTTTCAAAAAATCACTGAATTTTGTTACTATGGGTAGGAAGGCGGGGCAGACTCGACCATAAGGCCATTAAGGCAGTCGCCTATGCCCCATGCAAACAGAAGACCTTCGATCAAAATCCAAAAGAAAGATGTGTAAGCGGGGAGGGCGTAGAATGATAATAGAAAAAGAATGATGGGTAGGAAAAAAAGAGACTTTCAAAAAATATTATATTTTTAGAGAATTCCCTCCAATCGTAAGGAAAGTGTTTAGCCTTGACCCCAACATATTTATTAAGATTCAAAAAACGAAATTACAAGTAATGGATAATAGGCATCGCCCCCAACAAACAAAAGCTAAACAAGATCAATCAAAAATCCATAAGCCAAGAAAAAAAGTGTCCCATAAGTCTCAAGACTTTGAAGCTTTGACTTTTCCAAGTCCCGGATATGAGCAAGTACGTAGAGACTTGTACCCTTCACTTCATTTGGTAAATATAAGCCGAAAGAAAATACTATATTGAGGATGTTGTTGTCCTCCAACATATTAAGCGAACGGGAGAGTCTTCGATCTCTTGATCGTCGAGTGTTAGTAAGGATCCGATATATTCGTTGAAAGTTTGATTCAATTGGCATGCACTCCTCCAGACTAGATTTGATTGGGGTACGTTCGCACACTTTGGGGAGGAAAGTCGGATGTTCTCCATCCCCTACTTCTCTAGAGTGAATCATCCATCGTAGTGTTTGAGCGGCACCCTGTCTCCACAGTCTTATCCAGAAACCTCCCAACTGTCACATTGATATCTTCATTAGCAGTCGCCTCAAACCTCTCAGAAAATAGAGTTATAGTCACTTCCATCGAAGAGTGCATCACCACCATTTCCTCCTCATTCTTGTATGTTTGCTCACCTTGGCCTGAGTCCTCTGATCATTGCTTGTCTACATCGGTTTGAGAATTAGAGCAAAAACTAAAATGCAAGTCTATTCCAATCCTCTTCCACCAAAGCCGTGTCTGCCCGGCTTGAGGTGATGCTTTTTGTCCCTGTGTTCGAACGTACTCTGACTTTGAATTATAGGCTAAGCAGCATTAGAGACATCATCATTTTTCATGCGCCATTTACGAGACGTAATGGATAACGAAGAGTACAAAAGTCCACCTCCTTTTCATCCTAGGCTTGAGGGGTGTGCATCGGTTCGAAACATGACTATTTAGGCAAAACCCAAACCGATCCAACCTTGATCGGTTTTAAGGATTTTCAATCCGATCCAAACCGAACTAAGATTGGAATCCAATCCAATTAAAGTCGGTTTGGATTGATTGGATGGTCGGTTTATGCTTTCGACCATGTTCTTATTGGGCTCCCCCCCCCCCCCCCCCCCCCTCTATTAGGACCTAGTTCAAACTTAAAAAATAATAATTGTTATCATATCATTAGGTCTAAATAAGATTTTTAACTGATTTTGAGTCATCCTACAATATTGCAATGGATATTGGTAGCAAGGGTATATGAGGACATATGGTATATTTAATAAAATATTATATATATATATATATATATATATATATATATATATATATATATATATATATATATATATATATATATATATGTCAGTTCAGTTCGGTTTAGGTCGGTTTTTTATTTATAAATCCGTCAACCGATCCAATCATGTCGGTTTTTCAAAAACCCAATCTGATCCGATCCATTGAGGGTGTCGAAACCGATCAAAATTGGTCGGTTTAGTTTGGTTTGGATCCTGCACACCCCTACTATGCTTGGATATTTAGTGTTGGGCTGCAATTTCGGTGGGTTGAACCCGATCCAACTGGAGCCAAAAGATCGGGGTTGGGATCAGGCTAGGTTCGGGTTGGAAAAAATCAACTCGAACTAGATTTTGCATTGGGTTGGGTCACCCGATCCAACCTTTGCCTGCCACCAATCGGGATGCCGGCAAAGGACAGCTATTATCAGTGCCACGTCACACAGTGTGAGGCTTGATATCATTTTCTCTATGTGATATTGGTTGTCCCTCTCAAACTATAACCATGAGGGCAGCATTCATCTATAGAAAAACATCATGCTAATTATATATTTCTTTACAGAGGCCATAATTACCCATAAATAGCAACACAATAACATCCCTACCAACCAAGTCATAAAGAACATCATGGAGAACACTACACTCAAGTTAAGCTAGCCTCTCTCATCCAAATAGATTTGACAGAAAACCATTTTGTTGGTAATTGAGAAGCTAGCCTCTCTCATCCAAATAGATTTGACAGAAAACCATTTTGTTGGTAATTGAGACCAACTCTTCCCAAGCTTGATCATATCTCTCTCTCACTCTCTCTCTAGAAAATTTCCCAACGGTTAGAGAGAGAAGATGAAGAGAAACTGGAAACATGTGCTTGTGGAGCTATTAATGGATATCGGTTCAGATTTCGGATCAGTTGTGTACTCAAGACTGAAGGCTTGAGCATGTGCATGCACATGTGGTGCTTGCCTTTAAAAAGCACACCCCCCCCCCCCCCCCCCCCCAACAAGAACAAAAAACATGCACACATGGCGCATGTTAGAGTATTATAGCCCAACCCAACATGCATGATTTGTCTGTCTAGTCATGTACTTTAGATATTTTGGGGAGTTGTATTCTAAATAAAGCCCGTAACTTAGTCGACCCAACCACGGGGTATTTCTATCCCTTTGGATGGTTCTAGATTGTTAAGATCTACAGGTCATCGTGAGAATCCCAGGGGACTCCCATCATAAGAGCCGGGTGATCAAACAGGTGGAGATATGTGTTCTGGACAAACTATTTTAAATCATTCATATTCTGAATGTAGCATGGAATGAGTGGGCTAGGTGAGCTAATATAGTGACTACGAATGTTAAGTTCATGTAAGAATTTTTTTTTTTTTAGTGGACTAGGTGAGCTAATATAGTGACTACGAGTGTTAAGTTCATGTAAGAAAATTTTTTTTTTTGGTTCATTGTACGGTGATCATAACTGGATGATCGTCATGTCCTCACACACGAGGGCTTCCAGACCACTAGGGAAATCCGTTTCCCAGAAACCAACCCATTCTTGAACCCGAGAACCCTTGTGCATTGGCAATGGGCAGCACTATTCGCAATCCGATAAACCCACTGGGTCAATACCTTCATAATTAGATCCAATGCCATCAAACAATGCATAATATGGGGGCATATATCTTCTGAACACCCCCCGCTCAAGCACTAGTGCATCTCTAGCCTTAGCAGCATTAGTGAGCAGCACCACCTTAGATGTATGGCGCCTCTCTAGCTCCTCCAAGGCCTCCTGGATCGTCCGCAATTCTGCTTGTAGTGGTGACTCTACATAAAATCAAAATGATGCTGCAGCACACAGTTGGCCATCACAGCGTGCGAAAACCCAAGCCTCACTAGCCACCTCCGTCGGAGATCAAAATGAACCATCCGCCCAGGCCATATAATCGAACCCCCGACACATGGGTGTTACCGTCTGGAGGGCCGTAGAATGGTGCAGAAAATTGATTGATAAGGGCCTTCCCTTGAATTGTTGTAGATAAGCAATCCATGGCGGTATTGTGCAGCAGGCTTTCCATAATAACCACATAGCCATAGCGATCACCTCCCCGGGTGAAAGATCTATCCAGCGTCGTGTCGCCTTCGATTCCGGCTGGAGGAGCTTTCACTTGAAAAAATTCAATCCCTATACATCGCTGAATACAGGACCAAAACTCACGGACCTTGCAACAACCCGAGAACACGTGTTCCAGGTACTCATCTTGCTCATCGCACCACAGATAACTACCAAATCCGGAACCAATCCGATGATGGATCAAAGCTGCAGTCGATAAAGCCCCAATAAGTAGCTTCCATAAAAAAATATGTACCCGAGGTGGAAGACGAACAACCACATGCCTTGCCCCCGCCACCAGGGTGTCACCCCCCCAGCAATCGGTGGCCCTCCCCAGACCGTAGTTGTTTGATCATTCTCCGATACTTAGGGCAAAGTCTAGTACAAGCCAAGTCTCGCCTTCCTTCCATGCCAAGTCTACCACGACTCTGACACAAGATGGTACTGAGACCTGATCTATTGCGCACCCATCTTCGTGTCACACAGTAAATGCCACTGAATTGATTTTTAAAAGAAATAAAACTCGGGATTTGTAGCCCTCGTTCACTCTGCACTTTCACTATTGCATCCCACGAAATAAGATGCAACCCCCGGGCCCCCCGCTTATCACCCCAAAAGAAATCTCTACACAACCGATCCATCTGGTGAAGTATCCCCATCGGTACTCCCCCCATTTATCAACAAATTAATGTAGCGGCACCGCAGCCAACACCATTTAATCATCACTACACGTCCCGCCTAAGATAATAGCTTCGCTTTCCATCCCGAAAGTTTAGCTTCCATCCTACTGAGCACAAACGGGAATTGGTTATTTCAAACTCGAGTCCCATGCAGGGGAACCCCCAGGTACATCCAAGGTTCGAGCGATTCTTTCATCCGCAAGGCCTGTAGCATCCTCCGATGCATACGGTCCGGAACACTTCGTGAGAATTTCACACCAGACTTCTGGGGATTAATACACAATCCGGTGCTCAGTTCCACTCGAGCAAAAACCTTCTGAAGACCCCATGCATCAAGAATCGTAGATCAGGTGGAGAATAGGTAGTCATCTGCATACGCCGAAGTGGTAACCGGTTGAGGATGACGAGTGGTCGAGAACCCTTCAATATCACCGGCAACTATGCTTTTGTCTACTTCCCATTGTACTACCTGTGCCACTAACATGAACAAATAAGGCAACAAAGGGTCACCTTGTCGCAAATCACAGTTTGGTCGAAAAACCTCAGTTTCCTCCCCATTAACTAAAAGGTGCATAGTAGTGGTCCGATCGACACAAGTCATGATCTAATTACACCAGATTGGGTGGAATCCCAACTTGGCAAGAATCACAACCAAGGCATCCCATTGAACCCGATCATAGGCCTTATCGAGATCCACCTTAATTGCCATCGCCTCTCTAGCTCTCCTTCGGCGCCTGATGTAACACATACAATAATTCTTGCGCCAATATCACATTGTCCAGTATCCTCCGCCCCGGGATGAATGCATGTTGAGTCTCACTAACAAGCGAGGGGAGTATAACTCGAAGACGATTTGCCATAATCTTCGAAATAATTTTATGTCGTAGATTGCAGAGGCTAATTGGTCGATAATCGGATGACGTCAATGGGGAATTCATCTTCAGAATAAGAACCACAGAAGTATCATTCCATCCAACCAGCATCATGCCAGATCGAAAGAAATGTATAAAGTCCTAAATTACATCCTCACCAAGGTATTCCCAGTGGGCCTTGTAGAATTCGCCATTAAAGCCATCCGAGCCCGGGGACTTGTTTGGCGGAGCAGCAAAAACAACACGTCTGATATCCCCACTAACCGGAATCCTAGAGTGAGAAAATCATGTAAGAACTTCATTGTCAATCCCGGCTAATTGGGGTAATTAACAAATGGAAATTTCTATGGTACCTACTTTGGTAACTATCAAAATTCATATGGACCAGTCAATATGGTGGATCTCAAGTATCCCCCTAGTGTTCATCTCATGGCCTCACTCGCACGAAAAAAGATGAGTTGTGACTGTGGTCACATCTCAATGGTAAAAAATTAAAAATTTTCAGCACAGCGGTTGTACCATACAAGTACCTGCCCCACTGCCCCCGAGCCTATCAGTGGTTGGGGCCCACTACCCCGATGTGCTGGGGCCCGCTACCACATATCTCTTGAATCTTAGTGCGTCCCGTGGTTGTATGGTACAACGGTTGTGCTGAAAATTTTCACCCTGTTTGAAAGAATTTTGATTCTGAAACTCTTGGAGTCCAGGATCCAGAATCACAAAAAAAGAGCTCCCGAATTTGTAATCTCAATTTTGGGCTCCGGAAAAATTACATTGAGGATCATGTTTTGAGCTCTTTGGAGAAATACTTTTTGGATCATGTTGTATCCGAAAAAGTTCTTCGTCTTTTTTAAAATTTTAGGCTCCCATAATCCTAAAATCCTAGATCCAATGCATATCCAAACAGGCCCTTAGGAGAGGTAGGAAAAAAAGGTATTTTTGTATGGAAAATTTCTTGCTAGCTCAGGATTGCTATGCCACTATATTTCCTTATGTTTGTAAAAAGTTTCTAGCTAGTTAATTGTATGAAAAATTGCACTTTGCCCCCCCCCCACCCCCCCCCCCCCCCCCCCCTCTTAAAGCTTTACCCAAAATCACTTGATCCGTTTCAAATATTTGTACGAAATTAGTACCTATAGTTTCACAAAATAACATTTATCCCCCCTCTCTAATCTATCCAGCACTTATAACTGGAACCCATCACAATATAACATCTAAACCCTCCATGTGAAAATATACAGTACCAAGTGTAACAAAAAACTTGCGCTTATAAATGGGACCTAGGCGGCAAACTGTAATTTTTTAACTTGAGGGGGATTAAGTGATTTTGAGTAGGGGTGCACACAGTTCGGCTCGGCCCGGATCCGGAATGAACCATAAACCGAATCAATCTCAACGGTTCTTGAAAATCTAAAACCGGGACCAGAACTTTGGGGGCGTGGAGCCGAACCGGACCGGACCAGACCATACATGAAACAGGTTTGGTTTGGTTCGGTGCACAAGAGGTTCTAACATTTGTAACTTTACAAAAATGCCATCATAAATTGATGATCTCGATGAAGGACGGTATTTTTAAAGTAAACTTAGAGATTGGAGGGTAAATAGGGAGGGTTGGAAAATTTGAGAAGCAGTTGACAGAAAGTGAAGATACTTCTGAAATTGAAACCTTGTGAATCACCCAAATTGCACCTGACCCACGATGTATATATAGTAACGGTTCCATTTTGATTCGGATGACCCCTAAACCGGAAGCCAAACCGATCCCGACGGTTCTATAATTTTAGGAATCGATCCTGTATGAAACCAAATTAAACCGTATGATCCGGACCGGTTCGGATTCTCCACTTCCTATTTTCTTTGCATCCCAAATTTTGAGTGAAACTAAATGGAGGGGGGCAAAGTATAATTTTTCTGTGGTTTGGAATAACCACCGTAAACAAACCCTAATTTAAAAAAAAAAATCAACCTTGGTTTCATCGTGTGTATAAGTGCATCAAAGGGTAAGAAACACAAGAGAAAGGGGACGCCTCCTCTCATGATTGCTACGGCCGCACAATGTACTTTTTGTTTCAATTTCATCCACATAGAAACTAATATTTACAAACTACCTCCCCTTCTGTACTTGAATATCGCACAATCAGCAGCAGCACCGCCGGACTGCCGGCCGGTGTACTTTAGCGAATGGAACTACGGTGACGCTAACGTGCACCGGGGTAGGGTGGTTATTTCATTGGCCTCTCCGCCTCGTCACCTGAGCCTGAAGCCCCCCGCCGAGGGAGGCGGTGAGCCCGGGAGCGAACTTGGGCGACCGGCTCCCGCCGAGCACGTCGAAGTCGAAGGCACGGACGACGGAGACGACGACGGCCTTCATCTCCATCAGAGCCATCTCCTTCCCGAGGCACACCCGGAGGCCGCCCTGGAACACCGGGTATCTGAACGGGCTCTCCGGCACGAACTCGCCGTCCCGGAGCCATCGCTCCGGCCGGAACTCCTCGCAGTCGGGGCCCCACACCGCCTCCATCCTCCCCATGGCGTAAGGGTGGTAAGTGACCCTGGTGTCCCGCCGGACGAAGGTCCCGTCGGGGAGTACGTCGTCCTCCAGGCAGAACTTGGAGTCGAACTGCACCGGCGGGTAGAGCCGCATGCTCTCGTAGAGCGCCGCGTGCACGTAGTGCATCCCCCTCAGCTGGTCGTAGCTCGAGACCTTGCGATCGCCGCCGCCGACGCTCATGACGTGAGATATCTCGTTGAGCATGGCGACGCGGACCGACGGATGTTTTGACAGCAGCAGGAAGAAGCTGGTCAGGCCAGAGGCGACTGTGTCGCGGCCGGCGAGAAGGAAGCTGATGACGATGTCGCGGAGGTACCTGTCGTCGTCGACGGAGACCATGAATCGGGAGAGGAGGTCGTGGCCGGAGGAGAATCCCAGCGTCCTCCGCTTTCGTATCACCTCCTCCGCCAGCACATTGACCATCCGGATGGCCCGCCCGAGCTCCCTTTCCGAGCCCAAATTGAGCAGGCGCTTGAGCTTCCACACCACCGGTGCCGCCACCGTCGCCCTCCTAGCCGACAGCCGCGAGGCCGTGTCGAAGGCTGCGGCGAACTCCGAGACGGGCAGCGAGAGCTCGAGGCACCCGGGGTCGAGCCCGAACGATATCTTGCAGATGTTGTCGAACGCGAACCGCCGGAACACGTCCTGAAGGTCCAGGATTTGCCCTCCGCCGGCGTCGGAGACGGAGGCCAGGAGGGGGAGGAGGCGGTCTCGGATCTCGTCGGAGACGATGGAGAAGGCGTATGATCGGACGGCGACGCTGCCGAGCTCGAGGCTGGCCATCTTGCGCTGGAACCGCCAGTGCTCGCCGTCGACGTTGAAGATGCCGCGGCCGAGGAGGTCGCCGAGGATGGCGGAGAAGGGCTTGCCCTTGGGGAAGTTGTCGAACCGGGTCCGGATCATGTACTCGACGTTGTCGGGGTTGGCGGTGATAGTGTTGCCGAGCACGTGGACGTGGATCGTCCCGGTCGGCGACGACCGGAGGAGGTGGGCGTACCAGTCGCACAGGTTGTCGAACTCGGCGGTCCACGTCGACGCCAGGTATGCCTCGCACACGTGGCAGTTGCACCAGGGCCGTGACCTCAGCAGCAGGAGCAAGAGGGAGAAGACGAGGAAGCTGGAGGAGAAGGCGAAGAAGAAGAAAGAAAGGTAGCTCTGGAGCCACGGGACGAGACCCTCTGCTGATTCCATTCTCTCTCCTCTCTCTCTCTCCTCTCTCTCTCTCTCTCTCTCTAGTCTGGGGGGGGTGAGAGGATTAATTACACATGGGCAGGGAAAGGGGAAAAGATGGTGGTCGCCCTTTTATAGTGGAACCGCGCGTCGACTCTGGCGTTACTGTAGCGGAACCACTCCCACGGCCCGCCAGCTTTTGACAGCGACAAACGGTGGGGGCGGAAGGGAGGTAGAGAGAGAGAGAGAGAGAGGAGAGAGAGAAAAGGGCCACCGGACACATGAATTTGGGCACGGGTACCTCGTGCGCTAAAAGAGTACTGACATATTCCTCGTCGTCGACATCAAAGACCATCTGCAAGTATTCTGGCTTTTTACTTCGGCGTAGATGTCCGATTTTTCTAGGTTCTAGACCTCTTACTTCGGATGGCACCACGAGCATCGTGGCCAACCGCTGTCCATGCATTGCCTTGAGGAGAACGATTTCTTTTTGAGAATTTTTATTCAGACCCCCACAAACCTGTAATTACCAACGCCCCCTGTTATTATCTCAATAACTTATTCAGAGTTTTTTAAATATCTATTATATCTTTATTTTGTATCGTTATCCTAACTAAAACCTAACTTAAATACAGAACCCTTTGAATATAGAGTATCGGTTGCTATTTAAGAATGAACCATCAGTGGTGACTGTAACGTCATCGGCAACGACAACAATAACGGGGCTCGACGATCGGATTTCTCTATAGGAGATCTAACCCCTTTACCAATGGAAAAAGAAGAGGAGTCAACATCCTTACCGGGTGTATTTAAAAGGGGTGTGCTATAGAGGGCGTATAAATATAATTGGGGTATAGTCAAGAGGGTGGGTGTTTAATTGGGGTATAATCAAGGTGAGACCGTCCATTTAACTGGGGTATATTTATGGTGGGGTGTAAGGGAGAAGAGTAATTTTGTAATAGGAATGGGGTATGATTAAAAAAAAAAAAAAAGGGTATGTCCAAAGGTTTGTTGAAAATGGGAACTAAGTACAGATTTTTGGGGTATAAATAAAATTATTATTATTATTTTTGTTAATTTTGACTTTTACCCCTAAGTTTATTACAGTATTTGAGTAACACTCCCCACTTGTTTAAAAATTTGCTTACACCCTTATTACGTGTGTGTGCGAGCCGTCTAGGGATGACACGGTGTGGTTTAAAATCGAAAACCACGGTAAACCGCACCGCATAGTGCAGTTTTGGTTTCTCAAACTATAAAACTGTCGTTGTGCAGTGCGGTCTCGGTTTTCGGTTTTGATGTAGCGGTGCGGTTTTGATTTTAACAAAAACCGCATAAAACCGTACCATTTAGGCCTTTATAATGATAAACCGTGGTGCACCGTACCGCATGGTGCGGTTTTGGTTTTACATAAAGGTAAACTGTGACATGCGGTATGGGTTTGGTGTGGCAGTTCGATGTTGCGGTGCGGTTTTGGTTTTGCCCAAAACCGCACCGAAACCACACTTTTCAATCCCTAGAGTCTTCTATGGGCGTTAGGCGAATTAAGCTGGTCTAATTTCGATATTACCCTTTGAGCTTGCTTACCACATATGTGGCTTTATGTGGTTCTTTATTTGACTTTCACCCCCAACTACTCACTATTTGAGTTCCGTTGATGAACACTGGAGGTTGTCTTGAAGCTTTCAAGCTCGATTGAAACCTGGTGTTAAAGATTTTGACATGATTCGAAGTCGTCATTGAAGCGCCCTCCCTCATCTATTGAAGGTACTTGTATGCCATGTTGATTTGCGGGATTTCTCATAGAACTGTTAAATTTAGGACTTTTTGGCTGAAAATAAACCAACTAGTATGACCTCTTGACTTGTGGCATTTTGCATAGACCTGCTAGATTAATTGTTTGTTAATGATGGTTTATATAAGGATAATTTTGTGCTTCTACCCAGGTTTGTAGGATTTTGCATAGAATTATTAGCTAACTTTACGGCATTTTTGCTGAAAACATACTTGTATAACTTCTTGATTTATGAGATTTTGCATAGAACTATTAGATTTAGGGCATTTTTTCTGAAAATCTACTTTTATAACCTCTTGATTTATGAGATTTTGCATAGAATTATTAGATTTAAGACATTTTGGTTGAAAAGCTAATTGTATAACCTCTTGTTTTATGAGATTTTCATAAAACTTTTAAATTTAGGATATTTTGACAGAAAGTATATTTGTTTTTCTTTTGTGGATAAGCCCAAACTTAATTGCTTGTAAAGGATAAAACCCTATAGAGTTGTATCCTACTTGATTTGTGGAATTTTGCATATAACTCTTAGATTTATAACATTTTTGACTGAAAACCTATTTGTATTTCCTCTCATATTTGGATAAAGCCTAATTTAATTTGCATCTTGGTTAACATCTTGTAATATTATTGTTATTTTTGTAAGGTTAGGACTAAAGAAGATTAAAAGAACTAGATATCGGAGTTTGCGACGGAAACGATCTAAAACTACAGATTGGGTCATATGTTTTCTAGTAGAAGGTGATCTATATGACTTTTAAAATTTAAAGCACATTCAAACAACCTATGGATTATCAAGAGAACACCGCTTAGAATTTATGGACACAAGTAAAATAGATCGTCGAAGAAGATGAGGTCTTTCTTCTTGGCTCAGAATAAATCTAAAACGATTCCTTTAGACTACTTACGTACCCTTTTATGAGAAATCAAGCCGCACGTAGTTCCCTCCTTCCATAATGCGCGCTCTACTTTCCCTATTAAGTCCTCAAAGGTCGAGAGCAAGGAGGTGCTTTCCAAAACTCGGTTTCTTTATGAGACCATGTGGATGGCCATTAGTTGGTCATTAGGTGCAATTCTAGTTTGCCTTGGTTCTACTAGAGAAAGTCACACTTATATCTAACTAGGTTGGCTTCAATTCAACTCTAGATAGTATGTTATGGCTACTCCCAGTCCAACTAGAAAACCATTAAAGAAAATATAATTAATTAACTAATTTATTATTTATCAATATCTACTATAAAAAATTATGATAATGCCCTTACTTATAGGGGACATCTTCTTAATTCAACAGGATTATGACTATAGAGGGACAGAGAGCCCTGTACTTCTACTCTACTTCTACTAGAACATTTATGACTCCTACATTTTAGAAAATCCATCAAAGTCCATTAGATAGATACTGATGGTTACCCCTAAATTGTAGGAATGCTTACCTAGTCAACTAGGAGGCTCCAGACTAATGAAATTTCTAGATAAAGTCAACTTAGTCCAATTTGACACTTATAACAACCCCTAGAAAATAGGCGGGTTAACTTAGTTAACTCAATCATGATCTAATGATCATAGTTTTACTATAGATCATATATGATTGACTTTAATACTTATTCATTAGTTCACTTATTAACTCACTCAAGTGGATCACCTGCACCGTGATGCCAAACTAGGATATACTAGATAAACTAGGATCTATATTAAATTGAGTATATAGAAGGATAAATTAGGAATCATAATCTCATTAAGAAATCTAACTAGTATGACACATAATCTAGGTAACCATAGGGATCCTAGTCACTATAGGTGGACCCCATGAATAGGAATCCAACTTACACTAAGATTAGGATTTCTTCAACCAATAGAAAGTGACTTCGAATCTTATGGGACTCCAGTAACTTGGTATAATTAGATAATGGACATGTCATCTAATTAACTACTTCTTGAACCACCATCAAGCTATAGTTACACTCCAATGTCACACTAATTACAAGAGTGCCCTTCCCTATTATGTTGAACCAAAATCCTTACTACTTCTAGTATCGTTTATGCTATCTAAGATCTAAGATTGTCCTTCTTAGTATCCCTCACTCACTTGAGTTCCAACTTTATCACTATCTTATCTTTGGATTTACCTGGCTAAACATAGTAATCTACTAAACTTCCATGGAGGTTGCTCAAGGAGACACCTAGTCCCCTATGGAAAGTGAGGAATTCTCATAATATAGTTGTGTTTTTCAGTATCCAACACAAGGCACCCAATCTACCCAGCTTGGGTCTCACAATAGGCCTCGTTGAGTGGTAGGTCAAAGTGGCAAGTATCGAACCCATAGTCCATAGGACATCTTGGGATCGAACCCATAGTCCATAGGACATCTTGGGATCTAGGGTAGCCAACTTGCAATAGAAGGACCATAGTCTAGGGTGACAGTATTATATACAAGATCATCTCTCTCGATTTCATTCAGTATTAATGTGTCTCTTGATGAAAAACACACTAATATTCCTAACTTAGATTTAATTAATCCAATAATCGAGATAAAGTATCTCTCTGTAAAGAGAAAGCCATGGTGTTACAACATTTGTTGATCGAGTGTCCAATCTGATTACCGACTATGAAACTTTTTAGATATATTAATCAATACACTCAAACCTCTCATGTATTGATCTCATCAATACACTAGAGTCACCTACAGCACACATCCGAGGACTAGTGGTTTTGTACATATCATATATAGGGGTAGAGTTATATATGATAGGTGCAAAATGTTTTACTTATCTTTATCCTAATATCAATTATTATGAATTGCTATATAGAACATAACAAATTCCAATAAAGATATCTTGCTCTAATGTTAAAAATTTGAGAAATTATTATGAGGATAGTTGGAGGTATTCCAAGAAAGATATAAAAAAGATTATATTATAAGGATGATAAATTTTTAGATACTAGGGATATTGATGGTGATGTGATTTGTTATATGGACTTGATAGATTGTGTAACATTCACCCCAAACACACAATATATTATCCGCTTTGCTTGTGTCTGCACGAGGACTTCCTAGGAGGGTTACCCATCCTAGTACTACTCTTGCCCGAGCATGCTTAACTACATAGTTCTTACGAAATCCATAGTGGCACATAATTTTAAAATATGTCTTCTATGTTTAGGAGGGAAAATTATATAAGTAGCTCAGGATCTCCTTCTCTCCAGGCGATGTGGAGCTAACTCGTGGCATTGTACACCTCACCTTACCAATACAAACAAAGATCGAGCTTTTTGGCCCTCTCTCCCCTGAGTTAGGATTTTCATTTCTCCCCTCTTGGCCACTCTAGACACCGTCGGCGGCTCCAAGGAGGCTAGGAATGCGAATTTGCTAGCGTCTTGGGGGTCGATCTATCCCCTCTCCCGCATCCATGTACATAGGGGCTCCCCATCTACTCTGCATTTTGTGATCGGACTTCCGGCGACGCACAGCTTCTTCCTATTCGGATCGGCGTCCCAAGCACTCGGATCGGGGGCATACCAGCCGGGTTGCATATGTGGTCGTGTTTTTGGACCCTGGTCGGCGGTTCTACAGTGGGATTTTCCAGGCCCCTTCTAATCGGTGGGTTCCCGGTGGTTCGAGTGGTGGCGAGTCGTGGTTCCTGGTGGGTTCGAGGTGGGTGTGGCACTCCTTCTCTGTCGAGTTGATGAAGGTTTCTAGTTTGCTGGCTGGATTTTTTATTTTTTTATTTTTCTCCTTTCCAGTTGTAGATCTAGTGGGTTGTTTTTGTTTTTTTTTTCTCTATCGGAGTCCGACGAGTTGGTCATGGTGTTCTTTGCCCGCTGGCGGGAGTTGGTGTTGGAGGTGCTTGTGTTCCCCATTGCCGCTAGAGTGGCGTGTTGGTGTGTTGCTCGATGTAGCATCTCTCCGCTGGTGAGTAGCTTCAATTGTGGGGGTTTTTCTGGTTTCGTCTATAGTGGCGGTGGTCTCCACCGGGTGGTGGTTGTACTATGCTTGCGCCGGCATGTGGCACCTCCTGGAGCTCCGGTTGTGAACTCCCCCCTTTGCAATACCAAAAAAAAAAAATTTCAAAAAGTGTTCAAGTAGCAAAAAGTTCAAGAAGATACCATTCATTCAATTCCACAATAATGTGTTCATTCATTTGATCCTAATTTTTTCCATACACTCAAAAACATCATTTACACTCTCTTCTAGGATAATCATAACATTATTGGGTCCTACCACATCTATGTCACTCCCTTCTAGGTTGATATTAACATTATTGGGTCCCACCTCATCTTTGTTATCTATCCTTATGTTGGCTCCAATAGCTTCCTTGTCCCACCTCCCCCCCCCCCCCCCCCTTTATTGTTGTTGCCTCATCTCATTACTTGAAACCCTCCCACCCTATTAGCTTGGATCTAAGAAATTATCTACCTAAACTATTGGGTTTCTTGGAGGTAAGTATCTTTATTTTTACCATGCAGTTAGGTCTAACACAGGGGTAATTTTTCCATGGGCACTTACTCTTCTAATTGTCAGGTTGGCCACAACCAAAGCAGAAACCTTTAGAACTAGAACTAGCTTGAGTTATTGCATCTTCTATCCATTGAAATGCTTCACATTGTTGGCATGGCAAAAAATCTTCCATAGCTGTGTGCTCTCTTTGAAGTTAAAAGACTACGTATGCCTCAACAACCTTGACTTGTGCACGGGACGTCCCTCCGTGGGCATTGAGCATGCTCCTGATGTGCATCTTGGCTACATGTATGACATAATTTCGATCTGTAACAGTCAAAGAACAAACATTAGACTGTTGCGATGGTCATGCCTCACACGGGGTCGTCCTATATCGGTAATAGGAGTGGGTGATGAACTGCGTATATACCCGCCTTGGACCTCACCTTACAAGTCAGTTTTGTGAGGCGAAAGGTATCCAGTGAGATATGAGAGAGAGAGAGAGAGATGCTATAGTGCGGCATGCGGTAAGTGCAGCATCGCACTGCTGCCGTCTGATGCACCACTACGTGCATGCGATGCGCGCAGCGCGTGAATAAGACGGCTGCAGTGCGGT
The DNA here is from genome assembly GCA_947650365.1 of Chamaelirium japonicum. Classification (NCBI taxonomy): domain Eukaryota; kingdom Viridiplantae; phylum Streptophyta; class Magnoliopsida; order Liliales; family Melanthiaceae; genus Chamaelirium; species Chamaelirium japonicum. The sequence continues at coordinate 1,859,468 of CANTAL010000011.1, forward strand.
GCCGCACTTACCGCATGCCGCAGCATAGCATGCCCCTATAAATATATATATATATATATATATATATATATATATATATATATATATATATATATATATATATATATAGGGGGATGCTAGAATGCGGCATGCGGTACGTGCGGCATCACACCACAGCCGTCTGATGCACCCGCTGCGAGCATCGCATGCACGCAGCGGTGCATCAGACGGCTAGCGTGCAATCCCGCACTTACCGCATGCCGCAGCATAGCATGCCCCTATATATATATATATATATATTATATATATATATATATATATATATATATATATATATATATATATATATATATATATATATATATATATATATATATATATATATATATATAGGGGCATGCTATAATGCGGCATGCGGTAAGTGCGGCACCACATAGTAGCCGTCTGATGCATCGCTGCGTGCATCGCATGCATATATATATATATATATATATATAAATATATATATATATATATATATATATATATATATATATATATATATATATATATATATATATATATATATATATATATATATATGGGTCGGGATCGAATGACCCAGTAAATTTTGACCCAGCAATAACCCAGCACCCTTTGATGCACCTAGAGGTTTTAGAATGGGCTGATTTTTTGTAGACATGTTGTCTATGGTATGTTGATCATCCTCACAAAAAATCAGCCCATTCTAAAACCTTTATGTGCATCAAATGCGCTCTATAAATCAACGGTTTTTTACTATCAATTTTAACCGTTGATTTGAAGAGCGCATTTGATGCAACTAGAGGTTTTAGAATGGGCTGATTTTTTGTGAGGATGATCAACATACCATAGACAATATGTCTACAAAAAATCAGCCCATTCTAAAACCTCTAGGTGCATCAAAGGGTGCTGGGTTATTTGCTGGGTCAAAATTTGATAGGTCATCCGATCCTGACCCTATATATATATATATATATATATATATATATATATATATATATATAATATATATATATATATATATATATATATATATATATATATATATATATATATATATATATATATATATATATATATATATATATATATATATATATATATATATATATATAGGGAGGGATACTCTTACTCATGGCCTGTTACTCATATAGTTACCTATGATCCGCACCGTCCATTAGATCCCGATGTACGGTTCCGATTAGATGGGGAGTTAAAGCAATGGTGTCCGCATTAAATGCGTGTATTAAAATCTCGTATTAAAAGCCCACATTTAATGCGGACACCATTGCTTTAACTCCCCTCCGGTGCAGCACCCTGGCAGCCATCCCCTCCAGCTCCGGCACAGCACCCTGACCGCCCCTCCCCTCCGGCGCAGCACCCCGGCAGCCCCGACCACGATTCAAATCGACGGTGAATCGCACTCGACAGAGTCGGAGGGGAAGGGCTGGTACGATCAGCGCCGGAGCCGGAGGGGGTCGGGAATGGCATGATCGGCGCCAGAGTCGGAGGGAAGGGGGGTCGGGGTTGATGTGATCGGCACCGAGGCTCCGATCGGGGTCGGGAGAGGGGGGGGTCGGGGGCTGCTGTTTACAGTTTGAGAGAGAGAGATAGAGAGAGAGGCAGGGATACTCTCAGCCCTCCATCGAATGGGAACGGACGACCCGGATCATTAGTAACCTTTATTAGTAAGAGCCAATTAGTGAGAGTATCCCTCCCCATATATATATATATATATATATATATATATATATATATATATATATATATATATATATATATATATATATATATATATATATATATATATATATATATATATATATATATATATATATATATATATATATATATATATATATATATATATATATATATATATATATATATATATATATATATATAGGTGTGTTACGTTACGCAGTGCGCTGTCCCCCGAAAGTGCGCTGCGAACCCCCGGCCGTCCGATCGGCATGAATCAAACGGCATAAATCCTTTCCGCCTCAGTTAAAAGGTGTAGCCGTTCGATTGAACAGATGATATCCATGGGAAACAATCAAATAGGACAAAAAATCTTCGATCACAGTAACTATGATTTTTTGTCCTATTCAAATTGTTTCCCATGGATCTCATCCGTTCGATCATTCGATCGAACGGCTACACCTTTTAACCGGGGCAGAAAGGATTTGTGCAGTTCGATCAGATGATCGAACAAATGATATCCGTGGGAAACAATCGAATAGGACAAAGTAATCAGGATTTTTTGTCCTATTCGATTGTTTCCCACGGATCTCATTCGTTCGATCATTCGATCGAACGGCTACACCTTTTAACCGGGGCGAAAAGGCTTTGTGCCGTTCGATTCACGTCGATCGGATGGCCGGGGGTTCATAGCGCACGTTCAGGGAGGGGCAGCGCACAATGCAACGTAACACGCCTCTATATATATATATATATATATATATATATATATATATATATATATATATATATATATATATATATATATATATATATATATATATATATATATATATATATATATATATATATATATATATATATATATAGAGAGAGAGAGAGAGAGAGAGAGAGAGAGAAAGAGAAAGAGAGAAACAAGATGCTACCTTCGAAAGTAGTGTTATTCGCTGCTTGGAAATGTCGTCGGTGATTATCAAAGCTATGAACGATAATAAAGGTCATCCGAACTCACAATCGGGAGGTGCTAGAAGTTACCGGAGCTGGTCCCCGGTTGCGGATGTCGTCGAATGTCACCCAATGAGGTGAGGTGATGAATAGATGACTCACAATGGAATTTGTTCTTCCTTGCTCGGACCAATCCAATGGTTGAATATACTAGAACACCCGTCCTCACAAGGATAATAAGAAAACCATTTTTTGAAAGGGAAGTATTACTCGACTGTTTGAGGGCATCATTTCTAAAAGGAGGGAGACAACTCCCTAAACTCTTCTAAGAGTTTTATGCTCATAGAAATACGAGACTCGAGCCCAGAAGGCAAGTCATTCCTTGCGTCACTCAGAATTAGTCATAAGAGGCTCCTCGCACATATTATTTTATAATTAAGATTAACAAAAGCAGATGGTATCTCTGAGCCAAAATAATACACCACTAGAAGCAAAGTTCTATTTATTGATCATCGATCTTTACACCTTATCCATGGAATACATTTACAATATCCTCCTGGTCTAAATAATACCCGTATTGAAATAAAAGGTTCCGGCTCCAATTCCAGCGCTCCACAACTGCTCCATAGCTTTTAGTTTCCGCTACTTTATCAGCTACATCCGTCCGTCTGATCTACGACCTCAACTCCTTATATCTAAGTTTGTGCCTAATAAAGAAAACGGGCACAAACCCTGAGTCACTTAGAAGACTAAGTGACTTAGTGAGCCACACTAATATCTATCAAAAGAAACTAATAAAAAGAATGAATGGGGCTTTAATCAATGTCATCCTTCATTGTTCAACCTAAATCAAATCATTCCTCTATACCAACATATCTCAAGTTATATTATACATCTAATTATCTTTTGACATAAATTATATTATTTTCGGCTAATATCAATTTTTTATTTTATCTTGGATAATATCATACCTCTAATGCTTTTAATGTTAAAAGAATATCATTATTCGAATAATATCGAATCTCGTGAAATATCATCTCTTAAAAAATATTGAGTATTGACTTGTCCTAAAACCTTTATTAGTGTCGTTAACATTGTCACTACTCATCATGATCTAGTATTGGCTTCTACAACCGAAACCTATTATAGAATAATTATCACAACAGTAACCACTAGTCTTAGAGTAATTAAAGAGATCACCACAACCAACGACTCATTTGAACCATGGTCAGATTTTTCATTAGACATCCACACTAACCATATCGGTCCAGCGCATCCATGTCAATCTCATCTCTATATCTGGTATTACGAGTTAGACGATGATTATGGTATCCCTATTTGCCTAAACTAGGGCTATAACCTAGAATGATCTAGCATAGGTTTCTAAAAATGAAGCTTATCAGAGAACTAATTTCATAACTTTAACCACTAGTCTTAGGGTACTCAAAGGAGACCATCACTTTCCAAAGACTCATCCGAACAATGATCAGATTTTTTCACAAGTCATCCACCCCAACCATACCGATCCGGCGCATCCATGTCAATCTCATCTTTACGTCCAGTATTACAAGTTAAACGACAATCATGGTGTCTCTATGTCCCTTAAACTGGGGCTATCATAATAACTCCAACAGCTATTCTAGGGTACTATATCATAACTCAAACAGCTAGTTTAGGGTACTCATAAGAGACCTCCACTACCCAACAACTCATCCAAATAATAGTCAGATTTTCTTACAAGTCTAATCGTCAACCAAACAGGTCCGACGCTGCCTTTGTACATCTCAACCCTACACCAAGACAATGTCAAGAGTTAGATGACGATTGTGGTGTCACCATTTCCCCTAAACTAGGGTCTGGACCCCAAATACATATTTAAGTGTTTGAGGTGGCCAATATAGAGACTAGGGAATGGCCCTACCTCTAAACTATCATATGAGCCTAAGCTATATCAATTCCTAATTTTATATGGTAGGTTTTGCCCTCGTATGCGGTGACTTGATCACCAATTACGTGCGATATGGGTTTACACCCGTCCATACGCGGTCATCACCTCGCTTTCCATATGCTTAGTTATGACCTACTATATTATAAAACAACTCATACCCTATCAGCACCAGTCATAGACTCAAGACAAACACCAAACCCAAGAGTCTGATCACCAATTGTGGCATAGTCACTCAATACGAATTCAATTATACATATAATGTAATACTACACATGATGCTCGCATAACTTTGCACTACCTTCGATAAACATATGATATGTCCTTCCAACCCGCCCCGGACAGGAGATACGCCCCCTAACTATGTCAGGTATTGCACTAACCACCCTAAGTTATTTCTATCCTATCAAATATTTATTCTACTCCTAATACACTCCCGTGACCATACAATACATCTTCTATTCAACTCTCCTACATTACCTGTGTGACTATGCATCGCTATCGATAAGCAGGGAAAGCATCACCACAACCAAAAAAATGACAAAAGACATGGCTCCTACTTAACCACGATATAATATATCGCTCATAATGTATAGGCGATACGATATCCTTTAACCAAAACATAGTAGAGGATGTATGCTTTACAGATTATGGAGGTGCCTTAATTCTAACTATTTATTATATATAAAAAGTCTTTAAGATGCTAAGCACCACTATTTTAGGGTACCTGTAAGGAACCACCACCATACAAAAGACTCATCCCTGTCTAAAGGGCCACGAAGACCTCCTGAGTCAAATGCACAAATTGTACAAATCCAAATATAACCAAGTCTATCATCACACTACACAATAAGCAATATAGTGAGTTAGACTTAACTGAACCAAAGTGGGGTCACTGCTTCCCCATAAATTAGGGCTAACAACCGAATCACCTATATAGATGTCCCAAAAGGTCTAAATGAAAATTAGAAACTAACCCTAACTTTGGTGAACTTAGATGGGTTCAAGGGGTTAGCTCAATATAAACTAGAAAAATGGGCAGAGCTTCTGCCTCCTTTCCAGCATATTGAAACATTCCATGGCCCGAAGGTTGTTCCTCGGCTGTGATCAAGCCACACCTATCCTTAGAACCTACAAAGTGTCACACACTCCAAGAGAGTGGGATATCAACTTTAGATAGACCAGGGACTCAACTCAACAGAAGGTAGAAAAATGGGCAGCGCTTCTGCCCTCTTTTCTGGATATTAAAGTGGTCACCGGTTCAAAGGTCAGTCATCGATTATGGTCAAGTCACACATGTCCTTATAATCTATAGGATTATCCTTATATTAGGGTTACGTGGTGGGTTCAACCGTCACAAGCGATGGTATGACCATCTAATCTAATGTCTACCCAACCGTCAACTATTACTAATAAAAGTCATCTTTTAAATGTCAACTATGAATAATAAAACTCAACTTTGAATAGTAATAATCAATTATAAATAGTAAAATTCAAATCTATAGGTCAACTATAAATAGTAAAAATCAACTATGAATAGTAGAAGTCAACCTTACTGGTCAACTATGAATAATAAAAGTCAATCTTAGATTAATTATGAATAGTAAAATCAACCTTATAGGTCAATTATAAATAGTAAACCACTCCTATTCATTTCGATATAATTCAGAAGATCAAAAAGGTAGAAAGCATATAAACACTCAAGAACATCAAGAAAATATTATGAACATAAAAAGACTGAGCTATTCATTCATTTCGGACTAGATTTAGGACTCTAATCAATTTGTGATATGAAGGAACATTGTATCCCTGCTAATTTGACATAACTTTGATTTACAAAAAAAAACTACATTTGAACAAGTTGGTAGTACAAATTTTTTCAGAATTATGGACTACTGGCAGTAAGTCTTAAACACTGAGATGATTCTCTATTTCGAGTTTGATCTAGAACTCTAAATCTTTTTCACCATAAATGAAGATTGTAGATCTATAAGTCATTAAAAACTTTCATGTTAAGCAAATATCTATTTAAGTATTCAGTGTATAAAATGGATTACAAGTTAACCTGCTACGTAAATAATTTGCAGCAAATATAATCTTTTATATAAAATCACTTATTAAGGTATATAAATGCACTCAAAACCTTATGATCCTCAAAATAAAGTTTCTCCAGATTAAACCTTCTACAACTTTTATTTTACTCAAATTTTATTTTGATTATATCTTAAATATTTAATCTATGACTGAATCAAAATATGTTTGGTAGTGGCAACAAGCTAGATTTTGGGTTTTAAACCCCAAGATCAAACTTTGTTTCTACCCAACGAGCTAAAAACCTTAGATCTAGAAACCTAGGACCTATGAGAGCCTTAGAACTCTATATGTGTAGCTTACCTTTAGGGACTAGATGAAGTTGTACAAAAAACTTTGGCCCTTCTCTTTTCTTCTTCTTCTTCTTCTTCTTCTTCTTCTCTTTTCTTGCAAATAAAACTAGTGAGCTTCCCTCACTAATTTATGGATGGGATTAGGGTTTTTGGGGAGGGAGAGGGCTTTTAAGGGATTGATATGATCAGCTAAGAAAAAGGGAGAAGATGGATTGGATAAAGAATGAAGGGATAAGGGAGGATGAGTAAAACAAAAGGTTTTTGTCTCCTTTGAAAATGCCAACTACAACCTCCTTCCTTGACTTCTTTGCCTCCACCATGTGAGAAACACAAAGAGGGGATGGGATGATGTCATGTAGGACCCACCTTGATAATCATCCAAAGCTATTTGGATTAGGATTAATGTTAAACACGTTTATGACCTAATTAACCTAGTTTAGTAAACTAGATAAAGTAACTAACCCCGAATTATGGTTTAGTACTAAAAACCCAAAAAATATACATAACCCCAAAACATCCATTTTTAATTACTTTTAGGTCAAAAATATATTTTTCTAAAATTACAAAAAGATCTTTTCTTTTCAGAAATGACTGTTTTACCCTTCATGGGCGAAAGGGGCCCTATCTTCCTGTATGCTAGCCCGGACCCCGAACGAAGTGAAAACGCATCCGGGGGAGATATTTCTACCCCCTACTCAATACAAAAGCATTCCTGAAAGACTCACATGAATTCCAGGGTTAGGGCTTTACAGCCACGATTGGACGAAAAGTTCATATTTTCCCATGTGCAGTCTTTGCGCACTATCTCCCTGATTCAATCCATGTACACTTACACGTCCTCATAAGTGACATATGATCTCTCATTCAACATTCAACCATAATAAATAATAATATTTTTGAATTATTTAATTATAGAAAAAACCATGTCTTTACAGGTTGTCTCGACCGGATGTAGCGTAAGGGGACGGCTATAATCCACCCAGTCGACATGCATGACAAGCATCAAGCCTTTCTAGTAAAAACAGGCTCCCATACCAACTACTAAATTTCTTCTTTTGTCAGTCAGTCTCTAATCAAAACTGAATGAAGGAGGGTAAAATGTTTATTGACTATAAGAGGGTTAAATGATTTTAAGGTAAATTTCAGGGGTTTGGAAAATATTTCATTTTGAGAGATTTGAAAAAGCACTATCCCTGTGAACGGTTCTATACATCTATAATTGTCAACGTGATGGTGTAATTTATAAAAAAAAAAAAAAGTTAATGCGTAAGAGGTCCCTAACAACATATTCATCCTGTAAACAGGACCCGCTAAAGTTTCTTTTAGCCTAAGATCCCTGCCTTTTTTAATAAATTCAAAATTATCATTTACTTGCTCTCTTCTCCCATCACTCTCTCGACATGATCACTGTCGGGGAGGAGGGAGGTGGGGCTACTGTTGGAATTGGACCCGCTTATCAGAGTCGCAGCGGAAGCAAAAGATAGATCCGAAGATCATACGATGTATGTTTCATTACAATTAATTTTACAAAACAATCTACATGCAAATATATGATCTTAGCATATGTGCGGACACCCTAGAGGCATACTACGATCTACGGAAGACATGCATGCATCTAGTTAGGTGTTTAGAATCATCATACCTTATGGATCTATTATCCGGAGAGGACGGAATGATGAAGAACCGCACTTGAATCGCAAGGGAAGCTGTCGAATAGCACCTTGTCCTTTGCGAATTGAGGAATCCTTGAAGTCCCGCCTCTGAGTGCAAGGACTACGAGCCGACGGAGGAATTCGTTACGAAGACAATGGCGTGCCGATAGATCTCCTCGTTCTCTTTCTCTCTTCATCCTTCTCCTTCCTTCCTCCTTCTTCCTTTTTCTTCCTCTTTCTTCCTTGGCCGAAACCTCAGAGAGGGAGACAGGGAGAGGGGGTCGGGTATTAGGAGAGGGGGGGGAGCACATAGGCAGGGGCGGACCTACGTTAGGCCCAGGGGGGGCTCAAGCCCCCCCTCACTTTTGGGGGAAAAAAAGCAAGTTACCTTTGCCCCCTTGAAGTTTAGCTCAAAAACACTTAAACCCCCTATAGTGTATTTTGTTCCAAATCACTCCTAAAGTTTGAAATGTTAGCACAATGCCCCTTTGCCAACTACTTAATTTTCCCATTTGGTAATTTTTATCTGATAGAAACTGAATTGAAGGGGGGCAAAATGTAGTTTTTTAAATATAGAGGGGTTAAATGTTTTTGAGCTAAACTTGAGAGAGGGGGGGGGAGTGTAATTTATTCAAAAAACAATGCTAGCCAACTTTTAGTTGCCAACTTCATATGGAGGTGCCCACTCGAAGCTGCTCATTGGCTGAATGTAAATCAGTACTAACATTTGAAATGAGTATCACTATTTAAACAAACTGAGGAACAAATTGTGGGACAACTCCATGAGAATGTCCGATATATGTTCAATAGGGGGATGCCACCAAGTCCACCACCACCTAACGTCACCACCACCACCTAATGTCGCCCACCACCAGCCGCCCCGCCACTCACCACCCCCCGCCATGCCGCCGTCCACCGCCTCACTACAACATGGGCCACCTGTCGCCGTTAGCCACCACCCCCATGACCACCGCCCCGTCGGGCACCACCCGATGTCTGCCGCCCATACTGGCGACCCATGGCTGGCCCTACCGGCCACTAGCCATAACTCGTTGCCTCCATCGATGCTTACCACTAGTCGGACGACACCCATTGCCGTTAGCCACCACCCGTACACGTGGCATCCTTGTAAGGTTCATCCCATGGCCCTTAGTAAATGAGAATCAAGGCATATTTACAGGTTTTTAGGGGTATGTATAAAATTTCCCCAAAAAAAACCCGAGGATTTGGTCTATTATTCACGACTCGAGTAACCTGACCAAGTTGGCTAGTTATAGCCCCAAATTTTTGAAGAACTATGAAGACCAAAATCCTCCTCCACTCGAGGCAAAATTCTAACATGCCTTTTGCTACATGGTCGAATGAAGGGTAGGGACATGGTCACACCGACGACCGAAGCCTCCGACTATAAGGCAACAACTGTAGTTACTTTTTAATAATTATGCCCCCCCTGAGAAAAGATCCTAGGTCCGCCACTGCACATAGGGCCGGCCCCTCCCCCTCTATTCTACATATAGGGCCGGTCTTCTAGTGTCATACGCAAGCTAGGGCCGGCCCTAAAGAGATTAGGATGAGAGGGGGTCGGTTTTAGGGTTTCCAAGTGTCTATCGTGAAGCCTGGACGAAAACGCCTTCACGAAAAGTGAAAAACTGAAAAAGAGATTGAGTGAGATGCGCTACTCGGAATCGAGTTCTGTCAGCGCCTATGAGCTCCTGGAATTATTTTGCTCATTCTAAGATCCATATTCAATATGTTCTGAGCCATATTTTAGTATTTACCAAAATACCCCTACGGCCCCTAACACATGTGAATTAGGTTCTTAGGCTCCGGGCTTGCGCTCCATCGCGCTACTTCGCATTCAACGTATCCAACTAGGTCAGGGAACAATTCCTATACACAACGACAGGGTGGAACCTTCAGGGTTTGGGATCTCTAGCCCCAATCGGATCCCTGATTAACTATTCCGGTGACACAAAAAATTCCGTTAATCAACCTTAATTTGATTAACCCGCGTAGCCACCCAAAGTGCGACGCGAGTTGAACTCTAGTGATCCTAAACTTATATTACTCCCTCGTAACCCTGTTCTCTACTATACTCCGATAATCCTCAGTCCCTTTTATTACTGGTGCCATGATACGACTTGGGCGGTGGGGAGCATCGTCAGATCCCGATCGATCATCTGACTAGGGTTTGATGACTTGTCATCTATAACACCACACACCTTCCGGTGTTATGCCTAGCATCCGGAACGTCGTCAGTCATACTGACAACCACCAGGCCTGGGTTAATTATGTGGACAGATTGACTCATCAAAACACACCCATTCATCACTAGATGTCGAATAACCTGTAGGGATTGCATGCCACCCAAGCGCTAGCCGGGAAACCCAACGTATCGTGGTATTGGACTATGGAAGGTCCGCACACGTTGGCACATCGCACCACACAACTAGTTGGCCCAGTGCGCATGGTCCCTCAGGGTTAAGGACGGATTATCTATAGTAGTAAGATGGTTTATGCACCAGTGTCTGAATCACTGAACTATACACCGTCTTGGTTCATGTTCAATACGATCATCATATTTGGTCAGGTGAATGGGAATCCCACATTCCCGTGGTGGAGACTTCACCACATCATCTACCTGCCAACAACTTATTCTCGGTGAAGCGACCGCCATCACCAAAGCTGTAAACTAGTTCTAGGTCTACACAGAACTGGTCCACTGTGTCTCCCAAGCATGGATCCACCATGCACCTCAGTGGCCTACTGTGTTTCCTAGGGTGCTTTTATTATATGTGTATTAACATATACCAAAGTAGTATTCTAATTAAAGCAATAACCAAAGTCATCTTTATTAATGTTAATACAGAAAATCCACGCTCAGGACACACGAGTTACAACAGCTACGGCTAGTGCATTACACCCTATCTAGTGCGTATGCAAGCTGTAGGGACGGCGGCCCTATATAGGAGCAAGGGAGTAGGGGCCGGCCATGATTGATGAAGCCCTAGCCGCCACCCCCCCCCCCCCTCTTCTCTTCGTTTCCTCTCTTGTCTCCCTCGCGTGTGCACAAGGGTTTGGATGCAGCTCTTCTTTCTCGTGTGATGAATCGAATACGGAAAAGGCTCATCGTATAGAGACACTCAGAGATTCATTGACGAGATGACATGCATCGTGTGAGATCGGGTGAACAAGAAGGTATCTCCCGTAATCTTTTGCTGTCCAGATTTTGCACAGAAGATCAACAATGTTTTTACAATTATACGAGCTATATAACTCTAAATGATCTCGAACCACTTGTAAAAGTTGCATCTCAAAGTCTTCTAACTGCAGTTCAAATTTTAGCCCAATCGAAGTTCGGGACGAAAAGTTATGGCCGTTACACCAAAGCTATATCGAGTAGATTCGAGGCCGTCTCCATCGATAAAGAAGAAATTTATCACGGTGAAAGAATCTACACGGAGGTATGACTTCTAATTTATAGATCTAGCATAGATAGAATATGCATGCATGTTAGATTTTCTCTCACACTAGATCGATGTTAGGGGTTGCGATTTGCTATGCTAGGTTCATACATGCACACGTAGATCATTTCGATAAAAATTTTGATATATAACACACACCGCTCATGATCTTAGGACCTTTCCTTTGCTTCTGCTGTGAGCCTCTATCATGGAATTATTTCCAACATTCCAGGGTTAGAGCTTCACAGCCCCGATCGAATGAAAAGTACATATTTTCTCATGTGCAGTCTCTGCGCGCACTCTCTCCCGAATTCAATTCATGTACACTTACGCCCTCGTAAGTGACATAGGATCTCTCATTCAACATTCAACCATACTAAATAATAATATTTTGAATTATTTAATTATACAAAAAATCATGTCTTTATAGTTGTCCCGGTCGGATGTAGCTTAAGGGGACGGCTACGATCCACCCAGTCCACATGCATGGCAAGCATCAAGCCTTTCTAGTAAAAACAGGCTCCCACACCAACTACTAAATTTCCTCTTTTTTCATTCACTCTCTAATCAAAATTGAATTGAGGAGGGTAAAATGTTTATTAACTATAGGAGGGTTAAGTGATTTTAAGATAAATTTCAGGGGTTTGAAAAATATTCAATTTTGAGAGATTTGAAAAGCACTATCCTGATTAAAGGTTCTAGACATCTATCGTTGTCAATGTGATAGTGTAATTTATCAAAAAAAAAAAACAGGCTAATGTGTGAGAGGTCCCTGACAACATGCTCATCCTGTGAACAGAACCTGCTAAAGTTTCTTTTAGCCTAAGATCCCTACCTTTTTTAATAAATTCAAAATTATCATTTCCCTGCTCTCTTCTCCCACCACTTTCTCGACGTGACCATTGTCAGAGGGAGGGAGGAGATGGGACTCCGGCTAGTGCATCACACCCTATCCCGACGATAGCCCCCGTCAACCGGTGCCGCATCACACCCTATCCCGACGATAGCCCCCGTCAACCGGTGCATCATACCTCAGTCAGACTACAACCACCGCCGGTGAGGAGGAGGTCGGGTTTCGACTAGTGCATCGCACCCCACCCCTACGCCGGTCACTGTCGACCGGTGCATCGCACCCCAACCCGATGTCAACCACCCCCGATGAGGAGGCCGGGAGGAGGTGGGACTCCGGCTGGTGCATCGCACCCCACCCCAACGGTAGCCACCGCCGACCGGCGCATCGCACCCCAGCCCGACAGTAGCCACCGCCGGTGAGGAGGGAGGAGGTGGGATTTGGCGGAGGTGAGCAGATTTGGCCATATTCGGTGTTCACTGGTTCGGAAGCATTACAAAGAAAATTTAAAAACACAGTAGATAATATTTTTGTCAACAAGTTTTCACAGTCCTTTAACTTAATTGGTCTCTTTGTCAGGTACGGCTCACTAACTCCCCTCAAATAAAAAAAAGGCTATTGAGGACGTCATTCATCGGTTTTTTAAGAATTTTTTATACTTTAAATATGAATTTCGCACATTGATCTCACGAAACTATGTTTAATGAATAAATAAGAAGGTGGTGGACGCGTTATCTAGAAGCCTGAAAGGTAGGAAAGCGGCCTATATCGGACAAGTGTGCAGATAAATACGACGATAGATAACTACTCTTATCCAAATCACTTCCCAACTCTTATTTTCTACATTTGCCTTTTCCTGATTGGTTGACAATATATCAACAAGAAGAATAAATAAATAAATAGTCAAGAGGCGTGTGCATATAACAAAAACAAGCTAAGATGGCTACTGTGCCGACTTCTATGGGAGACTTAGTGTTAGGTCCCTAGTAACATATCGGTTTAGTAAGAAGGACAGATAACAAGATGATTTTGCATATGGCTCCTCTCGAAAAGATATGATTTACAGTAGGTCTCCCGTTGGCTTTTTCTTCCCTTCAAATTATAAAATTGTTCCTAATACTGAAATCACAGATGTTACTCTTCACTGTAGTGAAGAGTAGGGGTGGGACTTGGGCGGTCTGACCCGAACCTGACCCGTCCAACCTAAACAATGGACAAACATGGGCAAAGCTGGTTAAAAACTTGGACGGATTTGAACAAAAAAAGATCAACTCGATTTCAATTTGGACGGGTTTGGACACCGATCTTTCCAACCTGAGGAAGTGACACACTAAGGTCGAATGCTTTGGTAGTGTTTTTTATGGAAATCAAAGACTGTCTGTTTGATGTGGATATGGGTTGGACTTTATGTTTCCGTTATGCAAATCAAAGATTTTTTTTTATGAATTCAAAAATATGTTGGCTTTTTTCCATCTATTTATGTGCACAAGCATTTCTAATTATCCATTATTTTGCAAATTGGGCAACCCGAACAACAAGAATGGGCAAACACGGGTTGGGCTTCCAGGGGTTCCCCGGGTTCTACGGGCAAAACAGATTAAGATTTGTGCAAGTCGGGCTGGGCATAACCCTTCAACCCACCCAAAGTCCCACTCCTAGTGAAGAGTAACAATTTGCAAATGTTACTCTTTAGCTTAGAGTATTTTGGAGATTTTTACTCTTTACTATAGTGATTTCACAATAACAATGGTTGCTACAGTGATTTTACGGTAGCAACGAGTAACAATATGCAAAAGTACTATAGCTAAGGGTAACAATGTGCAGATTTTACTCTTTACTTATAGTACTTTGCGGAATGTTACTCTTAGCTATAGTGATTTCACTATAGCAGATATAGTAACTATAACAGTGATTTCACTGTAGCAAAGAGTAACAAACAATATGCAAAATGTTGTAGCAAAGTGTAACACTTGCATATTATTACTCTTTGCTATGTTTAAAGGATTGTAGACCAATTTGCCCTAAATATATCCCCTCCAACCTTAATTTTACTTTTACATTACAAATGGCCACGAGGATTTAAGGTTTAACAGAGGGAAAGATTTGAAGATCAGGCTAAGAGTCAAGCACAATTTACCTCTTATGTGTGCTTTCCGTCGGATGCTTGTGATGCATTTTTGAAAAAAAAAATGTGCCGGCGAAACTGCCAATGGATATTTAGTCATGAGTAATGCTATTTGAACAAGACAATATTCTAACAACTCCACGTGAAGAGGTGAGCTGGCATATCCTGATTGGCAGAACTATGGATGCAAAATTTTGCCAACGTCTAGCATCGGGACCTACTAGCCCTACCTGGGGGTCCACGAAGACGACGATGGGACCCACTAGCCCTGCTGGGGGTCCACGAAGATGATGACAGGACGCACTAGCCCTGCCTGGGGGTCCACGAAGACGACGATGGGCTCCAACAGCCCCGCCTGGATCCAGACGACAGCTGCAGAAACCACCCCGTACCCCGGTTTCTGCTCAAATTCTCAATAAATAGCAGACCTAAGAGTGTTCCAAATCGAATATCTGATTTCTGAATTGGACTTTCGAGAAACCAGAGCTTTGACATCCCTCTCTTTTAAGAAAAGTGATACTCGGCCTGTCGAGGTCACTACCATTCAAGTGTCAGTGAATTCAAGTTGCACCTTATAGCACGGAGACGTAAGATTCGGCTGAATTCCGATATCACATCTTGTGTCAACTCTCAACGGATCACTCTTTTCTCATCTCTCTATCACTTCTAAAACCAAGTCTACAAACCTTTATCCATACCAAAGTTCATCCCAAAATACACCAACGTTCGAACCGACTTTCGAACCAACGGTTCAATCGACTCTCGTCTCGAATCGATTGACTGTTGCGCAGAGTCCTCGGATCAGCACGGGGACCATCCCCCACAGTTTGGCTCCGTCTGTGGGATTGGTCAAAAAGCTCAGTACGCTCGGACGACAACATCAGATCGGTTGAGCAGACAATCGATCTTCAAAGTCATACTTCTCAGCTCCCTCGGTTGAGCAGGCAACTAATTGGACACGAGCGATCTGGTTTCTTCCTCTGCTTTCACTGAATGGCGAAGACAAGATATTAGGATCATCCATAGGGAAGTAACACTCAACGACATCAACCTCGTCCCGAGACTCATTTAATGAGTCAACGGGCTCAACTTCGAGTTACTGCCCACTCGCCCAAAGGCAACGGTTCACTCTGGGAATGGGAGATTGGTCGATCGGTCAATCCCTCCACTACCTTTGCAATCGGTTGGGTAAACCATGCCCACTCTGATGGAAGATCCTCTAACGACTTATCAAGTCTCAGCACTCGACTTCTAGCTGCTGCAGCTAGCAAAGCAGAATGCCACTCTCACTGCTGAGAGAGTCGCTATCAAGAAGGCCGCCTCCGATGCAGGGGTCATTTTTCCTATTTCCCCAACTCTCAACAACGACAAAGCCTATCCGCAACAGCAACCCATTAACTCTGAACCACGAAGGTCATCCCTTGGCCGTGGAATTCAAGAGAGAAGCCATCGGAAGCCAACTCCTTTGGAGGGTCCTCAAATTCAGAGCGTCTGGGAACGCATCGCTTCGCAATCATCTTCGGGACGCAACTGTGTAAAGCAGGCACATGCGGTACCAAATCTTCGAGTTCAGCATCAGATGAGGGAGTCGATGTTGAGAGACCAGGTCTCTCCATCACTAACTCACCATCGAGACTCTCGAGTCGATCTTCCTCATCCTCAGTATCCGGTAGCAATTCAAAGTGAAGGCCCCTCAGCCTTGCCCCTGGACCAATACCAAGGTCAGGGACTTGGTCATAGAGAAGGATACTCTTCGACCAGAACTCTCCATCGAAGCCTATTCTAAGTGCCTTTCCCAAAGAACCGGAGAACTCCAACTCTACCAAAGTTCAACTGCCTCCAAGGACATTCAACTCTTCATATCCTGGCGTTCAAACAAGATTTGACGCTAAATGAGGAAGAGAACAACTTACTTTGTCGCACCTTCGCCGGCAGCCTCGATGAGCCTTTCCTCGATTGGTATCACAACCTTCGCACGGGTTCGGTGACTAAGTTCGGAGCCCTCGCGAACCTCTTCGTCCAGTACTATCGGCTGAATCTCAAACCGGAGAAGAAACTCGATTCACTCTATTGGCTGAGGATGGGAGCTGATGAAACTCTATGTAACTTCATGCGAAGGTTTCGCAATGAGCATGCTGCTCTCTCCGGGTGGCACCTTGACGATGAAGCCATAATGTTGGCATTTCAAAACACTCTCACACTCTCCGCTTCAATCTACACATCTACAATGAATTTATCCGCAATCCACCGCCTTCTCTTGATGCAATGTTCGACCATATCCAACGGGAGATAGAAGTCGAGGATGACCAGATAGCTCGGAAGGGGCGTCAGTCCAGGCGACGACCTGTCAAAAGAGAAACACCAAAGCAGACAGCCAATGCTTATAATGTCGAAGTACCAGAGCCCTCACTAGTCAAGCGACTAAGAGAGGATGGTCACAGATCACCTCCGAGGAGAATAATGTTCACCAATTGGACTCTCCAGATCGAGCAAATTCTAGATCAGATCCAGTATGAAAAATTCCTTCGTCGGCCGAACCCTCTGCAGCCGGACACTAAGCTCACTGCTGACAAATCTGTGTATTATGACTTTCACCGCAGCCACGGTCATCCAACCACTCGATGCTTTCTATTAAAGTATCATTTAGAGGATCTGTTATGTGAAGGCCATCTCCAAGAGTTCGTCAAGAACTGACAAGACCAGCATCCACCTCCTCCTACAAAGGGAAAGGAAACCTATTGGGTCCATACTATCTACGCTCGACGCTCATGTTCTATCGTTGTGTAAGCCAACGTCTACGATATCCACGGGATGATGTACCATTAAACGTTAATTAGGAAAAAAGTTGATCGGCAAGTTCAACGCATCTTTAATGTTTGCTCTGTGATGAACAAAGAAGACAGTTGGGTTGAAAAACCAATCAAGGGCTTGGCGTGGCCTCAATCATCTTCAATGACCTGGACCTTCAGGGAGTGCATACCCCACATTGAGATCCCTTAGTCCTGTGGCTCATCCTCGACGAGAGTACAGTCAACCAAATTCTCATCGACATCGACAGTTCCATAGACATTATGTTCTCATATTGCTTTAAGCGTCTAAGACATAAGTATTCAAGCCTCGACATCGTCCCCACTGTCATCACCAGCTTCAACGGCGAACAGAGCATGACTATGGGAGAGGCTAGGTTCACGCTAGACCTTAGCAAGGAAACTCGAATTTCAGTGAGGTTTGCAGTGGTCGAAGGTACCTACAATTACAAAATCATCCTTGGGTGACCTTTCCTCCACTAAATCAATATCATCTCTTCATCATACCATCAACTCCTCAAATTCGCAGCTAAAGAAGGCATCGTCTGCATTCGGGGTGATTAGCAGTCCGGACATTCTTGCAAAGCCACCGTAGTAAGAATGGATCAGAGTGAGAATCTCGCACCACCCAAGCGCCCAAGGCATGAAGCTGGCCCTTCTACGAGCTAGCAACCAAAGGAGCCCCTACTACTAGAACCTTCGTCTGTTGAGTGGGAGGCTCCACCTTCAATCAAAGAGATCGCCCAAATAAATATCGACGGAGGTGATCTTCTTCGAGAGACATTTATTGGTACCGGTCTTAGCGATGCAGAAGCGCAAGACATAGTATCCTTCCTCAAGTCCAACATTGACGTTTTCGCATAGAGTTTTGAAGACATGCCCAGGATCAATCCGGATGACGCATGTCATCAACTCACCATCAATGAAGGAGCAAGCCAAGTCAAGTACAAGCCTCGAACAATCCGGCCGAAGCGTTTGGCTGAAGTTCAAGAGTAAATCAACAAGTTGCTCATGGTAGGCTTCATTCGTAAAGTAGAGTACCCAACTTAGATCTCCAACATTGTCATTGTCCCAAAGAAGAATAGGAAGATTATGGTCTGCATCGACTTCACCAACCTTAACAAAGCTTATCCCAAAGATCCGTTCCCCATGCCAAGAATAGATAGACTCGTCGACACCACCGCCGGCCACGAGCTTCTATCTTTTATGGATGGATACTCGGGCTATAACGAAATTCCTCTACATCCGGATGATCGGGAGAAAACATGCTTCATAACAGACAGAGGTCTCTACTGTTACAACGTCATGCCCTTCGGCCTCAAGAACGCCGGGTCTACCTATTAGAGGCTAGTCACGAAGATGTTCGAAGAACAAATTGGCTGCAACGTCGAAGTCTTTGTCAACGATTTTCTCACTAAGAGTCATTTTTGAGAGAATTATCTCTCTGATCTTGCTGAGACATTCCAAGTCCTAAGGAGATACCACATGAAGCTGAATCCAGCAAATATGCCTTCAGAGTTCAATCGAGCAAATTCGTAGGTCATCTAGTGACCAAGAGGGGCATCGAAGCAAACCCAAATCAAATTCAAGCAATCACTACACCAATATTGTTTAAAAAGGATGGGTAATGATCGTAGTTTTTCAATATGTCATTTTTTAGTTTGTCATTTTTCAATGCCCGTCGTTTTTTACTACTAAAAAATATAAATTGACCGTCGTTTATTAAAAGACAAATTTTGCCCGTTGTTTATTTATGTAGTTTATTCTTTAAATTGGTGTATTAAATCCTCGAAATGCCATTGCCTTCCAACCTGAAAGAGGTTCAGCGCCTCACAAGGAGGTTGGCGGATATCAACTGATTCATCTCCAAATCCTTAGACAAGTGCAAGCCTCTCTTCGACAAGCTACGCAAAGCGGACACCTCAGGGTGGAACTCAACCTACGAGCAAGTTTTCTAAAGTGTCAAATTCTATCTTGCCCAAGCTCCTATCCTGACGGCACCATTACTGGAAGAACCTCCTTGGCTCTATCTTGCCATCACCAATCAAGCCATCATTGCAGTCTTGGTCTACAGAAAAGAAGGCATCGAACGCCCCATCTACTACATCAGCTATACTCTTCTACCAGCAGAGACTCGCTATTCAAGAATCAAGAACGTTGCTTTGGCCATACTAACAGCATCAAGGCGACTCTGACATTACTTCATCTCGTACTTAGTCACCGTCGTCTCCGAACATACTCTCGAAGGCATCCTCGATAAGGCGGGTCGAGCTGGTCGAATGACCAAGTGGGTAATCAAGATAAGTTCGCTCAGCATTCAATTTGAGCCTTGTATCTCCGTCAAAGGGCAAGCTATCGCCGACTTCCCTATAGAAGATCCCATCGCCTTTGAAGACAATCCTGAGACACATCTCGACGACAACGACGAACCTCATCTCGATCCAGGTCCTAAGACCTTCAATCCGAGCCCTGAGGCTCCATTTACATTATATGCTCGATGAAAGCTCTATACTGATGGGGCTTCAAGCACAATCAGTTCGGGAATTGGGATAGTCCTAATATCCCCCGAACTCAACCATCTTCAAAAAGCTATCCTCCTTAGATTCAACGCTACAAACAACGAAGCCGAGTACAAAGCTCTCATCTCCGGATTGGAGATTGAACAGGCCTTGGGGGTAAATCATCTCACCGTCTATAGTGATTCCCAGTTGGTGATCAGGCATATCAACGGGGATTACATAGCGCGAGGGGAGATGATGCAATACTATCTGGTTCTGGTACAGCATCACAAGTAGTAATTCTATGATATCAAATTCGTTCAAATACTAAGGGTAGAAAATCTAGAAACCGATGCTCTTGCCACCTCGGCCAAGGGCTGTGAGGGTCGGAGATAGCCAACCTTCACTTTCATCTTAGCTGACGGATAATCAGATTGGAGGCAACCAATCCTCAACTTCTTCAGGCATAGCAGAATGCTTGAAGACATCATTCAAGTCAAACGGCTCCAAAGAACACTTTCACTCTATAGCCTTCAAGAAGATCTCTAATTCAAATCATATGGTGGAGTACTTCTCAAATGTGTGGGCCTTGATCAAACAGAAATGATCTTGGCTGATACCTATTCCGGAGCTTGCAGCAACCAATCCAGCAGAAGATCCCTCAAAGTGAAGATCAAACTTCAAGGCTACTATTGGCCAACCATGGCAAGGGACACACGACAGTTCGTTCAGAGGTGCAAGCCCTGTCAATGGCATGCTCGGGCAATCCATCTTCCGGCAGATGAACTCCATCCTCTAATGATTCCTTGGCCTTTTCATCAATAAGGGATGGACTTCTTGGGCCCATTCCCTCCATCTCCAAGTAAGAAGAAATACCTTTTACTAGTGACAGACTACTTTACCAAGTAGGTCGAAGCCGTGCCACTCTTTCAGGAGACTGGCGATGAAGTTATCAAATTCATCAGACAGAATATCTTTTCAAGGTTTGGCACACCATAAGTGCTTATCGTCGACAATGGAGCTCAATTCAACTCAGACGAATTCTGAGAGTTCTGCTTAACCCATGGGATCAAACTCTTCTACTCTATATCGAGATACTCGTAGTGCAATGGTCAAGCCGAAGCCTCTAACAAAGCCATTATTGGCCTACTCAAGAAGATGTTAGGTGACAAGAAGGAATTATGGGACAAAGTTCTTCCACATGTCTTGTGGGGCTATCGAACTACTCCTCGATGATCGACTGGCTTCTTGCCTTTCGTCTAACCTATGGGTCAGAAGCAGTTCTTCCAACGAAAGCTATTTGTCTAACTCTCAAACCCCTTGCGATCGAGGAAGGGGTTAACGATGAACTTTGAATCAATGACCTCGATTCCTCAGAAGAGCTATGCGATCAAGCGGCATTTTGCATTGCCAATTATCAACAGAAGATCAAACATGTGTATAATCAAAAGGTTAGCAAAAGGCAGTTCAATACTGGAAATCTCGTTCTCAGAGCAGTCTTCTCCAATACAAAGGAACATAGCAATAGGAAGCTAGCTCTCAACTG
This sequence comes from Chamaelirium japonicum, assembly GCA_947650365.1. Taxonomy (NCBI): domain Eukaryota; kingdom Viridiplantae; phylum Streptophyta; class Magnoliopsida; order Liliales; family Melanthiaceae; genus Chamaelirium; species Chamaelirium japonicum. The sequence goes on from CANTAL010000011.1 coordinate 1,881,385, forward strand.
GAAAGGACCTTACATTGTTGAATCAACAAGAGGCAAAAGATCCTATCGCCTGATCTCTCCAGAAGAAGATAGACTACCAAGGGCCTGGAATGCCCGACATCTCAAACTATTCTATCCATGATGTAAATTCTGTAATATATAAAGTGTTTGCTTCATTTTCAATTTTGTTTATGCAAAAGTCCTACTCATATTCAAATTACCAAATAAATAGTTAGGATGTTTGTGTTGCGACACAACTTCTAACTGGCAGACAAACAAATAGTTGAGATGTTTGTGTTGCGACACAACTCCTAACTGGCAAAAACAAATAGTTGGATGTTTGTGTTACGACACAACTCCAAATTGGTAGAAACAAATAGTTGAGATGTTTGTGTTGCGAAACAACACCTAACTGGCAGACAAACAAATAGTTGGGATGTTTTGCGTTACGACGCAAACTCCTAATTGGTAGAAACACAAACATTCAAAACATAACAGAGAACCAATCCATTCAATACAAAACAAATCATTCAAAAGTGCAAGGCAGACATCATTCATCATCAAAAGAGAGCTTCATTCAAACATCCAAAAAAGTTTTCTATTCATCATTCAGGAGTACAAGGCACAGAAGAGGAAATACATCAAGCCTTAGCCAGGCTCGGGACCTTAGACTGGTTTCTATTGGAGCCACCAGGAGCTTTGCTCACCCCGGATGCTTTGGAAGATTGGGCGTCTCCACCATGGGCAAGTCTGAGTGCTTGCAAGGCTTTCTTCGCTGTCATCTTGTAGCTCTCCAAGTCAACATTCAACTGTTTGACCTCGAGCTTGTGAGCCTTGGCCGATGACTCGGCAGCAGCCTTCAACTTCTTGATCTCCTCATTATGTTTGAAGGCAAGCTTTTGCATCCGAAAAGTGGTCATTTATCAGGGAATGAAGCTCTTTACTCGCTACAACATATTCGGCCTCCATCTTTTTCCCTATATACTCGATATGGCGGATCATGTGCTGGCTCGAGGACATCTCTGACAGCAGCTTCATCTTCTCCTCCTCAGCCTCTTGCAAACGAGCATTAAACCTTTTGACCTCAGCCATGGACTCCTTCTCGGCCACCTTCTTATGGATCCTGCTGTTTATCCTCAGCAGGGATGCCATCTATAACCAACAAAGATATTAGACAGAGCAAAATGTTAGAGTCAAGACCAGGCAGCTTACCATCACTTCAATCATGTTGGATGACTCTTCAGGAGTCACCTCAGGAAGGTTACACAGTCTTCGAAGCAGTCCGATGGGATAATTGATATCCACCTCTCTCAAGTTCCGCAACAAAGGAAGGGGACTGGAAAGAGCAGCACCTACACTCAGACAAGTCAAGCCACAATCAAGATTTCAAACATTCAAGCGACTACAGAAGACAGACCGAATTTACCTCGACCAGTAGCACCTTCATGTAAAGGCTGGACCGATTCTACTCCCCGTGAGGGTTCCTTCCCCTTGGAGCCTTATTTACCCTTAGGGGCAAGTGTCTTCACAGCCGGTGCTGGGGGCGAGGGAACTCTGGGGGGAGTCCTGTCACCACCTTTGCATTCCCCTTCCTCCGGGACTGCTCTGGAGCAATCTCGACCTCAGGAGGAGTTGAAGCTCCTCCCTCAGCCTTCTTCTTGGCATCCTCTTATAACACTGTTGCTACAAGAGCAGCCGCTTCAACGGCAACTTGGGCGGCGTCGCTCAAGGGGACTAACTTCAAGCTAGCTCCCTCGTCTCCTCCTCTACTGCCCTCCTGTGAGGGAATACCTCCATTGACGTTCTCCGGAGCCACCGAGGCAATCAGGGTAAGGTTGAGAATACTCTCACTACCAGAGTATTTCACCCTAATCCGGGTGGGACGCTTCAGACTTTCAAAGTGATAAACGATCGGTACTTTCTTACCATCATCTATCGTATCCAGTTCATCCTCCAACCGACAAGCCTTTGACTCATCAATTGGAGGCACTTGCCTCACTCCCAGCGGAGTTGGAGGTTAGTCATCTTCACCTCCCATCTCCTCTTCCTCACCCTCGGGTCCTTCCGACCCTTCTTCCTTGTCGCCATCTCCTTCCGCCTCATCCTCTCTCTCCCCTCCTCTTCATCTTCTCTCTCCCCTTCCTCTTCTCTCTCCCCTTCCTCTTCATCCTCTCTCTCTCTCTCCTTCCTCTTCCTCTTCTTCTTCATCCACTTTCTTCTCCTCATCTTCTTTTTTCTCTTCCTCTTCCTTCTTCTTCTCTTCCTTCTTCTTCTTTTCCTCCTTCTTGCTATACTTTGTTGACTTCCCTCTCTTGACATTACCCCGATAGGTGAGGACGATCCTCTCTTCGCCTATAAAGAGACGTCTCTTCTTCCCATGGGACTTCTTCTCAGCCTTGACATATCGGACCAACTTGCCCGATTTCGGATCGTCCTCGTACTCAGAGTATAGAGTGTCATTGTCTTTATACCTTCTAGCCAGCCAATGCAGCAGTTTGGCGTTTCCATGGCGGACAAGGCAGTGGGCGAACTGCTTCCAGGATTTGGTCCCATAGGTCAAATCCAAAAACAGATTGTCAATCGATCCAATCTGCTCAGACGACCAGCAACGATCTCCGCCTGGCCCATACCTCTCAACTTCTTTCTGAACATTACTGTGAGGGGTCTCCGACACCAATAGGGGAGTCCACACCCCAGAGATGAAGATCGGTCAGTCAATATACATATTGTCAGAGGGAATAGTGTCCGTGATAGGGCAAAGAGGCGAAATCTCATACAGATTGAAGAGCGGGTTATCTTTCCTAGATACCCATTGATAATGATAGAAAAAGTAACCAAGTTCGATCCTAGCAAGCTTACCTTCACGGATGCTGGAGTAGCAAGCCCTCAAGTCCTCCTGGTAATCGGTCTCTGCCCTGCAGAAGGTATAGATAATTCTCCAGGCATTTCCCGTTAACAGTCCAGGACAAAGGCCAAAGGTGTTCAACAATCTAGCAGCGAAAGGAGGTAGTGGCAGACGCAGCCCGCAGTTGAGCTGCCCGATGGTGATGATGGTTCGCAGAATCTTCTCCTTACTAGCCACCTCAGCGCATACAGCACTTGTCTATCCCGAAGGTAGCTTGCACACCAGTGAGGGCTGGACGATGGAAAACTTCAGTGAAGAATCCCATTAACCTTTCCTACTTCTCTCGATTCGCATCGGTGGCTTTCTTTCCCATTCCATATTCAAAGACTTCCTCTTCAGCACAAAGACAGACTTGGGGATGTGGGTAGACTTGGCAGGAGCAGCTGCAAATTTGACACCCCTGTGACTCTTGCCAAGGCTGCCCTTCGCCTTACCTTTCCTGGCAATCTTCGGTGAGGAAAGCTCATCGACTGTTTTCCCCTTCTTTGACCCATCCCACTGGGAATGCTTCACCTTCGGGGGGAAGATGTTCTTCGTGCAGCTTGTGGACGCCATCACAATCGATCGCGGAACAGAGCAGAACAAAGCAGAGCAGGTAGAAAGCAGAGAGAAGAGAAGATTCTTTGAAAGCGTGAGGAAGAATGAACCCAAGGCAGAATATATAAGCGCAAAAAGTTTAGGCGGAAAACTCCAAGTGACATTTGGTGGCACTAGATTAACGAACAACTAAACAACATGGCGCGAAACACGAAGGGATTCTAACATTGAAGCGGCATCAAGAAGGTGAAACACCACAACTCAAGACTTCTTCCCGATCGACAGGTAGACGATCGGGTCGACCTTGAACGATCGCTGAAACTTCACTCGATCGACAGGCAGACAATCGAGTAAAACACCAAAGGATCGGGCAAAACACATGTATTTTTGCCCGATCGCCAAAAGTTTCACCGGTCGAAAACACCTGATCGATCAACCTTGACCGATCGGGCGTAGTCAACCAATCGACTGATCTTAAAAGATCACTGAAGACTTCACCCGATCGATAAGCAGGCGATCAAGTGAAAAACCAACGAATCGGGCAAAACACATGTGTTTTTGCCCGAGTGCCAAAAGTTCCACCGATTGAAAACACTCAATCGATCAACCTTGATTGATCGATCGCAGTCAACCAATCGACCGATCTTGAAGAATTGCTGAAGACTTCACCCAATCGACAGGAAGACGATCGAGTGAAAAACCAAAGGATCGGGCAAAACAGATATGTTTTTGCCCGATCACTAAATTTCCACTGATTGAAAACAATCGATTGGTCAACCTTGACCGATCGGTCATAGTCAACCAATCAACCAATCTAGAACGATCATTCAAGACTTCACATAATCGACAGGCAGATGATCGAATGAAAAACCAAAGGATCGGGCAAAACACATGTGTTTTTGCTCGATCGTCAAAAGTTCCACTAGTTGAAAACACCTGATTGGTCAACCTTCACCGATCGATCGTAGACGACCGATCGATCAACCTTGAACGATTGCTGAAGACTTCGCCCGATCAACAGTTAGACGATTTGGTAAAAAATCAAAGGATCGGGTGAAACACATGTGTTTTTGCTCGATCGCTAAATATTCCACTGGTCTAGAACACCCGATCGGTCAACTTTGATCGATCGGTCATAAACGACCAATCAATCGACCTTGAACGATCGCTAAAGACTTCGCCCGATCGACAGGCAGGCGATCGGGTGAAAAATCAAATGATCGGACAAAACACATGTGTTTTTGCCCGATCGATCAAAGTTCCAGCGGTTGAAAACGCCCGATTGGTCAACCTTGATTGAACGGTCACAAACGACCGATCGATTGGCCTTGAACGATCGTTAAAGGCTTCGCCCGATCGATAGGCAGACGATTGGGTGAAAAATCAAAGGATCGAGCAAAACACTTGTGTTTTTGCCCGATCGCCAAAAGTTCCATCGGTTGAAAATGCCCGATCAGTCAAACTTGACTGATCGCTGAAGACTTCATCCGATCGACCGACAGACGGTCGGGTAAATTTCCAAAGGATCGGGCAAAAAATAGGTTTTTTTGCTCAATCGCCTGAAGTTCCACCAATTGAAGACACCCGATCGGTCAAACTTGACTGATCGCTGAAGACTTCATCCGATCGACCGGTAGATGATCGGGTAAATTTCCAAAGGATCATGGAAAAAACAAGTATTTTTGCCCGATCGCCCGAAGTTCCACTGGTTGAAATCACCCGATCAGTCGATATTGACCGATCGGTCGATCTTGACCGATCGGTTACCAGCACCCGATTGGTAGGCCATGACCGATCGGTTGCTAGTGTCCCATCAGCCAGCAACGTTTGATGAAAAATCGATGACACCAACCCTTGGCAGGGGGTTTGGATTTTGCACCTGGATTCCAAGTCAGCCTGATGAGTCTCTAGCTAATTTGGAGGGGGTAACTGTGGGTGCAAAATTTGGCCAACATCTAGCATCGAGACCCACTAGATCTGTCTGGGGGTCCACGAAGACGACGACGTATGGGACCCACTAGCCTTGCCTGGGGGTCCACGAAGCTGACAATGGGACCCACTAGCCCTGACTGGGGGTCCACGAAGACGATGATGGGACTCACTAGCCCTGTCTGGGGGTCCACGAAGACGATGATGGGATCCACCAGCCCCGCCTAGATCCAAACGACAGCTACAGAAACTGCCCCATACCCCGGTTTCTTCTCAAAATCTCTATAAATAGCAGACCCTAGAGCGTTCCACATCGAATATCTGATTTCTGAATAAAACTTTCGAAAAACCAGAGTTCTGACATCCCTCTCTTCTAAGACAAGTGATACTCGGCCTGTCGAGGTCACTACCATTCAAGTGTTAGTGAATTCAGGTTGCACCTTAAAGCACAAAGCATAGGCTTTGGCTGAACTCCGAGATCATATCTTGTGTTAACTCTCAACAGATCTCTCTTTTCTCATCTCTCATCACTTCTAAAACCAAGTCTACAAACCTTCAGCCATAGCAAAGTTCATCCCAAAGACACCAACGCTTGGACCAATAGTTCAATCGACTCTCGACTCAAATCGATTGACTGTTGGGCGGAGTCCTTGGGTCGGCACGGGGACCATCCCCCACAAGAACTATGGGCGAGCCATGGGATGAACCCTAGGGGGATGCCAGCCGATCGGTGGTAGGGCTACAACTCGGGCGGGTTGGGTCAGGTTGGGGGTCAACCCAAGCCCAACCCAAGTACTAAAACTCTCAACCCTAACCCAATCCAACCCAACCCATGCAACCTCCAACCTGAGATGCTCAGCCCAACCAAGTAAAAATTTCCAAACTCAGGCTAGGCTCTGGTTAACTCAAGTTGGTAGGACGGGTTGGGTTGTGCGGGTTCGGGAATACTTATTTTGAAGCATTGTTTAAAATTTTGACCTTTGAAGGTCAAAAACTGGAGAAAAAAAAAAAACTTATACTTACTAACACTACCATATAATTTTTGTTGGTTTTCTACACATGTAATTTACTAGCTCATCAGATAATGTCTTTATTTGATAAGCAAAAAGCAAATAAAAATATGGGATTGAGTGAAACGAATGGCTATGATTGAGACCCCTCAACATATGAGTACTCGGAATGGCCGTGATTGTTACTTATATATCACAGACTGATAGACATACATAAGAACTTGGGTTCAGCTTGGATCTGATTGCCCGATCCTTTAATCCGAGCCCGACCCGAATTCAACTCAGGTTGTGTTTTTTCAACCCTAACCCAACCCAATCTTCAAATACATTAACCCAAACCGTCCCATGACTCAAGTTGGGCTCGTATCCAACCCGACCAAGTTGCAGTCCTAACCGGAGGTGGGCGGCGGCGAGAGGCAAGGTGATGAACAGTGGACGATGGTGGTGGTGGGCGACGGTGGACGATGGCGGCCGAGGTTGCGGCGGCTGGTGGTGGGGCATCCCCTAGGGTTCATCCCATGGCCCATATTAATCCCGCCAATCAGGAGATGCCAGCTCCCTTCACATGGAGTGTTAGTGGATTGTCCATATAATTTTTTATTATTTTTTTACGTGCTATCTATTATATTTTAGTTATAAATATATATTTTCATATCTATTAATATAGAATTGCTAATGTACTATAACATGTTTTATGTTTTCTAATTTTAATTTTTTTTCGGAATTTTGCTCCCTCGTCGAATTTGTTACTATGCTCTTTAGTCATGAGCAGTGAAGAGTCGATTCTCATCTCGGACCGAGTTACGTCATTCTTGCGCATCGGATACGGTGTCCGGCTCTTGACGTGTTGTATTAACATTCCTCGACAGCCAAAAGGCTTTGGCCCCGCGCCCATCCTCCTATAGAATCCTTATCATGTGCGGCTCTTCTCCAACAAGTGGGAGGAGACATTTTGGCCCCATGAGTGCCATTAATTGATGAGGAAAAGTTGCCACTCTTTTTCTGATGGAAAAAATTGTTGATGGGACATTGATTTCCCCAAGGACACCCAGTCAGCCGCCGCCGTGTGGATCCCACCTAGGGTTGGGACTCGGACAGGTATGATCCGAATCCGATCCGTCCAACCCGAACAATAGACAAACATGAGCAAAACTGGTTTAAAATCTGGACAGATTTGGATAAAAAAAGATCAATCCGATTTTAATTTGTATGGATTTGGGCACCGATCTTCCAAACCCGAGGAACCCGAGAAAATGATACACTAAGGTTTGAATGCTTTGATTGTTTTTTTTTATGGAATCAAAGACTGCCTGTTTGATGTTGAATGCTAAGAATTCGTTTGAAATATGTGAGGATATGGGTTGGATTTTATGTTTTCGATATACAAATCAAAGATTTTTTTTATGCAATTCAAGAATATGTTGGGTTTTTTTTTTATTTATTTATATACACAAGCATTTCTAATTGAGCAAACCCATCCAAATCCGTCCGTTATTTTACAAACTGGACAATCCGAGCAACCCGAATAACTAGAATGGGCAAACACAGATTGGGCTTCCATGGATTTTTCAGGTTCCACGGGCAAAATGGGTTAAGATTTGTACAAATCGGGTTGGGCATGGGCAGACCCTTCAACCTGACCAAGTCCCACCTCTAATCCCACCACACCTATGGGCGTTGGGTGGCTGTTTGGGTGTCCACATTAGTGTGTGCATTTAGATGGGAGGGATAGCTGTGCTCGACTATCCGACCGGACCGACCCCACGTCTTAATATCAGTTCCCACCAATGTTTTCAAAACCAGATCGAAAACGCGTCCGGTCCGGTCCGGTCCAAACAGGTTCAAGCCACGGGTTAACCGAACCATCCGATCAGATCCAGTTTTCAAAACACCAATACGTACCCACAATACTCTTGGCAACCAACCCACTTACGTGGCTACGTTGTTATGACACCTCTAACAATCCCATAATATCCTTGTCCCTAAACTCCAACTAACCCTTAGCTTCCCGCCTTTGTTCTCCGTTGCGGCGTTGCCGCAACCACCACCTTCTATATACTCTCCATCCCCGTTAAAATCCTAACATATCCAGAAGATCTTGGTCCCCATTTGCCACTTCCAGGATGAGCTATAGTTCAGGCGGGCAAGAGGAGGAGGACGAGCTAGAGAACGATATGATGATGTTGGGAATTTGAGGGTTCCCATATAGCGGAAGCGGATTTCAAACCAAAGGGTTAGTGCAAAAGATTTATCATGTCACAGAACCAATAACGAATCGAGAGAAACAAACAAGCAAAGAGAGGAACAATCATGGATAACACGTACAGATGTAACGTAGTTCACTCAAATTACGAGTAATCCACAAACGGGAAAGCAGATGATCTCTTCTATTAATACCAAATTGAAATAGGCTACTAGGGATTACAAAGTCTTCACGAATTACCAAGGATGACGAGAAGATTCACCAAGAACCCATACCAAGAGAACCGAGACAGAGCGTCTCCACCGAATTTGTCATTCTTCTTCAATCTTTTTTTATCCTTATTCAATCATGCAACCTCCAATCCCAAACCAACCTTCCACAAGGCACAAGCGACAACGCCTCACAATCTCTCTCCAAGAAATCTCTCAAAAGTTGTGATCTACGATCTCCTGGCATTCATTAGGCTTTCATTAGTTAACCCTAGACCTAACTCGTCTGAGCAAGCAGCTGTTTGCCCGGGAGAAATCTTCAGTCATTCTGCCTTCGTATCTTGTAAAAATTTCATCCGGGTAAAATTTTTTTTTTCTGCCGTTCAACTTCGGGTAAGGATTTCCAGAGGCCAATTCTCAAAAGATGAGGAAAAGGAGATGGAAGGGGGAAGGCGGAGAGAGATGACAGGAGGCACTGAAGAGTGGCTGGTGGGTGGGGATGAGGGTAAGATTGGCGGAGGAGGTAATCCAAAAAGAAAAAAAAAATTTCAAAATATTGGATGGCGCCGATTAGGGGGAGGGGGGACACTTTGTAACACAAAGTTTGCTGACAAGATTTGGTGAGCCCGCATTTTAACAGACGAAATGCTTCTAAGATAATCTCTAATAGAGATGTTAGAGACAATTGGTGGGGTGAGGAAAGTACACCCAGTTGAACCTAATCTCATGCTACACTCATCAAATGATACCCAAGTTGAACCTAATCTCATGCAACATCTCAAGATTGAAATCTTGACATCATGATATCAGCACCCCAATAATTTTATAATCACAAGTCGAGTGGAAGCAATATCTCAACACCAGCCGTGTAGGTCCACCTATATATATACTAGTACTAATCTAGTGCTTACGATGCTTCTCCATCGTATCAACATCCAGCACCGCATCCCCATTGTGTGGACAGAGAAGGAAATATGTTTAATTAAAAAAATTAAAAATAGAGAGATAGATGGGTGAGTGGGGAATGGATAGGCTGCCTCGTGGCACCAAAAGCCTCATATATATATATATATATATATATATATATATATATATATATATATATATATATATATATATATATATATATATATATATATATATATATATATATATATATATATATATATATATATATATATATATATATATATATATATATATATATATATATATAGGGTCAGGATCGGATTACCCAACAAATAACCCAGCACCCTTTGAGGCACCTAGAGGTTTTAGAATGGGCTGATTTTTTGTATACATGTTGTCTATGATATGTTGATCATCCTCACAAAAAATCAGCCCATTCTAAAACCTCTAGGTGCATCAAATGAGATCTTCAATTCAACGGTTAAAATTGACAGTAAAAAACCGTTGATTTGAAGAGCGCATTTGATGCACCTAGAGGTTTTAGAATGGGCTGATTTTTTTGTGAGGATGATGAACATACCATAGACGACATGTCTACAAAAAATCAGTCCATTTCATAACCTCTAAGTGCATCAAAGGGTGCTGGGTTATTAATGGGTCAAAATTTGCTGGGTCATCCGATCCTGACCCATATATATATATATATATATATATATATATATATATATATATATATATATATATATATATATATATATATATATATATATATATATATATATATATATATATATATATATATATATATATATATATATATATATATATATATATATATATATATATGGGGGCAGGGAGCCTGCATCCAAGGTGTAGCATCGTTGCTGCACCTCTCGCTTGTTTACCTCCCTACAAGTTTTGGAATTTGATGAAATTTGGTGAGGGTATTGTCTAGGATAAGATGATTATCCTCACAAATTTTCATCAAATTCCAAAACTTCTAAGGGGGTCAAATGGTCGAAGCAAAATCTGATGATTTTAACGATGACTGCGGACGACTGATTTTGCGTCGACCATTTGAACCCCCTAGAAGTTTTGGAATTTGATGAAAATTTGTGAGGATGATCATCTTACCCTAGACAACACCCTCACCAAATTTTATCAAATTCCAAAACTTCTAGGATGGTCCAACAATGCCTGAGGTGCAGCAACAACGCTGCACCTCAGGTCCTATATATATATATATATATATATATATATATATATATATATATATATATATATATATATATATATATATATATATATATATATATATATATATATATATATATATATATATATATATATATATATATATAGGGGTATGCTATATTGCGGTAAATGGTAAATGCGGCAGCATACCGCAGCCGTCTGATGCACGCGCTGCGTGCATCGCATGCACGCAGTGCACGCGCGCTGTGCATCAGACGGCTGCGGTAAGCTGCCGCATTTACCGTTTACCGCATTCTAGCATTTCTCTCTCTCTCTCTCTATATATATATATATATATATATATATATACTAGTAAAAACCCCGTGCCCAAGGTCACGAAAAAGATTTCGATGGCGACGAAAATATTTTGAGGGCGATAATATATAGAAGGCGGCGACAATAATAATTCATGGACAACAATAATATTATTCTGAGAGAGTAGGGGGTTCATAATATTTCAAGGGTGGCAACAGAACGTTTCAAGAGCGGTAACTATATTATTAAAGGGTCCAATAATTCGAGGGTGGCAACAGATCAAATCATGTCGGCATGCAAAAAATTTCAAGGTCGAGAACAATATTTCGAGGAAGGTGATGATATTTAAAAGGTGACAAAAAAAAATCGAGAGCGTCGACAAAATTTTGAGGGTGTGAACAATATTTTATGCGTGATGATAATTGAAAATATGACTATTTATCTTAGGTTCTAGTCTTATTTTTTTGAATTTGTTGCGTAACTTTAGTACACTAAATGGTGCAGATTTATGAGTATTTTGACATAGAAGGAACTGATGTGAAGGAATCAAAGTGAGACAAAAGTCTTTTGAGTCTTATTTTTTTGAATTTACCTACATTCGGCAGGGGCATGCTCGAATAAGTACTTTGTTTTCTCTTAGATTGAGTGATCATATATAAACCTTCCCCTTTTTGATGAACAAAATAAGCATTGCCAGCTACCAAAATTCATATTTTTTTTAAAAAAAATCGCTGTTCTATTATCCTCTCCATAGCTTCATGGTGTAACAAAACTTTTGAGTCTTAATCAACCTTTTTGGTGCTTTAGGGTACGAAAATATGGTGGATGCTGGAAGTGTTGGTGCGCTGAGAGGTCGGGACCCGGGTGTGTTGACGCTGAATGTGGTCGATTTATTTTTGGTGATAAAGGCGATAGCTACAGTGCCGATACCGCCGAAGACGGCCGGAGGTGTGTTGCTGTCAAAGGCGGACGTCCAAGAAAACCCAAATTCTTTGCATTATAACCCAATGTTCTATTTGCACCGTCTAATGTGGATATCTTCACATACTGTGGGCTCCCCCGACAAATATTGGCGCCCTCGCCGAATATTCATGTCGATAGGCACAGTCATTATTACTATATATATATATATATATATATATATATATATATATATATATATATATATATATATATATATATATATATATATATATATATATATGTGAGTTGGGCCCCTTTTTAACTGCAGCGGGCCGAGTTCGGGTTGGTTGTATAAGTATCGTGAAATAAATAAAAAAATGGGTAGAGTTTGGGTTGGTTATATATGCCATTTCAAGTTATCTTAATACAGGATTTTGACCCGTCTATTAAACGGGTAGAGTTTGGGTTGGTTATATATGCCATTTTAAGTTATCTTAAGTGTTCACAGTCCAGTTCAAGTTATATGCATTACTTTCCTTCTCTTAGTTTCATTTTCTTATTTTTCATCATAGGCTTCTATTTATATCTACCCTGATTGTAAGAAAACACTTACCTGTCGGCACTGCAGCGGGCCCCGCCTTCAACGGCAATACACCTGTCAACAATGCAACGGACCATCTTCGACGGCAAGACACCTGTTGGCACGCAAGAAGCGAATAACCACCGCCTACCCCGCCCCCCCAACCCCCGAACCCAAATGTTCTGTCCCATTTATCTCATTTCATAATAAAGAATTCCGGCTCGGCCCAGAAATGCGCTGGCAACAACATAAAGGAAGGGGCATCTGATTTCAGTTTGATTTGAGTTTGGCTCCCTGAAGCTTATCCAATTACTCAAGGCGACGCATCCAAAGAATAACTACACACTCACACGATCTTTTTGCCGAGGATGACTGGCGCTATGAAATGAATCTCTACTGAGTATGGCAAAACACAGTCAACGACTCCAACATTCAGTGTTGGCGCCCATATTCAATGAGGGCATCTACATATAGCTGGGTTGACAAAATTTGGTACGATAAAACACAATCGGCCATCTTCGGCAGCAACACATCCTCGACCGCATCAGCATTGCAGTCACTGTATTTGTCAGCAAAATTAGAATGGTCACAAAAATCGATCATCTCTTCCCGAACGATGTCCACCCTCCAAATTCAAGAACCCTAATCCCCCCCAACAAACATCTCTTCGTCCAAGTACCCCATTGGTCTTGTTTTCACAGCCCCAATCCTGTGTAGCCCACCAGCCTGAGTCCATTTTTACAACACAATTGATTTGCTACACCCACAAAATGCACTTGCGAGCCACCATTGGGCCGCTCGAAGCCGTTGCACCACATCTACGATGTCGTCCTTGCAATGATCATCTAGAAGTGCTTGCCAATCAACGTTTATTTTTTTGCTTGCTGTTGCACCCATTGCACTCTAGAGGCTAGGCCTATATAGCTATATGGTGTAGCTTTTTACAGAGAAAGCAATATAAGAAAAAAAAATAATCAAAAATTCACATAAAAACATAAAACACCATAATGCAGTCTTTCCATGCAATCAGAAGTTGGCAAATCAGTTTGGGGTGAGCAAAACTCTCTCTTTGGAAATTGGGGCGAGCGAATCAGTTTCGAACTTCACCTGTATGGAACGGATAGCTGTGATTGTACCACTTCAAGTTGGCTTCACTGAGCTAATCAGTCGAAGGATTCAAGTACAATAAAATTGTCATCATCCCAAATGTAGAAGTAAACTGCAGCTTTTGTCGAGCATATTAAGAGAATGCAAATTCTTAAATTTTTTCAAAGGTGATTACCACTTTAACCATTATCTATTGCAATCGAACCAACTACATCCGTGATAAACAAAAATTGTTAATACAACCCCATCTGAATTGCTTTAGAACTTGAAGAGATTCCTGTGAATTTTTAACACTAAGCAACATGTTAATGACACTCTGGTCGAAGTTCTATTGTAGCTGTTAATTTGTTCAGTGCCATGCATCTCCACTGCTCCCTCGGAGCTGTAACTCAACTCTGGATCCTGTACTTTCAAGCACTCGGAGGCATTCACAACCTGAGAAGCAAAATAAAAAGAAAAAAATTCAGCAAAACATAGGTAGTTGCTTGCTACTGATCTGTAAGTTTTGTTTGTGAGTCAAAAGTGTTTGCCCCTACTGAACTGTAACTCAACTTTGTTTGTGAGTTGGGCCTCTTTTGACTATCATACTTTTCAGTAGTTGCTTGCTTTTGCAAAGCCCCTGCCCCAGTCTATTGATTAAATATAAACTCTTTTTCAACTCTCAAAGAAAAATACACATACATGTATAAATATTCACATTTATGTATCCCTACACACATATAAATTTGGGCTGAAAACCCCTTGATTCCGGTCAAATTTAGCCAAAAAAGACCAAAAACCTAATTTGTATGGAGCAAAAGTTGCACAATCACAGTAAAACCAAAACAATTAATAAAGTGGCATTCAAGATCACAATTCTCACAGACTTTAATTACCACTACCACTATGACTACCTATGTATGGGGGTGTACAAAATCCTCTCTCTCTCTCTCTCTCTCTCTCTCTCTCTCTCTCTCTCTCTCTCTCTCTTTCTTAACTCTTCTCACTTGCACCCAAAAAATTGGAAACCAAAAATTGGAACACTTTACATTGTGTTTTTTTTTAGATCGACGAAAAAAACAAATTTGCAAATATAGAACAACTATATCTAAAGGAAAAAAAATAGAGCGAATCACGAATGGCTTTCGATTGAACAAAAGAGCAATTCATATAGTAAGAAGACTTAAGAGAGAGAGAGAGAGGTTGTTCCAACTACGAAAGGTCAGCAAATTTGTTGATTTTATGGCAAAATCGAAAAAAAAAAAATAACATACAAAATCTTCTTGAACTTTTGCTGATTTCTGGAAAAGTATCCGACGTGCTGAGAAGATAATAATGAAGCATTCATTTTCACTATTGACAATTTGAGAGAAGAAAAGCTTCCCCTCCTTTCCGCAATAGAGCATGGTAAACACTTAGAATCTTGAATGAGAGAATGACGATAGATCCAAATTACTGAACCCTTAGAGTGATCAGTAAATTTGCACCCAAAAAATCAGCAAAATCATAAAAAAAACAACAAAATCAGCAAAAATCATAAAAAATCATAAAAAATCAGCAAACCCAATGGTTTAAGATGCTATTACTCTAAATTTTTTTGATTGGTCATAGGCAAAAAAACAGAGGAACAATATTTTTCTTATAGTTTTTGCATTGGATATCACTTGCACCAAAAAAAATGAAAACCAAAAAAATAGAACCATTCCGATTCAATATATGTATTGTTAAGTCATTAAGTGAATCAATGTTTTTTTGCCCAAGAAGTACAATGTAAGTGGAAACCTAAAAAATGGAACCATTACGATTCAATATATGTATTGTTAAGTCATTAGAGTGAATCAATTTTATTTTGCCCAAGAAGTACAATGTAGGTGAAAAAAAAACTAAAAAGGTAAAGTCAGCAAATCACAAAAATAAGGCAAACATAGGTAAAGTCAGCAAATCACAAAAAATCTTTTTTTTTAGATTGATACGAAAAAATCAGCAAAATCGGATTGGTGTCCAACCCGATTAATTATATAAACCTGACCGTGTTCAGTCCTTATCCGACCATGGCCTTGAAGGGTTGGGCTAGAACACATCATAGTTTTTGCATTGGATCTCACTTGCCCCAAAAAAATCGAAACCCCAACAAATGGAACCATTACGATTTAATATATCTATTGTTAAGTCATTAGAGTGAATCAATGTTTTTTTGCCCAAGTACAATGTAGGTGAAAAAAAAACTACAAAAGATCAGCAAATTTGCTGATTTTATGGTGAAATCAGCGAAAAAAAAAAAAAAGCATACAAAATCTTCTCTCTCTCTCTCTCTCTCTCTCTCTCTCTCTTAAGTCTTCTCACTTGCACCCAAAAAATTGGAAACCGAAAATTGGAACACTTTACATAGTGTTTCTTTTAGATCCACGAAATTTTTTTTTAGCAAACATAGGACAACTATCTCTAAAGAAAAAAAAAATAGAGCGAATCACGAATGGCTTTCGATTGAACAAAAGGGCAATTCATATAGTAAGAAGACTTAAGAAAGAGAGAGAGAGAGAGAGAGAGAGAGAGAGAGAGAGAGAGAGAGAGAGAGAGGGGTTGTTCCAACTACGATAGATCAGCAAATTTGCTGATTTTATGGCAAAATCAAAAAAAAAAAAAAAAACTTAGAATGTTGAAGGAGAGAATGAAGGTGAATCTAAATTATTGAGTCTTTAGAGTGATCAGTAAATTTGCACCCAAAAAATCAGCAAAATCATAAAAAATCAGAAAAAATCATAAAAAATCAGCAAACCTAATGGTTTAAGATGTTATTACTCTAAATTTTTCTGATTGGCTATAAGCAAAAAAACAGAGGAACAATATTTTTCTTATAGTTTTTGCATTAGATCTCACTTGCACCAAAAAAATGGAAACCCAAAAAATGGGGCCATTACGATTCAATATATGTATTGTTAAGTCATTAGAGTGAATCAATGTTTTTTTGCCAAAGAAGTACAATGTAGGTGGAAACCCAAAAAATGGAACCATTACGATTCAATATATGTATTGTTAAGTCATTAGAGTGAATCATTTTTTTTTTTTTGCCCAAGAAGTACAATGTAGGTAAAAAAAAACTAAAAAGGTAATGCTCGTGACTGTCTAAGTAATATTTAATATACTTTACATTGAAAACCAAAAAAATCTGCAAATACAGGACGACTATCTCACTTGCACCCAAAAAATTGGAAATCAAAAATTGGAACACATGGCGCCTTATTTAAACCCATTTTCAGGCATACCATATTCTCATGCCAATGGCCGATATTGATGCTGGAGCATCCGACATGCACATGCCTCAAGGCAAGATTCGCCTTGCATGCATCTCGAGGATTGATTTAAAATAATAATTATTATTTTCATCAAAAATATCTTTTCATAAAAAATGTGAATTCCTACTCTCTCATGAAGAGGCATTATCTTTTCATCAAAAATATGAACTCCTACTCTTTCTCCACCCTTTTATATGATTAGGAATTCCGAATGGAGGGTGTGGATCGAAGGAACGAAAGCGATCAAGGGTGGGGGGTAAATAAGGAATAAGAAAGAAAGAAAGAAAGAGAGAGAGTGATGGAAAAAAGAGGGGAGTTTCATGCATGGGAAAAGGGAAAGAAAAGAAGCTTGTAAGGTTTCGTACGGCTAGGAATAAGAAAGAGAGGAATTTTTTACGATGGAGTTATCTAATCAGTGGACAACTTAATCCGTTAGAAATCTGGAGTGCACAGTAAAAAGGTGGAATATTTCAGTCTTAGAAGTTGAAATGGCTACAAAATCTATAGGTTGATTGCACTTGTTTGCAATAAAGGGAGGGTTCAGTAAATTTTGGTAGCCTTACAGAAAATCAGCATTCTGCACAATTACTTCAATTCACCCTCAAATAGACCATCATTCATGTGAAAAAGTCCAATACAGAAGCACCTGTGCATTTAAAAAGTACGTAATTGGCAGATACTAAATTAAGTAGCTGATCACTTAAATGTCAAACAACCCAAGAATATAACCACTTGATATGATGCTGACAATCTAGAGCTGAATTAATAGAACTAAATAAATAACAGAGTACCTTCCCCACCCATCCCACCGAGGTTGGTACGTCTCTCTGATGGGTGCACCTGGGAATGCACAGGAAAAGCACGGAGCTCCTTTTCCTCCTGTAGTAAGGTACTGATTTGCATAGCTCATGTCTCCAACCATTAGAATCAATGACGGATCATTTTTAGCTAGATGATCAATGGTAGTTGTTGAGTTTCCAGTTAGGCCCAAATCTCCAATCACTGCTATTCGATGAGGAAAGATGCTTAGGCTAGAGGAGGGTAAAGTTTTGATCTGAAAACAAATCAAAGAACACTTTTTATCTGAAAACAAATCAAAGAAGAAAACCTAGTAGGGGATGTTTGGTAATGAGAAGAAATATATAAGTCTGGAAATCTGAGGTTTTGATGGGTTCACAGAGAGCAAGAGACATAGTACCTTTGATTGGTCATAAATCTTAACACTGAACCTGATTGTAGAGACCTCTTGCCACCGGTGACGACCCCGACCCCGTCGGGGACAGCATATACCTGCAAAAACTGAGATCGAAAGATTGAGAGATTCAGTCAAAAACAAAAATATGAGATGAAGATTGAGATAGAGAGACCTGTTCACCAGCAACTACTCCGACTCTGCTGGTGACAGCATATATAGGCTTGCAATCAAAAAAAAATTGAGATAGAGAAAGAGCTGCAATCAAAAAAAAAATCTGAGAAAAAAAAACCCGAGATCGAGAGATAGAGAGCTGTAATAAAAAAATATATCCTAAAAAAACTGATATCGAGAGAGATAGAGAACTGCAGTAAAAAAAAAAAAATTAAAGATCGAGAAAGAGACCTGTTCACCGGCGACGACACCAACCCAGCCGGTAACAGCAGGCCTGCAATAAAAAACAAAAATTGAGATTGAGAGAGAGAGAAATAGAGAGAGCTACAATAAAAAAAAAATCTTGGTAAAATTGTCTCGGCGGCAGCCTTCTACAGCGGAACTTTCATGATCTTTGGCGGAAAGTTTTTCCGGTGTTGGTGATTGTGTTCAACGACGACGGTGCCGGATTTGGTGACGGAGGCGGTGACAGGAGTTGGACGACGACAGCAGCGCTCGTCGTCCTCTTGCTCATCGAATCCCCCCATCATCCTCTTCAAAAAAAAAAATCGATTAAAATCAGAAAAAAAAAAAAAGGAAAATGAAACGAACGGAGCGGAGTCGGGCGAGACGGCCACCGGGAGGGGCGGCGGGCTTACCATCATAGGCGGGCATCTCATCGGTATTGAGCGGAGGGGGTACTGCGCAGCGGAAGAAGATGGGGAAGAAGCAGCTCGGGCTCCGAAGTAATACGACGGCACCGGAAAGGTTGGGCTCGCCGGCCATCTCTCGATCTGCCTCCTCTCTCTCTTGCAACGAAGGGAAAGGGGGGACTCTCGATCTGAAACAAAGGGCGGGTCTCGATCTGCAATGAAGGGAGGGGGGGCTCTCGATCTGCAACGACCGGGGGGGGCTCTCGATCTGCAACGACGTGGTGGTGGTGGTGGGTGGGGGGGGTGGGGGGGTGATCTGCAACGAAGGGGGGGTGATCTGCAACGAAGGGGGGGAATGGGAGGGGGCGCTCGCGAGAATCCAAGGCGGCGACACAGGCTTCAGATCTGTGGATCTGGCGAGGGATAGAGAGAGATGTCGAGATCGAGAGAGAGAGAGAGAGCCGTTGCGTGAGGGAGAGGGATCGGTGGGGGTCTCCGACTTCCAAGAGAGAGAGGGGGGGGGCGTGGGGGGCGGCGGGACAGCTTTCGAGAGGGAGAGAGAGACTAAGCGGCTATCCGAGTTCCGAGAGAGAGAGGGAGGGCGTGGGGGGCGGCTTCCGAGAGAGAGAGAACGGTAGAGGGACGGGGGGTTATTTGGGCCGGTTAGGCAATGGACGACTGTGATTGAGTTGGGAATTTAAGAGAGAGAGGGAGGGCGTGGGGGGTGGCTTCCGAGAGTGAGAGAACGGTAGAGAGGGACGGGTTAGTTGGGCAGGGTTAGGCAATGGACGACTGTGATTAAGTTGGGCATTTAAGAGGTTGAGTGGGATTCAGATAGAAAACGGACGGCTATGATTTGTCTCCCAGTTTATCCCTCTTCTCTGCATAAATCTGGGCCATTGCTTTGTCTCAGTTCATTTGTCCCCCCCACAACCGTCGTCCCTTATTATATAGATATATATATATATATATATATATATATGAGGTTTTTGATGCAATGTGTCATTCTCTTTCGATTCCCCATTTTCTAAAATCAGATTTTTAAAAAAAATGGTGGATTTGTCTCAATGGCTTTGATCCCGAGCAATGATAGGAAGTGACCTTTTTCGATGCATATTCACATGTTACCATGCAACGTTTCCAGAACACCTACAATAAAACCCACCATTTTGACGAGTGTTGTTCCTTACCCTGTATGTGAACCCCTTTTGAAGAGCGTTGTTTCTTATCATGTGTATGGGCTCTTAGATTCCATTTAAAAGCTACTGTAAAGACAGAGATGTGTCGTAACACCCATAGATAATTGTCAGGATTTGCCTTGTAAAAGCCTAACACGAGGACATAATCTGGAAATTTCTCCGGGGTGAATTTAGGCTCTCTCGGACAAATCAGATGATGGCAGCCTAGGTAGAACTCAACCCGAACTCACATGGACGAGCATAATTTTTTCCTGGCGAATCGGGGCTGGACAGACTCTTAATCCTACACATTTTCTTATCCCAGATGACTGTGGAATGATTATATAAAGGGGATGTGTGACATTAGGGTTGGTGATACAGTAAGACGATGGATTGAAGTCGTCTAGAAGATAAGAGAACGAGAGGGAAAAGCAGGTCTAGGGTTTCCTCAAGGTTCCGGCTATAAAAGAAAAGAGAATAAAGAAAGAAAGGAACAGAGAATGCAGAAAGAAGAGATGAAGAGGACGAAAGAATAGAAGAAGAGGAAAATAAGAAAGGGAAGAAAAGAGTGGCTATCAATTTCTGGGTTCTCCTTCAACTATTCTCCAAATTTTAATCTGAGCTCCTCGGACGCTTCTACTTTAAGTTTTTATCTCTTGGTGTATCCTCAGGTATTACTCGGTATCTCTGGATAGCGGTGTTGATCTTCTCGTATGTATGTGGGTGTTATGAGAGGAGCAAGAAGCTAGTTTTGCAGGGCCCAACAAATAGTGACCTCTGAATGGTGTGATCTTTTGTGATAATCCAAATCCTTGTTTGCATGTGAATCTGTGTTATTTGTATGTGTGTGTTTCAAATTCTTTATGTAGTGTGCGCTCTATGTGGGACTCCAATCCTCGAACATTTGAGTACCATCATCACACTTCCACGGGGCACGACAAATGGCATCAGAGAGATTCACCTAACACAATAAATTGATATCAGACCTTGATTATGATCCCAATAAATTGCTATCATAGTACAAGATTCGATGTGAGGTTTTGAGGAGGTTGGAGCATTGACAGAAAACATAAAGGTGAGGATCGATAAATTCAATGATACGACTTCATATTTTAGAAGATACAGATAGAATATTATCTTTATCAAAAGGATCTTTATTTATCCCTGGGAGAGAAGGCGAAAAAGTCAGAGAAGATTTCCAAGAAGGTTTGAGAGATACCTGATAGAAAAGTCGTGGGGATGATTCGTCTCTCTCCAACCTTAAAAATGGACTTCCATATCTCCAAGAATAATATCACAGAGGATTTGATGGAAGTATTGTCCAAGATGTATGAAAAAAACCACTACCTCTAATAAGGTCTTCCTGAAAAAGAGGTTGTTAAACATGAAGATGGAGGATGGTGAAAACATATAGTAGAGCATGTCAACAGCTTTAATGGGATTATGAGCTAACTGGAATCCGTCGAAATCATCTTCGATGATAAGATCAGAGCATTGCTGATCTTGTGGGCCGGGTTTACCAGATAGTTGAGATGGCCTCATAATGACGGTTAGCAATTCTTCCTGTTTATGGAATATGAAGTTTGAAGATGTTGTGGGTACTTTGCTAAGTAAAAAACAAGCAAGAAAATATCAGGGGCTTCTGAGAAGGGTTCTAGCCAGTCTAAGCATAGATCAGTGGAGCAGAGTGCAAGTACCAAGAAGAATGTTGATTGGTGAAGTGCAGCAAATTCGGGCACTTAAAACATGAGTGCAGGTGAAAATGTGGAGCAAGTTTTGGAAAGTGCTCTAGGTTGGACAAAAGCAATGGAAATACCGGGGCTAAAGGTTACGCTAATCAGGTTGGATCAACAAAAGATTCTGATGATGGGTTAGTTTTGGCTACCACATATAATTAATAAAAGATCGATCAAGCCAAGAGTGGGTACTCGATAGTGGTGATACACATCATGTTTGCTCACATAGAGCATAATTCAACAACTATGTGGGGTGTGAGGGTGGCAAGGTGACGATCGACGATGACTCCAAGATGCTGACCAGGGGAGCCAAAATATGCGCTTGAGGTTGTTGGACGGATCAGTTCTTGTACTCATGGACATTCGTCATGTTTCAAGGTTGAAAGGCAATCTAATTTCTCTTTCCAAATTAGATTCTCTCGGGTATAGGATAACCGGTCAAGGTGGAGTCCTGAAAGTTAAGGATGACCCTAATTTAGTTTTGAGAGAGTCTGAAGTAAAGGTTTATACAAAGTCACAGTGATGGTAGCTTTGAGAGCGGTGGGTTCGGTGAAGAACATGTATGCAAGTGGAGCAAGCCTGAGCGTACGACAGACAAAATAAATGGGTTCTGGTTAAGTCGAAAAGCAAATTGGACTTGGTCGATCATCCGTCTAGATAATTGGATACCCAGTGAGGAATGCAAAAGTGGCGACAAGGAAGGTAACAGATTATCACAAGGCTTTCAAAACAGTAGCGATGGGCGATGGCGAAAGCTTTCTTGGTATCGGCTTTTAAAAGCCAAGGTGGATATTTGTCAGAATTTAACTTGTAAAAGCTTGACCCAAGGACAGAAACTGAGAAATTTGCTCGTGTGCATTTAAGCTCACCTGGACGAATCGGATGCTGGCAGCCCAAGCAAAACTCGACCTAAACTCACCCAGCCGAGCAAAATTTTGCTGGGCGAATTGGAGTTGAGTAGACTCCTAATCCCGCACGTTTTCTTATCCCTGATGACCACTGAATCATTATATAAAGGGGATGTGTGGCATTGGGGTTTGTGAGACGGGGTGAGACGACGGTTTGAGATTGACTTCGAGAGAAGTGAACGGAACGGAGAATCTGGTCTAGGGTTTTCTCAAGGTTCGGGCCATAAGAAAGAAGAGAAGAAAGGAAGAAAGAAAGAGAGGAGAAAGAAGAGAAGAAGAGGAAGAAGGAAAAGAAGAGGAGAGAGTGGAGATCCATCTCTGGGTTCTCCTTTGGCTATTCTTCAGGTCTTCATCCGGGCTCCTCGGGCTACTTCAGGCTTTCATCTCTTGGTATATCATCCGATATTACTCTGTATCTATTGATAGTGGTGCTGATCGTCTCGTATCTATGTAGGTATTGTGAGAGAAGCAAGAAGATAGATTTGCTTGGTCTGACAAACGGAGACCACTGCATGGTATAATCTCTTATGTGATAATTCAAATCCTTGATTGTCTGTGAATATATGTTGTTCATATGTGTGTTTGATTCAAATTCTCAGTGGAGTGTGTGATCTCTGTAGGGTGCCAATTAATCTTCAAATCTTTGAGCACCATCCTTACTCTTCCGTAAGGCACGATATGTGGTATCAGAGAGGTCCACCTAGTACAACAAATTGGTATCATAGGTTGATTCTGATCCCAATAAATAATTGATTTCAAGCGGTTTTCGTTTACTTTATTGTGGACAATTCAAGATTGTGAGAATGGAAGAAGGAAAAGTGCATTTATGAGACTGAGAGAGAAGGAGAGAAGTAACACCCCTTTTACCGAGTACGATTTTGTTCCAACCTCTTAAAGAGGTTGGATTTTTCCGGTCTCTGTCATTGGTCCATATCAAGGACTTTTGGTCATTTCACCATAATAAACAGTATAAAATGACAAACATACCCTTGGAATGGACCAATGAGAGAGACCGGAAACATCCAACCTCTTTAAAGAGGTTGGAACAAAATCGTACTCCCTTTTACCCTTTTACAACGAACCCTTCGTCTCCAAAAACCAACCGCATGGCCAACGGTAGCCTAAACCCTGGTCCATGAATTCATGGACCAGCGTTTCTATGATGCCACGTGTCTTGGCTCCACTGTGGTGGGCCATAGGAAAAAAAATGGAACGCACATGATGGTTGTGAAACCTATTATCAACCCTCTGATCACCTGATCCCATGTATTGCATATAATATGCCGAGTGTTTCTACTATGAGAAAAAAAAAAAAAAATGGCGATTACTGTAGTAGCTCCAGTAACCGAAATTTTTTTGTCCCGTAGTAGAAACACACGGGTAGGGGTGTGCATCGGTTCGAAACCGACCTATTTAGGCAAAACCCAAACCGATCCAACCTAGGTCGGTTTTGAGAATTTGCAATCCGATCCAAACCGATTGAGACTGGAATCCAATCCAATCCAATTAAAGTCGGTTTGGATTGGATTGGATGGTCGGTTTGGGCTTTGGCCCATGCTTATTAGTTTATTTATTTATTTATTTGGACATAGTTTTAACTTTAAA
The DNA here is from genome assembly GCA_947650365.1 of Chamaelirium japonicum. NCBI lineage: Eukaryota > Viridiplantae > Streptophyta > Magnoliopsida > Liliales > Melanthiaceae > Chamaelirium > Chamaelirium japonicum. The sequence continues at coordinate 1,905,862 of CANTAL010000011.1, forward strand.
ATGATTATTTCAAAAATTATAAAATGATACTACATTACTTACCAAAATACCAAGTTATCAACAACAATACCATTATGTCCACAATATTTATATCCATTAAATATTAAAAACTACAAAGTACAGTTTTAACAATTAAACAAAAATTCACAACAGTTACCACTAAATTAGTAAATTATAAACCGGAGTCTTTTTCGGTTCGGTTCGGTTTAGGTCGGTTTTTAATTGATAAATCCGATAACCGATCCAATCATATCGGTTTTGAGAAATCCTAATCCAATCCGATCCGTTGAGTGCGTCGAAACCGATTAAATTCGGTCGGTTTGGTTTGGTTCGGTCGGTTTGGTCGGTTTGGTTTGGATCCTGCACACCCCTACACACGGGATCATAACGGTGCAATGTTGCATATCGTGCTGTCTGGGCCGGGTTGCATCACCCGTGGGCAGCGTTGTCGTCGGTGGTGGTGGTGGTGGTGGTGGTGGGGGGGGGGGGGGGGGGGGGGGGGGGGGGTGTGTGTGTGTGTGTGCAATGCACCGATCGGTAGGTGCCTGCCGTTGATATGGGATGCGATGCACATGCTGACTTCCGCTATCCTCATCTTCCTTTCCTCCATCCTCCTCCCCCTTGTGGATGGTGGGAATCTGCAGACGGTCAGATACTCTAATACCGCACAAATACAAACAAAGAAAGAAAAAATCGGAGGTGATTGATCCCAGATCCCTCCTTTGACGCTCAAGTCAGACCAAAGATTCTCTCTCTCTCTCTCTCTCTCTCTCTCTCTCTCTCTCTCTCTCTCTCTCTCTCTCTCTCTCTCTCTCTCTCTCTCTCTCTCTCTCTCTCTCATACTCTCTAAAAGCTGAAAGTTTAGTCCACTAAGGAACGTACCTGGGCAACAGGGGTCAACCATTATTTATAGGATTCTCCAAATGGGAATGTAATGATAACTTTCTTAATGACGTGTCATGACAACTGTAAATGAGCTGCCATTCTTGATCTGGCAGGTGTGTTAGTTACAGTTGCAACAACCTTGTAACAAAATGCTCAACAATGCCCACGACGTCTCCCTGTCCGAGCAGTTATTTTAGTTTGTTACCCTCCTGAATTTATTGAGTTTTAAAGGGCAGCTCTAGTCTTATCTTCAGGTCTGGGATATAGGATACACTGAGGATAAGAATGCTGGACCATATGGATAGGGCTGCAAATGAGTCAAGCCGAGTTTTGGTCTGTTTGAGCTTGGTTCGATTAAAAGCTTGGTTGCTCAAGCTTGGGCTTGGCTTGTTTAGTAATCGAGCTGAGCTTTGGTCTATTTGACCTTGGCTCATTTAATAAACGAGCCTACTGGAACGAGTTCTTATCGAGCTTGTTCATGAACTTTATCTTAAGCCAAATCTTAGGCTATATATATTTGGTCTATTCAAGCTTTTTATGAATATGAACTTATTCACAAGCCTATTCACAAGCTTGCTCACGATTCGTAAATGAACATGTTCACGAGCCCAGCCAAACTGAGCTTTAGTATGTTTGAGCTTGGCTTGTTCATTAAACGAGCCTAAACTCTAAGCTTGGGCTTGGCTCAAGTAGTAATCGAACAAGCTCGAATGAGTACGTCTTTACCGAGCTTGTTCGCGAGCTACTCATTCATTTGAAGCCCTACATATGGGCATTATTCCCAATACTGATCTAATGGTATGCCTCTAACGTGAGGCTACCTTCTGTAGGGGCGCAGTCGTTCAGAGCACAAAAAAGGAAGGAGCTACCTTATGCCATGACGTACATCTTGGATGACACCACATATCTTCAACTATTGCAAAGGATGAGGCTACCTGACCCTCAAACCATATAATTATCTTCTGCTATGACTAGGGGGTGGCAATCCTTAACCTGACCCTAACCCGACCCGAAGTTAGCGGGTCTAGGTTTGCCCTAAACGATTTCGGGTCATAAACGGGTTGATCCAACTGATCCGTTTATTAAACGCGTCATGTTTGGATTTGTACTTATAACCCAACTTGACCCGTTTACCAAATGGGTCGTGTCAATTTGACCTGATCCAACCCCATTCAACCTGACCCAACCCTATCAAGCTTGAACGTTTTATGTGGGTTCTATTGAGCCAACCCAACCCAACCCATTTATTAAACGGGTCGGGTCGGGTCAACCCGTTTATTAGGCACGGGTTTGGATTTAAGTTTTTGACCCGTTTATTAAACATGTCGGGTTAGGATTGGGTATTTTTCCCTTATACATATGTCTCAACCCGACCCAACCCAATGCCACCCCTAGCTATGACACCTATCTCTGATGATGTTATCTAGCTTCTGCTATCAAGCAGTCTGATGTCATCTTATCCTCAGATTATACCGTTACCCTTTGCCGGTCATCCTTGATCCGTTTCTGGTGAAGCCAGTAACAGCTTCCTGTAAATAGTCTGTAATCTATTATTGAGATCGGTACGTGACAAAACCGTAATTTTACATTGCCTAAAGAGTGGATGCTGCCCAAGGGGTTATTTTGACATTGCCCCCCAAACTTTGTCTTGAATTAGACTTTACCCCCCCCCCCCCCCCCCCCCAAAACTGACTGTTCCGTCAGCTCATCCCCGAAAACTTTATTTCTAAAAACAAAAGAGTGGATGCTGCTGTTGGACCCCACAGTGAGCTCAGTTCGTTCCGGCGCCGAAAAGCTTCGGCCGACAAACGGCACGGGCGCTGTCTACCGCCGCGCTCACAAGTCCCCGGGAAGCGACAAAACCGTGCATCGTAGGCGTCGTGGCTGCACGTGGGCTACCGCCCCGGTCTGCCATCTCGTGCACCACCGCTTTTTGGTTCAGTGCACGCAGCCCACATGGTTAGTGGCTGCGTCGTCCCGACCTACCGACTAAAGGCGTAGCTTGATATAGGTGTCACCGTGTCGGCACACCTGTGAATTGATCGTCCCTATCTGCCGACTGCTGGAGACTTAGCCTTAAAAGTCATTTTAGTAGTGCTATATTAGCTAAAGGACAGTCACTGTTTTAATATTGCACCAAGTCCCTCTTGAACATAGCGTGCTACAGCAAGTTTCTCGTCCTTATTTATCGCCTCACATGCTACAAAAAGAGTATCCATTCGCTGATTGGTACTATGCATTTAGCGGTTGATACAGTGATATTACTATAGTTGCTACAGTGGTGTCACTGTAGCTGCTATGGTGAAATCACTGTAGTAAAAATATCAATTCGATTTGGTAAGATTATCAATTTAACGAATTGTACATTGCTACATTGATTTCACTGTGGCTGCTACAGTGATTTTACTAGAGCAAGAGTATCAATTTGCCGAATGGATACTCTTTTCTAAAGACAAATGGATACTCTTGCTACAGTGAAATCACTGTAGCAACCGCAACGTGCACAGTGTCACCCGGTGAATAGATACTTTTTTTTTTTTTTTTTGACATCGGCGGGTGTCCCGAAACCTTTCGGGCAATGGCCCACTTCAGGCTCGGACTAATCCCTCCGGGAGTGAAGCCCGACCCACTCGGCAATTCCCACTTCACTCCTGGGTAAATCGAGGGGAGGAAGAGTTGAACCACAACCTCATCACCAAAGCATCAGTTGCTTTGCCAACTCTCCAATTCCCTGGTGGGTGTGAATAGATACTCTTGTTGATAATGAATGTGTAGTGCGCAGCGGAATCGGCGACCACTCAAGATCGCCCAAAACAACGACACAAAACAAAATAATGTGGAAGATGCGAAGCAATCAAACAAGAAGAGAGAGAAAAATCACGCACTAGAAAGAACACCAGAGACTTTAGGTGGTTCGAAAATCTTGCCTACGTCCTCCGGCGGCACCACGAGAGAAATCCACTATCAAATAGAGAAGAGCATACAATGGTTCCTCGAACCCTCTATTGAAAATCTTTGAAGAAGGCTCTCCAATCTCTCCTCTCAAACAAACAATGATCTCTTAACAAAAGCCTTATCAAATAACGCGTCGAAAAAATCGGGCTCCAAATTATGCGCATGACTTCCCACAGTCGTACGCACGACTACCCGTAGAAGATCTTGGAGTACACAAACCATGCCCTTGAATCCATAAGGACAGCTTACTTTAAAATCCGCTTGGGGCTCTTGGAATCCACCAAGTAGATAAAAGAGAGAGATCTCTCATTTATATTCGTTATATAACTATCTAATGAAAGAGGGTAGAGGTCTTCAAATAGTTAACCAACCTCTAAGACTCCTAATCAGATGAGAGCATGCTACACAATTATAGAATTACTTATATGCCTAGGTTTCGAAGTTCCGAAACCTTAATGCACAAGATCTCATGTAGACCAATGAAAGAAGAAGATGGTGTGTGCTTGGATCTATGGGCGAGAGAGAACCTCAATGTGGAGAAGTCTATGATTTTTGCCTTCTGCTTCAAGCCCTAAGCCTCGTACCGTATCTCATATGTGATGGGATCGATACGAATGAAGGGGAGGTACCGATTCAGATGGCGATGGAAATACAGTCATATTTACAGCAAAACTTAGTCTCTGGTCGGCCATCACGACTATGAGACTTATTAGATCTAATAAACCACTTCTACACAATTATGTCTAACCCATACTTATAATAGGTGCACCAACATAATCTATAAGTGCACTACGAGATGTGTCTTAGGTCCGGTCATACTCATGACACAATCACATCTTATTTGGTCTAACTGACACCACTTAAGTGCTCAACCTTAATCTGACGGCCTATAATGCCTAATTTATGGTCTATCTAGGTCCACCTAAAGGAAATTCTTACACTTTGCCCTAATATTTACAGACAGCGTATCCATCCCTAAAAAAATGACAAACATTACCCCAAGGACTTGAAGTCATAAAATAAAAGAACCATGATGCTTCATAACTTGTGCAAACGACTCCGAGCCAATAGCGTGTGTGCACAAATTCTATTCGGCATCAGGACAACTAGTTCTACATCACATAGGGCTCGAGCAATGCTATTCAGCCCGAAGGTTTGTCCCGAATTCGCCGGCCCGAAAGACATGGTAGCGTGCAACTGGTGCTGTTAAAGATTTTAAAATTACTAGTGGGTTTCAGCCACCAGTTGCACGCTGCCACATCTTTCGGGCCAGCGAATTCAGAACAAACCTTCGGGCTGAATCGTATTTCTCCATAGGGCTCTGGTCAAATATACAAGCGCCATCGTGCTGATGCCAACAAATCCTTCGAAGATTCTGAGGATTCAGAGCGTCACACGTCTATTGCAAAGATAACAGTGCAGCTGATTGGTTGGCTAACAAGGGCCTTCCAATTGAAGATAAGATCACAAGGATCACAAAATTTCTGTCTTAGCTGCAATAATGCAAGTGCTCTTATTCAAAATGTTTAATCTGATTGTATTTTCACTACCAAAACACAGAGTGATAAGTGGCACCCATCTATCGATGGTAACTGATATCCATCACCCTATTGGAAATTTGGATAATACGTTAACAAAATTGCGCAGCAAATACCGATGGCGGCTCGAGTTTTTACATAAGAGTAAGTCGGTTTTATGTTCTTCAAATAGATCATATTTAACGATAAGGACGGACAAGAAGATGCTTTAGCATTAGGTCCTTTTGCATGAAAATATCCATTTTATTTCTGCATGCAGCTATACAGAGAAATCACATAGAGGAGTAAATATTTGGTAAAAAGGAGTAAATTCATTGAAATCATGATTCAGTATTGTCACTACAATGATTTCAATGTAGCAGAGACAATTTCGGTAAATAATTTTTTTAAATCACGTTTCACTCTAGCCGCTATAGTGATTTCACTGTAGCTACCTACAATGATCTCACTATAGCAAAGAATAACAATCGACATATTGTTATTTGTTGCTACAGTAAAATTATCTGGAGAGTTTTACACTTTGCTACAGTATTTCTGCAAAATACTATAGTTAAGAGTAACAATTTGCATATTGTTACTCTTTGCTATAGTAAAATTACTTGCGGATCATAACTATGCTATTGTACTTTGCACATTTTTTTACAATGAAATCACTGTAGTACTACAGTAAAATCACTGTAGCAAAGAACGAATATTGTTACTTTTTGCTAAAGTGAAATCATTGTTTCTAAAGAATTGTTACTGATTTATGCGATTTAAGGAATAAGGGCATTTTTATCATTTAAGAGGGGTTCAACAAGGGCCTTGTTGTCCAATGCATCTTTTTGGGAGGGATATCATGCAAAACCGAAACATTGTCCGTCCTCCAGGTTAAATAAGAACAGTTTCAAGAACCTATCACTTAGCTCCCCTTTCCATAATTATAAAAGTACTAGGGGGTTATTCATAAATTTCCCAAAACAAGCTGAAATTTTCGTTCTATAGAACAAATGCATGATCTGGTGTGGGACAGAAAGCGATCTGAGGGGAAAACGGCCAAAGCACGAGAGGGGGACCACTACAATGGCTCGCCATCCATCATCGTCGGACAACATTAATGATTAACCCCACCACCATCCATTGCCGTCGGCCCCTCTGACTACCGCCACCACCACCGCCGGAGAAGCGCTGTCGACACCGTTAACCCCACCACCATCCATTACCGTCGGCCGGCCCCTCTGGCTACCGTCACTGCCACCGCCACCGCCGGAGAAGTGCTGTCGACACCGTTAACCCCACCACGGTCGGGCATTTTGGGGAAAGGTACCATGTGGCCCGGCTCCACCTTAGGCTAAGATATGGGCTGAGAGCCATTCAATCTTGCAAGGATTTGTTTGACAGTATTGAGTCATTTCACTCGTCAAGGACTTGGATAAGAGAAAATATCGGGCACTCCTCCGATCCTGCCCTAGAGCACCTTGACTGTCCAGATCCGTGCGTCTGTGTCCACTCCTGTCCAAATCTGTGTGTCCACTTTGCCAGTAAAGATGTGTCAATAGAGAATAATTCCTGAATTGTTATGAAACGGTGGTTGCATCGGATATGGATGCCCACCGGATAAAGACCACTGGATTCAAGGGATTTAGAGATTTACCCCGTCTCTATCCCTAGGCATATTATGCCTATATATAGGAGGCTTTTGTTAATAATATTATGAGTTTTTCCCAACACGTTATCAGCACGAGCGGAGAGCACGACACGGCCGACTCATCGCAGAGAGAGAGAGAGAGAGACCTCTCACCCGGCTCTGGAGCTATCGACCCGAGCCAGCACTTCGGCTTTGGTTCTCGCCCTCCCCGACACCGGCTCCGATTCGTGGACCCGATCGCCTCGCTGGTCTCCTCTGAAAAAGGTACGCTTGAAACCCGACGTCGAGCCATGGCTGCACAGCAGGTCCGGCGACCTCTCGACCGACGCCAGACGGCTGCGTTCGCACGCACGGCGGCTGCGTTCGCACGACTGGCGACCGGCGGCTGCATCCGCGTGCAACACCGACGGCTGGAGCGGCCGAGAGGCGGCGGTATGTGCGTGTGTGGCGGCCAGTTTTCTGTGGTTAGAGTTTTTTTTTTTCCCGAGTTCATCGGGGAAGATGATGAACAGTTCTGTTCATTGGGTTTAAAACCCGATTTTAACCAAACCCGTTAGCCATTTAATGGCTAATATCCGATCCGACTGCATTTATATGCCCGACCCGACTGCATATTATACAGACCCGACTGACTTTATATCAGACCCGACCCGACTTTTGTTACATCAGACCCAACTCAACTGTGTTTACACAGACCCAACCCGACTGTGATTTATACAGACCCGACAGCATATACAGACCCGACCCAACTGTTTATATAACAGATCTGACCCGTCCATCCTTATACGCACTCACATATATTTAATTGGATGTTTTGATATACACCGTTCATTTATATACTCTTTTGTAAGCCCGATCTATAGCCAAATTGTTCGATATATATATGGATTTTGGGTATCCGAACCGTTCCGGAAGCATCGGTACGATCAGATTTTGCTATTTTATATATATTATTTATGTATTTAACTGTTTAGCCCCTAAGGGATCAATATGCAATATCTGTTTTACAAATAAGGACAAAATTGTCCTTAATTGTAACAGACTCTATGATGTACTTATGTCTTGAATCTCTTACCTGTTCTATATACATAAAATGTCATTTTCTTCATTAGATGTACTTTAGATAATTAGTATCTTTTAGAAAAGCTTGGCAAGGCGCATGACGGTTCCATAGAACCCGCTCTACCTTGGCAAGTGGTTTCTGAAAGGACCCCTATTAATACCCAGTATTAATAGGCGTTGTCCATAATATGTCAATTGTTCTCTATAATATATCTCTATATGCACATGTGATGAATATAGTAATCATAGTAATTAATGAATATATGAACATGCGTGCATACATGAATTTATGACTAGGATTAAGATAGATCTGAAGAATGAATATATGAGCATAGTAGATCTTGTAGATCTCTGAAAGGCACTCAAGAAACGCTACGGTCACCAGAAGATGATCACTTTGCCTGCAGCAAAGAGCAAACGATAAAACGCTATCTACCTTCTACCTAAATAATCATTCTACAACAACAATACAAGGGATGAAGTACCAGAAGTACTCAGAACTTATAAAAGTCCACCTGATCGTTGAAAAACATAATACCCTACTGGTAAAGAATCACAATTCTAGACCCACTGGATCATTGGTATTGCCAGAAGCAAACACCAATGATTTCTACCAAGGTAGAGGTAGAGGAAGGAGAAATGGAAGACAAGGCAGCGAAGGACGCAATAACTACCCTGGAAGAGGTAGAGACCACCCTGGAAGAGGTGAACACAAATATCATCCTGGAAGAGATGATAATTAGGGTCCTAGGAAGGACATTGGTCCAGAAACTGCCGTACTAGTAAACATGAGAAGAACATATACAAAAGTACAGGGGTACCTGCAGAGACAAATATGAATAAAGATAACAATGAGTGGCCTGAAGATTACCAGAAGCAGACTGATGCCCTGAAGACATCGTACCTAGAAAGTTCAGATTGTTTCGATGAGTTTATTCTGTCAGACATTGCTAAGTAGTCTTTATTTCATGTCAGACATTGCTAAGTAGTTTTTATTTCCTGTTAGACATTGCTTAGTAGTTTTTATTCTGTCAGATATTGTTGAGTAAATTTTATATTCAGTTGGATATTTATATTATCGTTCTGGTGATTATAGTTAGAAATTGTGTTAATAAGTTTTATCATTGATAATTCTCTTTTGATATTTATTGATACATATAACTTATCATTTAGGAACGATGACCAACTGCAAAGAGATTTGCCTGATAGATAGTGCAACAACACATACCATACTGAAACACAGAAAATTCTTTACAAACATTGAATATAATTCACGTATGGTTACTACAGTGGCTGGCCCTACTGACATAGTTACAGGGTCCGGAAGAACCCATATTCTTTTACCTAATGGTACTCATTTGCTAATTAAGGATGCTCTATACTCAGAAAATTCTAGAAGAAATTTACTGAGTTTCAAAGACATCCGAGCAAATGGATATCATTTAGAAACTACAAATGAAGGCAATCTAGAATACCTCTGCATCACATCTAAAAACGAAGAGTATATTTCAATACTAGAAAAATGCTCAACCCTATCTTTAGGGTTATACTTTACCCACATTGGGGTTATGGAGTCCTATGCCACTTACTTGAACCAGAAATTTCCAAATCCTGAAGATTTGGTCCTTTGGCATGATAGATTAGGTCACCCAGGGTCAGGTATGCTTAGAAAGATCATTTGCAATTCCTATGGTCATCCTTTTAACAATCAAAGTTTGACTTTTCCAAATGACCATTTTTGTGACCCTTGTTCCCAAGGGAAGTTAATCATTAGACCTTCTTTTCAGAAAATAGAGACAGAATCACCTACCTTCCTATAGAGGGTTTAAGGTGATATCTGTGGTCCTATACACCCTCTCAGTGGTCCATTTAGATATTTTATGGTCCTAATAGATGCATCTACTAGATGGTCATATGTGAGCCTACTCTCTACTAAAAATTTAGCATTTGCTAGATTATTATCCTAGATTATCAAACTTAGAGCTAGTTTTCCTGATAACCCTATCAAATCTATCCGATTGGATAATGCAATTGAATTCTCTTCTAAAATCTTCAATGACTTCTGCACATCCATCGGAATAGAAGTCGAACATTCTGTCCCCCATGTCCACACCCAGAATGGCCTTGCTGAAGCTTTTATCAAGCACTTGCAATTAATAGCTAGACCATTACTCTTATAATCCAGACTTCCAATTTCTGCATGGGGGCATGCTATCTTGCATGCTGCTAATCTTGTTAGACTCAGACCTACTTCATACCATAATTTTTCTCCTGCACAACTTGTGTCAGGTATTCAGCCCAATATATCTCATCTTAGAAAGTTTGGATGTGCTGTGCATGTCCCTATTCCCCCTCCAAATAGAACTAAGATGGATCCCCAACGTAGATTGGGGATTTATATAGTTTTTGACTCACCTTCAATAATAAGATTCTTAGAACCTTTAACAGGTGATCTTGTTACTGCTAGATTTGTAGATTGTCATTTCGATAAGACAGTCTTCCCGCCGTTAGGGGGAGATAAAAAAAGTTTCTAGGCAACGACCTGTTCCCGAAGAACGGCATGAATTATCGTAGAATACTTCCACTATGTCTCATCTAGATCCTAGATCTCTCTAATGCGAGGTAGAAGTAAAAAGGATTTTGCATTTGCAAGATATCGCAAATCAATTACCTGATGCCTTCAATGATGCAACTAATGTAACTAAGTTGTTTGTTCCAGCCAAGAATGTACCTGCAAGAATTAATATTCCGACTCCCACTAATCAAAATGCTGCACGTCAGAAACGTGGCAGACCTATAGGTTCCAAAGATTCAGCTCCCCGGAAGAGGAAGTTGAATGAGAAATCATGCCCTAAAACTCTAGAAGAAGTTGAGGTTCTAGAAGAACCTGGTCATAATGCTCCAGAAGATATTATGGACCATATTTTTCCAGAAGAAAATATTTTCCAACGGCTAAATTTCCCTCAAACTCCTGAAGAGATCCCTGCAGTGATTATGGATAAGGTACTGGTACCAAATAATGAGAGCTCAATATTCCATATGAGGGGTGAAATTTGGGACCGAAAGGAAATAATCATCGATGACATATTTGCATACAAAGTAGTTACTGAAATAACAAAGGGCGATGATGAAGACAATGAACCACGTAGTATATATGAATGTCGATATAGAACTGATTGGCCAAAATGGAGAGATGCTATTCAAGCTGAACTTGAATCTCTCAAGAAACGTGGAGTATTTGGACCTATAGTACAAACACCAAATAACGTGAACCCTGTAGGTTTCAAATGGGTGTTTGTAAGGAAAAGAAATGAAAATAATGAAATCACTAGATATAAGGCAAGGCTTGTAGCCCAGGGATTCCTACAGAAACCCGGGATTGATTATGAAGAGACCTATTCCCCTGTTATGGATATAGTTACGTTTAGATATCTCATTAGTCTCATAGTTTCTGAAAAACTAGAGATGAGGCTAATGGATGTCGTAACGACATACCTATACGAGAACCTAGACACACATATTTATATGAAAGTCCCAGAAGGATTCAAGTTGCCTGAAGCAACATCAAAAGTCCCAGAAGGATTCAAGTTGCCTGAAGCAACATCAAAGAGTGCGCACTCGATAAAACTAAGACGAGCATTGTACGGCCTGAAGCAATCCGGAAGGATGTGGTACAATCGCCTTAGTGAATACTTGTCTAGGGAAGGTTATAAGAATGATTCCATATGCCCATGCGTTTTCATAAAGAAATCAGAAAATGGATTTACTATAATTGCAGTTTATGTGGATGACATAAACTTAATTGAGACTCCTGAAGAGCTCAAGAAAACTTCTAATTATCTAAAAAGGGAGTTTGAAATGAAAGAACTTGGTGATACTAAGTTTTGTCTCGGCCTGCAGATCGGGCATAACTCTAGTGGGATTTTAGTACATCAATTCTTATATACTGAAAATTTATTAAAGAAATTTAATATGGATAAATGTCACCCACTAAGCACTCCCATGGTAGTTAGACCTCTTGATATTCATAAAAATCCATTTAAACCTAAAGAGGAACATGAAACTATTCTTGGTTCTGAAAAACCGTATTTAAGTGCTATTGGTGCTTTATTGTATTTAGCTCAATGTACTAGACCAGATATATGTTTTTCTGTTAATCTATTGGCTAGATACAGTTCAGAACCAACTCTTAGGCATTGGAATGGAATAAAGCAAATATTTAGATATTTGCGAGGAACCATTAATATGGGATTATTTTATTCTTGTGGTACTCCTCACTTGATTGGTTATGCAGATTCAGGTTTTCTTTCTGACCCCCATAAGGGTCGATCCCAAATAGGGTATGCATTTTTGAATAACAATGCAGCTATTTCTTGGAGATCGACTAAACAAACACTTGTGACTACATCATCGAACCATGCTGAAATATTAGCTCTGCATGAAGCAAGTAGAGAATGCGTATGGTTAAGATCACTTGTGCAACACATCAGAAGCAGTTGTCAGTTGGCATCAGTTATCAAAGAGCCGACAGTTATCCACGAAGATAATGCCGCATATATTGCTCAAATTCAAGCTGGCTTCATCAAGAAAGATCGAACAAAGCACATCTCACCAAAGTTTTTCTACACCCACGAACTTCAGAAGAAAATGGAGATTGAAGTCAAGCAAGTACGATCAAGCGATAATCTTGCGGGTCTCTTCACCAAAGCTTTGCCCAAGTCTACTTTCCAGAAGATGGTGTACGGCATCGGACTGCGACGGCTCAATCACCAAACAAATTGATGTAATAAGGAGAAGATGTAATCAGGGGGAGAGATGTAATAATGTAATCAGTAGGAGATATAATCAGGGGGAGAGATGTAATATTGGTAATGTAATAGTTAGGTGGAGGGCATCCTGAAGATGCAAATTTATGCGCGCTGTACTCTTTTTTCTTTGGTAGGGTTTTTCCCACAGGGTTTTCCCATCAAAGGTTTTAACGAGGCAGCATCATGCGCACCCACCATAGTTCCTGAAGAACTAAGGTTGTACTCTTTTTCCTTTGATAGAATTTTTTCAACTGGATTTTTCCATCAAAGGTTTTAATGAGGCAATCATTGATAAATGATGGTCATCCAAGGGGGAGTGTTATGAAATGGTGGTTGCATCGGATATGGATGCCCACCGGATAAAAACCCCTGGATTCAAGGGATTTAGAGATTTACCCCGTCTCTATCCCTATGGCATATTATGCCTATATATAGGGGGCTTTTGTTAATAATATTATGAGTTTTTCCCAACATGAATAATCCATAAAACTCATCCACCTATCCATATCTATCTATCTATACTACTCTTATAAGGCTCCGGCGTCCCGTACCGCTGCACTTAAGGCGGCACATCACGGTCGTCAATATCATCCATCTATCGGGTCGCCTGCTATCAGACGGTTGTGATGCGTCACCTTACTTACGGGACACCTTATTGGATCATTTCTCATAGAAAACTGAGTTGAGAGGGGACTACCGTAAGGGGGTTGATTCATCTACACAACCATCAGTCTCGGGCTGAGTGTCGTTCACCTGTTGGGTTGCCTGCCGTCAGTTAGCTCCGATGAATCAAGCCGGCCATCTTGTATACGGGACGCCTTATTGGATCATTTCTCTAGAAAAAAAAAATGAAAACTAAGTTAAAAATTTACCTCACTCACTCCAAAAAAAAAAAAAAAAATTTATTATCTGTATATAAACCTTACTATACAAAGGCATAGGGATGAGCCTGAAAGAGCAAACAAAAAAAAAAAGAAACTTATCCAAAAGGGACTCAAATTTCGATGCAGCCCTACAAGAACAAACTGCAATTGGATTCATACCAAGAAACAGACAAGAAGAATCGAGTGGCACATATCTATACAATCACCTGTACTTCGCTAACCTAGAGACAACAAGATGAGATCGATATTAAAAAAAAAATCACAGAACGCCACTCAGAGGTAGCCCCCAAAACCTTGTGTTCACTCCTGACAGGACTGAAACCAGCTCGAGTTTAAAAAAGAACTCCTGGTCCGGCCGTCCGGCCATCGATCCTGCAAAAGAACAGAAGAGCACAGCCATCAGCTACGCCACAATAGCACGAAACATCATCGACAGACACAGCCATCAACTATAAGAGACAACATCATGAGTTACCGATGACCGCAGCCCATACGCAATCGCAGCGCTACATGACACCCGGAGTCGACCACCAATCCAATTACCGCAAACAACAAAAGTGCAATAGCTGGTTTTCTTTGGCTGCATCGGACTCGAAGGGCGAAGGGGAACTACCCCTCGTGGCCAAATGGGCCGACATCTCTGTCAACTGCTAACTGCATTCGGCCACATCAAGCCACGGAAGGGATCCCTCGGCACATGGAGGACCGGCCCGGCCTGGCCGGATAAGACCTGTTCCGGTGACATCGCCCTTTGACCGCCCAACTGAAGGACCACATGCACAGTGAACACAATTAGAATCTTACAAGGGGTAGGCCACAGAAAGACAAAGCATAGAGATCTGATACCAAGGCCTGATGCTGCCCCCTTGATGAGACCTTGGAGCTGGTGTAGGTTTAGTTGGGTTTCGCAAGTTGAAACATCACAATCTGTTCCCCAATAAAACATCAAAGAGAGAATCAGCAAAATATTGTTTTGACATCTTTACCAAATGGGGAAAAAATAATTGCAATGTGACCCATCATTCTGATTACCCCAAAAAGAAATCATATGGTATCATCAGAAAAGGACAGGAGGAACCTGGTTTTACTAATGGGAACTAAAGTATCAATTAAATATTAAACAAAATGATTTAGAAAGGATAACAATAGATTATAAATCAAATGGAGACGAACTTGGAATACATAGATGACTTCCATGGGCATGTGGTTGGGAAAACCAACTGCATCTCAATACCATAATCCTTTTGTAGCTATCATATACATTGACCGGGGGATTAGGTAGAGAATACGATAATCCGGCCTCTAATTTAATGTTTAAATACTAAAACATAGAACTCTATCCAATATTCACGCCGCATGTTGCATTTTAGTACCATGCTCTATCTATGAAACGGAAATAGTTCAAAACGGATGGCTTTTGTTTATGGTAGTATCATTAATAATACACGTCTCTCTCTCTCTCTCTCTCTCTCTCTCTCTCTCTCTCTCTCTCTCTCTCTCTATATATATATATATATATATATATATATATATATATATATATATATATATATATATATATATAGAGAGAGAGAGAGAGAGATGATACAATTTGGTGTGCGCTGCAAATAATATATGTGTTATCATTGTGCACCGACCGATTATATGGGATCAACGGCCAATATTTTTTAGGATTGTGAGTAGAGTGACGTGTAAAGATATTCCTTCACAACATGACAAAACAATATCGCGGTCAATGTAGCGACTACAGTAATCGTGATATTTTTGTCCTATTGTGACGGAATGCCTTTACACCTCATCATCTTCGGTTATTCCTTTATCTTCTCCGGTGAATCGCATCGGCCCGACCTCATCTCCTCGTTCTTTGGTGAATCGAACCTCCTCCCGGCTGTGTGCCTGTGGTCCTCCCCGATTGTCCTCCACTCAGCCCCGATCGATGAATCGCACCCAGTCCCGACTGGATCCTATGATTGTCCTCCCCACTTCTTTAATCATCTCTGTCGGAGTGCCTGTCGGTCAAGGATGGGTGTGACTCACCGGTCCAGGCTGGTGCCGTAGAAGGGGATGATGATAAGAGATATGATCGGGTGCTTGCCGATTAGGGATGGGTGCAATTCATCGGTCGGAGCTAGGAGCCGAATGTATGATTCATCAGTCAGAGTTGGGAGCCGGAGAGGGTGCTGTGCCCTGGATCGTTGGAGACAACTGTCTCATAAATGAGATGGCGTGAGGTTTTCGGACTGTTCGATTCAAATGCAATCGGACGGCTGGAACAGCGCGCCGCATTTAATCCCCACACTGCACACTACATTGTATCATCCCTATATATATATATATATATATATATATATATATATATATATATATATATATATATATATATATATATATATATATATATAGAGAGAGAGAGAGAGAGAGAGAAATGTTATAATGCGGCATGCGGTAAGTGTGGCACTGCACCGTAGCCGTTTGATGCACCGCTGCGTGCATGTGATGCACGCAGCGCGTGCATCAGACGGCTGTGGTGTGGTGCCGCACGTACTGCATGCCGCATTATAGCATGCCCCTATATATATATATATATATATATATATATATATATATAGAGAGAGAGAGAGAGAGAGAGAAATGCTATAGTGCGGCACCGCACCACTACCGTCTGATGCACCGCCGCGTGCATCGCATGCAAGTGGCGGTGCATCAGGCGGCTGCGGTGCAGTGCCGCACTTACCACATGCCGTAGCATAGCATGCCCTATATATATATATATATATATATATATATATGTATGGAAGGGGTCCGGGAAGCTGAACTCGAGTTCACTATTCAAATGGTGAACTCGAATGGAAAAGTTGCCACATGTCCTGAGAAAGTGTTACTTTTTACTTTATATCTTTCAAGTGTTCAGCCCTCTTAAATGCCTATCCCCTCTTACTTGCTTTATGCCTTTTCAGTGGACACATGGTGCAATATAAACCATATTTCACTATTCATTTGTGAACTCAAGTTCACCAAACTCTTTCCCTATATGGAAAAGGGAGTGCCCATATATTCGAAGGGAAGTTATCTCCATAAGCGATGATTTGATACACCTATTTGTTTTATAATGTGCTAATTTTTTTTGAAGATAATCACCTTACCTTAGATAGAACACTCACAAAAAATCAGCAAATTCTAAAACTTGGACAAAAATCAAATGTTAGAATTCAAATTAACGGTTAGAGCGGGCGGTTGATAAAACTTCAAACATTTGATTTCCCTAGGAGTTTTAGAATATGCCAATTTTTTGCAAGTGTTCTATCTAATGTAAGGTGTTTATAATCACAAAAAATAACACGTAATACTCCTAGGTGCACCAAATCACCAAGGTAAGTTTCCTCCGAACGTCTAGAGGCTCCCTTTTCCCATATATATATATATATATATATATATATATATATATATATATATATATATATATATATATATATATATATAGAAAGAGAGAGAGAGAGTGAGAGAGCTGGGTTCCTATGACATGTCATAGGGAGTACCCTATGGCATATATATATATATATATAGAGAGAGAGAGAGAGAGAGAAAACGGGAGGTGAGCTGTCAGCATATTTTGATATTTAGGCTGCTCGGACACAGGTGTTTGCTCTGCCGTTTGATGAAAATGTTGTACTTGTTGGATGCAGAGACATGTTGGTGAATCACAGTTGTTTACAGCTGTTAACATTTTTTATGCAGCATCTCTCTCTCTTTCGTTTGATTCCTGCACACTCGACCCCTCCGGCACCGAACACATCGCCGATCGCAGCACACTCGACCCCTCCAGCACCGAACACATCGCCGATCACAGCACACTCGACCCCTCCGGCGCCGAAGACATCACCGTCAATTACCGATCGCAGCACCCTCCGGCAGGGGTGCGATCGAACGAGCCTCCGGCGCCGATTGCAGTACACTCCGGTGCCGATCGAACCCCCTCCGGCGCAAGGGTGCCTGCCGGAGGGGCCGAGTACGATCACCGGTCAGGGCCCTTGGGGTTACCCGACGGGGGGCTGCCAGAGGGGGGATGGGGGGCTGCCCGAGGGGGGACGGGGTTGCTGGAGGAGGAGCTGCCGAAGGGGGACGGGGGGTTACCGGATGGGGTCGGTTGCTGCCGGAGGGGGATGAGGCTGGCCGGGGGGAAAGCTTCACTGCGCCACTGGAGATCGAGAGGGAGTGCGAAAGAGAGGGAGAGAGAGAGGGTTGGGAGAGGGGAGAGATCGGGTCCAGCTGTCATACAACTGTTATTAAATTTTTTTTTTTTATAAATCATGATCAGTTGATGAATGAATGGTTGAGATTTAGCCACATGGCTGGCAGCCTATTTTTAAATTAGGCTGTCAGCCCATATCCCGTATTCTATATATATATATATATATATATATATATATATATATATATATATATATATATATATATATATAGAGAGAGAGAGAGAGAGAGCTGGGTTCCTATGACATGTCATAGGGAGTACCCTATGGCATATGGTGAATTAGTAATGCTAGAATGTTTAGAATGTGCTGAATTTTTTTGAGGGTGATGACCTTACCTTAGATAGAATGTCCACAAAAAATCAAAGCATTCTAAAACTTGTTGGGGCATCAAATGCTAGAAGCTTTATCGGCCATCCATTTTAACCGTTAAATTGAAAATCATATTTGATGCCTCTAGAAGTTTTAGAATGAACCGATTTTTTGCGGGGGTCCTATCTAAGATAGGGTGATCATCCTCATAAAAATTCAGAGCATTCTAAATATTCCAGGGCTACTAACTCACCATATGTCATAGGGTACTCCCTATGACATGTCATAGGAACTCATTTCCCATATATATATATATATATATATATATATATATATATATATATATATGCTATTCAGTCCGAAGTTTTTCCGATTCCGCAAGCCCAGTTGACTTGGCAGCATACAAATGGTGGTTGAAACCCACTTGCGACATTTAAATCTTTTACACCACCAGTTGCACGCTGCCACGTCAATCGAACTGAGCGGAATCGGGAAAACCTTCAGGCTGAAGAGCATCTCTTTCTCCTATACATACATATATATATATATATATATATATATATATATATATATATATCAATGTTGTCAGAACCGAACCAGAGGACGAACCGGTTTGTGTACCAGTCCGGTTCACCAGCCCCAACAAACACAGTCAAACCCAAAGAGAGATAGAGAGAGCGAGAGAGCATTTATGCACCAACGGTTCAATACCGATTCGTTTTCCAACACCGGTTCATATCGCATAAAGACCGGTTTCCCTACCGGTTCGCCGGTTCCCGGTCTGGACCGGCCGGTCCGTTTTTAATAACATTGATATATATATATATATATATATATATATATATATATATATATATATATATATATATAGTAGTGATACATTGCGGCGGGTAACATGCGGGCTTAACGTGCGGCGACCCCCTTCGGGGGTATTTTTGGGATTTTATTTTTTGGGGATTGATCACCCACCCTTGGATTGGACACACAAAAAATTTCAGCCCGATCCAAGACTTGTAGGCCGTCCAAATGTGTTGATCTTTTATCGGTCGTTCAATTTTTTTGCCATTTTGATCAACACATTTGGACGGCCTATAGGTCTTGGATCGGGCTGAAATTTTTTGTGTGTCCAATCCAAGGGTGGGTGATCAATCCCCAAAAAAAAAAATCCCGAAAATACCCCCGAAGGGGGTGCCGCACGTTAAGCCCGCATGTTACCCGCCGCAATGTATCACTACTCTCTCTCTCTCTATATATATATATATATATATATATATATATATATATATATGAGGGCCGAGACGCTACCTCTCAAAGCAGCGTTTTTGCTGCTTTGACAACCTACCACAACCGTGTCACATGTGATCTCCGATCAGAATCAACATAAACAATCTCTGATCACCTCCACCGGTGATCTCCGCTGACACCACCTGTCGGCTTCCACCGATAGAGGACTTCGGTGACTACTTCTATTGTGAGCCGTCCATTCATCACCCCATCTCATCCGGTGACCTCCGAGGACATCCGCACCCGGCAACCACCTCCGATGACTTTTAGCACCTCCCGATTATGAGTTCAAATGACCTTTGTTTTCGTTCATGGCTTTGAGAGCCATCGGCGACCTATCCGAAGAACGCTGTTTTCAAAGGTAGCATCTTCTCTCTCTCTCTCTCTCTCTCTCTCTCTCTCTCTCTCTCTCTCTCTATATATATATATATATATATATATATATATATATATATATATATATATATATATATATATATATATATATATATATATATATATATATATATATATATATATATATATATATATATATATATATATATATATATATATATATATATATATAGGAGTATGACTTTGTATGCCTATACAAAGAAAGCCTCAATGTATGCTCCTCTACTAACATACACAGCGGTTTCTGAATTTCCTAATTTTTTGTGGATGTGATTTATATTAAGGTGATATTCCTCACAAAAAATCAGTAAGTATTGAAACCTCGAAGCATATCAAATAAGCTCGTCAAATTAACGGTTGAAATGGACAGACGATACTTCTAACATTTTGATACACCTAAAGGTTTCAAAATTTACTAATTTTTGGTGAGGGTGATCATATTGCTATAGATAGCATATCCACCAAAAATCTGCAAATTCTGAAACATCTAGGTCCATCAAAATGTTAAAAACTTTTTCAGCCGTCCATTGCAACTGTTAATTTGAAGAACTTATTTGAAATGCTTAGAGCTTTCATAACTTGCTGATTTTTTGTGAGGATGATCACCTTAACAAAGATTTCACATCCACAAAAAATGAGTGTTTTGGAAACCTTTATGTATGTTAATAGATTAGCATACCTTGAAGCCTTCTTTGCACGCACGCAACGGTGCATCGGATAGCTACGGTGCGGCATGCCCTATATATATATATATATATATATATATATATATATATATATATATATATATATATATATATATATATATATATATATAGAGAGAGAGAGAGAGAGAGAGAGGAAACAGAATATAGGCTGGCAGTCTATTTCGCCGAAATGGGCAGCCACCCTTTTGAAGCCCTTAGGAGTTTTAAAATGTGCTGGTTTTTTGTGAGCATAAGTACCCTACCTTAGATAGAACACCCCCAAAAAATCATCACATTCTAAAACACCTAGGGGCATCAAATGTTAGAATTGTTATCAAACGTTTGTTGTAACCGTTAATCTAAATTATAACATTTGATGCCCCTAAAAGTTTTAGAATTAACTGATTTTTTGTGGGTGATCTATTTAAAGTAGGGTGCTTATGCTCACAAAAAATAACACATTCCAAAACTTCTAGGGGCATCAAATGGGCGACTGCCCATTTCGCCAAAATAGGCCACCAGCCTATACTCATCAAATTGGCCGTACAAATGAAGGGCCGATAAAAGTCGAGCACATTTGATAAACCTATAGGTCTTAGAATGAGCTGCAATTTTTTTTGTGTGCTATCAAAGGTGGGGTGATCATCCTCCAAAAAAGAATTTGAAAAAAAAACCCTAGGGGAGTGGCCACACGTTAAGCGGCCGCAATATATATATATATATATATATATATATATATATATATATATATATATAGAGAGAGAGAGAGAGAGAGAGAGAGAGAGAGGAATGTTACAGTGAGCTATAAGCTACAAGAGAAGAAAATGAGCTACGCTCGAAAATATCACCCTATAAGGTTCGAAATTTGTTAAAATTTGGTAGGTGTGTTGTCTAGGATAAGATGATCATCCTTACCAATTTTCAACAAACTCCAAATCTTCTAGGGTCATCAAACATACTAAGAAAAATTAACGGTTACTATGGACGGTCAATAAAGCTTCTACAATTTGATGACCCTAGAAGTTTTTGAATTTGTTAAAAATTGGTGAGGATGATCATCTTATCCTAGACAACACACCCATCAAATTTCAACAAATTCTGAAACTTATAGGGTGGCAATTTCGATCATAGCTCATTTTCTACTCTTGTAGCTCATAGCTCACTATAACATTCCTATATCAAAGCAGCGAAGTTTGCTGCATGCATTGACCATGAGGCGCCACGTGTTCTGACCTCTTTTAAGGTCACCCCCCATATTTTTTTAATAGTACCCACGCATCTTCCTCCTATCCCCCCCCCCCCCAAAAAAAAAAAAAAAATCAATAGTAGGAAGTGGTGTGGAGGCGGAAGGCAGCAATGATGGAATCAGCAACATCGACTATCGACCGGGTCTAAGTGAGATTCATTGGTCAGAACGCCTGCCGGCAGAGGCTGGGTGTGATTCACCGGTCGGCATCACCTGCTGGCCGGGGCTAAGTGTGTTTCACCCATCGGTAACACCTGTCAGTTGGGGCTGGGTGTGATTCACCTGTCGGCAGCGCCAGAGTGTGATTCACCCATCAACACGCCTAACAGCCGAGGCTTAATGCATTCCAATCGAGGCTACCTCACGCTAGAGCCGAGTGTCATTCACCTATCGAATTCACCTGCCAACACCAATGGGCTGTCGGAAAAGGAAGGCAAGGAGGGGAAGGGGTGAAGAAGGTGAGGGGCCGAGTGTGGTGCACCTGTCGAGATGCCTGTCGCCGGCGTAGAAGCAACTGTCGGTGATATTGAAGTAGGGACCAAGTAAGGTTCCTATCGGTCGAGGATTCCTGACATCAGCACCCGGGGTCCGCCGGAGGGGAAGAGGGAGGTGGGGGGAGGTGGAGGGGATGGGACGGGTGAACAATCGAGCAGTCTTTATTTTATTTTATATTATTGTAAACAATACTTGTCACTTGTGTTGGAACCCGACCAATCAACCCATGTGCAGTGCAGTAGTCACCATGTAAGGCTGGACACATGGCGATAAAGGAGCCATAGAGGCGGCCTATTTTTGCTGCTTTGCAAGGCAGCTATCTCATCGCTAGGGATTGAGACTAGTTCTTAAAAAAAGTCGAATCTTCTAGTACTTGTGGGCATCTTTAACAGAGGCATCTTAACATCTGCCCATCTAATAAATACTCAATGCCAAGCAAACCACCATCCTATAGAATACAACCTATCCAAGGGATCTTAACACCAGAATATTTTGCTTTGGATTCCTACAACGGTGTCATGATGGAGGGGCCCAAATGTCAAAAAAACATTCACATGGCAGATTTCCTAGAAAAGCTAGGTTTACATATAACTGTCATTATGGCTCTCGGCGATTTAGACTAAAATAAGGTAAATTGTATAGCCCCAAGTTCATCATCCAATAAATAACTTATTGCTTCATAGCTGACTCACCACTGAAAATGACCCCCACCATTAGAAATTGGGGCTTCTAATACAACGCAAGAATAAAAAGTTATGTATAGATGGAGATACTTTTCATCATGCATGACAAATAAATTATTAAAATGGGTAACCATCTTCTTGAAGGAAAGAAAATTAGAACAGTGTATGGTTTGTATAAAGTTGACTTTCAGAAACAATGGCTTGGGTCTAGAGCACAGTGTCATGCTTTGTAAGGTTATTACATAACCCAGCAAGTGATACAACAGACTGTACCAAAAAAAATTGACATGTGCAACTTTATTTAATTTCAATTACCAACAAGCACATGACTGCATACCTAAGCACTAGCACAATGTATAGTCAGAATCCTAAAGGAATGGAAGCATGACAAGGATATCCCTTGACTGAAAAAGAAATCCACCTACCATTATCATGAATGGAGGAAACGTGACAAAGGCCCCCTACATTCAGATGACAAAGGGGTGAGTGGATTTGTTATCAACCAAGGGGGGTCATTGTCATTCTCCAATAGCAAATTTGTATGCGACATGGTATTGTTTAAGCTTTTGCAACCTTTACATCAAGAGCAAAGCTCAAAAGAACAATGTTTTCACGGAGTTAACAGTATAATCCAAGTTTTTCTCACAACTGTGCAACATCAATTCAACCTTAGCAAATTAATAAAGTCATATTGATTTAACTTAAAAATTGATCAAATCAAAAAACGGCATGACTCTTCACATCTATGTGCAAAAAATTGCCCTCACCTCATTCTATAATTTCTGAAACATCGTCATATCATTAGATTGAAACCCAACAGAATTTGACCTCTAAACAACTTATCACATGTAAACTATCTCCAAATGCAATATCTGATAAAAGTATCCTCATATTTGGCTTAGGTATAGCCTTATCAAATCAAATAAATGAAACAACATACAGTGGTACACTCTATAGTGATCTCTAAACCCAACCATGCCACAGCCAAACCCGCACCCATCCACCCACCCATCACCAAGGACTAAAAAAAACGATATATGTAGTGAAATATACCGGTTTTCCATCCCCCACCGTAATGGAAAACGCCCTAGATATACAAAATTTTGGCAGTGGAATTTTGCTTGATGGTCCAATCCAGAGATAACCGTCCCACCATCTCCAAACCCACCTTCTAGGGGTTGCTTGGCATCGTGCTTGTCCTCTCGAGTAAGTGATGTTAGATAGTGCCAAGTGGGCACCACATACACGATTCTCTAAAAGCCACAGCCTACTAGGTTCTTCAAAGGCCCGCACACTCTTTCTTCCCCTTCAAGTGACCAAATTGCAGGTGAGTAAAGAGAAACAAGAAAAGTAAAGGGAAAAAAGGAGAGAAGTGACCAACGAGCGAGAACGGTTGAAACCGGTGTTCGGTGATGACATCAGGTGTCAACGGTGGTGGCGGCGGACACAGCCGACTTACCTCCTATGCTCTCCTCTTTTTTTCCTTTTTTTTATTCTCTTCTCTGCCATAGAGGTGGGACGGCAGGGAAGTGGCCGCTGATCAATATGGGGTTTCTACAGCCGGTGGCTGTAGGGGTCGTTGGGAGTTCTGGTTTGCTTGTTTCTTTTGCAGCTTGTTGTGCTGCTAAAAGAAATGGCAAAATATTTGTCGAAGCCTACACTAATTCCACTATCGAAATATTTATATCCGGTAGTGCCAAAATAGTGGTTGAAATCTATTTTTTTATCCTTGTCCACCACACACACACACATAGTTGGTTGTACCAAGGTTCCAAATAAAATTACAAGTCCAATTAGGCCACAGATCATCCTTGTTTTTAAGAATGTTTCATCCATTCTTAAGTTGTGGAAGTATTTAGAATTGCTAATCCCTTTGGTCAATCATACTAAAACTGTATTTTTTGTGCAAAATTATTGTTATCCATTAAACTGATCTTTCAATCCTTTGAAGGCATGTAAGGTCATCTAGGAACATCAACCAAGATTTGGGATAGGTTAAATAGAGAACAAGTCAGAATAAGGTGTATTGGGGGATGCACAAGAAAACACAAACACAAATCTAGTTTGGATTCAAGTTGCCATATTCAGTTTTGATTCGCCCTAATTCGGACGAATAGGAAAGCCCTATTCAAACTCGATGTGGTCGTATCAAGCCCGAATCAGAAATTCTATGGGCACATCACTTACGAAGCCGGAATCTCTCTTAATTGACTCTATATATAGGGGGTTCCTTTTTTTGGCATACAATTCCCTCATTATGTTATGGTTTAACTCTGCATTCGACTTCTAGCTTCCATACCAGGTCCGAGGGAGATGAAGGTATAAGATAGGCTCGAAGAACGAGCCATGCAAGGACGCAAGAGCTGCTCGCGTGCGCGCACGCGCGCGCAAACACACACACACACACACACACACACACACACACACATATATATATATATATATATATATATATATATATATATATATATATATATGAAAAATAGAGCCTAGACATGAGGTGCAGCATCGTTGCTGCACCTCAAACATTGTTTACCATCCTAGAAGTTTTAGAATTTGGTGACTTTTGGTGGATGTGTTCTCTAGGGTAAGGTGATCATCCTCACAAAAAATAAGTAAATTCTAAAACTTCTAGGGTCATCAAATGTTCGAAACTTTATCGACCGTTCACTGTAACCGTTAATTTTGCCTAGCTCATTTGATGACCATAGAAGTCTAGAATTTGTTGATTTTTGGTGAGGATGATCACCTTACCCCACCCACCAAAATCATCAAATTCTAAAACTTCTAGGGAGGTAAACCAGTGAGAGATGCAGCAATGATGCTACACCTCAGGTGCAAGCTCCATGCCCTTATATATATATATATATATATATATATATATATATATATATATATATATATATATATATAAGGATGGCGGTTTTGTGCTGACTAGGACAAAACGGAACTAAAAGCTGACTAGACAAAAAGGAATGCTACTGACTAGACAAAACTCTTCCGCGCACGCAATCATAACCGTTCGCTCTCTCTTCCCCGATCTCTCTCTACCAAGATCTCTTTCTCTGTCTCTCTCTCTCCGGTTCTCTCTCCGCTCGGTTTTCTCTCCCCATCTCTCTCTATACCTCTCTCCATATCTCTTTCTCTCCGTCTCTCTCTCTCCCCATGTATCTCTCTTTCTCTCCATCTCTCTTTTCGTTCTCTCTCTTCGTCTCTCTTCCCCCAACTCTCTCCCCGATTCTCTCTCCCTCCGTCTCTCTCTTCCCCCGATCTCTCTCTCCGTATCTCTTTCTCTATGTCTCTCTCTCTCTCCGTCTCTCTTTCTCTTCCCCACGATCTCTCTCCATATCTCTCTATGATCTCCGTATCTCCCTCTCTCCGACCTCTCTAGCCGTTTTTCTCTCCTCGATCTCTCTCTCTCCATCTCTCTCTTTTCTCCCAACCTCTCTTTTAGGGCTAGCAATTTTGGACCCGACATGACCAGACACGAAATTAGCGGGGTTCGAGTCTGGGTTAAACGGGTTCGAGTCGTAAACGAGTCGACACGACTAACCAGTTTAGTAAACGGGTCGGGTCCGTGTTTTGTCTTCGACCTGTTTGGCCCGTTTAAGACCCGATTAAAAATCAATGGGTCGGATCGAGTCTACCCAACATCCGATCACAGTGTGCAATGGGTTCAACAAACAGCTGTGATCAGGACACCCATGATGGTGAGCTGCAATGAAATATAAAAATAAAAAAAAATAAAGAATAAATATTTAATCTGGTCTTACCGGGTCATAGCGGGTCTACCCATTTATAAACAGGTCGGGTACGAGGTTAGGGTCTAGACACAATTAGTTAAACGAGTCAGGTCTGGGTTTAGGGGTTTCGGACACGCCACGAACACAACATGACCTGACCCATTTCCAGCCCTACTCTCTCCGTCTCTCTTTCTCTCTCTCCCCGATCTCTCTCCGTATCTCTCTCTATTTCTCCGTCTCTCTTCCCCCAATCTCTCTTTCAGTCTCTCTGTCTCTTACCCCAATCTCTCTCTCCGTCTTAGTCTTCGTCTCTCTTCGTCCTTTTCTATCTCTCGATCTGTCGAAATGGGACTGATGTTGCCGCCGAAAGTGTTTTGTTGCCAAAGGCGGTCAGGTGTGTTGCCGCTGAATATGACGGTGTGGATAATGATGCTCGGGGATGTCTTACCGCCAAAGGTGGCCCGCTGCATTGTCGACAGGTGTGTTGCCGTCGAAGGCAGCCCGCTGCATTGCCGACAGGTGTGTTGCCGCCAAAGAAGACCCGCTGCAGTGCCGACAGGCACGGACATGCACTAGTATATATATATATATATATATATATATATATATATATATATATATATATATATATATATATATATATATATAGGGTCAGGATCGGATGACCCAGCAAAATTTTGACCCATTAATAACCCAGCGCCCTTTGAGGCACCTAGAGGTTTTAGAATGGGCTGATTTTTTGTAGACATGTTGTCTATGATATGTTGATCATCCTCACAAAAAATCAGCCCATTCTAAAACCTCTAGGTGCATCAAAGGGTGCTCTTCAAATCAACGGTTAAAATTGACAGTGAAAAACCGTTGATTTGAAGTGCGCATTTGATGCACCTAGAGGTTTTAGAATGAGCTGATTTTTTGTGAGGATGATCAACATACCATAGACAACATCCCTACAAAAAATCAGCCCATTCTATAACCTCTAAGTGCCTCAAAGGGTGCTGGGTTATTAATGGGTCAAAATTTGCTGGGTCATCCGATCCGGACCCATATATATATATATATATATATATATATATATATATATATATATATATATATATATATATATATATATATATATATATATATATATATATATATATATATATATATATATATATATATATATATATATATATATATATATATGGGCATGTTAGGATGCGGCGTGCGGTGCGTGCGGTGTTGCGCCGTAGCCATCTGATGCACCGCTGCGTGCATCACACTCACGCAGCGGGTGCATCAGACGGCTGCGGTGTGACACCGTACGCACCTCACGCCGCATTTTATCATTCCTCTATATATATATATATATATATATATATATATATATATATATATATATATATATATAGGGTAGCCTACTCCATGGAGTAGGCAACTTACCTACTCCATGGGTTAAATGGATGCCACATGGCACTTTTTAATCGGAGTTAAGACTTTATCAGCTTAGGTTCACCCCTCCCAACAATTGTTAAGAAAAAAATTTTGAGAAAAACACATACTAAGTGGCATTTTTAGCACACAAAAGAAAAAAAAAATTATGATACACGGTTTACTGTTAAATTTGCTACAACTTGATCGGGTTGATTTAGATTTTTTTTCTTCGGATTTTTTTTCATAATCCTAATCTATCCATAATGGATTGACCATACATTCACAAAATACCCAATTAAAAAGTGTCATGTGGTGTCTATTTAGGCCATGGAGTACTTAAGTAGCCTACTCCATGGAGTAGACTACCCTTTCCCTCTCTCTCTCTCTCTCTCTCTCTCTCTCTCTCTCTATATATATATATATATATATATATATATATATATATATATATATAGAGAGAGAGAGAGAGAGAGAGAGAGAAATGCTATAATGCAGCATGCGGTAAGTGCGGCATCGCACCGCAGCCGTCTAATGTGCATGCACGCAGCGCGTGCATCAGACGGCTGCAGTATAGTGCCGCACGTACCTCATGCCGCATTATAGCATGCCCCTATATATATATATATATATATATATATATATATATATATATATATATATATATATATATGCTTTGGAGTGATTTCTAAGGACTACAACAAGAGCCAAGCGCTTGAAATATTTGCACCACACTGACCTCTTGTATTTGGGATCTAGAATAGGCAAAAGCTTTCACAAGAAGAAAATTTGAGTAATCTGTCTATACTTGTAGTTCTGTTCTTACATAGTGGATTTATCTCTCTTGCTCTCCCCGTGGAGGTAAGCATATTTGCTAAACCGCGTAAACTCACTTGTCTCTTTTATTGCTTTTTGTTATTCTCTTCGAATAGTGGTCCGTTTCTCCATGTTGAAACATTTGGACTTCTCGATGTATCCACAGGTGAAGGAGAGTTTGCAAGCCTACTATATGTGTGAAAAAGATGTCACTCATTTAATTATCCACAATCATTATCGAGTTTCCTAAACAAGAATTTCCCTCTTATAATTTTATCTACTTGTCTGAATATATAACACTCCAAGAAATGTGGAAAAAACTAATAATTAAGATGAAAATATATCTAATTTACTAAAAAAGGTTATTTCTGTGTAAACCTTACCATACAAGGCATAGGGATAAGCTTGAAAGAGCAAAGGGCAAGCCAACGACATATCTGTAGGGGCACAAACACCAGACCTGTGGAGTCCCTACAAAAACAAATGCAACTGGATTTAACTCAAGAAGCTGACAACAAGATTAGTAGCAATGGCACCATCTATATATGAATTTGCACTTTGATAGAAGAGTATAGCACAATGATGACCATTAAAAACTCCCGAATGCCGCATAGAGGAAGCTCCCAAAAACCTTATGTTTACTCCTGCTAGAACTCCACCAAGCGGTTCATTTTTAAAAATTGTTTTGCCAGTGTCATTCCTGCAAGAGAGCAGAAGAGTACAACCATCAACTGTGATAGACAATAGCATGAGTAAGTGATGAACATAGCTAGCTACTACAACAGACAATATCATGAGTTACCCATGAATGTAGCTATTAGCTAATGTGATATCACGCACAACCTGACAGCTGAAGTCACCCAACAAGCCAGTTACTACAAACAACAAAAGATCATAGCCGGTTTGATTGTCTGTTTTAGCATTGTGAACCAACATCTCTGTCCACTAATAACTGCATTTAGCATTATCAAGTCACCAAAGGGAGCTATATCAACCTGAAACCTCCACTTGTACAAGGAGTAACATGTCCTTAGCATATGGAGGACTTGTCGTGGATATAACAAAAGCAGAAGAGCGTACTGATAAGCTACCAGGAACAATCAAGCCAATCATCCAGGAGATTGGACACCAAATTATTCTTTTTGATGCAGCCGAGCTCCGACATGCAAATTTTTACAGCTGATGGCGTATTTTGATTCCCAACGGAGATCCAAGAGGCCGATAGCCGATCCGTCTGCATCATTGGAAAGCTATTTTGATTGTCAACGACTTTGATTTTTTTACTTCATGTCGATCCGACTGATGGATCTTGAGTTATTATTATTAATTTCTGATTTGGGTAGGTGCGAGCCATGTTCACACCCGGTTCGAGCCACAGATGCCAAACTGACTCATTAATAAGCTCTATAGTAGCCATAGAATCTTAAGTCGATATATAATCTCGATGGATGGGATTCAAAGGAAGTCAAAGCAAACCCTAAAAGGGTTGAAAAGTCATATGCCGCTCCCCCTCTTCCGTTCTATCTCTTCCCGCAGCAATACCCACACGAGACACCCCCCCCCCCCCCCCCCCCCCCCAATCAGGCTATGCTATCAAAATCGGGACTAGTCGGCAACTAGTCCCCAGGCAGCATTTTGCCAACTGATTAATTCCGATTCTGTCATTGCTGGGCGGAATCCCGACTAGCTCGACTAGCCCTCGACTAACGACTGCCGACTAATCCCCAAGCAGCATTCTGCAAGCAAAATTTTTTTTTACAAGGAGTCTTTGCAAGCAATTTTGTTTGGATTTTTTTACATTGGCTCAAAGTCTTGAATCACAAGACTCACAACTATGGCTCTTCCTTATAATCATCTGTTGAGCATCTGAGAATCTCAGATAAAAACATAGACAAATAATTATTGTTTATTTGTTGATATCCATATAACCCTATAATCAAAATTGGGATTGTTCACAGATTAAACATTATCAAACAAATATTGTGATGAATTCTTAGTTCTGAGTATTCTGACATGGGCATGAAGCCAATACAACTTTGTTCTGTTAAACTGTTACTTATGTATTTATACCCATGTTGTGAAGTGTGAATATATGTATTGTTATCAACCGACTAATATCATATACTTATTGACATTTACGCTAGTTCATATATCATATATGTTTAGGAAGGGGGGAGGGGTTAGAATAAGTTTTGGCTGACTAGTCTAGAATTAGTCCCGACTAGTCCTAGTCGGCCCTTGGCCGACTAGGGCTGACTACCAACTTTGACTGCATAGCCCTCAAGATGCGCGACTCCCCTCCTTTCCCTCTCATCCGTGCGGCTCCTCACTCTCTTTCCTTTCCTTTTTTATTTTCTCTTACTATAAAGCCGCCTAAAAACCATAACAGCCATCATTGATTGATAATGTATTGAAACCCTAGAACGAAGAAGCGGGTTCGTTTGTTCGGAGCCTCATACGACGGATCATTTTGCCTCTAATCTTCCTCTTCTCTCCGCAAGCTTCTTCCTCATCACCATGCTCTCATCTACGACTTCGCGGAAGATCAACGCGGAGATCAACTCATCCTGGTTTCTTCATCCCTATCTTCCGATCCACACCTCCTTTTCAGCCCATTCATCTACAACAACGGAGCCCTCGATCGTGGCCAGTATTGACCAAAACACGGTTTGAATCGTCCCTCGATATTTTCTTGTGATAAACACTATCTTAATCGAGCCTATTGCTGATTTTATTTTCAGTTTTCAAATTACTTATGCATCTAAAGGATCTCATTCATTAGATTATCTATCGCTTAGATTCGCGTTTTCCTTAAGACTATGGCTTGTGTTTGAGGATTTGTCATTCAATGTATTGCTGGAATTTTCTTATTAAATCTGGAATCAATCGTTCACATGCTAGTTTTATCCCTTCGCTTAAGTAGACTTCTTTGGGCATGATCGGATGATGACTAGTTCTCTTTATCGTTGCTGGAAAATTGAATAAATAAGAGGATAAACTAATCTTTAAACGTTTAAAATCCGCACTTGTGTTCTTTTAAGAATCCTGCAAGCATCAAGTTCGTATCAGAGCGCAATAGTCATCGCGTTCTTACGCAACGGCCGGTCTTCTTGCATCATTTGCATCATTGCATGCTTGCTGATTTTTTATTTTATTTTAGTGTTCGTGTCTTTGGATTAATTCGCAAACTAACATACCACGTGTTCGCATCCATATTAGGGTCATCCCTTTTTCCTCTATGATGAGTTGTTAGCGTCTTCTAGAGAGTCTCACAATGGCTGAACCATCAAGACAACCGTCCCCACCCCGCACTTGACAAAATGCCTTTCAAACATAGTAACAAAGTTCGGTGTTTTTTTGAAAGAAATGCATTTAAAACGCGACTTAATGGGCAACCGATTTGTTACCCCTTTTTTTCCGTTTTTTACATGTTACCAAATTTGCCCTTTTTTTGTTGTTTTTATTGAAAAAAAATATTAAAAAACGTGTTTTTTTGCCGAACTTTGTGACTGTATCGATGATGAGTCCGATGACATTGAAATTCAACTTTCTTCCGATAACATTGAATTCATGGAGGATGAAGAGAATGAAGCAAGAGAGAATGATGCAAGTTTGGCTTTGGATGCTCTCGACGACACGATGGATGCTTAGTTTCTATTTTCTATTCTATTTTAATTAGTGACTATTGGACAAAGGACATCTTAAGTTTTGCAATAATTTCTTTTGGGATACCGTTATCAACTTATCATGATGTTCGTAACTTAGTATGTTACTTTGTCGGGTTGTTGTTTTGTTGCTTACTTGCATTTGCATATTTGCATAGTTGCATTAATAACTTAGTTGATTTGTTATTGTTGACCTATTACCTTATAATCACGTTAGAAATATCTTAGTTGTTTAAATGTAGGCTAAAAACTTGACTTTTGAAGACCCCGAACTTGTCGATTTTTTCCAAATTTCACCCTTGCTGATTAAAACCCAAACCCGTTTTTTCCCCCGACTTTTACCCGTTTTTTCCCCAACTTTTCGATTTTTGCCGAACTTTCCTAAGTTTTACCCTTGCCGACTTATTACCGAACCCGAACTTGGTGACTATGCTTCCAGATACAATAAGAAAACATGAATAGGCTTCAGGCCCAGGTTGAAGCCCTACCTTAGCCTTCACCACTGTTCAAAACCCACCTTGACCGCATAGAGAGCACAGGGCTAGAGAGTCACCCGAGCATAATGAGTTAGATCTTGAGTCAGGAGGTGATAGTGTCAGTCAGTCTGATGGGTCTCATAGGCGAGATAGGAAAAATCATAAAAGAGCGAAATCTTATTGGCGCTGGGATCAGGATATCAAAATCGAAATTCCTGAGTTTGAGGGTAGGATGGATCCTGAAGAGTTCTTAGATTAGGCTGAGAGAATATATTAGTATTTTGAATGGAAGGAAATCCCTCGAGACAAACAAGTAAAGTTTGTTAGTCTTAAGTTGAAGGGTCATGTGCTGGTCTGATGGAGACAGTTGCAGAACACGAGGGTTAGAAAAGAGAAAGACAAGATTTCCACCTTGACACAAACAGTGTTTTCAGAGGCGGGGGCGTAAGGCGGGGCGTTTTGCCTGATGTGGGGCGGGGCGTAAGCCTCAGGGCGTGGGGCGTAAGCCCCACGAATTTTTTATTTTTTAATTTTAAAAATATATAGAAATAAAAAATATTATATAAATAGTGAAAATAGATTAAAAACAAACAAAATAAAAAATATTATGAATGAACAAAGCATTTAAGCCTACAAAATTGGTTGATAAATCACAAATATATCTAAAACGATAATAAAAATGAACTTATCGTTGTCTTTCAAGATCATTTAAGATCTAATTCTAAATTTCTAACCAAAATTCAAACTATCTACGTTTATATTCCATAGATTCTATCATTATAAACATGATATATAACCAATTTAAAACAACTTTAGTTCCCAAGAATGTCAAAATCGCCATCCAAGAGAGTAAGACGCATATAAAAGATCACACGGTAGCAATTAAATCATTTTTTTTCAACTATGCAGACAAACTCCAGTGGGGCGTAAGCCCAGGCCATTGGGGCGTAAAAGACGTGCCCGGGCGTTCGGGGCGTACGCCCCAGTGGTTCGGGCGTAAGCCCCACAGGAAAAAAGCCCCAACTTGATCCGCCCCGGGCGTTTTGGGACCGCCCCGCCCCGGGGTGCGCCCCGGGCGTACCCCGGGGCGAGTTTTTTAAAACACTGGACACAAATGAGAAGAATATGCAACAGATGTTCCTTTCTTCTAATTTCAAACAGAGTGTGTTTCAAATATTCCAAAACCTACGACAAGAGAACAAGTCGGTGGACAATTACACCCAAGGATCAAAATACCGGCCGGTACGAACCGTATCGGCCGGTTCAAACCGGGAACCAGACCGAACCGCACTGGTATCCAGTCGATACCGGTCGCGAGGCTTAAATCGCGTAAATACCGGCCGATTCCGGTTCAAACCGGCCGGTTTGAACCGGTACCAGGTATGAAGTATGGTATTGGATGGTTTTTTCATTCCGATTTCATTTTTTTGGGCATCTTTCTTCATTCCCACATGAGGTAAATACTAGCTGGATTTGCAAGATTTGAAGCCAAAAACTCAGATTTGCAAAATCAAAATCACATTTGAAGGTATGTTTTCATAATTTTTTTCATTTTTCTTTTGTTTTGTTGCATTTTTTTTGAAAAAAAATCAAATAATTATGGTGAAAATGTTGAAATGGGCTAGATCTATGCCATCAAAGCTTAGATCTATAGATCTATAAGCATCATCTCCAAATTTGCATTATCGATTCATACAAATTTGGGGATTTTTCAATTTTCTTTTCTTTTTTTGTATTTTTTTAAAAATAAATCAAATAATTATGGTGAAAATGTTGATATGGGTCAGATCTATGCCATCAAAGCTTAGATCCATAAGCATCATCTCCAAATTTGCATGATCAGTTCATGCAAATTTGGGATGTTTTCATTTTTATTTTTATTTTTTGCATTTTAAAAAAAAATAAACCAAATAATTGTGGTGAAAATGTTGATATGGGTTAAATCTATGCCATCAAAGCTTAGATCTATAGATCTATAAGCATCATCTCCAAATTTGCATGATCGTTTCATACAAATTTGGATTTTTTTATTTTTATTTTCTTTTGTTACTTTTAAAAAAAAAAACCAAATAATTGTGGTGAAAATGTGGATATGGGTCATCCACGAGTCAATGATGATGATAATGATGATGAAATGCAGCCTGCTCGAAGTTCCATGTGGTACTAAGTTACTCAGTCTAAATAGGTAAAAATATCTAATTCTCTACTTTTGTAAGTTATGGATATGCATTTTATTTGCTAAACATGTTAGGAGTCTTAGGACTATGAATTTGTGTTTATTATCATATTATGTAAAATTGTAAAATATGACTCATGTACTCGTATTAGTTGTGTAATTCATGTTTGTGCAATGGTCATAAATTGTGTTTTGTAATCCCTAAGCATAATACTAGGCTAATCTAACACATACAATTTAATAACTATATTAAATTCCACAATTTAGAATCATACAGTGAAAACAGTGACTTTATAACTTAAAAAGACCGATTCATACCTATAACTAGTTTACTAATGAAAAAAAAATCACAAACCAGTATTTTAGGTTATTCTAGATTTTTTGGTTATTTTTTCAAATTTTTTTGAAACCAAAAATCAATTCACACCAGTATGGACCGGTTCAGACGGAAACAGGTTCTTACCGTTCGGTTCGAATCGTTTTTTTGGCCGGCCGATAATTTGTCCGCGACCGGTATTTTTATCCATGATTACACCAATAAGTTCTACAAACTCCAAGCTCTCAATGATCTGCATGAAGATGAAGAGCAGAGCGTTTCTAGGTACGGCAATGGTCTTAAACCTTCAATTCAAAAGGTGGTGTGCCTTCATGACTTGTATCAGGTCACTGATGCACATCGTCGGGCCAAAAAAGTTGAGTCTCACCACTCCCGATCTGCATCCCGACGATATGAAAACACAAGGGCGTCATCCGGATCTGTTAGTAGACCAATCCCTGGACCTTCACCTATATCTGGTACAGTTTCTACACCCATTGAGAAGGGTAAAGGAGTTTTAGGAACCAACCCAAGCATAATAAAATGTTTCAAGTGCAACCAGCCGGGTCACAAGTCAGCCGATTATCCTAGACGTCAGTTCAATCCATAGACAAACCTTGTGGATAATGAAGAGGACGATCTTGAGTATGAGGGAGAGAACCATTGTTTTAAAAAGCGGTGGAGGCGGCCGACTAGGCGGCCGCCTAGTCGTTTCGGAGGTCAAGGCGCTCCAAAACCCACAGGCGGCAATCACAGGCGGATTTACTGCAGGCGGGCGCTGAAGCGGGTCTCGGTCCGCTTAAGCGGGTGAACAGGCGGCAATACAGGCGGGCGCTGAAGCGGGTCGGGCGGGTGTAAAGCGGGTGCCACTTTAAAGCCCAGGCCCAGCCCACAGTCCCTCATTGGCTCATTGCTTTTTAGGGTTTTTTTTATTTGCCTCCAGGTCATGCGGGAAGACGAAGTGGCCCTCCCCTCATTGCTTTAAAGGGGCTGCATGCAGATGCAGCAGATCAACGCCTCCGGTTGATCACAGGATTCCAGCCCTGCAGCCCGGCCAGCCCCTATCACCGGTTGATCACAGGATTCCAGCCCTGCAGCCTCCGGTTGATCACAGGATTCACAGCCCGGCCAGCCCCTATCACTCGGCAATCAGGTTCTCTCTCTCTCTCTCTCTCTCTCTCTCTCTCTCTCTCTCTCATTTTTCTTTTTTATCAAGAGCATGTCATCCGACTCAGCCCTCTTTCTTTGATTTTTTTTTGTTGAGGGCTTCTCATCTCTTTCTCTATCTCTGATTTTTTTTTTTTTGTCGGCATGTTATCTCTTTCTCTATCTCTGAATTTTTTTTTTGTCGGCATGTTATCTCTTTTTTGTCGGCATGTTATCACAGTGCAGCAGTGCTGTTGGCATCACAGTGCAGCAGTGCTGTTGAGGGCTTCTCATTTCTTTCTCTATCACAGTGCAACAGTGCTGTTGGCATCATAGTGTAGCACTGTAGCAGTGCTGTTGAGTGCTATTGATATTGGATCTGCGGGTAAGAACAATTCGATCAGCTTTTTAAAACAATGATAAAGAGAATTGCATATCAGCTTACAATTCAATTGCAAATTGCAAGGTTTTGTAAAGAGAATTGCAAGAAAATTAGTAGTGTGAAGTATGGAAACTGATGACTGATGAGTGATGACAATCCCAATTGAGTTTGAATTACAAAATGGTATTATATTGTAGTCTTCAATGTGTTTGAAGAGTTGCTTATGGAGGGTTATGAATTATGATTTTTTTTTCCCGTTTATTGTAATTGGGTTTGCTTTGGATTTTCTTTAAAT
Source organism: Chamaelirium japonicum (assembly GCA_947650365.1). Classification (NCBI taxonomy): domain Eukaryota; kingdom Viridiplantae; phylum Streptophyta; class Magnoliopsida; order Liliales; family Melanthiaceae; genus Chamaelirium; species Chamaelirium japonicum. The sequence goes on from CANTAL010000011.1 coordinate 1,943,398, forward strand.
CTCTCAATTTTTTTAACAGATCATCTTACTGTGATGCCTTCCTCCGCTTCGGCTTCGGGCTCCGGTTCCGTTAATAGTAGAAAGGATCCGGGCCATGATCACGGTCGGTGTCCCGTGGATGGTGATTCCAATAAGGTGGAGTGCAACTATTGCAAGAAGATCACAAATGGAGGAATGCATCGGTTTAAAAAACATCTTGCAGGAATTAGAGGTGATGTTGCCACTTGCCAGAAAGTTCCACCGGAAGTTCGACAACAAGTATTGGACTTCATCAACGGGAAAAAATCACAAAAGGAAGCCAAGGCAAAGGAGTTGGAGAGTTTGAGGAGTTCGGTGATTGTGAGAGTCCGTGAAGATGAAGAAGATGATGAAGTATGTATTGGGGGTTCAAATTTAAAGAGGGCTCGATGCGATGCTAGATGCGATGAATATGTATTGAAGTATGAATAATAGGATCGATGCGATGCTAGATGTTTTATTATGAATGTTTTCATAAAAATTTTATATTCGGATCGGTTGTTTTGATATTTGCATATGTAAAACTTTATATTATTGTTTTTTTATATAGAATTATGAATTTATATATATACATACATATATAATATAATTTATATAGGTGGGCGCCCGCCTTTTTCTCCGGGCGCCCGCCTAGTCGTCCGCCTTCCGCCTTCCGCCTTGAAACCACTTGACCGCCCGCCTTCCGCCTTCCGTTTTTTAAAACATTGGAGAGAACTTCACTGAGTTAATCTTGCAGGGTGATGGCGTAACGACCCCACTGTTAGTTATTCACCAGTCCCTATCCCCCCTGCCTCCTAGAGCGTTACTACCCCACGAACTATGTGGAAGAGCCCTAAAACCACATTGCAAGAACCAGAGATTCGAGCTATTCCGAACAGTATGCACTGTCAATGGCTTGGATCTTTATGCCATAATAAATGGAGGTTGCACCACCAATTTAATCAATGAAGGGTTAGTGAGATACAAGAAGTGAAAAGTCAAACCATTGGCTCATCCTTACAGAACATCTTAGCTAGACAACACCACGAGCAAACCAGTAACTCATTGTTGCTTGGTTAAGTTGTTGATTGGGATGCAATATCGAGATGAGGTTTGGTGTGATGTCCTTTCCCTGGAAGTAGCTGATATCATCCTTGGGCATCCATGGTAGTTCGACTGAGATGTACTACATCACGGAAGAGCCAACACCTATACTTTCCTTAAGGACGACATCAACATCACCTTATGGCCCACACGTTCTAAGAGGAAGCGATCCCCTGAATCTAAAACTCTTCTGTGTCAGAGTCATCCCATATCGCTATTAGTAGATGATTTAGTAGGATGTCCTGATTCACTGATAGTTGAGAAATGATTAGACAACATCTTGCATTCCATGGCATGCACATCACACTTAGAGTTTGTAGGCATCCCTTGCACTTGCATTCATCATTTGCCTACCATATTTACATCAGGAGCTCAATCATATGTGCATCCATATTATAGGCCAAGTGTTGAACGTAGCATTAAAGAAAATTTTGACACTCTTATTCATTTTTCAATGATGGATACTTATGAGACGTGTTTTCAGATTTTGAAAAGCCCATCATTTTTACTTTTACGAAATCCTAATAAATGGCTTGATTAATTATTTAATTTTTTATTTTATTCATTAAATCCAGACAATGAGTACATGACATATCTTCTTAGGCTAGGATCTACTTGTTTTACCACGTGTATAGGCCACTTCGAGCAACACATATTGCACCAGCAACCCATGGCCTCACAAAGAAACCATGGCTTATTGCGCAAGCCGATGACCCACAACATATTATACTCCCGCAGTCTTTCCTTTCACATGTCTTTTGAATTTCATGTCAACCTATATCCCTATTATCACATAAAATTATCTGGATTTCTTGAGGATCTTTTTTTGTCGAGGAGGATGTTGGTTTTTGCTTTTAAGTCTTTACTTGGCATTGATGGACAGAGGATGTCAGATGGAGTCACTGAGTACTTGGTGCTGATTACTTGGCCATCGGACCTAGGAGAGCAGTTGGAGTAGATGCAGAGGATACGACTACTTCCAAGAGCTTCTACCGAATCCAGGACCTTACTCGACAAGAATTGAGTTCTTTTGAGTCCAGGGGACTTGATGCAGACGACCTCCGATGTGCAGATTTTTACAGTTGATAGCGTATTTGATTCCCTACGAAGATTCAGAAAGCCGATCGTCGATCCATATACATCATTGAAAAGCTATTTTGATTGTCTACGACTTTGGTTTTTACTTTATGTCGATCCGACTGATGGATCTTGAGTTATTATTTTTATTTCTGATTTGGGTAGGTGAGAGCCATGATTACACCTGATTCGAGCCACAGATGCCGAACTGACTCATTAAAAAGTTCTATAGTAGTCGTAGGATCTTAAGTCAAGATATAATCTTGATGGATGGGATTTAAAGGAAGCCAAAGCAAACCCTAAAAGGGTTGAAAAGCCATATGTTGCTCCCCCTCTTCCGTTCTCTCTTCTCGTGGCAATACCCACTCACGACACCCCCCCTCGGGATGCGGGCCCTCCTTTCCCTCTCATTCGTGCGGCTGCTCTCTCTGCCTTTCCTTTCCTTTTTTATTCTCTTACTATAAAGCCCCCCGAAAAACCCTAATAACCGTCATCGATTGATGATGTATTGAAACCCTAGAACAGAGAAACGGGTTTGCTTGTTCGGACCTCATATGACGAATCATCTTGTCTCTAGTCTTCCTCTTCTCTCCACAAGCTTCTTCCTCATCGCCATGCTCTCGTCTACGACTTCGCGGAAGATCGACGCGGAGATCATCTCTTCTTCAAGATCAATTCATCCCGGCTTCTTCATCCCTATCTTCCGGTTCACACCTCCTCTTTCACTCATTCCTCTACAATAATGGAGCCTTCGATCGTGGCCGGCATTGACCAAACCACGGTTTGAATCATCTCTCGATATTTTCTTATGATAAACATCATCCTAATCGGGCCTATTGCTGAATTTATTTTGAGTTTTCAAATTACTTGGCTTCTAAAGGATCTCATCTATTAGATTATTTATCGCTTAGATTCGCATTTTCCTTGAGACTATGGCTTGTGTTTGAGATATTGTCATTCAACGTATTGCTGGAATTTTCTTATTAAAACTGGAATTAATTGTTCACATGCTAGTTTTATCCCTTCGCTTAAGTAGACTTGTTTGGGCATGATCGGATGATAACTAGTTCTCTTTATCCTCGCTGGAAAATTGAATAAATAAGTGTAAAAATTTATCTTTAATCGTTTAAAATCAGCACTTGTGTTCTTTTAAGAAACCTGCATGCATCACTTTTTAATGTATTTCACCCCTAAATCGGGCAACACCCACGTAACTTAGTCTAGATTTAACCTTCCACTATAGGACATACACAGATTACATCAAGAGCCAAGAGATAACCATCTCTTCGATCATCAACCACGCTTCTGCGCTCCAGTCCATCCGACCACTGAGACTAGTGACCTATCGTCTCGTCTCTCTCTCTCTCTGGTTTCTGCTACCTGCGAAACAGAAAAGAGGGTCGCGGGGGTTTTATCGTGCGGATAAGAAACAAGGTTGGCCGGATGGTCTTCATGCATAGGGGAGAGAGGAGGGAGAAACAGAAGCGAATCTCTTCCTCCTTTCTTCTTGTTCTTTTGTTTTTCTATGCCCTCTTCCTTCTTTCTTCTTCAATTGTTCTTCGCAGAGAAATAACAAGACAAAATGAGATGGTGATCGTTGTCTTCGTCCATCAAACAATCAAACTAGGGTTTGACAAATAATAGGAGGCGAGAAGAGACGAGAAGAGGAGGGGAAAGATTCAAAGTCCGCCAGATTCGAGGAATCCACCTCCGATTGATTTCTATCCAGGAATCCCTAATGAAGCTCGCAAACACTCATAACTTTATTAATCTCAATCATCTATCATAAAAGAGAAATGATCGGGCTCTTATATAATGAGCTGGTTTACATTGATAATCACCCACGGACGATGTGGGACTTAAAAACTCCTAAAAACTGACCTGTTACCCAAGTCTAAAATTTCACCTAATAATTGTGGCGAAAATGACATGCTAAATAGACAATAAAAAAATAAAATATGATAATAGGGCCGGTCGCAGATGGGGAGGGTGTGATTGTCGGGTGTGGTCCCAATCAGTTAGATGCATACATATTTCTATGACACTATTAATATGCTAGGTTGTTTACATTATATTTAGATGTTAATAGCCTTTCATTATGTCAATATGACCATCTATGATTTATGGTTATTGGTCATATAATAAACATTCAGATCTAATTTCACAATAAATCAATCCAAATGCAAAACAACTCATGGTCTAACATCCAATAAAAATTAACTAAACTAACTATTTTGAAAGCACTTATAAATGACGTATGCGCCATAGTTATTGATTACACGGAGAAGCTGGATCGAAGGTGCAAATGACGGGAGATTATAGCACCTATGAGAAACATTTACTAATGTGGACATAACCAGACCTCGCTCTTCGCACGGGAATTGCATCTCAGTCTTCACATAGAGGATCGACCCGAGTTTGTATTTGGCTAATAAGCCTTCAACCCGTGTTTTCGATCGTCTCGGCGGGGCAGAACCTGCATTCAGATCTTTCTGTTCAGTGCTTTGATAAACCCCCTCCCCTTTAAATTCTCGAACCCAGAACGCAAGAACAATCAAATGGTTCGATGGCTAGGGCACTGGCTATCAAACCATAAGCGCTTCAAATTCAATAGTCCAATTCAGTAAACGCATGCATGTAATCTAACCAAACAAACCCTAAAAGTATCGAAGAGAACCCACAGGTCTCGGTAGAAATGAAGTGATAATTCAAAATTCGAGAGAGGAAGAACAGACCCATGTCGACGTTGTCGCGGAGCTCCCTTCTAGTCTCTTCTTCTTCCTCCTCCTGGATCTGTTCTGTGAGAGGAGAGGCAGGCTGTGAGAGGAAGGGGAACGGGTCACGGATTCAAAGATCCGGGTTACGATTTACCCGGCCTAGCCTCGGCACCCGCGTTTTTTTTTTTGTTTTTTTGACACCCTACCCATTTGGCATTTTGGTGGGTACGGAATCTTACCTAGGGCTGGCAGTCGGACCCGACACGGCAGACCCGACACGAAGTTAGCGGGTCTGGTTCAGGGCTAAACGGGTTCGGGTCGTAAACGGGTCGACACGATAGACCCGTTTAATAAACGGGTCGGGTCCGGGTTTAGAGTCTGGGCATGGTAGACCCGGGAAGACCCATTTAAAATTCAATGGGTCGTGTCAGATCGGGTCGGGACGGGTCTACCCGCAATCCGATACTGTAATATATAGTACCAGCGGGTGTATCGGGTTAGGTCGGGTCGAGTCGAATTGATCAACTGAATAAACCCGTGTAGTAAACGGGTCTTATCGGGTCTACCCGTTTATAAACGGGTCGGGTACGGGTTTAGGATCTAGACACGATTAGTTAAACGGGTTGGGTCCGGGTCTAGGGGTTTTGGACATGACCCGAAACTAGATACGACAAGAACCCGACCCGACACGACCCATTGCCACCCCTAATCTCACCCCAACTTCCATCCCTAACCTTCTCCACGGCCCCACACCCCACTGCCCCTCGTGGTCCCTTGCTTTACTGAGTTGCCTTCTTCTTCTTCTTCTTCTTCTTCTGTCTTGTCTAGATCCTAATACCCACGGGGCAAGGGCTGACATTGCAATGGCGATGTTTGTTAGCAAACACCACATTGCCATTGCAACCTATCACCTCCTCCAACACCACCACCTCCTCCTCTTTTTATTCCTATTCGCCATCTGAACCCTAACCTCTTGAAGATGTTGACACCCACATGCCTTGACATCCGAGAAGGAAAGGATGACCGTATCGGTGACCACAGGTCCACATTGCAATGGCAATGTCTTGCAAATGTTGGTATGTGGTCACTGACATCTTTTGGGGATGTGTAAAGGTTCGGATGGGTAAAAGGAGGAGAGGGAGGAAGGAGGAGGAAGAATGTAGATTAGGAGGATGATGAAGATAGAGGAGGATGAAGGAAGGGGTTGTGTTGGACTCTGAAAGTGACAGGAGAGGGGGGGTGTTAGTTTGCTGGAGGTTAGTGGTGGTGGCATTTTTAAACAAATTTATGGGAGCCGACAAAAAAAATTGGGTGCAAACGTTTAATGTTGGGGGGGGGGGGGGAGAGAGAGAGAGAGAGAGAGAGAGAGAGAGAGAGAGAGAGAGAGAGAGAGAGAGAGAAGCATCTGGACGTTCGGGGGGGGGGGGGGGGGGGGTAGGACTGTGTGTCCAACAATGCCAATTACTTCTGTATATTGACTTTAGTTCTAGATTAATAACTAGTAAGAAACTCAGGCAATGCCCAGATGAGCTTGATGCATGCCATTTGGCACAGACAACATCGCACCTGTTTGAAGAAGTGTGAAATATGAAGTGAGTGTGATTCACTTGTTAGAGAGAAAATATTGACATCAAATGACCATTAAATGCCATTGAATGAGTATTTATCATCTTTATGGTAGGTTTTTAATAGGATTTAAAAGTGAGCCATGTTCACACACAAAAGAAGGATTCTGGCTCTTTAGAAGACGTCCATGTGTCACAACACGGGAGAGATGCTTCCATTTTAGTACACTACAAGAAAGAGGGTCTTTACCGACGGACATTTTTATCGCCGTCGGTAATAATACACGTTTTACCGACGGTGACAATAATATCCGTCGGTATTATAACTTCAATTTTTTAAATTTTTTTTGCACATTTATTACCGACGGTCAAATAGTATTCGTCGGTACAATTATTTATACCGACGGTACATATATGTACCGTCGGTAATATACTTTATACCGACGGCTACATAAAGACCGTCGGTAAAATGTCACGACAGAACTCAGGGTAAAAATCAAGCCTCTGGGAAAAATGGAACCCTGAGTTTCGTCGGAGATTGTTACCGACGGACTTTATATTTCCGTCGGTATAAATAATTATACCGACGGACATTATATGGCCGTCGGTACGATACCGACGGTAATTAAATATCCGTCGGTAAAATTGTCCCGACGAAACTCAGGGTAAAAACCGAGCCTCTGGAAAAAAATGGAACCCTGAGTTTCGTCGGCGGTGTTTACCGACGGACTAAATAGTTCCGTCGGCATAACTAATTATACCGACGGAAATTATATGTCCGTCGGTACAATACCGACGGTAATTAAATATCCGTCGGTAAAATTGTCCCGACGAAACTCAGGGTGAAAACCCGAGCCTCTGGAAAAAATAGAACCCTGAGTTTCGTCGCTGATTTGTACCGACGGACATTATTATACCGTCGGTATAAAGTAATTATACCGACGGAACTTATAGTTCCGTCGGTACAAACTCCTTACTTATCCACCGCAGCCTGCCCCCTTTTCTTTTTGTGTTTCGACTCCGGCGCGCGCCCCTCTCTCAATCTCTCTCTCTCTCACCGACCCGACCCCCCGGCGACCCCGTCCCCCTCCGGCAGCCCCGCGATCCCCTCCGGCCACCCATCCCCCTCCCGGCCACCCATCCCCCTCCCGACCTCCGCCCCTCCCCGGCCTCCCGGCCCTCTCTCTCTCTCCCCGGCCTCCTCCCCCCCTCCCCGGCCTCCCTAGCCTCTCTCTCTCTCTCTCTCTCTCTCTCTCTCTCTCTCTCTCTCTCTCTCTCTCTCTCTCTCTCTCTCTACTTCCTCCCCTCACCTGTCTCTTTCTCTCTCGATCTAAACCCCCCCTCCGGCCGGCCACCCATCCCCTCCCTTACACCTCCGGCCACCCCTCCGCTTTCTCGCACCACCGACTGCGACACCAGTGCTCCTCCTCCTTCTCGAGGCCTACCGACCATCGCTGGTGAGCTCCTCCTCCTCCTCCCTTTCCCCCTTCGGTTAATTTGTGGTAATATATTGTGGTAATTTTTATTTAGGTAAAATCACAGGAATTAAATATAGTGTGGTATTGTGGTAATATATTGTGGTAATTTATTTAGGTAATATATTGTGGTAATTTTTATTAGGTAATTTATTGTGGTAATTTTTATCTTGTGGTAATATATTGTGATTTACAACAATACCATAATTTGTGGTAATATATTTGTGGTAATATATTGTGGTTAATTCCCTCATTTGGTAATTTTTACACTGTTTTAAAACTCGCCGAGTCGACTCGAAACTCGGCCGAGTCGACTCGACTCGGCTGAGTTTTGATCCGACTCGGTCCAAAACTCGAGTTTCGATCCGACTCGGCTGAGTTTCGATCCGACTCGAGTTTTGTCGGGTTTTAGCCGAGTTGTCGTGTCTACTCGACTCATTAAGGTTTCGAGTCGAGTCGAGTTTTCGTGTTTTAAAACATTGATTTTTATCCTATCAAAACTGAATTGAATGGGGGAATGGGGGGCAAAATGTAGTTTTTAGACTAGGGTGAGCGTCGGTTTTGTCGGTCGGTTTTGGTGTGGGTTTTGTCGGTTATATTTTTTTCGGTTTACGAAAAATCAAAACCGAAACCGAAACCGAAACCGAAATGGTCGGTTTTTGTCGGTTCGGTGTGATATGAGGTATGCTAAAGCCATAAATCTACTCGAGCGACAGAGAGAACCGTCAGACCCCAAGTGTTTACTTGATGAGGCTCCCTGACTTGTTGACTTACTGTCGCATAACTTTGGTGCTATGCCTAGCATTCGAACTATCAGCAGTTCAAATACTGGCCAGCAACCCTAGGTTTACTATGTGACTAGTCTACTCATCATAATACACTCATCCATTAGGGATGTGGATGGTCTGTAGAAGTTTTGGTTCGGTGTTCCATACCCGGGAACCGAAACCGAAATTGTGCGGAGTCTTATAACATTGTTTGAAATTATATGTCAGGTGTTGTATAGCCAGATAGACGAAGTTGTCTTCGATCGATAAGAGTTGGATGTGTAATTCGAATCGCATGAGCCAAGAGTACAGAGAAGGAGTCAGGAAATTTCTGGATTTTGTATTTGAGCGTCTTGCACCGCTTGATGGAAAAATTGTGTGTCCCTGTATAGACTGCGGAAGGGTGATTAGGAAGGTTCGAGAGGAATGTGAGGTTGATCTGGTAATGCGTGGCATTGACATTACCTATACCCGTTGGTTCTCGCACGGTGAGGAGCTAGATGCAGTCCCCATGGCAGCTCACGGTGAAACTTCAAACACAGTGATCGCTGATGATAATATTAATACAGACGATGACGATGACATGCAGGGTATGATACATGATTTGCAAGGTGGAATAGGCACGGAAACACCGTCAGGTAATCAGCCCAATATCGAAGCGGACAAGTTCTACAGATTGCTTAAAGATGCCGAACAACCTCTATACCCGGGGTGTGAGAAGTTTTCAAAACTCTCTTTCACTGTAAAGCTTCTTCATTTGAAGTGCCTCAATGGTTGGAGTAATAAGTCATTTAATATGTTGGTAGAGTTGCTGAAAGAGGCTTTTCCTATGGGTAAGACAGTACCGAAATCATTCTACGAGGCGAAGAAGACAATTAAAGATCTCGGTCTGGGTTATGAGAAAATTGATGCATGCGTGAACGATTGTATGTTGTACCGGAAAGAATACGAACATGCGCGGTCATGCCACATATGCGGAGCAACGAGATATAAAGAGACGGATGCCGAGTCTAGTACCAGTCGAAGGAAGAAAAATGTATCTGCAAAGGTTCTCCTATACTTCCCGCTCAGGGACAGGCTTCAGAGGTTGTTTATGTCATCGAAGACTGCTGAGCACATGAGGTGGCATGCACGAGAACGTACAGATGACGGGATTATGAGACATCCGGTCGACTCTCTGACGTGGAAAGATTTTGATCATACCTATCCTGAATTCGCATGTGAAGTTCGCAACGTCAGGTTAGGGCTTGCTAGCGATGGCTTCAATCCCTTTGGGAATATGAGTGTGTCGTACAGCATTTGGCCAGTTGTCCTAGTTCCATACAATTTGCCTCCCTGGATGTGCTTAAAAAAGCCATACACAATGCTCTCCTTGCTCATTCCCGGACCTAGGTCGCCTGGTAATGATATTGACGTTTACTTGTAGCCGTTGATTGAGGAGTTGAACGAGTTATGGGAAGTTGGGGCCGATACGTATGATGCCTCGTTGCGCCAGAATTTTTGGATGCATGCGGCACTTCTATGGACCATCAACGATTTTCCTGCATATGCCAACTTATCCGGGTGGAGTACTAAAGGAAAATTGGCGTGCCCTACATGCAATAAGGAGACAGATTCATTACGGTTGAAGAACGGAGGTAAGTTCTGTTATATGGGCCATCGAAGATTCCTTGGTGACGGCCATAAGTGGAGGCAGAACAAAAGAGCTTTCAACGGCAAGAAGGAACTTGCAAAGGCCCCGGAGCAGCTTTCGGGGGTAGAAGTCTTGTGCGAATTGGATCAGCTTGATGCCATGGCACTTGGAAAAGGTAAAAAGAAGAGAACGCATGAAGATTCTATGCGTGAGCATAACTGGAAGAAGAAGAGTATTTTCTTTAAACTACCGTACTGGAGCAGCCTACTCTTGCGGCATAACTTGGATGTCATGCATATCGAGAAAAATGTGTGTGAAAACATTATAGGAACACTGCTGAATCTCGACGGTAAGACGAAGGATAATCTTAAATCTCGTCTCGATCTTAAGGAGTTGGGCATCCGAAAATCACTTCATCCCCAAGAGATTGGGGATAAGTATGTGTTGCCAGTTGCATGCTACACCATGAGCTCACAGCAAAAGGCAGCCTTATGTGCATTCCTACGGTCTGTGAAAACGCCAGACGGTTATTCTTCGAATATCGCACGATGCGTGCAAGAGAACGGTCGGAAGTTGTCTGGATTAAAGAGCCACGATTGTCATGTTCTTATGCAGCGATTGTTATCTCTTGCTATACGTGGGAATTTAACCGAACAGGTGTCCGGTCCGTTAATTGAGCTCAGCACTTTTTTCAGACAGTTGTGCTCGAAGGTACTTAGAGTGGACCAACTTGAACAGATGGAGAGGGATATTGCGCTCACATTGTGCAAGTTAGAGATGATATTTCCACCTTCCTTCTTTGATGTCATGGTGCATTTGACCGTTCACTTGGCAAATGAGGCTAAACTCGGCGGCCCAGTTCATTACCGGTGGATGTATTTTATCGAGAGGTAATCGTCTCGTCTCATTCGCACAATGTATTTGATCGTTCTAGATATATTCATCCAAATATTTTTTTCTCAAATTAGGTACTTGCGAACATTGAAATCATATGTTCGTAATAAAAGTCGTCCGGAGGGATCAATTGCTGAAGGATACCTAGCAGAAGAATGTCTAACAATCTGCTCAAGATACCTACATGGTATAGACACGCGATTCAATCAACTTGAGCGGAACTATGACGGTGGTCCAATAGACTTCGATGGGGGTCTGTCTATATTTGCCGAAATGGGTAGACCTGTAGGAGGAGGCAAAACCCGTCGATTGTCTGTAGATGAGATTCAACAGGCACATATGTATGTGTTGCGCCAATGTGATGAAGTGTGGCCATTCATTGAGTAAGCATTTTACGATCATTTACTCATTCTTTCAGTCCATTTATTAAGTATATGTGCTAATTATAATCTAATTCATAACCGGTAAAACAGGAAGCATAAAGCCATCATTAATAATCGGGGTACTCGAAATGCTCCCCAAATTCATGATCGTGAATTCCCATCGTGGTTCGAGAAACATGTAAGTATTCACATCATTACTGAATTTCATTGACATCCATTACCGAACAATAATTATGTGTTCATATCATGAATGTCATGTGGTTATTATAGGCATAGGAGCTGCACGACAACCACGATCCGCTGATGAATAAGGATCTCTGGCGCTTATCTTGTAGTCCTTTGCAAGACGCAATATCGTACGATGGTTATATCGTGAACGGTTATAGATTTCGGACGAAAGATAGTGAAAAATCACGAAGAACCCAAAATAGTGGGGTTGTCGTCAACGGTGAGCAAGAAGAATTAGAAAATATCGACTTCTTCGGCGTCCTCAACGAGATTCTCGAGATTAAATTCCTTGGCCAAAATCGGATCGTATTATTCAAATGCGATTGGTATGATGTTAATAATCGCGGGACTGGTTATAATGTCGACAAATACGATTTTATCAGCATCAACACTGCCAAGAGATTGAATACCCAATATGAAGATCCATTCATTCTTGCCTCTCAAGCGCAATAGATATTTTATGCACCGGATAATACCTCTCCAGGTTGGCAAATTGTAGTCAGGTCACCACCCAGAGATTTTTATGACATGGGAGACAAGGATGCGGGGGTCGTCGATGATGATTTGGATGCATACCAGAATGATGAGATAATCATTGTCGACGCAGTGCACGACGAAAATGAAGATGTCGACAATATAAACTGGACAGCGAATGCAGATCAAATAATAGAAGAGGGAAGCGATGAGAGTGACAGAGATGAGACAGAAAATAACTAGACCGTATGTAAATCAAATTATTTTATATTTAAATAAAATTGTTTCATATATAAATCATATTGTTTCATATGTATATCATATTGTTTCATATGTAAATCATACCGTTTCACCGATTCATATGTAAATCATACCGTTTCATATGTAAATCATACCGTTTCACCGATTTATGATCCGATCGATTCACCGATTTAGAGTCTAAGAGTTGGAAAATCATAAGTTAGCGTGTTTCGGATATGAAATAGGTTTGGATTCGATCCGATCGTCATCGGATCGGCATCCGATAATTCGAAGTTGGAATTATTCCGTATTTTGGACTTGCGAGCGGGTTCTAATTGGATATTTGACCAATTTACGCTCCGATTCACCGATTTAGAGTCTAAGTGTTGGAAAATCATAACTTAGCGTGTTTCGGATATGAAATAGGTTTGGATTCGATCGGATCGTCATCGGATCGGCATCCGATAATTTGAAGTTGGAATTATTCCGTATTTCGGACTTGCGAGCGGGTTCTAATTGGATATTTGACCAATTTACGCTCCGATTCACCGATTTAGAGTCTAAGTGTTGGAAAATCATAAGTTAGCGTGTTTCGGATATGAAATAGGTTTGGATTCGATCCGATCGTCATCGGATCGGCATCCGATAATTCGAACTTGGAATTATTCCGTATTTCGGACTTGCGAGCGGGTTCTAATTGGATATTTGACCAATTTACGCTCCGATTCACCGATTTAGAGTCTAAGTGTTGGATAATCATAACTTAGCGTGTTTCGGATATGAAATAGGTTTGGATTCGATCCGATCGTCATCGGATCGGCATCCGATAATTCGAACTTGGAATTATATTCCGTATTTCGGACTTGCGAGCGGGTTCTAATTGGATATTTGACCAATTTACGATCCGATTAACCGATTTAAAGTCTAACTGTTTCATATTGTTTCATATTGCAAGCGGGTTCATATTGTTTCATATGTAAATCATACTGTTTCATATGTAAATCAAACTATTTCATATTGTTTCATATGTAAATCTTACTGTTTCATATATAAATTAAATTGTTTCAGATGGCATCACGGTCATATGTTCGTAGAGGCAGAGGCAGGGGTGGGGTAGCTCGGAGCGCTCCGGCTGCCACCCCAGGGTTCGAGGCTGAGCCGTCCGGATCTGGTAGTGCTGTTCCTCTCTCCACACCAGCTCCTGCTGTGGTCGCAGCCTCCGGAGCTTCGAGCAGTGCTCAGCACTCGGCTACAGCGTCTACACCCACAGGTAATGTTTAGATCTAAAGTTTTATACATGTTGTAAATACTTCTTCAGTACTGATGTATATTTTATTTGCAGGGTCGACCAGGCACGTAGGCGACCGGGGCGTGACGACGGCCCGGCGCTTGTCGGCCTTACGCGAGCCGTTGTCCCTACAGTGGAGCGGCAGGACCTTTATGGGCGAGCACGCTTCTGACGCCGCCACGTGGGTCGGCATGATAGTACGGGAGGAGAGGAATGCCCCGATTGTGGGGTTAAGGGGGTGGAAGAACATTGATGCATCCTATAAGGAGAGGATGTATCAGCAGTTTTTGGTACGTTAGTTTCATTAAAGCATTTTAGAATAATATCGTACTTCTTTATAATTTGATTTGATAAAATGACTTGTTTCTAAATTGATTTTACAGAAGAAATTTAAATGGGAGAACATGGAAACCGACACCCATCGGGAGGACTTGTGGAAGACGATGGGTGAGCGGTACAGGGATTACCGTCACGAGCTCTACCAGCTCTACGGTTACTTGGTCGGCCAGCCGGCTGAGGAGGTACAGGCTGCGGCCGGGACGAGAGACGCGCCACCGCTACATATTCTACAGTTTTTGGTCGCTCACTGGGCCACCCCTAGCTTTCAGGTATAATTATAATTTTGTTGATTCGTACTTGTTTTAATGTTATACTAAAAATTTGTATTGATGTTTCAAAATTTAATCGATTGACACAGGCGAAATCTGCTATAGGCAAGCAGAATAGAAGTGCCTCAACGATACCTACTCCAGTGAAGGGGAGGACCTCCATGCCCCAGCTTGCCCAGCAGCTGGTAAATGATACAAACATTGTTATTATTTAAAGCTCTATACATTTTATATTAACTCATCTATTTATTTTATATATCCAACAGACACAGTCCTTGGGCCACGAGCCTAATAGGATTGACCTTTTTGAGGCCTTTAGGAGGCGGCGTATCGATGGGGCATTTCTGGACGACAGGGTTGCCTCGCAAGTGGTAAGTAATTAAATTACTGTTAATATATTCTTATACATATACCATAAAATATCATTGAATATCATTGGTTGTTTTTATATAGGAGAGGATGCGACTTCTGGTGACCCCGTCGGGCGAGGCCGGCTCCTCCTCCAGCTCAGTATCTGTCGACTCAGCGATGGATACTGTGCTGAGACCTGCCACGCACGACCGTGTCCTCTGTACGGGCCTTGGAGTCATGCCCTCCTCCTACTTTGGACGAGAGGGTATGCGCTCGAGGGCACGGGACACCCAGACCGGTGCTATCACTCAGCTGCAGTCTGCGCTAGACGCGGAGCGAGAGCACAGGCAGGCCCTCGAGCAGAGGATTGAGGCGGAGCGAGAGCAGAGGCAGGCCCTCGAGCAGAGGGTTGAGGTGGAGAAGAAGGCCCTCGATGAGGAAAGAGAAGCTCGCAGGGAACTAGAGCGTCGGCTTAATGACTTCATAAGCCGGTCTAGTGGTGGCTCATGATCAGGTACTTACTAATCTTTATAATATTAGTAAAAAATATGAATCTTACTAATTTGAGTTTAGATCATATTATCACACTTATGATTTTCCAACACTTAGATTCTAAATCGGTGAATCGGAGCGTAAATTGGTCAAATATCCAATTAGAACCCGCTCGCAAGTCCGAAATACGGAATAATTCCAACTTCGAATTATCGGATGCCGATTCGATGACGATCGGATCGAATCCAAACCTATTTCATATCCGAAACACGCTAAGTTATGATTTTCCAACACTTAGACTCTAAATCGGTGAATCGGAGCGTAAATCGGTCAAATATCCAATTAGAATTTGCTCGCAAGTCCGAAATACGGAATAATTCCAACTTCGAATTATCGGATGCCGATCCGATGACGATCGGATCGAATCCAAACCTATTTCATATCCGAAACACGCTAAGTTATGATTTTCCAACACTTAGACTCTAAATCGGTGAATCGGAGCGTAAATTGGTCAAATATCCAATTAGAACCCGCTCGCAAGTCCGAAATACGGAATAATTCCAACTTCGAATTATCGGATGCCGATCCGATGACGATCGGATCGAATCCAAACCTATTTCATATCCGAAACACGCTAAGTTATGATTTTCCAACACTTAGACTCTAAATCGGTGAATCGGAGCGTAAATTGGTCAAATATCCAATTAGAACCCGCTCGCAAGTCCGAAATACGGAATAATTCAAACTTCGAATTATCGGATGCCGATCCGATGACGATCGGATCGAATCCAAACCTATTTCATATCCGAAACACGCTAAGTTATGATTTTCCAACACTTAGACTCTAAATTGGTGAATCGGAGCGTAAATTGGTCAAATATCCAATTAGAACCCGCTCGCAAGTCCGAAATACGGAATAATTCCAACTTCGAATTATCGGATGCGGATCCGATGACGATCGGATCGAATCCAAACCTATTTCATATCCGAAACTCGCTAAGTTATGATTTTCCAATACTTAGACTCTAAATCGGTGAATCGGAGCGTAAATTGGTCAAATATCCAATTAGAACCCGCTCGCAAGTCCGAAATACGGAATAATTCCAACTTCGAATTATCGGATGCCGATCCGATGACGATCGGATCGAATCCAAACCTATTTCATATCCGAAACACGCTAAGTTATGATTTTCCAACACTTAGACTCTAAATCGGTGAATCGGACCGTAAATTGGTCAAATATCCAATTAGAATTTGCTCGCAAGTCCAAAATACGGAATAATTCCAAGTTCGAATTATCGGATGCCGATCCGATGACGATCTGATCGAATCCAAACCTAGCTATTTCATATCCGAAACACGCTAAGTTATGATTTTCCAACACTTAGACTCTAAATCGGTGAATCGAATCGTAAATTGGTCAAATATCCAATTAGAACCCGCTCGCAAGTCCGAAAGACGGAATAATTCCAACTTCGAATTATCGGATACGGATCCGATGACGATCGGATCGAATCCAAACCTATTTCATATCCGAAACACGCTAAGTTATGATTTTCCAACACTTAGACTCTAAATCGGTGAATCGGAGCGTAAATTGGTCAAATATCCAATTAGAACCCGCTCGCAAGTCCGAAATACGGAATAATTCCAACTTCGAATTATCGGATGCCGATCCGATGACGATCGGATCGAATCCAAACCTATTTCATATCCGAAACACGCTAAGTTATGATTTTCCAACACTTAGACTCTAAATCGGTGAATCGGAGCGTGAATTGGTCAAATATCCAATTAGAACCCGCTCGCAAGTCCGAAATACGGAATAATTCCAACTTCGAATTATCGGATGCCGATCCGATGACGATCGGATCGAATCCAAACCTATTTCATATCCGAAACACGCTAAGTTATGATTTTCCAACACTTAGACTCTAAATCGGTGAATCGGAGCATAAATTGGTCAAATATCCAATTAGAACCCGCTCGCAAGTCCGAAATACGGAATAATTCCAACTTTGAATTATCGGATGCTGATCCGATGACGATCGGATCGAATCCAAACCTATTTCATATCCGAAACACGCTAAGTTATGATTTTCCAACACTTAGACTCTAAATCGGTGAATCGGAGCGTAAATTGGTCAAATATCCAATTAGAATTTGCTCACAGGTCCAAAATACGGAATAATTCAAAGTTTGAATTATCGGATGCCGATCCAATGACGATCCGATCGAATCCAAACCTAGCTATTTCATATCCGAAACACGCTAACTTATGATTTTCCAACACTTAGACTCTAAATCGGTGAATCGATTCTTAAATTGGTCAAATATCCAATTAGAACCCGCTCGCAAGTCCGAAATACGGAATAATTCCAAGTTCGAATTATCGGATGCCGATCCGATGACGATCGGATCGAATCCAAACCTATTTCATATCCGAAACACGCTAAGTTATGATTTTCCAACACTTAGACTCTAAATCGGTGAATCGGAGCGTAAATTGGTCAAATATCCAATTAGAACCCGCTCGCAAGTCCAAAATACGGAATAATTCCAACTTCGAATTATCGGATGCGGATCCGATGACGATCGGATCGAATCCAAACCTATTTCATATCCGAAACACGCTAAGTTATGATTTTCCAACACTTAGACTCTAAATCGGTGAATCGGAGCGTAAATTGGTCAAATATCCAATTAGAACCCGCTCGCAAGTCCAAAATACAGAATAATTCCAACTTCGAATTATCGCATGTGGATCCGATGACGATCGGATCGAATCCAAACCTATTTCATATCCGAAACACGCTAAGTTATGATTTTCCAACACTTAGACTCGAAATCGGTGAATTGGAGCGTAAATTGGTCAAATATCCAATTAGAACCCGCTCGCAAGTCTGAAATATGGAATAATTCCAACTTCGAATTATCGGATGCCGATCCGATGACGATCGGATCGAATCCAAACCTATTTCATATCCGAAACACGCTAAGTTATGATTTTCCAACACTTAGACTCTAAATCGGTGAATCGGAGCGTAAATTGGTCAAATATCCAATTAGAACCCGCTCGCAAGTCCGAAATACGGAATAATTCCAACTTTGAATTATCGGATGCCGATCCGATGACGATCGGATCGAATCCAAACCTATTTCATATCCGAAACACGCTAAGTTATGATTTTCCAACACTTAGACTCTAAATCGGTGAATCAGAGTGTAAATTGGTCAAATATCCAATTAGAATTTGCTCGCAAGTCCGAAATACGGAATAATTCCAAGTTCGAATTATCGGATGCCGATCCGATGCCGATCCGATCGAATCCAAACCTAGCTATTTCATATCCGAAACACGCTAAGTTATGATTTTCCAACACTTAGACTCTAAATCGGTGAATCGAATCGTAAATTGGTCAAATATCCAATTAGAACCCGCTCGCAAGTCCGAAATACGGAATAATTCCAAGTTTGAATTATCGGATGCCGATCCGATGACGATCGGATCGAATCCAAACCTATTTCATATCCGAAACACGCTAAGTTATGATTTTCCAACACTTAGACTCTAAATCGGTGAATCGGAGCGTAAATTGGTCAAATATCCAATTAGAACCCGCTCGCAAGTCCGAAATACGGAATAATTCCAACTTCGAATTATCGGATGCCGATCCGATGACGATCGGATCGAATCCAAACCTATTTCATATCCAAAACACGCTAACTTATGATTTTCCAACACTTAAACTCTAAATCGGTGAATCGGAGCGTAAATTGGTCAAATATCCAATTAGAACCCGCTCGCAAGTCCGAAATATGGAATAATTCCAAGTTCGAATTATCGGATGCCGATCCGATGACGAGCCGATCGAATCCAAACCTATTTCATATCCGAAACACGCTAAGTTATGATTTTCCAACACTTAAACTCTAAATCAGTGAATCGGAGCGTAAATTGGTCAAATATCCAATTAGAACCCGCTTGCAAGTCCGAAATACGGAATAATTCCAACTTCGAATTATCGGATGCCGATCCGATGACGATCGGATCGAATCCAAACCTATTTCATATCCGAAACACGCTAAGTTATGATTTTCCAACACTTAGACTCTAAATCGGTGAATCAGAGCGTAAATTGGTCAAATATCCAATTATAATTTGCTCGCAAGTCCAAAATACGGAATAATTCCAAGTTCGAATTATCGGATGCCGATCCGATGACGATCCGATCGAATCCAAACCTAGCTATTTCATATCCGAAACACGCTAACTTATGATTTTCCAACACTTAGACTCTAAATCGGTGAATCGAATCGTAAATTGGTCAAATATCCAATTAGAACCCGCTCGCAAGTCCGAAATACGGAATAATTCCAACTTCGAATTATCGGATGCCGATCCGATGACGATCGGATCAAATCCAAACGTATTTCATATCCGAAACACGCTAAGTTATGATTTTCCAACACTTAGACACTAAATCGGTGAATCGGAGCGTAAATTGGTCAAATATCCAATTAGAACCCGCTCGCAAGTCCGAAATACGGAATAATTCCAGCTTCGAATTATCGGATGCCGATCCGATCGAATCCAAACCTATTTCAAAACCGAAACACGCTAACTTATCATTTTTTAACGCTTAGACTCAGTTATAGATATAAACCATTTTTTTAACAAATACATGTTAATTGCAGGAGCAGGGCGGCGTCAGGGGATCGATGAGAGCACCAGCATTGGTGGTGGGCGGGCGTGGTTGAGATAGGGCGGCGTCAGGGGATCGATGAGAGCACCAGCGTTGGTGGCGGGCGGGGGTGGTTGAGATAGGGCATGTATCATCTCTCAGTTCTGGATTGTGTAAATATTATTTAGTAATATGTGGTTATTTTTTGTTCTTGTCTATAATTGTCGGCCGGGTACTGTGGTAATATTTGATAATTTGCTGTAATTTTTTATCAATTTTGGTAATATTTTAAAATTTGCGGTAATATTTTATAAATTGTGGTAATATTTGATAAATTGTGGTAATATATTGTGGTATTGTTGTAAATCACAGGAATTAAATAACATTATTTAGGTAAATTTATTTAAAAAAAAACATACTTATTACCGACGGAAATTAATTATTCCGTCGGTAATAATGTTTTTATTTTTTTAAATTATAAATAATTTGCCGACGACATATAATATTCGTCATTAATATATTTATTATTACCGACGAGTAATATATATATGCGTCGGTAATATATATAGTATTACCGACGGATATATAATATCTGTCGGTAATATATATATTATCGCCGACGGGCAATATATATATGCGTCGGTAATATATATAGTATTACCGACAGTACAACCCTAACCGTCGGTAAAATGCTTATATATTACCGACGTATTATTTAGTTTCGTCGGTACAAATATATTATATTAATTTTTAATTGATTAAATATTACCGACGGCTTTAATATTACCGTCGGTATTAATTATTATTACCGACGGTAATATTTGGTCCGTCGTGTTGTTTTCCCCGACGCCTTTTTTCCCGACAGCCAGCGACGGAAATATCTTCCGTCGCTATAGAACATTACCGACGGAATGTTAATATTACCAATGGAGATTGTCCGTCGGTAATAACTGTTTTTTTTGTAGTGGTATTATACTTCTAATAAGAAACCCGGGCAATGCCCGAATATGCTTGATGCACACCATTTGGCAAAAACGACATCGCAACTGTTCAAAGAAGTGTGAAATCTAAAGTGAGTCTGATTCACTTGTTAGAGAGAGAGATATTAACATCAAATGACCATTAAATATCATTGAATGAAAATTTATCATCTTTTATGGTAGGTTTTTAAATGGATTTAAATGAGACCCGTGTTCACACATGGAAGAAGAATTCTTGCTCTTTAAAAGACGTCCACGTGTCACAATATAGGAGAGAGGCTTCCATTTTAGTATATATATATATATATATATATATATATATATATATATATATAGATATAGACTAGATGCTATTCGATAGATATTTTATCTTTCATAGTTTACTTTATGCTTACCTACCACTAGTCCTCTGAGGTGTGCGATAAGTTACTTAAGTGTATTGATACTATCAGTACATAGGAGATCTAAGTGCACTATACACACCTTGAGGTTCGTAGTTAGCTATCGGATTGGACACCCGGTTTGAAAGACAGTAACACTCTAGTCTTCTCGTAAAAGATAGATGTCTATCTCGACCATTGGAGTGGTTGACTCTAAGCACTAAGTGTTGGTGTACCTCAAGTACATAGAACGAAATCAAGAAAGTGCACCGAGTCTAAGAAGTTGTTATTGAGACTATGATCACTCTCTACTAGTTGACTAAATCTTAAATCCCAAGATGTTATGTGAATTCTAGATTTAGTGTTTGACTTTGATCTGCCAATCAGTGCGGTTTATCGCATACCTAAATCTTGGTAAGTTGGGTGGCCTGCATTAGATAGTGAAGAACGCATGTATGCTTTGGAAAATCATCACTTCCCTAAGAGGGTAGGGTCTCTCCTTTAGTAACTTCCATGAAAAGCTGATCATCAAGCATGGTCTGATATTTCTAAAGTAAAGATGATCATAAAGACTTGAAAAGTTGGGACTCAAGAGGGTGAGCTATACCGGAAGGGACAGTCTATGATTCAGGACTATACCGGAAGGGACAGTCTATGATCCAGGATAACTTCACGGACACTAGAAGCATGAGGGGTTAAGTGCAAAATAGTGGAGAAGGATGCTCTTGTAAAATCCAATGACCTTGGAGTGCAGTCATAATCTAGTAGCGGTTGTGGTCATAACTAACTGGAGATGGTGTGTTCATAAGATGAGCACACACATCTATAGTTGGAGCCATGGTTATGGAGGTTCCCTAAAATTCATTCTCCTAGCATATGAAGGACAAGGGTTTACTTGAGTTAGGGTTACTTGATTGGACCTTCTAATATCCATTTCTGAGGACTTCTAGTTGGACTAGGAATCCTAAGTGGCATCACTAGTGGGACCCACATGAGTTGCTTAAGTGGGCCATGCTCCGTAAGGCATGACAAAGTGTTTTGTGTGACTTGGGTGCACTTATGATATATAGGACCATGTGATTAAGGGAGGAGAGACCCAAGCTTAACAAGGATTCCGTCCCCCTCAAGTGGTGGTCGGCATATGAGGGGGGGCACATGATGTGGCCGACCACTAAATGAAGAGAGGAGGAATCCAAGCTTGCCATGGACTCCTCCCTCAAGTAACTGGTAGGCACATGGATTTCCATCATCCATATGGCCATCTAGATAAGAATAGGGAGGAGTCCTAGTTTGGCAAGGAATCCTCCCACTATCACTAGCAGCCACTTCTTATAAGCTTAACCTTTTTAGGATTTTCGACAAAAAAGGGTAAAACACCCCTAGTCACCACCCATCTCTCCCTCTCTTGTGTGTTTCGGCCACAAGGACTCCGTGTCTCTCTCTAGTTTTGGCCATTAAGGAAGAAAGAGAAGAGAATAGAAGAAGGAAGATACTAAAAAGAAGGAGGGGCACACGCATAGAGGTACTCTTAAAGGAGAAGAATTTGAACTTGGAGAAGAACGTAGGCTCCCACAAGCCTTGTAAGTTCGTGACAAGGATGGGACTACGAGATGCTTTCAAAGGGTTGCGAGGCCATCATTCTTCGACGGATTCATCTTCTACCAAGATGATTGAATACGACTATTCACCTCGGGCATCGAAAAGACCCCGAGAGTTAAAATTTTCTTAGTCCTTAGATTGCTTACATATACTTCTAATTTAATTTTAAAGGCCATCTTATTCATCATAGAGAATAGAGAGATAATATGTGACCCGATTCGTAATAATTATATCACGCTAATTGCTTCAGTTGTGCACTCTGATCCCTTAAGGTGCATTAAATGGTTGCCATTCGATAAAAGTATTACTTATAAGGGAAGCTCTGAAAAGTGCGTTGCACATGCATTGCAAGGTATAGATCAACTAATTATTGGTAAAGTCCTCAATGAAATGATAGTTTGCATGAAAGTAACTTTTGAGTTTGTCAAACCCTTTTTTTCTCCATACTACGTCATGTGTCAAAACCTCTATAATTGTGTAGTCTATTCCAATGACTGGATACATTAGGCATGACTTTTAAGTGACATGTGGTGCAACAAGTTGCACCACCACTTTGTTATATAAGTGTTGATAATATATCAACGTGTTATGGGAGAGTGTATTGTACACCAAACCATGTTTTGCTTAAGTCTCGATGTTCAGAGGCAGAGCCCCTGACTCTAATTTGTAGGAAACAAGGCATTTTGGTCATTTTGCAAATAAGAGTATGTAAAGATATATTCAGATATGTATATGTGTCTTCTTCCATTAGAGGGGCTTGTTAATCTGAAAATGTGACTACTGATCAAGAGACACACCTTTCTGAAGGGACACCCCTTATGAAAAGACACAACATGTGAAATGTGTTCATTCGAAGTCTTCAAATAAAAGCAAACTTCACACTTTTGTACATATCAAATCAATTCGAATTAATCCCAGGTTGGTGCCTTCTCTCTCTAATTTTTATAAAGTTTCAGTTCAACAAGAGTTCTTCAGAGTTCTACGTTGTTGTTGAATACAGACTCCTAGGAAGCTTTTATCGTTCCTAGAAATGGCTTTTGCAATAATTCCCTTAACAAACTCTATTCGAGTGGAAGCAAATCACACTTTAAATAAAGTGTATTCACTACATGCCTTAAAGCCATTTGTTTTTGATTCTATATATTCCAACAATAAGTACGAGTACCACGTGGCACTTATAGGGAGAGAGAGAGAGAGAGAGAGAGAGAGAGAGAGAGAGAGAGAGAGAGAGAGGGTGGGTGGGTGGGCAGGAGGGGGGGGGGGGTCATTTGGCTAGCAGAGGGTGATAAGCTATTGATACTTGGGGTGGGGAGGTTGTGGTTTCAATTCCCCCCTACTTTGCCGTTATTGCCTTGCTCTTTTTTCTTCTTCTTCCTTTGCTCTGTCTGAATCCTAACACCCACATGGCGACATCACCATTGCAATGTCATTTGGAAAACATTGACACTATCCTTGCAACCTGTCGCCTCCTCCCTCCTCCAAAACCACCACCTCCTCCTCATCCTCATTTTCTTCTTCCTCTTCCCTCTATGAACCATAACCTCCTGAAGATGTCAATACCCACAGAAATTGGACCGTGACATCCTAGAAGGGAAGGATAATAGTATCAGTGGTCATAGGTCAATATTGCAATGGTAATATCAGGGGGTCAACCGACATTGGCATTGCAATGTTGATATGTGGCCACTGACATCTTTGGGATGTGTTAGGGTTCGAAAGAGGTAGAGGAGGAGAGGGAGACAGGAGGAGGAATAAGGCATATTAGGAGGATGAGGAAGAAGAAAGAGGGCGGCAGAGGGGGTGGGTTAGAGTCTGCAAGGGACAACATGCAACAGGGGGTGTTAGTTGGCTTGAGGTTAGTGGTGGTGGTAGTTTTAAACAAAATTATTGGAGCTAACAATAAAACATTGGTGCAAACACTCAATGTTGTGTGTGTGTGTTTGTGTGTGTGTGTGAGAGAGAGAGAGAAAGAGAGAGAGAGAGAGAGAGAGAGAGAGAGAGAGAAAGAAAGAGAGAGAGAGAGAGAGAGAGAGAGAGAGAGAGAGAGAGAGAGAGAGAGAGAGAGAGAGAGGATAAGAAGAAGCATTTGGCCGTTGGGGGGGTACGTGCATCAGACAGTTGTCATCCGATACAAGTAATACTTATGAGGGAAGATTTGAGTTTGCCAAACCCTTTTTTCTGCATACTAAACCACGTGTCAAAACCTCTATAATTGTGTAGTCTATACCAATGACTGGAAACAACGGGCATGTCTTTAAGTGACACGTGGTGTAACAACTTGCACCATCGGTTCATTATATAAGTGATGATAATATCTCAACATGGGCATATTAAATTTAGTTTAATTGAATTGTGGGAGAGTATTGGACACCAAACCATGTTTTGCGTAGGACCTAGTGTTTAGGGGCGGAGCCCCTAACCCTAATTTTTAGGAAACAATGGTATTTTGATCATTTTGCACCTAAGAGTATGTAAAGATGTCTTTGAATTAGGATAGGTGCTTTCTTCTATAAGAGGTACTTGTTGATTTGAAAACGTGACTGCTGATTAGGCGACTTTTGAGTGGGTCAGTGTGTAGACACTCGCCAATCTCCAAAAAAAAAAAGAAAAAGAAAGTTTTTTCTTCTTTTTGTTTGTGTGTGTGTGTGTGTGGGTGCGGGGGGTGTGCAACTAAGGGAAATTCTATTTGAACCTCCTAACTAACTTGGCACCCACTTAAAAATGACCAACAACAAAATATATCCCCAAAATACCCTCATCCCTAGCCTTCAGCCATCCTAACCCTCATTCCCATTATCCACCTTGTAGTCATTGATGCCATTGCCCTCCTCCTCCTTCTTCCTCCTCCTCCTCTTTTTGTTGTTTTTCTTCTTTCCAGTTGAAACACTAATCATATCTCGTCGATGTCTGTGCTCATATACTAACATTGAAATTTAATATAGGTCGACCTCCACCCAAATTATCGGTCCCCTTCTTCGATACCCTCAATAGCCTCTGCTAGCCATTGATATCACAATGTTGGTCAACACCTACTGACATTAACATTACAATATCAGTCTGAGGCTACCAATAGTGCCAGAGAAGGGGACCGCTAATGTTAGTGCGTGTCAATCAATATTGTATTTCGATATCAACATATGGGCATTGACATTGTCAGGATAGAACGGTTTGGAAGAAGAAGAAGAAGAGGGCAAGGATAAGGAGGACAAAGAAGGAGGAGGGTGATGATGATGGTCGTGATGGGCGAGAGGAGGGTTCTGTTGAGTGAGATGTAGTCTAGGGATTGTCAAAACCGTGGTTGATTAATAAAAGGGTTGTTTATTTATTCGAATTGCTTTATAGTGTGTATTATTATACGCGTTCTATTTATAGGACTTAAATAAGCCATGGATACATAGTAGTCCATCTGAGTGGGAGACTTAGTGGATTGGTCCTACGATCCTAAATAGTTCACAGCTCTGATTAGGGTTGGTCACCCAATCAGGATAAGTTGTTGGAATGACAGAGCATAGGTATCTCCACCATGGTCATTGCTAGGCACAGTGTCTGTGGTCGAATAAAACCAACACTGTGCACAGATCGATGGGCAGACACCTGTGCACTCAGTTGTGTTTCTGCTTAGGGTAATTAATCCTAAACCCCGAGGAACCATGATCGGTGGACTAACTAGTTGTGTGTAACTTTGGTTCACCAACGCATGAGGGATCTAATCATGACCCAATACCACGGTACGCTGGGTTACCGGGCTGGCGTTGCATCGGCACACCACTCCTATATGCCATCCACATCTCTATCAGGAGGTATGTTCCTTGGTATGACAAACTCCATAGTAAACCCAGGCCTGGTGGCTATCAGTGAGCTGTTGACCAGATCCGGCTGCTTTGGCCAAAGCAACCGAAGGTGCGTAGTAATGGTCAACCTGGAAGGAACCTAGTTAAATGGTCACTCGAGTCTGACGGTGCTCTCCACCGCTCGAGTAGGCACATAGCACTAAGTGGAGGGATATCGTATTACCAATACTAAGCGAAGAGCAGGGGTATGTGAGGTAGTGTAGTAAGTCTAGGAGAACTGGAGTGCAGCCTACGTCGCACTCTGGGTGGCCACACAGGTTAACCGGGACCTAGAGAATTAATGGAGACACTTACGTAGTGTGTCGATTGGGCCCGATTGAAAGCCATGAACCCTAGTCCCTGAAGGTTCCACCATATCCATAGTCATTTCAGACTTTTACTTTCTCCTAGTCTCACTACATAATAAGAGTTGAAGATATATTCTAACCACCCTGCATTCCATGAGTGCATCACACTGGAGCATGGTAGGTACGTAGGACTGAGTATGTTCACTAAGGGGGCAACCCCAAAGTAATGTAGAGACACACAACGTTGCCTTAGCACCATATCGGGTCACTTCTACGTGTGCAAGCCGCATTAGAACAAGATATGAGAGTTTTGTGATTTTTACTTAGGGGCACCCCATATTTTACTAAAGATACCCTAATAAATAGTAAAATCACTATTTACCACCCCATAGTGAGATGACTAAGTGTGGATCAAGTGCCCTAATTGTTAGGGTGCATTATTATACACGAAAAACATGCTATGCACGCTCTCACATTAGGTGATCGACTACTAGATGTATGGAGAGCATTTTGGTCTAACCAAAATATCCCGCATACCCAAGTAGGCTGACCACCCTATTAGGGATTGAGCATGGTGTCGTCATCCTAATAATCAAGGGATAAAAGGATATTTGAATATTTAATTATCCCTCCCCCTTGATTATAAGATCTAGATAAGGTAGAAAATCTCGAGGGGTTTTTAGGAGATAGGAGAGAGAAAGAGAGATCGGTTAGAGAAAGAGAGAGAGGGGGGGGATCGGCAAAAAAGAAGGGGGCATGGTTCCCGACGCGCCCCACTTAGTTTTCCCAAGTAATAGCCCCCCCTTCTCTATCTGTACTTCTCTCGTTATTTCTCTCTGGGGGTTCTTGGGTGAAAAAGAGATAATCTCTTTCTCTCTCTCATCATCTCTTCTCTTGTGAGTGTGTGAGAACTAGTGAAGGGGATAACTTGCACTCTGAGGCGCTTAAGGATAAGAGTGCAAAAGTCTGAGTCAGATTGCTAGATCGAGTGTACCCAAAGAGCAGCTTCTCTCAAGCACGTAGATACTTCAGTCTTCATCAACTTGGTAGATAGACATTGTGGAGTTAAATCTCGCATGAAGGTATAATGAATCTAAACCCCTAGATCTATCGTCTTGCATGCATAGTAGTTATCATGTTAGATTCGGTAAAAGACTATAGGGGTTCGATTCTTGTTTCGTTTCATCCATTGCATATATGAATCATTCGGATGAAAATTTTTAAATATATCACACACCGAATCGATCAACTGGATCGACTTCGACTTCTGTTGCACCACCAATATACTCAATCTCCAAATACCCCCTATTCTCTCCACAGCGAAAACACTTCCGTCCTTGGCGTCACCAGACTTAGGAGTCCACACTAGTTTCTGCACTAGAATAGTTTTTGATCTCTGATATGTTACTCCCTTAGCTTCTTTTAAAAAAGACCTAGGTTAAGTACTAAAGGCATTGCCTTTAATCTTTATCCCATGCTTTGTCTCCTGGAAAGCTCCTTAGAAGTTTTGCGATTATCATCTCTAGCTTGTTAAAGTTAAAGTTTCTGACAACGCCTTCGAAGGTTCTAGACAAGGATGCAAGATAGACATCTTCCACCACCTCGTCATCTGGCACCATGTATTTGAAATCTAGTTCGATCTGGAACTCATAGATGTGTTCCCGAACAGGCATACCCCTAGACATCTTGGTACCGACGAGTATCTTAATAGAAAAGAGATGAGTCTATAAACCTCACCTCTCTGACATCTAATGTAAGTAAAACTTTATTTCAGAAGACCCGGCATATCTCTGACTTGCTTCTAAAGAGTTATCCGCAAGTCTGCTATGACACAGAACTTGCACATCTCCTCAGACTCTCACTAGTCGTCATATGCCCTAGTGACTTCTGGACCCGTTAGGTCTAGTATAGGGATATTGAGATTTTCAAGCCAATGTACGTTTACTACCCTAAGCATAAGCTAAACATAGTGCTTTCGCTCTACGTAGTTAAAGACTCAATAATTAGTTCTCTTATGGGATAGCGGACAAGGGAACTATATGGCTGAATGAAAGAATGCAGAAAAACTCGTTTTATGGATTTTAAAATAAGCTAATTATATCCAAATATCAGTGCTACCCTCAATCGAAGACATCTTTATGGATTAATTTAACCATGTATGTAAGATCTTGGAATCGGCTACACCTGTCCGAGGGGGCAGTGTGTAGGTCATCCGCTTACACAGGTCTTTCTTTGACCCAATCCAAATATGCCAACTAAGGGCTTTGATGAACTATGGTTATCTTTTGACCAGTGCCACGTGATCCCCATTGTCTGAGCAATGAATGCCTCACGTCCACTTTAGATGCTTACCCACAAGCCTAAGCAATTACAGTATGAGAGTTCATGCGGCCCCCACTAGAGTGGGAAAAAAGCTCTTTTCTCCTAGCCCCGTAACTACCATATCCTGAAGGAGACCGCTAAGTCATCTAGCATGGAAAAACATAACCCTCACACTAGGGGGTATTGAGCTATGCCCTTCCACCTAGACACAAAGCAGTTGGTTGTGGAGGCCAGAGGATCTCGACGAGTCTTCTTATACATCCTTTATTATAGTTGAGGGTTATTTTATACAAATATGAGTGTACACTAAGGTCATGACAACCTATACACTAGAACCTGATCATACCATGCCCCCACTAGCATTTCAAGCCTTTCCCGTAGCATTAATCGATCTTGGAATATCATAGTCCCTACCTCAAGTGGATTTCTCCACTAGAGGCTCATATTACATATCCCAAGAACGTCGATGCTCCACAAACCTGGCTATCACGCTAAAACCCTGGAGCCTAGCCTAAGGTCAGACTGACAGGAAAGGTCTTCCACTACCATGGCACCTTGCTTATAAATTTAACGAATGATGTTATAATAAAATTCCAACTTATTCTAGGTTTCGATGCTGGCCAAATAGGCACACACGACTAATCGGGTGTTGACCTAATGGTGGCATAACCAAATATGAGGAATTCATGGTATCATCAAGGGTTAATTAAATAATAGACATCACTAGTGGAATCCTATCCTAATAAGGTCGCTTGGACCCGAGGGGAAAGGGCATCCCTCTAACATAGATAATTTAATTATCGCATCGGGGTTCTCTACAGAAATATAAAGAACTACTGAAAGAAACAACCACACAACTGAATCAAATTCAGGGTCCGACCCTTGAACTTGACTAGCACAGCGCAGGCTCTATGTCTCCTTCGCAAGGTTCATCGATCCAGTGCAAGCCTCTGTATACGATCTCCTGACGCTTTCGCTCTTTGCCGTCATCGTGTATGCTTCGCCGGATAGCTATCGTCCTCCAAGGTTCTGTTCGTTCTCCCGGTGGTAGATTTTCGCGACAAGTCCTCCTCTTCAATCTGTAACCGAAAAAGATTTAGTACGCTTTGAGCAAGTGCTCGCTCGTACACAATTTTCTAAAAAGAAAAGAAAAACAAGTCTAGTAAAAAGCCTGGGAATCAAGGATGGTCAACCTCTACCACTTGCCCGACTATGGCTCTAAAACCTATCCACACACAGAAGAAAACACATCTAGACAATTTGCTAGCACAAGGTCCGACCCCAGGTAGCAAGCAATCACATATCCAGATTATTTTAACAGTAGCACCCTGCACGAATGATTCATAGAACATACAATATATACTATGCATAATCTACTTGTAGAACCCCGATGGCGGCACATACTATTCATACGCGCACATGACGGTTTCATGAAAAATATGAAACACACACCACTAGCATGGATCTGATACCAATTATTGGAAATAAATTCATAGTAGAGTCCCGCAGCAAAAGCAAAGTGAAGGTTCAAAGACCGTGAGCGGTGTGCGTTATATATCAAATTTTTTATCGAAATGATTTACACATGCGTGTATGAATCTAGCATGGCAACTACACGAACCCCTAACATCGATCTAACGCGAGAGAACAATCTAGTATGCATGCATGTTCTATCTATGCTAGATCTATAAGTTAGAGATCATACCTCCGTGCAGATTCTTTCACCGCAGCAAGTTTCTTCTTTGTCGATGGTGACGGCCTCAGATCTGCTCAATATACCTTTGGCGCAATGGCTATAACTTTCTGCTCCGAACTCTGATAGGGCTAAAATTTGGACTGCATATAGAAAACTTCGAGACACAACTTTTACAAGTGGTTTCATAACGTTTAGAGTTCTATAGATTCCACAATTATAGAAACATCACTGATTTTCTGTACAAAATATAGACAGCAAAAGCTTGCGGGAGACGCCTTCTAGTTTACCCAATCTCGCACGATGCACGGCACCTCATCGATGGATCTCTGAGTGCCTCCATCCGATAAGCCTTCTCCTTCTATGAAACCCCATACGAGGAAGACGAGTCACCATCCAATGGCACAAGTGAGGGAGAGAGATAAGAAAGGAGAGGAGAAGAGAAGAGAGAGGGGCAGCTAGGGTTTCCCCCAATAGACATGGCTGACCCTCAATGGGCATCATGCATGGCCGGCCCCCCTCTCCCCCATTGCTCTTATATAGGGCTGCCATATCCTTTGGATAAAGCCCTAAGAGATAAGGTTTGACCAATTCAAACCTCTCCCTTTATCTCTCCTTTATCTCTATCGCTTCCTTGGTTTTGAAAACGGTCAAAACCAGCCCATTTTCTATGCCTCATGATCGGCCCATTCATTAAAGGCAATAACCTCTTATAACAAAGGGGGCCGACCTTGACCAGTCTCCCAACAGTTAGGGTCGCGCATGGTATGACCAAAACGCTATTATGTCACTAGTTGGCCGTTCCTCGTATAGGAGACTTTGCAAGGCACACATAAGTGAAGTGTACTAGTGATTTCATTATTCTCTGAGGTTTCCATAGGGTGCCCTTAGTAAAGTCAACTATTCAACTCGCAATATGTCCCGGTGCATTGCACCTATATGGCAGAGTCCACTTATGGCAAGGAATTACTACATGAGTTGCTTCACTAACCTAGGGTTTTTCCTTAGTGCACACACGTAGCTAAGCATCTATCGTGCACTAGTGCGAAGCACTCACGGAGCGCAGGCTTGGACTTCTCGCTTCCTCTAACTGCGTCCTGTGTTTCAAGGAGATGGTACAAGGACCGTACATAATGTGGATAAGGTGGAACCTTCAGGGACTAGGGTTCATGGCTTCCAACTTGGACTCGATCGACACACTACCCGAGTGTACCATCGATCTTCTGAGTCCGAGTTAACCTGCGTGGCCACCCAGAGTGCGACACAGGCTGTACTCCAATTCCTATAGACTTACTATGTTCTCCGTATACCCCTGCTCTCCACTTAGTATGGTAAACCCGTTGTCCCTCCACTTGGTCCCATGATGCAACTCGAGTGGTAGAGAATACCGTCAAACTCGAGTGCTCATATGACTCAGTTCCTTCCAGGTTAACCTCGTACGTCGTACCTCCGATTACTCTATCGAGTAACCGGATCCGTCACTAGTCCAACTGATGACTACCTTGCCAGGGTTTAATATGACGTAGATCAGACCAAGGAACATACCTCCCGTCAGGGATGCGGATGGCCTACAGGAGTGACACGCTGATGAAACGCTAGCCAGGTAACCCAGTACACTGTGGTTTTGGATCACTGTATTCGAATCCTCACATATTGGTGCGCCAAAGCACCACTCAACTGGTTAATCCATCAGACGTGGTTCCTCAGGGTTTAGGACCATTTTATCCAAAGCAAAAACATGGCTTAGTACACCGGTGTCTGCTCATTGATCTGAGCACCGTGTTGGTTCCGTTCGGCCACAATACTTTGTCTAGTAATGACCATGGTGGAGACACCCATGTTATCCCAACAACTTATCCTGATAGGGCGACCAACTCTAATCAGAGCTGCGAACGTATTTAGGTTACATGGGACCAATCCATTGAATCTCTCACTCAAGTGGATTACCATGTAGCCATGGCTCTCTATTCTGTAGTCATAACACGTACTAGGGTACGTACCAAGATGCAATCATAAGCTATCAACCATACATAGCTTAACTATAGTTTTTTACGAGCTGTAGACCTCACCAATTCTAACAGGGAATGCACGCGGGGGATTCTTCGTATGGTGTCAGGTCAGGCTCAACGCGAGCCCTAGCCCGTAGTTTGCAATCCCCCCCTCATCGAGATCGTGACCCGCCCGACTTCTCGCCCGGCCGGTTATCGCTGGGTGGATGTCGGCACAGACACGAACCAGCAGTCGAACACGGTGAACTTGTTAGCGAGGGTGGTGTAGATGGGGACGGCGTATTGGCGTGTAGCTCTTCTGAAGTCTGCCTTCAGATAGAAGAGTCTTGAAACCTTCCGACAGCTGCGCCTTTTCATACGTGTATCGGATCAATACGTATAAGGTGTTGTTGCGTCGGTACCGAAAAACTGGTCAAAGTGGACGTGAAACATCGTATATCTTGATGTGTAGCCGTTTCGGTATCTGTCTTTGGAGAGAAAGGCCTCGAAAACTTTTGACTGTCGTAACTTTGCATACACACGTCGGATCAATTTGTAAAAGGTGCTGTTGCGTCGGTGCGAAAACTGGTCAAAGTGGACGTGAAATATCATATACCCCGACATTTGTCCTTTCCGGTATCTGTCTTTGGAAAGAAAGGTCTCGAAAACATCCGACTGTCGTAACTTTTCATACACAAGTCAGATCAATACATATAAGGTGACGTTGTGTCGGCATCGAAAAACCAGTCAAAGTGAACATGAAACATCGTGTACCCTGACATGTGGCCTTTCCGGTATCTGTCTTTGGAGATAAAGACCTCAAAAATTCTGACTATTGTAACTTTTCATACATGTGTCGGATCAATACGTATAAGGTGTCATTGTGTCGGTATCGAAAAATCGATCAAAGTGGATATGACACATCATACACCTTAACGTGTAACGTGTCCGATATTCATCTTCGTAAGAAGGTGACAATAGCAACGGGCATGCCTAGTTTTCGGCTTGCGTCTCTAAAACGCATTGACCCACGATAATTCACCCATCATTGGTCGGCACCCAGCTGCACCTAATTACTGTGTTCATTAGGGACTGCAATTGGGTCCCAGTGATGAAATGGCGATTACCGCAGGTCTACCCTAGTTAAGAGTGAGGATTTTTGCTCGTGAAGTTATACGGCTAACTCAATAGGTTTGGATGAGATGCTATTCAACCAACCCAATGGAAGAAGGCTCTTCGTCTTTAAATGATTCTTGTGCGCGAATGCCACTTGGATCAGATAGACTGATAAGTAGTGATATCTCGATCTCTATCTAGTTGGAGAGGTTTCATGTATTGAAATTGTATAGCCATGTCCCTTGTTTGCAAGTGCGATTCTCTGATCGGGCTTGAAAGTGATTTGGCAGATCTGCACAGTCACCTTTAATCGGTGATATCGAAGTCTGACGGTATTTATAAGGCATCAAGTGCATGGGTAGACATGTGTGATTGATCGATCTGTTGCTACTAGCCGACGACGGTCCAGGGGATTTATTATTCTTGCGATATTTCTCACATAATTATTGAACTTTGGTTGCTTGGTCATTGCTGGAAGTTTGGTTGCTGCCGGTCGACCAATTGCTTATCAATTGTCTGTTGCTTTGAATGCCATAACGTGGAAGGTGGCGCACGCTGACAGAGTTGGAGCAACCACCCCCTGATCGGTTTGGAACCGTCAACCGTCTAAAGAGTGTGATGATAGGTGACAATCTGATGTTTGGATCCATATGACAATGCTAAGCTTGGGCTTTTGGTTGAATGACGATACGTCGATCTCGGACTTTGTCGTTGTGTGTCAAAACAGTAAGCTTGCACTTCTGCTCAAGTACCAAGACATCGGTTTCGGACTTTATCGTTGCGTGTCAAGATAGTAAGCTTGGACTTTTGCTCGAGTGCCAAGGCATCGATGATGGCGTCTCGGATTTTATCTTTGAGTGCCAAGGAAGGATCCTTGGACTTGCTACATGCTGAGGCGGCGATGCCTACCTTGGACTTTGTTTTCGAATGCCAAGGCTGTTTCCTTGGACTTGGTGTATATCGAGGCAGCGATGCCTTCCTCAGACTTTGTTTTTGAGTACCAAGGGTAGGTCCTTGGGCTTGCAGAGTGTCGAGGCGTTGGTCCCTTTGGACTTTGCCTTTGAGTACCAAGGGCATGCCCTTGGGCTTGTAGAGTATCGAGGTATTGATCACCTCGGACTTTGTCTTCGAGTGCCAAGGGCAAGGCCACTGGCTTGTAGAGTGCCAAGGCATTGTCGCCTCGGATATTTTGTCTTCGATTGCCAAGGACAGGACCTTTGGTTTGTAGAGTGCCAAGGCGTTGGTCGCCTCAGACTTTGTCTTTGATTGCCAAGGGCAGGGCCTTGGGCTTGTAGAGTGTCGAGGCATTGGTTGCCTCAAACTTTTTTTTTGAGTGTCAAGGGTAGGGCCTTGGGTTTATAGAGTGCCGAGGTGTTGGTCGTCTCAAACTTTGCTTTCGAGTGCCAAAGGCAAGGCCTTGGGCTTGTAGAGTATCGAGGCATTGGTCGCCTCAGACTTTGTCTTCGAGTGCCAAGGCTGTCTCTTTAGACTTGGTATATACCGAGGCGGCGATGCCTTCCTCGGACTTTGTCTTCGAGTGCCAAGGCTATCTCATTAGACTTGGTGTATGCTGAGGCGGCAATGCTTTCCTCGGACTTTGTCTTTGAGTGCCAAGGGCAAGGCCTTGGGCTTGTAGGGTACCGAGGCATTGGTCACCTCGGACTTTGTCTTCGAGTGCAAGAGCAGGGCCTTGGGCTTGTAGCGTGCCGAGGCATCGGTCACCTCAGACTTTGTCTTCGAGTGCCAAGGGCAGGGCCATGAGCTTATTCTTATCACTTCAGATGAGTATTGTTGACAGCTTAGATTGACCTGGATTGCTAGGAGCCTTTTTATCCAGTTTTTGCTTCGAGCTTCCGACTTGAATAGGTGGAATCAAAGTCTTTGGTTGACCTGGATTGCCAGGAGCTTTTTTATCGGACTTTAGCCTTGAGAGGGCATAGCCGATTTTTTTTCAAGCTTCCGACTTGAATGGGCGGAATCAAAGGTTTAGATGACTTGGGTTGCCAGTAGCCTTTTTATCGAACTTTAGCTTCAGAGGGCGTAGTCGAATCATCTTCGAGCTTCTGACTTGAACGGGCAGAATCGAAGGTCCTTGGCTGACCTGGGTTGCTAGAAGCCTTTTTATCGAACTTTAGCTTCGAGAGGGCGTAGCCTAATTGCCTTCGAGCTTCCAACTTGAACGGGCAAAATCAAAGGTTTTTGGTTGACCTGGGTTGTTAGGAGCCTTTTTATCGGACTTTAGCCTCGAGAGAGCGTAGCAAAATTGCCTTCGTGCTTCCAACTTGAACGGGCGGAATCAAAGGTCTTTGGTTGACTTGGGTTGCCAAGAGCCTTTTCATCGGACTTTAGCCTCGAGAGGGCGTAGCCGAATTGCCTTTGAGCTTCCAACTTGAACGGACAGAATCAATGGTCTTTGGTTGACCTGGGTTGCCAGGAGCTTTTTTATTGCGAAAAGGCATGGCTGAATTACCTTCGAGCTTCCGACTTGAACGGGCGGAATCAAAGGTCTTTGGTGGACCTGAGTTGCTAGGAGTCTTTTTATCGGACTTTAGTCTTGAAATGGCTTAACTAATGTTACTTCGAGCTTCCGACTTGAACTGGCAGAATCGAAGGCTTAGTTTGACCTGGGTTGCAAGGAGTCTATTTATCGAACTTTAGCCTCGAGTGGGCGTAGCCGAATTGCCATCGAGCTTCTGACTTGAACTGGCGGAATCAAAGGTCTTTGGTTGATTTGAGTTGCTAAGAGCCTTTTTTTTATGACTTAAACTGGTGGAATCGAACTTCGAGATATTTGATTTCAAGAAAAAGGTACACTTTATTAATAAAGCAAAGCTGCGGTTGCAATTCTCAAAGTTCGTCCGACGGACGTCGTGAACTCGCATTTCCAAGTTCTCAACCTCAGGTGGATGCTTGTGGATGTAGATATCCGTGAATGTCATTTGCTTGGTGCATCCACGTATCATTTTTGACTTTCTGCCTCTATCACTGCTGCCTTTCCTCTTGTCCCGTTTCCTTGTTGGCGAGGTAGCCATCGAGTCGGCCTTTTTGGACCAGATCTTCGATGTGATGCTTTAGCTTCTGGCAGATAAAGGTGTTAGAATTGGTGAGGTCTACAGCTCGTAAAAACCTATAGTTTAGCTATGTATGGTTGATAGTATAAGATGCATATTGGTACGTACCTTAGTATGTGTTCTGATTACAGAACAGAGAGCCATGGCTACATGATAATCCACTTGAGTAGGAGACTCAAGGGACTGGTCCCATGTAACCTAAATAGGTTCGCAGCTCTGATTAGGGTTAATCGCCCTATCAAGATAAGCTGTTGGGATGACAGAGCGTGGGCATCTCCACCACGGTATTACCAGGCACAGTGTCTGTGGCCGAACAGAACCAACACGGTGCACAGATCGGTGAGCAGACATCGGTGCACTAAACCGTGTTTCTGCTTAGGATAAAACGATCCTAAACCCTGAGGAACCATGTCTGGTGGACTAACCAGTTGTGTGGTGCCTTGGTGCACCAATGTGTGAGGATCCGGATACAGTGATCCAAAACCATGGTGTATTGGGTTACCCAGCTGGCGTTGCATCAGCGTGTCACTCCTACAGGCTATCCATACCCCTAGTGGGAGGTGCGTTCCTTGGTCTGATCTACGTCGTATTAAACCCTGGCCAGGTGGTTATCAGTTGGACTGGTGACGGATCCGGTTGCTCGAAAGAGTAATCGGAGGTACGATGTATGTGGTCAACCTGGAAGGAACTGAGTCATATGAGCACTCGAGTCTGACGGTATTCTCCACCACTCGAGTTGCGTCATGACACTAGTTGGAGGGACATCGGGTTTACCATATTAAACGGAGTGCAGGGGTATGAGGGAGAACATAGTAAGTCCGGGGGAATTGGAGTTCAGCCTGCGTCGCACTCTGGGTGGCTACATAGGTTAACTCGGACTCAGGGGATCGATGGTACACTTGGGTAGTGTGTCGATCGAGTCTAAGTTGGAAGCCATGAACCCTGGTCCCTGAAGGTTCTACCTTATCGATATTATGTACGGTTCTTATACCATCTCCTCGAAACACAGAACGCAGTTAGAGGAAGTGAGAAGTCCAAGCATACACTCCATGAGTGCTTTGCACTAGTGTACGGTAGATGCGTAGCTACGTGTGTGCACTAAGGGGAAACCCTAGGTTAGTGCAGAGACGCATGTAGTAATTCCTTGCCATAAGTGGACTTTGCCACATGGGTGCGATGCATCGGGACATGTTACGAGTTGACTAGTTGACTTCATTAGGGGAACCCTACGGGAACCTCAGAGAATAATGAAATCACTGGTGCACTTCACTTATGTGTGCCTTACAAAGTCTCGTACACGAGGAACGACCAACTAGTGACATAAGGGCGTTTTGGTCATATCATGCACCACTATGTACTAAGGGGGCCGGCCCTAAGTGTTGAGAGACTAGTCAAGGCCGGCCCCATTGGTTTCAGGAGGTTGTTGCCTCCGATGAAAGGGCTGGTCATGAGGCACAGAAAACGGGCTGGTTTTGATCGTTTTCAAAACCAAGAAAAAGATAGAGATAAAAAAGAGATATATAGGGAAAATATTTGAATCAGTCAACCTTATCCATACCATCCCTATCCATATGGATAGGCCGGCCCTATATAAGGAATAGGAGAGAGGGGGGGCGAAATTATGAAGCCATGCAAGCCCTAGGGCCGGCTTTGGCATGGGGAAACCCTAGCCGCCCCCTCTCCTCTCTTCGTATCTGCTCTCTCGTCTCTCTCTCTCTCTCTCGCTTGCGCCATTGGATGGCGACTCATCTTCCGCACATAGTGTTTCGTAAAAGAAGAATACTCATCGTATGGAGGCACTCAGAGATCCATCGATGAGGTGCCGTGCATCGTGTGAGATCGGGTGAACTAGAAGGTGTCTCCCGTAACCTTTTGCTGTCCAGAATATGCCCAGAAAATTAGTGTTGTTTCTATGATTTCGGGATCTATGGAAGTCCAAACGACGTGAAACTTATTGCAAAAGTTGCGTCTCAAAGTTGGCTACCTGCAGTCCAAATTTCAGCCCAATCAGAATTCGAAGCAGAAAGTTATGCCCATCGCACCGAAGCTATATCAAGCAGATCCGAGCCCGTCTCCATCGACAAAGAAGAAATTTGTCGCGGTAAAAGAATCCTCACGCAGGTATGATCTCTATCAAGTAGATCTAACATAAATAGAACATGCATACATGCTAGATTGTTCTTTTACGTTAGATCGTCGTTAGGGGTTCGCATAGTTGCCATGCTAGATTCATACACGCACGTGTAGATCGTTTCGATGAAAATTTTGATATGTAACGCACACCGCTCACGGTCTTCGGACCTTCTCTTTGCTTCCGCTATAGGCCTCTACCATGGATTTATTTCCAACAATTGGTATCAGAGCTACGCTAGTGGTGTGTGTTTCATGTTTTTCATGAAACCGTCATGTGCGCGCATGAATAGTATGTGCCGCCATCGGGGTTCCACGAGTAGATTATGCATAGTATATTTTGTATGTTCTATGAATTGTTCTTGCAGGGCGTCGCTTCTAAAATTATTCTGGATATGTGATTGCTTGCTACCGGGGGTCGGACCCCGTGTTAGCAAATATTGTCTGGATGTATTTTCTTCTGTGTGTGGATATATTTTTGAGCCTTAGTTGGGCAAGTGGTGGAGGTTGACCACCCTTGATTCCCAGGCTTGTTGTTAGGTTTTTTTTCCTTTTCATTCTAGGAAATTGTGTACGAGCGGCACTTGCTCGAAGCGTACTAGAGCTTTTTCGGTTACAGATTGAAGAGGAGGACTTGCCATGAAGATCTACCATCGGGAGGACGAGCGGAACCTTGGAGGTTGATGGCGATCCGGTGAAGCATACACGATGATGGCAAAGGGCATAAAGCGTCAGGAGATCGTATACAGAGGCTTGTACCTAATCGAGGAGCCTTGCGAAGGAGACAGAGAGCCTGCACTGTGCCAGTCAGGTTCAGGGGTCGGACCCTGAACTTGATTCAGTCGTGTGGATTGTTTCTTTCTTCTGTTCTTTATATTTCTGTAGAGAACCCCGATGCGATAATTTAATTATCTGTTTTAGAGGAATGCCCTTTCCCCTCGGGTCCTAGCGACCTTATTAGGATAGGATTCCACTAGTGACGCCTATTATTTAATTGACCCTTGATGATAACATGAATTTCTCACATTTGGTTATGCCACCATTAGGTCAACACCCGATTAGTCGGGTGTGCCTATTTGGCTAGCATCAAAACCTAGAATGAGTTGGAATTCTACTATGACATCATTCATCAAATTTATAAGCGAGACGCCATGGTAGTGGAAGACCTTTCCAGTCAGTCTGACCTTAGGCTAGGCTCCAGAGCATTATCGTGATAGCTAGATTTGCAAAGCATCGATGTTCTTGGGATATGTAATGTGACCCTTGAGTGGAGAAATCCACTTGAGGTAGGGACTATGATATTCCGAGATCGATTAATGATTCACGAAAGGCTTGAATACTAGTGGGAGCACGGTATGACCAGGGTCTAGTGTATAAGTTGTCGTGACCTTAGTGTATACTCATACTTGCATTAAATAACCCTCAAATTTAATAAGGGATGCAAGAGAGGACTTTTAGAGATCCCCTGGCCTCCACGGCCAATCACTTCGTGCTCGGGTGGGAGGGCATAACTCAACAACCCCCTCGGGTGAGAGCAGTGTTTTTTCATGCTAAGCTACTTAGTGATCTCCCTCGGGATATGGCGGTTACGGCGCCAAGGGTTCGGGCTTTACTCACCCTCGTGGGGGCTGTTAGAACTTTCGTTCCGTAATTGCCTAGGCTCGTGGTTAAGCATCCGAAGTACACGTGAGGTATTCGTTGCGAAGACAATGGTGATCACGTGGTACTGGCCAAAAGATAATCATGGTTCATCAAAGCCCTTAGTTGGCAGATTTGGATAGGGTCAAGGAAAAGACCCGTATAAGCGGAAGACCTGCACACTGCCCCCTCGGACAGGTGTAGCCGATTCCGAGATCTTACATACATGGTTAAATTAATCCATAGAGGTGTCTTCGCTGTGAGGGTAGCACTGATATTTGGATATAATTAGCTTGTTTTCAAAATCTATAAAATAAGTTATTTTGCATTCGTTTTCATTCAACCATATAGTTCCCCTATCCGCTATCCCATAAGAGAACCAGTTATCGGGTCTCTAACTACGTAGAGTGGAAGCGCTATCTTTAGCTTATGCATAGGGTAGTAAACGTACATTGACAAGTAATCTAAATATCCCTGTACTAGACCTAACGAGCCCAGATATCACTAGGGCACTAACTAGGGCATATGATGACTAGCGAGAGTCTAAGGAGATGTGCAAGTTCTGTGTCATAACAGACTTGCAGACAACTCCTTAGAAGCAAGTCAGAGATATGCCGGGTTTTCTCTAATAAAGTTTTACTTGCATTATATGTCTGTTAGGCGAAGTCAGTAGACTCATCGCCTTTCCACCAAGATACTTGTCGGTACCGAGATGTCAGAGGGTATGCATGTTCGAGAACACTTCTTTGAGTTCCAGATTGAACTAGATTCCAAAGACATGGTGCCAGATGACGAGGTGGTGGAAGACGTCTGCCTTGCATTCTTGTCTGGAACCTTCGAAGGTGTTGTCAGAGACTTTAGCTTTAACAAGCTAGAGATGACAAATATAGAACTTCTAAAGAGATTTCCAAGAGACAGAGATTAAGATTAAAGGCAATGCCTTTAGTTATTAACCTAGGTCTTCTTTAGAAGAACCTAAGGGAGTAACTTATCAGAGATTAAGAACTATTCTAGTGCAGAAACTGGTATGAACTCCTATGTCTAGTGACGCCAAGGACGGAAGTGTTTCCGTTGTGGCAAGAATATGGGGGTATTTGAAGATTAAGTATGGCCTCAAGGTGTTAGGAGTTGAGTCACTATCTATTAGCAGTTCTTATGCTTCTCGGAATATAGACTTCGGGTCTACAGAGATTCAAGGAAAGCACAAGGCTACTTTATAGTGAAGTAATCCTAACATAGGTACTGATGCCATAAGCCGCTGCGGAAGCTGTTAGATATGATTATCTTAGCTTTTCCGAAACACGGATTTTGATTTTTAGAGATACAGTTTTGTTTCCTCCTTAGTAAATGAAGTTTTTAGTTTTAGACAGCACCGTAGGTGTGTATCTTAAACTGAATTGATAGCTTCATAGTTAGAGGAATAGATCAGAAAAATCTCTTTGTATTTAATCCTAATTCGGAAATAGATTTCATGACAGATGCAGCGTCTAATTGAAATTCATCTAAATCCTTCGGAGAATCTACCCCATTTGTGACCCCTCTGATTTAAATATTTTGCCTCAGATAAATTCAAAGGTAACAGAAGGCCGAGTTTCTATTCACAGATTCATCGGAGATCCTTCTAACTTATAAGTATAATCTAGAAGGCAGAATAACTAAAAGGGCCACGAAGGTATGGGAGTTAGTTAATTTTGACGTCTATGGTTCTAAGAGCGTCCAGACGATAGAAGACTCTTCGATTTAATCGAAGGAGTAAGTCACTATCGGACGAGTTCCATAGGATCCTGAGGGAGCATGGGATTATCTCCCAGTTAAATGCTCCAAGGATGACACGTCAGAATAAAGTCTCCGAGAGAAGGAATCGGACTCTGTTTGACATGGTCCGTAGTTTGATGAATATCGCCAAGTGTACTACCTACCTTGGGTGGTGTTGTATCTTAAAACAGTAGCTTATATCTGAAACTATCTCTCATCTAGATTAGTGCCTCAGACCTATAGAGAGCTATGGTCTATGCGAAAGCTGACACTATAGTGTCTTGAGATATAGGATTGTCCTGCACTTGTGCAAAAGGACAAGAGAGATGAGATTGAGATATAGTTCCAGGTATATCTGTTTGTAGGTTACCCTTAAGAGGCATACGGTGTACTGTTTTATGATCTTGAGGTTTGGAAGGTAATCGTTTCTACGAATACCATCTACCTAGAACAAGATTATATTATAGACCATAAGTTTATAAGTAAGGTAGTTCTGGGTGAACTACTAGGTACTGGTAGAGAGTGCGCATCTGAAAACATAGTGGGAGTAGATGATACAAGAAACTAGTATACCAGGTACTGTAGAAACGATTCACTTTTGTACCACCACCACCTCGTCGTTGTGGGACCATCAGAGCTCCTGAAAGATACTATGGAGAAACTTTGATAGTTAATCCAGAGTTTCAGGAGGATAATCCCTAGAGCTACGAAGAAGTAGTGGGAGCTTCCTTTGTACCACCACCACCTCATCGTTGTGGGACCATCAGAGCTCCTGAAAGATACTATGGAGAAACTTTGATAGTTAATCCAGAGTTTCAGGAGGATGATTTCTAGAGCTACGAAGAAGTAGTAGGAGCTTCCGACAGCTCTGACTGACAAAAAACTATAGAGGCAAATTTGCATCAATGTCCCTTGGAACAGTCTTGACTTTTATAGCACTATCACCATTCGGGGTGTAGGAGGTGTATAAGAAGAGCACCCGGTTAAGACTTAAGTAGCTAGATTAGTTATCAAAGGAGAAGGGATTGACTA
Source organism: Chamaelirium japonicum (assembly GCA_947650365.1). Classification (NCBI taxonomy): domain Eukaryota; kingdom Viridiplantae; phylum Streptophyta; class Magnoliopsida; order Liliales; family Melanthiaceae; genus Chamaelirium; species Chamaelirium japonicum. Next base: position 1,987,218 of record CANTAL010000011.1, read on the forward strand.
TGTCAAAACCATCTCACTGGTAGCTATGCCTAAGTCTATAATGGATCCTTTTAATCCATCACAACCCATTATAGTTGGGAGATCTGGTTGATGGATGTCAAGATAGTTATTCCCTAACGGGAATTTGGAAAGGACATATGGATGCTGTGGCCCCAGGCTTTGTGTCAGTAGGACAGGAAGATATGTGATGCAAGTTGCAAAGGTCCATTTATGGACTGATGCAAGCATCCAGGATGGAATATCTATTTTGATCAAGGAAATCCACTCATACGGATTTGATCAGAATGATGATAAACCAAGTGGGTACAAGAAAGGTGAAAGAGCTACAAGGGTGTACGTAGTACTTTATGTTAACGATATCCTACTGATTAAAAATGATATAGGAATATTGTTTACGGTAAAGGTTTGTAGTCATCACAATTCGATGTGAAACTAGGGTCTTTCACATAGGTAACTCGAGATAACCAGAGCAAGATTCTCTTGCTATCACAGGCTACGCATGAAGATAAGATTCTAGCCAGATTCATTTTACGAGGCTAGATATCTATTGCGCAGCAAAAAGATGGGTCGGTTTCAGTCGGACCCGGGTCTAGATCTTTGGACCGATGTGAAGGGTATACTCAGAAATCCTCATTAAGTAAGGATTGTGAGTTAGCTTGCACTTCATAGGTCCTGATATCGATTGGACACACATGATCTGACTTTGGTGTCAGATGTGTGTTCCAGAGAATCGATTTAAGGGATTATTTTTATCTTGGGATTAGAAGCGGTAGTTGGTAGAGTGTGAAGCAAGTGCATCACAGACTCCACCACAAAGGCTTAGCACGTTGATGCGTGCAAGGTAGTATATCAGGTGGTAAGGCTTAGGAAGTTCTTAGAGAACCTGGGACGCTACCAGAGGCTCGGTTTTTTATTGTTGCAACAGAAGAGCGGTAAGCAAGGTCCAAGGAGACTAGGCACCACCGTTAGGGGAAACCCATCAGGTACAAACTCCACTTGATCTGACAGTTATAGGAGGAAATGCAAGTAGCGGTACTGAGGTGGAATCTACAGACGATGTTGCCAATTCATTTAGGGAATTCCTGCAAAGGCTTTTGGGCAACATGTAGAAGCTACAGAGCTCAACACCGTTATTCCTCGTTAGACCTAGTGGGAGATTGTTAGAATTGGTGAGGTCTACAGCTCGTAAAAACCTATAGGTTAGCTATGTATGGTTGATAGTATAGGATTGCATATTGGTATGTACCTTAGCACGTGTTCTGATTACAGAACAAAAGGCCATGGCTATATGGTAATCCACTTGAGTGAGAGACTCAAGGGACTGGTCCCATGTAACCTAAATACGTTCGCAACTCTGATTAGGGTTGGTCGCCCTATCAGGATAAGCTGTTGGGATGACAGAGCGTGGGCATCTCCACCACGGTCATTACCAGGCACAGTGTCTGTGGCCGAACGGAACCAACACGGTGCACAGATTGGTGAGCAGACACCAGTGCACTAAACCGTGTTTCTACTTAGGGTAAAACGGTCCTAAACCCTGAGGAACCATGTCTGGTGGACTAACCAGTTGTGTGGTGCTTTGGCGCACTAATGTGTGAGGATCCGGATACAGTGATCCAAAACCACGGTGTATTGGGTTACCCGGCTGGCGTTGCATCAGCGTGTCACTCCTGCAGGCTATCCATACCCCTAACGGGAGGTGCGTTCCTTGGTATGATCTACGTCGTATTAAACCCTGACCAGGTGGTCATCAGTTGGACTGGTGGCGGATCCGGTTGCTCGAAAGAGTAATCGAAGGTACGATGTATGTGGTCAACCTGGAAGGAACCGAGTCATATGAGCACTCGAGTCTGACGGTATTCTCCACCGCTTGAGTTGCGTCATGGCACCAGTTGGAGGGACATCGGGTTTACCATACTAAGCAGAGATCAGGGGTATGAGGGAGAACATAGTAAGTCCGGGGGAATTGGAGTTCAGCCTGCGTCGCACTCTAGGTGGCTACGCAGGTTAACTCGGACTCAAGGGATCGATGGTACACTCGGGTAGTGTGTCGATCGAGTCTAAGTTGGAAGCCATGAACCCTGGTCCCTGAAGGTTCTACCTTATCGACATTATGTACGGTTCTTATACCATCTCCTCAAAACACAGAACGCAGTTAGAGGAAGCGAGAAGTCCAAGCATACACTCCGTGAGTGCTTTGCACTAGTGCACGATAGATGCGTAGCTACGTGTGTGCACTAAGGGGAAACCCTAGGTTAGTGCAGAGACGCATGTAGCAATTCCTTGCCATAAGTGGACTTTGCCACATGGGTGCGATGCATCGGGACTTGTTGCGAGTTGACTAGTTGACTTCAGTAGGGGCACCCTACGGGAACCTCAGAGAATAGTGAAATCACTGGTGCACTTCACTTATGTGTGCCTTGCAAAGTCTCGTACACGAGGAACGACCAACTAGTGACATAAAGGCGTTTTGGTCATATCATGCGCCACTATGTACTAAGGGGGCCGACCCTAAGTGTTGAGAGACTGGTCAAGGCCGGCCCCATTGGTTTCAGGAGGTTGTTGCCTCCGATGAAAGGGCCGGTCATGAGGCACAGAAAACGGGTTGGTTTTGACCGTTTTCAAAACCAAGGAAAAGATAGAGATAAAGAAGAGATATATAGGGAAAAGGTTTGAATCAGTCAACCTTATCCATACCATCCATATCCATATGGATAGGCCGGCCCTATATAAGGAATAGGAGAGAGGGGGGGGCAAAATTATGAAGCCATGCAAGCCCTAGGGCCGGCCTTGGCATGGGGAAACCCTAGCTGCCCCCTCTCTTCTTTATCTCTATCTTTTCCTTGGTTTTGAAAACGGTCAAAACCAGCCCGTTTTCTGTGCCTCATGATCGGCCCTTTCATCGGAGAAGGCTCGTCGTATGGAGGCACTCAGAGATCCATCGACGAGGTGTCGTGCATCGTGTGAGATCGGGTGAACTAGAAGGCATCTCCCACAACCTTTTGCTGTCCAGAATTTGCACAGAAATCAGCATTTTTTCTGTGATTTCGGGAGCTACAGAAGTCTAAACGAGGTGAAACTTATTGCAAAAGTTGTATCTCGAAGTTGGCTACTTGCAGTCCAAATTTCAGCCCAATCAGAGTTCGGAGCAGAAAGTTATGCCCATCGCACCGAAGCTATGTCAAGCAGATCCGAGCCCGTCTCCATCGACAAAGAAGAAATTTGTCGCGGTGAAAGAATCCACACGTAGGTATGATCTCTAACAAGTAGATCTAACATAAATAGACCATGCATACATGCTAGATTGTTCTTTCGCGTTAGATCATCGTTAGGGGTTCGCGTAGTTGCCGTGCTAGATTCATACACGCACGTGTAGATCGTTTCGATGAAAATTTTGATATGTAACGCACACCGCTCACGGTCTTCGGACCTTCTCTTTGCTTCCGCTGCGGGCCTCTACCATGGATTTATTTCCAACAAAAGGTTGCGTGGTCGTGGCTGCGATGGAACTCACAGTAAACAGTAGTATCCTTCATCTGCTTCGAGTTCGGAGGAAGAAATTATGGTCATTTGCAGAAGGGCTCATGCTGCAAGTAGGCGAAGATGTCTTCGATTAAGGTGTTCAGATCAGTGAACACCCTTTGCTCTCTCGGAGTTTGCCTCTTCCTTACTAGAGGGACCTTCGGTTCTTCATTCTGTCTTTTGGCCAGCCCCTTCTCGTCAGACGTGGCGTTGGTGAACTTCTTGTGCATGGAGTCGCGGGACTCGTATGGATCATTTAGTCTTCTGGCCCGTTGATTATCTTCCACCTCTATCTCCCACTGTATGTGTCTGAACTTTGCCTCCAAGAAGCCGGTAGGGTGTCGGATGAAGTTGGTGTAGACGTGGAGCTCGAGCCGGATGTCATTGTGGAATGCTAGTATGATAGCCTCCTTATCATAGGCATGACCAGTGAGCTCGGAATGCTCATTATGGTACCTCATCGTGAAGCTCCTTAGGGACTCGCTGGAGCCCATCGTCAGCCGGTATAGAGTATCCAGCTTCTTTTTCAGCTTTAAGTTTAGTTGGTAGTGGTGCATGAAGAGCTCTGTCAACACTTCGAACGAGGCTACCGCACTGGTGGGTAGTGTGTGATACCAGTCAAAGGCAGGTCCCTCGAGGCTTCCCGCGAACATTCGACAAAGAACATGGTTTTCATACTCGTATGGCGTCAAGGCCTACTTGAAGGCTAGGATATGGAGAGCAGGGTCTCCTTTGATGCAATTGAACTTTGGCAGGATCGGTGTTCACCAACCCACAGGGAATGGGTTACAAGCACCTCGGGATGTAGAGGCCCCGCCGAGGCGATTAATAGCCTGCGATCTTGATGGCGGCGTCCCATGTCGGTGGTTTGCCTTCGTCGGTTAAGTAGCTCATGTGCATATGATATTCTCGCATGCGGGTGAATGGGGCATCCAGTGGACCCCGTTGATTTAGGTGACCTTTCTCGATGGTGGCTCGACACACCATTGATGTCGAGGTGATCATACATTATTTGCCTTGGTGCTTGCGTGGATAGCTGACGCCTTTCAGTGCGATCCCTCCTTGGTTCTTTGCGGTGATGACTCGCAGCTTGGCAAGTCTTTAATGGGTCTTCATTTGCAGTCGGAGAGTTATGGATCACAACCCCCACTCTTTCAGCCACCTTCTTCAATGAGTCTTGCTCTAGGGCTGTATTCTTCTTGAGAAGATTTAGCAACTGGAAGTCAACTACCAAGATCTTATATGTAACTTGAGGCTTACTCCCTTGAGTAACGTGCTCTTTGCCAGATCAACACCTCAAGGATGACGGGTCCTGTAGATCGTTGTGCCCTTCTAGATAGCTGCTTTTTGGCACCAATCGCTTCTGAACATTTCTTCGGTTGGTTGCAACCGAGACTTCTTGTTCTTCTTTGATCAGAACATTGTTTGTTTGTTCAGCACCCGCCTTCGGAGGGTTGGTGCTAGTCTTCACAATCGAGCGCGTTGATGTTGGCATGATGAAAGCGTTGAGGTTGACTTGAAAGAGGAATTGTGGTTTGTCACCACAAGTTGAGTAGAAGCCGATAGAGGTATGGGTAATATAGAAGGGGTTTCCTACCGCACCTGCTAGATGATGACACGTGTACTGTCCGGCCTACCTCGGCCAGAAGACCCGAAGAACCAGACGGAAGGAACCGAGTCCGATTTCAGAGGACTTGACCCACGGAGTTGCACCATCTGCAGAGAGATGCGCTATCAAGGAAGGTCGCAGGAGCCTGAGCTCCTCAACCAGAACCAGGTTGGGGAAAAGGTCACATAGGTCGCGGACCTGACCAGACTACTCATATTCCTGGAAGGCCCGTCCTGATCAACGTCGGAGAACCACCACTAAGCAAAAAAAAGATTGAAAGATTCCTATAACGGCTGGGATGTGTGCCAGATTGGGCAATCCCGAGGATATCTCGCCCGTTAGTTTCGTGGGTTGCCCGCGATGGGTAAGCGGCCCATGATCCACGGGAGCATAGAAGGAAAGTATTAAAGACGTCTAATCGAAGAGGATCTGCCATAACCATTCCAAAATCATCGGAGGATAGACCACAGTGATTGTGCACACTTGCATGAGGAGATCTACAATAGAAATATCACCCCTTCATGGGCAGGTAAGCAATTTGAACCCTAGAGAGGCAATTCGCTTCCGACACCCATGACCACACTACACACATCCCTCTCTTCCCTGACTTAAGCATCGGAGGGGCCTTGGCTCAAAGGTAAGTCTCGGTCTTTTTGTAGGTACTGTGAGAAGGCGGTAGAGGACTACCAGCTCCATCTGACAATCGGGTGTAGCCGGCGGGATTTTCCCCCTACATTTTCTAGCGTCGTCTGTGGGATCCCTCCCATCTTAACATGATCAACTGCAGCTTACTCTCCAACAAGTTGCATCCATACTGATGACTCGCCAAAGCAAGGAGAAGTCAGTTGCTTTGGCATCCTCCTCCCACGCTGGTGGAGGGGTTCGCCCGAGTGAGGAGGGTCTTGATCCTCCTGCCCTTCTTCCCTCGCAACAACTACTAAAGGTTCTCTTGGCCAACTAAGAGAAACTGTTCTAAAGGATGGATGACTTGGTGACAAACATCTGTGCCCATCAGCAGACGGATCTTCGGGATTGCCTCGATGAAGCTCGGGGACGATCCAGGACTCCGTCCAAGAGCCGATCACAAGAGAGACCATCCCGACATTACCACGAGCCAGAAAGGAGCCCCTAGAGGCACGCTTCAAGCATCCAAGACAACGGCGTGATCGAATATATGCTCTGGGACTTAGCAAGATAAATTGCCGCTCCTAGGCTCCCGAGCTTGAGCGTAGTAATTCACATCTCGGTATTTGGGACCGATTTGGCCCTAAACCTGCCTGGAAGAATGACGGTTCGTATTGGTCCTGGAGGGCCGTACCTACGCCACACCTTTCAGAGGTTTGTCGTCCTCAAATAAAGGGCACCAACATCCCCGATGCCGAGAGGATGGTGAAGTAAGGCCGGCCCCTTGCTCGACGATCCCTGCTCGCACCCCTCGACACCCGGCGCCGACGCCGCCTTTGGAGGAGCAAATACTTATGTACTAGGAGGATCTAGTCAACCTAGTAGTCCAGCACCTTGGGCACCGGGTGGACACGATGGCGCAAAATGCCATGAAAGGGGCAGTGGAGAGCCCCCTCACCATGGGAGTGCAGACGACTCACTTCCCCCACGACTGGCAATGTGACGACTAAGATCCAATAGGCCAAGTGCCAAGAGCCAAGACTCCTGAGGCTGGGATGCCAAGATGGATGAGGTGAGGTGAGGTATACAAGGCCACGAGTTAGCTCCACATCGTCTGGAGAGAAGGAGATCATGAGCTACTTATATAATTTTCCCTTCCAAACATAGAAGACGTGTTTTAAAACTGTGCGCTGCTACGGATTTCGTAAGAACTCCGTAGTTAAGCGTGCTCGGGCGATAGTAGTACTAGGATGGGTGACCACCCTAGGAAGTTCTCTTGTGGGCACGGGCAAAGCGGACAATATTTTGTGTGTTTGAGGCAGATGTTACAAAATGGTATCGAAGCCAGTTCTCCTCGAGATTGGGGTTTTAACCCTACACGAGGGCGTGTAACCCTAAGGGGGGTAGATTGTGACAACCAAGATCCAATAGGCTAAGTGCCAAGAGCCAAGACTCTTGAGGCTGGGATGCCAAGATGGATGAGGTGAGGTGTACAAGGCTACGAGTTAGCTCCACATCACCTAGAGAGAAAGAGATCCTGAGCTACTTATATAATTTCCCCTTCCAAACATAGAAGACGCGTTTTAAAACCGTGCGCTGCTACGGATTTCATAAGAACTCCATAGTTAAGTGTGCTCGGGCGAGAGTAGTACTAGAATGGGTGACCACCCTGGGAAGTTCTCGTGTAGGCACGTGCAAAGCGGATAATATCTTGTGTGTTTGGTCGGATGGTATAGGCAAGCCCCTCGATTCGAGAGGTTCGATGGATTTGATGACCCATGTACTCACCTGCTGGAGTACAAGAACCAGATGAATCAATATGACTCGAAGGACGAGTTATGTTAGATATTATAGCAGAGTCTCAAAGGGCCTGCGCTGGAGTGGTATTCTCGGCTACCCGTCGGCAGCATCAATAACTACACCGATCTGGCCCGCCAGTTCCTAGACCAGTATGGGTGTAATCGGAGGCAACCCAAGGGGATCGATTCCCTGTTCAACCTTTGGATGACGCTGCGCGAGTCCCTGAAGGACTTCACCCTTTATTTTAAAACAGAGGTCTTGGCCATCGATGACATGACTGGCCAGGGTACGACAATGGCTATGGCGTTCCGGAGCTAGCTGAGGCCTAGCCATGCCTTTCGGAACTCCCTGGTCAAGAAGCCCGCCCTGAACACGGGTGAGCTGTACAGCCGGGTGGAGCGCTACATCCGCACAGAGGAAGATGCCCAGGCGATGAAGCCCGCCACACTGCAGTAATATAAGATCAAGACGTCGACTGACCGTGATGAGTCAACGAGCCAAGGTGCCAAGCGCAAATTTCTAGAGTGCTCGGGACCAACGGACGGGAGGAACAGAAAGTTTACTGTCCTCACGCACCTTCCGGATGAAGTCCTGCGGTGGATTCGGAATGAGAGGTACGTACGCTGACCAGCACCGGCACCCCAAGGGATAACTAGGTGGCGGGAGCCGAATAAGCAATATGAATACCACCAAGTTCGGGGTCATGACACGCGTCACTGTCAGGCCCTGATGCTCTAGCTAGAGGACCTTATCGAGAGGGGGTATCTCAAGGAGTTCATAGCGCAGCCCGACCCCGCCGGACGAGTTGCTAAAGAATGCCTGCCTTCTTCTCCTCCCCGTAATAGAGAAGCCACACAGGGGACTCCACCACCGCCTGAGCGGTTGGACCCACGAGCTGCTCCTCAGCTGAACATAATCCACGGATACAGACCAGGGCCGGCCCCCTCCATGAATTCCATGCAGAAGAGAGCGAAGGAGGTCCTCCGAATCCAGATAGTGAACAGCGTCGTCCATGTACCCTTGGAGGATAGAGTGTTGGACAACTTGGAGGCCCTTACCTTCAACAAGAACGACCTCCAAGGGGTGAGCCTTCCTCACAATGACCCCCTAGTGATTCAATTGATGATTGGGAGTTGGAACGTTCACCGGTGTCTCGTAGACACAGGAAGCTCCTTGGAGGTGATATACCTTCAGGGTTTGCCACCAACTCGGCTTTCACCAATGAGTAGTTGGAGCCCTCGAACATCGTGTTGTACGATTTCACAGGAGAATCCACGAAGGTAGCCGGAGAAATCACTTTGACGGTGGTCACTGGACCTGCGGCACGACAAGTCCAGTTCACCGTAGTTGATGCAGAGTCACCCTACAATGTGATCATGGGACGACCATGGCTGTATGAGATGGACGCCATCACCTCTACCAAGTATCAATGTATGAAGTTTTACTCTGGAGGGAAGGTGCTCTACATCAGAGGGGACCAGCACGCCGCGGCCCATGCGCAGATCGAGGCCTTGCGTTCTGGTGGGATCTCCGTCGAACCTGGCTACCGAAAAAGGTAGCAACCACAGGATGACCTCGCCCTTGCACAAAAGCGCATGGATGAATGGGTGGGATCACCCTCTACCGAGCCGCTCAATGAAGTCGAGCTGGGAAAGTGAACTTATATGGGGAGCGCCCTGTCCCCTGATGAGAAAGCGACATTACTACGGTTCCTCTAGATGAACCGCGATGTGTTTGCCTGGATTCACGCCGACATGACGGGGGTCAGCCCAGAGGTCGCATGCCACCGTTTGAATATTCGGGCAGACGCGATCCCTGTCAAACAAAGGAAGTGGCATATCTCTGATCGCAAAAGAGAGGCCGTGAACGAGGAGGTCGACAAGCTGCTCCAGTCCAGCTTTATTCGGGAGGTCGAATACCCGGACTGGCTCGCCAACATCGTCGCAGTGCCTAAGAAGAACGAAAAAGTGTGGGTCTGCGTCAACTTTACAAAGCTGAATGAGGCTTGTCCCAAAGTCTCTTTCTCGCTGCCCTAGATCGACATGCTAATCGATTCCACGGCGGGAGTGCAGATGCTATCGTTCATGGATGGATACTCGAGGTATAATCAAGTGCCGATGCACCCAGACGATCAGGAGAAGATAACATTCATGACAGAATGAGGAACTTACTACTACAAGATGATGCCATTCAGACTGAAGAACGATGGAGTGACATTCCAACAATTAGTAACCAAGATGTTCGCAGCCTAGATCGGCCGAACAATTAAGGTCTATATTGACTATATGGTGGTGAAGAGCCCTACTAGGCCGGGAAATATCGAGGACCTTGCTGAGGTATTCACAATACTCCAAAGATTTAATCTGAAGCTTAACCCGGCGAAATGCGCATTCGGAGTCTCCTCGAGGAAGTTCCTGGGATTCCTGGTGATGTACTAGAGAATAGAAGCTAACCCGAACCAAATCAAAGCTTTGCTCATCATGCCTTCCCCGCGGACGATAACAGAGATCTAATCGTTCAATGGGTAGGTCATGGTGTTGCGGTGCTTCATCTCCAAGCTCTCGAACATCTGCAAACCACTGTTCGACGCCCTGCATAAAGGGTCAAGCTATAGCTGGGACGACGAGAAGGAAACCTCCAGTTTTATCGCAACCGAGCCCGGGAGAAGAGCTCGGATTGTACCTGGCAGCAACCACGGTGGCTATCACTATAGTGATAGTCTGGATCAACACCCAGGTCGATAAGCCCGTCTATTTCATCAGCAAGATGATGAATGACGAGTGGGTCGGGCTTCACTCCCGAAGGGATTGGAGAGTTGGCAAAGCAACTGATGCTTTGGTGATGAGGTTGTGGGTTCAACTCTTCCTCCCCTCGATTTACCCAGGAGTGAAGTGGGAATTGCCGAGTGGGTCGGGCTTCACTCCCGGAGGGATTAGTTCGAGCCTGAAGTGGGCCATTGCCCGAAAGATTTCGGGACACCCGCCGATGTCAAAAAAAAAAAAAAGATGATGAATGACGTGGAAACCTGTTACACAAGGATAGAAAGGTGGCCAGCACCTTAGTCCACGTGACATAAAAGTTTTGTCCGTACTTCATCTCTCACCCCTTTCGGGTGATAACGGAGTATCCGCTGAAGCAGGCTTTAAAGGAAGCGGGTCGAGCTGGAAGGCTAGGGAGGTGGGTGACCGAGCTGCTCCAATACTGCATCTGGTATGAGCCTCGAGTGGCCATTATGGGCCAAGTCTTTGTCGATTTCCTGAGTGACTTTCCTGTGGAGAGAGATGCTCAGGAGATGACGTACGAAGAAGACCCCTGGTGAGTAGAAGAGGTCGACTCGGGACCCAGCGAATGGGCCTCGTCCAGCGAATGGAGGATCTTCGTCGACGGTTCAGCGAACAGCCTAGGCGCGGGGATTGGAGTCGTAATACTCTCCCCGGAGAATGTCGCAACTCGTAGGTCGACACTCCTAGACTTCCCGGCGACCAACAACGAAGCTAAATATGAGGCCTTGATTACTGGAATCGAGGCAACTGAGAACTTGGGAGTCAATGAGCTAACGTTATTCAGTGACTCCCAGGTCATGGTGAACTAGATCAATGGTGTCTACGACACCCACAAATTCCGCATGGCGGCCTACCTATCCCTGGCAATAATGCCAATAATGCCATCAGCTTCAGCCGAAAGTGCCAATAATGCCAAAAGCATGGACCGGCTATTCATCAACCCATTGAGGAACTCCAGAGCCACTATCTTCCTTTGCTCTTCCACCAGTGGGGGCTGGACATAGTAGGGCCTCTACCTGCGACTCCCAGCAAGAAGAGGTTCTTGCTGATGGCGATGGGCTACTTCACGAAGTGGGTGGAGGCCATCCCTCTAGCGACGGTCAAAGATATCGACGTGAAACGTTTCCTGTGGAACAACATCATCACCAGGTTCGGGGTACCCAAAACCCTGATCACGGACAACGAGCCCCAGTTCAGTTCGGCGTGAGTAAAGGACTACTGTAGACACTATGGTATAGAGATCCAATTCTCTTCGCCTTACTACCCGCAAGCAAATGGTCAAGTAGAAGTGACGAACAAGACTATCATCGCCAACCTAAAGAAGATGCTGTTGGAATTTGATCCGCTAATCAGAGTTGCAGCGGAAGCAAAAGAAAGATCCAAAGATCATACGGTGTATGTTTCATTATAATTCGTGATACAAAACAATCTACATGCAAATCTATGATCTTAGCATATGTGCGGACACCCTAGAGGCATACTACGATCTACGGAAGACATGCATGTATCTACTTAGGTGTTTAGATTCATCATACCTTATGGATCTATGATCCGAAGATTACAGAACGATGAAGAACCACACTTGAATCGCAAGGGAAACTGTTGGATAGCACCTTGTCCTTTGCGAATTGAAGAATCCTCGAAATCCCGTCTCTGAGTGCAAGGATTTCGAGCCGACGGAAGAATCCGTTGCGAAGACGATGGCGAGCCTCGAGATTTTCTCCTCCTCTTTATCCTTTCTTCCTTCTCCTTCCTTCCTCTTCCTTCTCCCTTCTTCTTCCTCTCTTTTCCTTGGCCGAAACCACAAAGGAGGATGACTAGGGGTCGGATTTTTGGAGGGGAGGGAATAGAACCATTAGGGCCTGCCCTCCCCTCCCTATTTCCTTTATAGGGCTGGTCTCCCATGGCTCCAAGGAGCCTAGGGCCGGCCCCTAGGTGGATAGGGATGAGGGGGGGTCGGATTTAGGTCTCCCGGGTGTCTATCGTGAAGCCCGGACGAAAACGCCCTTCACGAAAAGCGAAAAACTGAAAGTGAGACTGAGTGAGGTACGCTACTCGGAATGGAGTTCTGTCAGCGCCTATGAGCTTCTGGAATTATTCCGCTCGTTTTAAGATCCATATTCAATGTGTTCTGAGCCATATTTCAGTATTTACCAAAATACCCCTATGGCCCGTAACACACGTGAATTAGGTTCTTAGGCTTCGGGCTTGCGCTCTACCGTGCTACTTCGCATCCAACGTATCCAACTAGGTCGGGGAACAATTCCTATATGCAACGACAGGGTTGAACCTTCAGGGTTCGGGATCTCTAGCTGCAACCGGATCCCTGATTAACTTTTCCGGTGACATACCGAAAGTTCCGTTAATCAGCCCTAATCCGATTAACCCGCGTAGCCACCCAGAGTGCGATGCGAGTTGAACTCTAGTGATCCTAAACTTATGTTACTCCCTCGTAACCCTGTTCTCTACTATACTCTGATAATCCTTAGTCCCTCCTATACTGGTGCCATGATACGACTCGGGCGGTGGGGAGCACCGTCAGATCCCGATCGATCATCTGACTAGGGTTTGATGACTTGTCATCTATAACACCACACACCTTCCAGTGCTATGCCTAGCATCAGGAATATCGTCAGTCATATTGACAACCACCAGGCCTGGGTTAACTATGTGGACAGATTGACTCATCAAAACACACCCATCCAACACTGGACGTCGGATAACCTGTAGGGATTACATGTCACTCAAGCGCCAGCCGGGTAACCCAACGTACCGTGGTATTGGACTATGGAAGGTCTGCACACGTTGGCACATCAAAGCACCACACAACTGGTTGGCCCAGTGAGCATGGTCCCTCAGGGTTAAGGACAGATTATCTATAGTAGTAAGATGGTTTCTGCACCAGTGTCTGAATCACTGAACTGTGCACCGTCTTGGTTCCTGTTCAACACAATCATCATGCTTGGTCAGGTGAATGGGAATCCCACGTTCCCGTGGTGGAGACTTCACCACATCCTCTACCTGCCAACAACTTGTTCTCGGTGAAGCGACCAGCATTACCTAAGGTGTGAACTAGTTCTAGGTCTACGCAGAACTGGTCCACTGGGTCTCCCAAGCATGGACCTCCATGCGCCTTAGTGGCCTACTGTGTTCCCTAGGGTCCTTTTATTATATGAGTATTATCATATACCAGAGTAGTATTCTAATTAAAGCAATAACCAAAGTCATCTTTATTAATGTTAATACAGAAAATCCACGCTAAGGACACACGAGCTACAACAATCTCCCACTTGGCCTAGCGGGGAACAATAGTCTTAACTCCCATGGCATCCACGTGCTTTTCAAAAGCCTTGGTCGGTAACGCCTTTGTGAAAGGGTCCGCCATGTTATCTGCAGACGCCACCTGAGTCAGTGCTACCTCCCCTCGCTTCTGCAAGTCCCGGATTATGTAGTATTTTCGCTCGATATGCTTACTCTTCTGGTGATATCTTGGCTCCTTGGATTGTGATACCGCTCCACTATTGTCACAGTAAAGGACAATAGGATCTTGAGCTCCCGGTACGCATCCTAAGTCCGTAAGGAACTTCTTGAGCCACACCGCCTCCTTAGCTGCTTCGCACGCCGCAACGTACTCAGCCTCTGTCGTCGAATCCGCGATGCATCCCTGCTTCATGCTCCTCCAACTGACAGCTCCTCCTCCTAATGAAAACACAAACCCTGACGTCGATCTCCTGGATTCCGGATCTGACGCAAAGTCAGAATCCGTTTATCCAATCGGTATCAGTTCCTATGAAGAGTAAACTAACTCATAATCTCTCATCCTACGGAGATACTTGAGTATACTTTTCACAGCAGTCCAGTGCCCTGGACCCGGATTTGACTAATACCTGCCCATCATGCCTACTGCATAGCATATATCTGGTCTCGTGCACTGCATGACATATATCAGACTTCCTACTACCAAAGCATAAGGTATCTTCTGTATCTCTGCCCTCTCCTCATGAGTCTTAGGACCCTGATCCTTGGACAACTTTATTCCATGTCTGAATGGAACCAGTCCCTTCTTGGAGTTGTGCATACTGAATCTGACCAAGATAGTATCTATATAGGCTGACTGTGACAGCGAGAGAATCGTGTTCTGGCGAAATCGAGTTACCTTGATCCCCAGAATATAACTCGCTTCACCCAGGTCTTTTATATCAAATTGAGAGGATAACCACACCTTCACTGTAGACAACGTTCCAATATTGTTTCCGATGAGCAGGATATCGTCCACGCAAAGCACTAGAAAAACTACTGTAGTCTTATCGCTCTTTTTATAAACACATGGTTCATCCACGTTCTGTTCAAATCCATAAGACTGGATAGCCTGATCAAAATGCATGTTCCAACTTCTGGATGCTTGCTTCAGTCCATAAATGGACCTTTGCAACTTGCACACCAGACCTTCCTGACCTTTTACGACAAAGCCTGGGGGCTGAGACATGTAGATGTCTTCTTCCAAATCCCCATTGAGGAATACGGTCTTGACGTCCATTTGCCAGATCTCCCAATCATAATGGGCTGCAATGGACAAGAGGATCCGGATAGACTTAAGCATAGCCACTGGCGAAAAGGTTTCGTCATAGTCGATCCCTTCTCGCTGGGTATAACCCTTAGCGACTAGTCTAGCTTTGTAAGTCTCAACGGTACCATCCGGGCCTCTTTTCCTTTTGTACACCCACTTACACCCAACAGGTTTAATATTGTGAGGTGGTGTTACAAGTATCCAGACCGAATTTTGGGATATCGATGTCAGTTCTGCCTCCATGGCTTCCTGCCATGCTGCATGGTCAGTGGATACCATCGCTTCATCATAGTTCAGAGGATCATTCTCCTGAAACTCTGGATCAACCATAAAGGCTTCTCCAATGTATCTATCAGGAGCACTTGTGGTCCTCCCACTGCGACGAATCTGCGGTGGTTCCATAGGAGTCGATTCTACAGTACCGTTAATCTTAGTGGTATCGGCTCCCACTACGTTTTCTGTCTGCGTACTCCCATCAGTACCAAGCAATTCTTCAAGAACTACTTTACTGGTGGACTTATGGTCTATTAAATAATCCTGCTCCAGGAATACGGCGTTCGTCGAGACGACAACCTTTCTATCCTTAGGATCATAAAATAAACCACCCTTTGTCCCTTTTGGATACCCAACGAACAGACATACCTTTGTTTTTGACTCCATCTTGTCTCGCTTGTTCTTCCGCACATATGCTGGACAACCCCAAATCCTAAAGTCCTGTAGGCTTGGCTTTCGCTTCAACCACAGCTCCCAAGGAGTTAGGGGTACTGACTTTGATGGAACAAAGTTCAAAGTATATGCTGCCGTCTCTAGAGCATATCCCCCAAAACTAGGTGGCAATGTTGCATAACTCATCATAGTCCGAACCATGTCTAACAAAGTTTGGTTTCTCCTCTCAGATACACCGTTCTGTTGTAGTGTCACTGGTGCAGTCAACTGGGATACAATCCCATGCTCACACAGGTACCCAATAAATTCATCTGATAGGTATTCGCCTCCTCGATCCGATCGAAGAGACTTGATACTTCTACCCGTCTGCTTTTCTGCTTCAGCTCTGAACTCCTTGAACTTATCAAAGGATTCAGACTTTCACCGCATTAGGTATATGTATCCAAACCTCGAGTGAATATCCGTGAAGGTGATGAAATACTTGAAGCCTCCTATGGCACGGACACTTATAGGCCCACATACATCAGTGTGTACCAACTCCAATACCTCCTTAGATCTGCTACCTTTGGCTCGGAAAGACCTTTTAGTTATCTTGCCTTGCAGGCAAGACTCACACGTCGGTAGGCTTTCTTAAACATTTGGACTTAAGAGTCCTACCTTAACCAACCTGTGAATCCTGTCTGAGGCTATATGTCCAAGCCTTAGATGCCAAAGGAGTATTGGATTATCTGAGGGATTTTTCCTTTTAGATGAATTAATCACACAAGCTTCAGTTATGTTATCCTGCTTATGATTGGAGTTAATTACATAGAGACCATTCTGTATCTTTCCCTTACAAACAAAGGAACCATTCAATTTAATTGACACACCAGAAGCATCAAATAAAACTGAAAAACCTTCATTATTCAATAAGGAAACCGAAATTAAATTACGTCTCAAGGACGGTACATAAAGTATGTCTCTAAGTAATAAACTTCTTCCATCAAGGAACTGCAAGATGACATCTCCAACTGCATCAGCCTCTGCCACGGCCTCAGTTTCCATGCTTAGGATTATCTCCCCATCACCCAGTTTTCTTGTCTCCTTGAACCCGTGCAAATTATTGCAAGCATGGTTAGTGGAACTATAATCCACAATCCATGAAACTGGAGAACAACTGGATGCTACAAGGGATTCCACTATATAGATTTGAGATATACCTGTCTCAGCCTTCTTGGGAGCCGCGCGGCAGTCGCCCTTCCAGTGCCCCTTCTTGCCGCATCGAAAACATTTTCCTTTGGGCTTCGCCGGACCATTCAGCTTGGGAACCTGCAACTGCACCTGGCCCATCTTCACGGGCTTCTTAGACTTTCTTTTCTGAAACTTGCCCTTGGCTTTCAGAGAAGAATTCCGCTCCATGTTTAGGGATTGGGCTCCTGCCTTCATCCCGTCCTCTGCCGCCTGGAGCGCCGCTAGGAGCTCTGCGTTAGACATCTCCAACCGGTTAAGGTTGAAGTTGGTAGCGAAGCCCTCAAACGCTTCTGACAGAGACGTGAGGAAAATGTCGGTCTGGATCTCTGCATCCAAGATGACATCGACGGAACCAAGCTCGTTCACATAGCCAAACAACTTCAGCATATAATCCCGAACTAAAGTCCCCTCTGCCATCTTCGTGGATACCAATTTCTTGATGGTCAGGTAACGAGTTACCCGACTATGACCCTCGAATATTTCCTTCAGGTAGAGCATCATGTCTGAAGCAAAGGTCATGTCTTCGACTTGCTTCTGAAGGACGGTCTGTAAGGATGCCACAATATAGCACTTGCACATCTCATCAGCATCTACCCAGTCTTTCCATTCTTTTAACTGGGCCTCAGTTGCACTTGGTCCCGGCATGGCCGGTTGAGGGGTACTTAGGGCAATTGTGTGTTTTCCAACCCTTAGGACGAGCATTAGGTTACGCTTCCAGTCCTCGTAATTTGGTCCCGTAAGTTTGTTATCATTAAGTATGGAGGCAAGGGAGTCGAGCTTGGTCATGATTTCTGTAAACAATGGTTTAAAGCAATAGTTAGGGTCTACTACAATCTATTTCATGGAATTTAGAAATAGATAATGTCTACTCCAGCCGCTATGTCTTCACCACCTCATGTGGAGACATCCAGGAATCTAAATTCCCTGGGCTCGAGCACTGAGACTATCGGCCCTGAATTGGAGTCAACATCTCGGTGAGAGCATGCAACCGCTTCTGCCAACGGGGTTTTTACGACCTTGTCTTCATCAGAATTACCCATGGCAAACTGAAAGACCTCCCAGTCTCCTTTTGACCAGTTTTATGTGACCCGCGTGCGCAGCAACAGTGGCTTTACACAAGCTTTCGGATGCTTCCCATAAATCTAGGTGGTGTCGGCAGGGGGGTTCATAGGCTCCCGCGGTGCAGGATAAAACCGTCACCCACTGCCACCGGCATCCTCCATGTCCCGAAGGAAACCACTAGGCGAACCAGCATGGAAGGAAACACAGCTCTCACCCGGTAGGAATATCGAACTGCATACCTCCCACCCTGACCCTTAGCCGGTTGATTGTGGCGGCCAGGGGCTCCCCTTTGGAGGGAACCTCTTACACATCCCTTCTTTATGAGGTTTTATACATATCTAGAAAGGTCACGACCTCCTAGACATAGACCCTGGTCTACCGCGCTCCCACTAGGATTACAAACCCTACCGCAAAGCATTAGTATCCTCGAAAAATATCATAGTCCCTACCTCGAATACTTAGCTTTCGCCTTTCTTGCAAGGATCACATTATATAGATCCAAGGTTCCCGATACTTCACTAGTTTGCCCATAATCCTAAGATCTGGAGCCTAGCCTAAGGTCAACGTGGAAAGGACTTCCACTACGATGACGCCTCGTTCACAATTTGATGCCTGATGTCATAGTAGACCTCATCTCATTACAGGTTTCGATGCTGGCCAAATAGGGACATCCGACAACCTCCGCCGAACCTCAACCTAATGTTGGTATAACCAAATCGTGATGAGTTCATACTACCATCAAACGTCATCTAGAAACGGGTATCACACAGTGAAATCCTAACCTAACTTGGTCGCTAGGACCATATGGGGAACGGGTATCCCACTAGGGTTATCATACTTTTTATGGAGACATTAGTTAATTATCTCTAAATAAATCTAACATTGTATTTATCTCGGTGCACAGTACTTGGCTACCTGAACTACCACGAGGGCGGTTACCGCCTTTCCTTTTAGCTAGCCACCGGATTCGCACGTGTTAGAAGCATTTAGAGACACCGATGAATCCATAAGCTTAGTACTAACCCTAAGCCTGATCTAGAGACAAACTTACAAGCAAGATAATCATATTATCATCGGGGTTCTCTAAATACTAAATAAAGAGAAACAACAGAAAAACATCCAAACTGAATCAAGTCCAGGATCCGACCCCTGAACCTGAATAGCACAGCCAAGATATCCTGCTCTTCCGTTCTGAACGATCTCTGACGACGATCCCCTTTATCGCCAACGTGCACGCTTTCGCCGGGTCTTTGCACGCCATGGTACCGCTTGCCCGAACCATGGATGTAGCATCATCTCCTTCTTCCTGTGATCGAAAAACTAACACGCTCCGAGTAAGTGCTCGTTCGTGTACAATTTCGCTAGAAAGAAGAGAAGACAATCCTAGAAACATGGCCAGGGAACCGAGGATGGTCAACGCCCACCCTCGCCCATCTAGAGCCTTACAATCCACAATAATAATCAATGCAAAATTAAATCCGGGGTCCGACTCCCGGATGCATGCAATCACAGATTACTATTCAGCGCGGCACCTGCAAAAAGACGATACATAGCACAATCCATATGCATGATCTACGCCGAACCCCGACGAAAACATATGCCATCATATATTCACATGATGTTTTCACGAATTCATGCATGAAACATACACCAAAGCGTGCTCTGATGCCAATTGTTGGAATTTGATTCGCTAATCAGAGTCACAGCGGAAGCAAAAGAAAGATCCGAAGATCATACGGTGTATGTTTCATTATAATTCGTGATACAAAACAATCTACAAGCAAATCTATGATCTTAGCATATGTGCGGACACCCTAGAGGCATACTACGATCTACGGAAGACATGCATGCATCTACTTAGGTATTTAGATTCATCATACCTTATGGATCTATGATCTGGAGATTACGGAACGATGAAGAACTGCACTTGAATCGCAAAGGAAACTGTCAGATAGCACCTTGTCCTTTGCGAATTGAAGAATCCTCGAAATCCCGTCTCTGAGTGCAAGGATTTCGAGCCGACGGAAGAATCCGTTGCGAAGACAATGGCGAGCCTCGAGATTTCTCCTCCTCTTTCTCCTTTCTTCCTTCTCCTTCCTTCCTCTTCCTTCTCCCTTCTTCTTCCTCTCTTTTCCTTGACCGAAACCACAAAGGAGGAGGATTAGGGGTCAGATTTTTGGAGGGGAGGGAGTAGAACCATTAGGGCCGGCCCTCCCCTCCCTATTTCCTTTATAGGGCCAGTCTCCCATGGCTCCAAGGAGCCTAGGGCTGGCCCCTAGGTGGATAGGGATGAGGGGGGGGTCGGATTTAGGTCTCCCGGGTGTCTATCGTAAAGCCCGGACGAAAACGCCCTTCACGAAAAGCGGAAAACTGAAAGTGAGACTGAGTGAGGTGCGCTACTCGGAATCGAGCTCCGTCAGTGCCTATGAGCTCCTGGAATTATTCTGCTCATTTTAAGATCCATATTCAATGTGTTCTGAGCCATATTTCAGTATTTACCAAAATACCCCTACGGCCCGTAACACACGTGAATTAGGTTCTTAGGCTTCGGGCTTGCGCTCCACCGTGCTACTTCGTATCCAACGTATCCAACTAGGTCGGGGAACAATTCCTATACGCAACGACAGGGTGGAACCTTCAGGGTTCGGGATCTCTAGCTGCAACCGGATCCCTGATTAACTGTTCCGGTGACACACCGAAAGTTCTGTTAATCAGCCCTAATCCGATTAACCCGCGTAGCCACCCAGAGTGCGACGCGAGTTGAACTCTAGTGATCCTAAACTTATGTTACTCCCTCGTAACCCTGTTCTCGATCTACTATACTCCGATAATCCTTAGTCCCTCCTATTACTGGTGCCATGATACGACTCGGGCGGTGGGGAGCACCGTCAGATCCCGATCGATCTTCTGACTAGGGTTTGATGACTTGTCATCTAAAACACCATATACCTTCCAGTGCTATGCCTAGCATACGGAACATCGTCAGTCATACTAACAACCACCAGGCCTGGGTTAACTGTGCGGACAGATTGACTCATCAAAACGCACCCATCCAACACTGGACGTCGGATAACCTGTAGGGATTACATGTCACTCAAGCGCCAGCCGGGTAACCCAACGTACCATGGTATTGAACTATGGAAGGTCCGCACACGTTGGTACATCAAAGCACCACACAACTGGTTGGCCCAGTGAGCATGGTCCCTCAGGGTTAAGGACAGATTATCTATAGTAGTAAGATGGTTTCTGCACCAGTGTCTGAATCACTGAACTGTGCACCATCTTGGTTCCTGTTCAACACGATCATCGTGCTTGGTCAGGTGAATGGGAATCCCACGTTCCCGTAGTGGATACTTCACCACATCCTCTACCTGCCAACAGCTTGTTCTCGGTGAAGCGACCGACATTACCTAAGCTGTGAACTAGTTCTAGGTCTACGCAGAACTGGTCCACTAGGTCTCCCAAGCATGGATCGTCCATGCGCCTCAGTGGCCTACTGTGTTCCCTAGGGTCCTTTTATTATATGAGTATTATCATATACCAGAGTAGTATTCTAATTAAAGCAATAACCAAAGTCATCTTTATTAATGTTAATACAGAAAATCCACGTTAAGGACACACGAGCTACAACATATGCTAGATGGACGAAAAGGGCTCTGGGATGAATCCCTGAATGGCGTACTCTGGGCCTACAGGACGACACCTCGATGACCCACATAAGAATTGCCCTTCAACCTCGCCTTTGAGGCCGAAGCAGCGATTCTGACAGAAGCGATCTATCTGATGACCAAATCTAGAGTCGTTAGCTTGGGGATGAACGATGAGTGGATGGCGAGCAGTTTGGATTTGCTGGACGAGAAAAGAGACCAAGCTCCTGCTAATTTGTCCAACTATGTCCAGCAGCTGAAGAGGGCTACAACAAGAGGGTGACAACCAGAGTCTTTCAGAAAGGCAACCTTGTTTGGCGACAGATGACCCCCCACATGAAGAATCCAGCGTATGAAAAACTCGAAGCAAGATGGAAGGGCCCCTACATCGTCGATCAAATCATACTCGGAGGAGCTTACTATTTGAAGACCGTAGAAGGTTACTATCTTCTCCACCCCTAGAATGCAAATAATTTGAAGAAGTGCTATTACTGAAATAAAAAGAGAATCTCAGACGAAGTCGCCCCTCTCTTTTCTGTCTCATGAAAGAAGAACACATATGTCCTTGATTTAGTTGGGACTTAGGTCGGGCCATCGCCCGTCGCATTACAAAACCACCATTCTATGTATGGGGGTCAGTCTCTCCGCACAGAGGGAGACACCGCGATCCCTTTCTTAGAAAAGAGGTCGGGTTGTCGCCCGGAAACCCTATAGTGTATAAGAGTTGGAGTTCGATTGGTTTGTCAGCAATCGAAACCCTTCTTTCGAAGCTATAGGTCAGGCCACCCATTAGTAGGTAGCCTGTTATAAGCCCGAGATGAAACTTGACAACTTATGAAATGGTCAAGGCATAGTGAGTCTGAGTTACAGCTCCTCACCGGTGATAGATCTGATGATGATGAAAAACCCAAAGCCTTAACTTGGTACCTGACGAAATAGTTGAGGCATGGTGAATGCTGAGTTGTGGCTTCTCACCGGTGATAGATGCATCGACCGAGGCATGATGAGTCTGAGTTGCATCTCCTCATCGATGATAGGTTGGTAAAGAAGATGGAAAGGTCGAGGCATGGTGAGTCTGAGTTGCGGCTCCTCACCAGTGATAGACTTGATGAATGATGACAAACCTGAACCTTAGCTCGGTACCAAACGGTTTGCAAGATGAGTCTGAACTACGGTTCCTCATCGGTGATAGACCTGATGAATGATAACAAACCCAAGCCTTAGCTCGGTCCAAACGTTCGAGGCATGATGAGTCTGAACTATGGTTCCTCATCGGTGATAGACCTGATGAATGATGACAAACCTGAGCCTTAGCTCGGTACCAAACGGTCGAGGCATGATGAGTCTGAACTATTGTTCCTCATCGGTGATAGACCTTATGCAGATGAAAAAAATCGAGCCTTAGCTCGGTACCAACTGAGTCAATCGAGGCATGATGAGTTCGAACTATGGTTCCTTATCGGTGATAGACCTGACAAAGGATGGCAAACCCGAGCTTCAGCTCGGTACCTGTTGAAGAAGCAGGGGCGTGGTGAGTCTGAATGACAGTTCCTCACTGATGCCTGATGAAGGATTGAAGCCAGGAAAAAGCATATTCTGCAATCGTCATCCCAGATTGACACATGAAAGATGTTGTAAGGATCTAAGCAAGGCAGTAGAGGTGAAAAGTGCAAAGAAGATAGACAGAGCTTTTATTCAAAGGTGCTATACAAGGTACATCATATTTAACCAGATTACATCTTCAAGCTCATGGCCTGCATTACAATCCTGAAGAACTGTAAAACCCCGTCATCTCCATATGGCGATCTTCCTCTCGAGCTTGAGATCGATTGAATATCCAGCTTGTTCTTTCTCGCTCACTAAGATCCCTGATACCATGCCGATGTCTCCCTCCGACGGTCGTCAAAGTCCTCACCGCCTCCGCATTCGGTGACCTCCGAGAAGAAGGAGGAGATCCCCTGCCTTTGAAAAGAGAAGCTCCTTATGAACGAGACCTCCACCGTGCTAGGAGGAGGCAGAATCAGAGAGCGAAAAATAACTCTTGCATCAGCTTCTCCACCTCCGACGAACTATTGGCTGGTTTAGCATAGATGGGCGGAGAGGGAAAAGATCAAGGCTGAAGCCTCCCTCTTTCCTCAGCACTGCTGGTCTTGATCACCACCTTGCTTTCCCGAGCTCGGGAAGGAGGAGGCCGAAAGATCCGAAGAGCCCTAGGAGTTCAGTCGGGGTGTAGGATCGGGCTCGGACCGATTACGTGCTCTCCTCTGACAAAAATGGTGCAGATAGCAAGCAGCCGCATCCAAAGAAGATGAAAGACCCCGAAGGGATCAGCCATGGCACAATGGTAAGTAACAATCCTAACCGAAGGCATATTTATAAACAATTGACTGAAGAATATGACAAGATTCAAGAACTGAACTATGGCATTGGGATGGAACACCTCTTAGAAGAACGAAAGCGATGAGACATAAAGAGATGAGGCCATCGAGGTGAAGCCAAAGTTAAAGATGATGAAATAGCACGAAGCACGATAAAGACAGATAGCCAACGGGCCTGATTCCTTAGCATCCCCCCGAGGCCGTTGAGATGAAAGCCAATGGGCCTTATGCCTTAGCATCCCCCCACAGCTCGTCCGAGGAAGAAGGCCATGGGGCCTGATGCCTTAGCATCCCCCTAAGGCCATCAAGATAAAATCCAAGGGGCCTGATGCCTTAGCATCCCCCCGAGGTCGTTGAGATGAAAGCCAAGGGACCTGATGCCTTAGCATCCTCCCGAGGCTGTTGAGATGAAAGTCAAGGGGCCTGATGCCTTAGCAGCCCCCCATAGCCCGTCCGAGGAAGAAAGCCATGTGGCTTGATGCCTTTGCGTCCCCCCAAGGCCATCAAGATGAAGGTCGAGGGGTTTGATGCTTCAGCATCCCCCGCAGGCCGTTGAAGATAGGCAGCTAAGGGGCCTGATGCCTTAGCATCCCCCCAAGGCAATCAAGATGAAAGCCGAGGGGTCTGATGCTTCAGCATCCCCCGCAGGCCATTGAAGATAGGCAGCCAAGGGGCTTGATGCCTTAGCATCTCCCCCAGGCCGTCGAAGGTGAAAGACATGGGGCCTGATGCCTTAGCATCCCCCCACAGCCTATTCGAAGATGAAAGTCAAGGGGCCTGATGCCTTATCATCCCCCCGAGGACGTTGAGATGAAAGCCAAGGGGCCTGATGCCTTAACATCCCCCCGAGGCCTTCGAAGATGAAAGTTGTGGGCCCTGATGCCTTAGTATCCCCCCACAGCCCACTCGAGGAAGAAAGTCGAGGGGTTTAATGCTTCAGCATCCCCCGCAGGCCATGGAAGATAGGCAACCGAGGGGCCTGATGCCTTAGCATCCCCCCAGGGCCATCGAGATAAAAACCAAGGGGTCTGAAGCCTTAGCCCTCCCCCTAGTCATTCAAATAAGGAGTTAGAATTTTTAAAGTCCCCCACGGTGAAAGACACGCCATGTCCTTGGTAGGGCGAAGCTCGCCTTTGGGGGTTAAGAACACCTGGTTGAGTTGAAAAAGAAAGGCATATGAAAGAAACAAAAATTGAAGATTTTTATTGCTTTTCGAGCTCGGTTACATCGAAGAACAGAAAGAAGAAAGAAAGAAGCCAACGCGCCCGTGGTTGATCTTGTCTCCTAGACCCTCGGTGCCAGGGATGGTGTTAGCGAAGGATCTTACGTGCCCTCTTGTGACGAACAACGTCACAGGGGACATGCGTGACCCCCCCTTACGTGCTCTTATTTGATAAAGATTGTCACCTGCATCCTCTCTGGCTCCTCCAGGATCCCACCCATAGCACAACACTCAGTGAAAGAGACGTCGCAGCCACTCGAAGGGAGTGGAAGTTCTTAACTTCATCGCATTGACAGAAGACGGCTTGGAGATGCCCATACTTATAGTCGAAGGTGCAGTTATGAAGGAGCACGAAAGAAGTAGTTAGTCGTAATCTCTCAGAATGTAATCATCTCGAAGCTTTAAAAGTGGAGATACACCGTATCTTTTGGCACGAACACCTTGGGATTACGCGAATAGATGAGACTCCAGAGACTTCTACACACAAGCCCAAGCAACCCCGGTTAACTCACCGGGGATGACGTGGACTGACGAAGAAACCAAGCGTACCCACGACCATGCGGGAACGAGTATAGACACGGCCAGGCATACCCACTACCTCATGGGTATGAGCATAGACGTAGTTGAGCGCAACCGAAGTCTTAATGGGTGCGAGCAAAGAAACGACCATAGAAAGATGGTTTTTAAAGGCAAAAAGGTAAAATTTTCATTCCAAGTTCGAGCACGAAGATACATAGAAGAGCCCCACAGGACATTACGAGAGTCCTAGCGACTTCACTATCTCCATGCAGCGGTTCTGGAGAGCAGCAATCTTGTGGTTGTGCTCCTGATCCTTTTTCGCCAGCTCAGCCTGGTGGGTCTCCTGGAGGGTGGCTCGTGCTCACCTCTCCTTGGCTAGGTAGGCCAAGGCATCATCATGACCCATTCAAGCAGCCTCTTGAGCCACATTGGCACTGTCTAGGTCAAACTAGATACTCTAGACGAGGGTAGCAGCAGGCTCCCGCTCTTTCATCTTTGCCTCCAGCTGAGACCTGAGCTGGTCAAATTCCACCTGAAGCGTGGTAGCCACCTGCCGGAGTCACGCCACTCGGTCTCGTTGAGCCTCGATCTCCGAGTCTCTCTGTGCTAGGGACTCCTTGAGGGCGGATAGCTCACCTTGAAGTTGTGCCACCACCGCTGCCTTCCTCTGCAGATCCTCTGAAGCTAGGCTTTGCACCCAACGGGTCGTTCTCTTTTCCTCTGCCAGTGCCTCTTTGAGAAAGGCATTCTCGTGGACCAGCTGCGTGACCGAAAAAACACCGTCGGGACACAGAGTTCAACTGGAAAACTCACGAAGCCGAGCAAGCTCTCGGGATTCCTGCTCCACCCTCTCGCCAACTTGAACAAGGCCCATGAGACCCTGCAAAGAACGCCAGGTCAGATATACAACACAAAACTCCTAGTACCAAGACATGGGAAGAACATACTTGAACAATGTGGGAGATGGAACCTCTTAAAAAAGGGGTCCACAGCTTAGGTAGGTCACCATCATAATCCTTGGGGAGAAGGAAACCCCGGGCTAGGGCCACCCTCGACTGAAGGATCGGAGGAGTAATCGTCCTCAAAGACCGAGCGGCTCCCCCCCCCCTTTTCTCAAACGATCAGGAGAGGTCGGAACGAGGGTGCCTTGCTTGGTTTGCTTCTTCGCTAAGAGGATTGGGGAAGGTGCGCCCCGACCCCTCGACGACGTCAACCGCCAGCTAATTGCCCTTGGCTGCACGAATGAGCAGACGTTAGCTTGGGGATAATTTGCTCGTATAGTGCGCCAAAAGGATTTACCCGTCGACTTGGGCCGGGATCCTGCGCCTGGGACCTCACTCATCCATCGGGCATCAACATCAGTGGGCAATGCCGCGACACCACTAGCCATGTCTGGCCTCACGGGTTAGACTCCCACACCTGGGACCCCATCCATCTGCCGGGCATCGTTGCCCATGAGTGTCGTCTCACTCACATAGTCGTCGGTGGCACTTGCCCCTTCTAATTCGATGGCTAGAATTTGAGGGATAGCGCCTAATCCCCCACGAGGGCAGCTAGGCCGCTCAGTCTGCGACCGCGCTCTCCTGGCTTGATGAACGGCTGCAAGGAACTCTGCCAGGAAGTCAGCCTCAGAGAGAGGCATGTCATCCCCGGAGCCTCCCCCATGGTTCGCCCTGAGTCCCTGAGGAACAGTAGGAGAGGGTATGCGGGCTGTTGAGCATCCATTTGGTGCGAATTATCTCGTCTTTATCATGCATATAGTGTCACATTGCTACGTAAAACTTTCATAATACACGTAAGCTGCATGAGTTTCTTAGCACCATGATATAATAGACTTTCATACGAACCCAACGACATATTGGTTCGCTCTCATACATTGCATGCATAAAAGATACAGAGCCCGTTAGTCCAAATTATCCTTTTATCGATAATCGCATTCGAACCTGATAAGCGTAATTTCATGTGTGTTTTTCAGGAGATTTGTCCGGATCTCGACACGCACGACTATAGTGATGCAAGACTACGGAGTCAAGATCATCTCAATTGGCTTTGGAACAGACGGAGGTCGTGCATGTATGAATGACAAGAGAATTGACGAACAATAGATGAGCAAACGACAAGACGGAGAAAAAATGCTTCTAACGTCGTTTGAATGGAAGATCGAGGACTACAAACATGCAAGTCGAATGACGTGGGTTGACGGGCTCAGATGGTTCGAATGGTGCACCCTAGACGACCGTCCAACCCGGACCTGCCACCGTTTCTCTCTTCTCTATTTCTTTCTTTTCTTTCTTTTCTCTTTCTCTATCTTAATTCTTTGCCTTGTTCAAATCCATCTCATCCAACCTAAATGTCTCTTTAGCAACTCCCTCGAACAAACCCGAGATCCATCCATACCCATCCCGACTCGATCACAACCCGGTTTTCATATCATGAGTCCAACACCTCACCAACCCATACATGGCCATAACCATGTATACCAAGCCTAGCACTCCATTGAACCCGTACAACTCATGCATGCACATAAGCCCACCACCATCTCACCAAATCACACTTATCGATCGGAACCCATGCATCATCTATCCAATCCATAACCTCATCAACAGCCATCCTTTGCAAACCCATCTTAATACACCCAACTCCCTCTATTTCTATCTTAATTGCACCTAACACACTAAGCACAACATATGCATGCACGTCCCACCAGAACAACACATGCATGCAACTATGCAAGTTGCTCTTTTGCTTCCTCAATGACCTCTCTTGTATCTAACCGAATCTCATCACAACCGACCACCCTTACCCGTCCGATTGCATCGCAGCCATCCAAAGGTGATCAGCCGCTCCTCATTCACGAGATCACAGCTGTCCTCACCCATCTCTCTCTTCTCTCCGGTTTCTATCTTTCTCTTCTAAACCCGATCGCACAACTCTCTCTCTCCTCCTACTTTTCCTGCGTCCCCCATTTCTCTCTCTCTAATCTCTTTCCATATATCTCTCTAGATTTAAACCCGGGAATCCCTCCTCTCCACCGAAGTGTCTCTCTCTATCTCTCTACCGTCTCTCTCTCTATTTCCCATACGATCCCATCATAGCCGTTCGTTCAATTCGAGAGCCATGCAGCCGTCCCTTTTATCTCTAATCCATGCACGTATAGCTTTTTCTTTCTTCTAACTGATCACAGCCATCCACAGTCCCATAATCACAGCCGTCTGTGCACCCAAACCCCATGCAAAAACCCAGCCGTCTCTCTCTCACCGAGCCATGATTCATCTATCAAACCCAACAATTTCCTCTCCTCTAACTAATCACAGCCGTCCGCAGTTCTTAATCACAACCCCATTGCACCCAACTCTCTTTCTCCCATCCATGCAGACCATCACAGCCGTCCATAGGCTCAGCCATCAAGTCGATCATGCACGCAGCCTCCGTGTCTCTCTCATCCCCGACCCGATCGCATAACTCTCTCTCTCTCTAACCCAAACTTCTCTCTCTCTAGCTGCCCAACTTAGCAACCCAATCCCAGCCGAGCCAGCTGCCCTCTACTCTCTCTCTCTTAAACCCAGCCGAAACCCTCTCTTTCTCTCGGATTCTCTCTCTATCTCCATCCCACCGAACTTTCCTCTCTCCTTCCTTAATTCTCTCTCCCATTTCCTACTTTCTCTCTCTAAATCTCCCTTGATTTTCTCTCTATCCCTGATTTACCTCTTTAATTTCTGATCACAGCCTTCCCTTCACACTGGATTCTCACCCGATCCTCACACCTATGCCAACCCGAGATCATAGCCATCCCTTTTTCCCCACTTTTATCTCCTACCCGATCGACATGTGACCTGTTATCTCTAACTAGTGCATGCCTGTGCCTGTCGGCACTGCAGCAGGCCGCCTTCGGTGGCAACACAATTGTCGGCAAAAAAGCGGGCCGCCTTCGGTGGCAGGACACCCCCCGGGCATCACCACCTCCACCCACAACGTCATATTCGGCAACAACGCACCTGACCACCTTCGGCAACAAAAAAATTTCAGCGACAACACCGGCCCGCCCCGACGGACCGCAACCGCTATGACTCGGTAAGACCCGTTTAAATATTTATTCTTTTTTTTTTTTCGTTGCAACTCACCATCATGGGTGACCTGATCACAACCATCCGTTGAACCCATCGCAGGATGCTGGGTAAACCCAACCTATTGATTTTTAAACGGATCTTAAACAAGTCAGAGACAAAAATCAAACCCGACCCGTGTACTAAACGGGTTAGTCGTGTCGACCTGTTTACGACCCGAACCCATTTGACCCAGACCCACTAATTTCGTGTCGGGCCGTGTGTCGGGTCCAAAATTGCCATTAAAATACAGATTTTTCCTTAGTAGACTGCTCTGTATCCCTACCAAACATTCTAAGCAACAATAGAAGAAAAAAAATTTGGTAGGAGGCTACCTAAGGACATGCTTGGTGATGTTGGAGGCCCCATTAGGGTGTTCATGGAAATTCATAATTAACACTTTGAACCCATTCAATGGCCTAAGGCTGAAGCTGATGTAAGGAAGATATTGATGATAAATATAATAAAAAAAAAGAATAGAGAAGAATAGACGCTTGGATATGCTCTTTTATCAAAAGAGGTGAAAATCCCATCACAACAATGATGTGCTGAAACATCCTTCATATTTCATATACCTCCCTCTTCAAGTACCAAAGATGGCTGCAGTGGTTGGTTGCTTGTGGAGTACCAAACATAATTTAAAAAAAAAAAAAACAAATAACTTGAATTGAGGAACTAAAGAGGATTTAAAAAGAACAAATCAAAGAAATCAAACGAATTAAAGCAAAAAAAATTATCAAATTTTATCTTGCCAAAATCTAGGCAAAAATCGGTCAAAGCCTCCAACTTGGGATAAAAAAACGACCGTGAGATAAATATAGCCGTTGGGGAGGACGGGACGAGCGTGTGCATGTCGGGTTGGGGACTTGGGAGAAGGAGATCATGAGGGAGGGAGAGATTGAGAGGTGGGAGGAGAAATTTTTTTTAAAAAAATCGGGATCACTGTGATGACAGCTTTCCTCTGATAAGGTTTTCCTTTTTTTTTTTGCTCTGAATGAGATTTTCCTTTTGAAATCAGGATTATATGGTGAAACTTTTAAAATCAAGAGCATTCTTTTGATGACACTTTCCTTTTGAAATTGGGATAAAAAAGGGAAACGTTTGTTGTGATGACAGCTTTCCTTTGATGAGGTTTTTCTTTTGAAATTAGGATCATAGGTGAAATCAAGACATTTTCTTTGATGACATTTTCCTTTTGAAATTGAGATCAAAGATGGAAACGTTTTAAACTGAGTTCACTGACATAACAACTTTCCTTAAATGACGCTTTTCTTTGATAACGGATGGCTCCGATGAAAGAGATGTGATTTCAGATCATCATCAAAAAACGGGAGCTAAATCTAAATCGTTGACGCTGGACTTCTAACAGCTGTCCATTTTTGCTTAATCCATTTTTGAAAACGAGGGGGAAGGGGATGCTTGAATATTTTGGTCTAGTCAGCTTGTCCTAGTCAGCTTTTGGTTCCGTTTTATCTAGTCAGCACAAAACCGACGTGCCATGTTATATAGATTACCCGAGTCCTCTCATTCTCTCTATATAAAAACCATCACCCGAACCATCTTGGGGAGGCCGCCACACACGAACCCCTAGTTTAGGAGGAGGGCTCTCACCACCGAACACCGTCCAACATCTTCCACATCCACCGGCCATCACCATCTTCCACCTTTCCTCTATCATCCTCAACCGAAAACCTTAATCCTCCCCATCACCTTACTTACTTCCACATCCACAGGCCACCATCATCCTTTGTCCATCATCTGAGCCATCATCGCGCCATCATCGAGGCGACGACGTGAGTAAGCCAAAGTGGAGAAAGCATCAAGGAACGAGATCGAAGAATACAGAATCTACGGCACAATCTTCAAAGATGATCTGTACTTCGTTTATTTCCGTTTTTTTTCCTTTGATGTAACAAAACCCATGTCTAGCTAAATTCCATAGCTTAGGCCAAAGGGCAATAGTAGTGTTCTATGATATTTTGGGATTGATTATTAATCATGTTTCAATGTTTAAAAATAGAATCTTCCGCTAACGCATATTGATATATTCTCTAGATTTTCCATGCATTAGATATAGTGAATGCTTATCTTAGATTCATTATGATCATATGATGGTTAATACTAAGAATCAATGTTACATGCAATAGTATGCCTAATGCCTATTTTTTTATAAGTATTCTATATATGTTTACATCATGCTTGTTTTCATTGTTAAATCATCCGATTAGAATCTGTCCTTACGACGATCTAATTGAGTACAATATAATGATCAATCTAAACTATCATAGGATGCTAGGATGAACCCTGAAGCCTAAGTTTTACCCTAATCCAAGTCCTTTTCTATAATTAAATTGCTTTAGTATTTAGTCTATACTTAGTTTTTGTTAATTTAATTGCTTAGTCAATCTAATCAGACTCTCAACCATTGTTAGCTAGATTAGGTTTCAATCAACTTTAGATTTATTAAGCTTCCTAGCAAATTACCTGTGGGATCGACCTCGCTCCGCTGCATTACAATCAACGATTCGTGCACTTGCGAGTACAATTAAAATATCACAACACGGGCCCTCTTCCCCGCCCAAGCCCCATGAGGGTCGCCCGACCAGTGGTGGTCGTCGCCCAAATGGGGAGAATCCGCCTGAGAAGTATCGACGGGAGGGTGGCTCAGCGGATTGGGTCCGATGGGTCCCTCCCCCAAGCACTTCACGCTGTTGCTGGAGTTTAATTGTGTGGGGGTGGGAACCCCCTGAAGATTGGCTCTACCTGTCTCATGACCACCGCCGCTATCGCTAGCATCGAGTCCCTCTAGACCTCTGGGGCTAAGCCCGTCATCCTCATCATCGCTACCTCCATCACTGTCGCCGCCGCAGCTGCCCACCGAATATGATAGTATAACTAGGATCAGCAAAGGTGGAGATGTTAGTGGACTGCACGTCGCACTGATGAAGAAAAGGGAATTCCTCCCTCAACACGAGAAGCTACTCTTCTAGAGAAAGTGTCGAGAGGTCCAAGCGACAAGCTATTATCGTGCGAAGGGGTACTTGCAGAAGAGCAAGGAAAGATAAAGAAAGTAGAGCTACGATGAAGAAGAACAAACGTCCCGATCTCGCGCCAAGGAGAAGTATTTGAAGCACTGAAACACCGCTCACTTTTTAGAATCGACAAAAGTTGGTACGTCCAGGAGATCCAAAGCATTGAAGGAATAAAGATCCAATGGTCGGGAAGCCAATCCAGACATTCGAGTTCCTCATTCAATGATGATTGGACTATGGCCCCCACTGCATCAGGCCAAGAAGAACTGTGATGATCACCCGTCACGTCACCGAGCCGTAGCTCCAGCCTCAGGACACGCGACGAAACCCCAGGGGTCACAACTTTCGTCCCATAGTCTCCAGACGCATGAACCGAAAGGGGGCTTTTGTGGAAGGGGTTTCCCGCCATACCTGTTAGATGATGACACATGTACTGTCCGGCCTACCTCGGCCAGAAGACCCGAAGAACCAGACGGAAGGAATTGAGTCCGGTTTGAGAGGACCTGACCCGCGGAGTAGCACCATCTACAGAGAAATGCGATATGGAGGAACGTCACGGGAGCCTGAGCTCCTTGACTAGAACCAGGTTGGGGAAAAGGTCGCATAGGTCGCGGACATGGCCAAACTACTCGCATTCCTGGAAGGCCTGACCTGATCAACACCGAAGAACCGCCACTGAGCGAGGAAAGATTAGAAGATTTCTATAACGGCCGGGATGCATGCCAGGCTGGGCAATCCCGAGGATATCTCTCCCGTTAGGATCGTAGGTTACCCGCGATGGGCAAGAGGCCCATGATCCACAGAAGCATAAAAGGAAAGTATGAAAGGCGTCCGATCGGAGGGGATCCGCCATAACTATCCCAAAATCATCAGAGGATAGACCGCAGCGATTGCGCACACGTATGATGAGATCTATAAAAGAAATCCCGCCCCTTCATGGGCAGGTAAGCAATTCGAATCCTAAAGAGATAATTCACTTCCGACATCCAGGACCACACTATACACATCCCTTACTTCCCTGACTTGAGCGTCGGAGGGGCCTTGGCTCGGAGGTGAGCCTCAATATTTTTGTAGGTACTGCAGGAAGGTGGTGTAGGACTACCAGCTCTATTTGACGATCGGGTGTGGCTGGCGGGATTCCCCCCCCCCCCAGGTAAGACCTCTAACGATATCCCACAGACGGCACAAAAGATTATGGGAAAATTTTTTGAGCTGTCTTGATCAGAGATCTCGCCCCATAATCCTTGATTGAATTGTATATAGTTTGTAGAGTTAGAGAGATTAGAGAGTAGATAGAGAGAGAAAGAAGACTCGAGGAGTTGTTATCGAAGTTCGGTCTTACGATCTACGTCTCCGGATGAGAGGTGCCACCTGGTTTCCACTATAATATGAGTTAATGAGGGGTGAGCGTTCTCTCGATAGGCCGAGAGAAGCTTCTTACAGTGGGGTTGCATGGAGCAACTAATTAAAAGAGAATAAGAGGGAGAAAAGAGAGCTCAGGCTCGGGCTCTAGGATCCTCTCTTCCTCTGATCAACTCACCAACAACCCCTTTTCTGAATGTCATAGGGGTCTTTTTAAAATTGAAGCATTCACTAATTTGGCAGTATTGACATGGTGGTACTGAGGTGGCACTGATCCTAGGCTCGGGCTTGCCTATTTGGGCCGTTGCACGGACCCATATGGGTCTGGTCCGGTATAATTTTTGCACCCACAGCGGTCATGATTCCAGGAGAAAAGGGATTTTCTCACCCTCGCGGCCGGGGCCGTATAAACTCCCGTGTTGTGATTGCTTAGGCTCATGGTTAAGCATCTCAAGCACCTATGAGACTACCCATTACGTCGTATGGAAATCATAGGGGGGTGGCCAAAAGGACACCGTGTTCCATCATAACCCATTTGTGGCAAATTTGGATTGGGTCTGAGAGACTCGATATGAGCGGAGGATGGTACACACTGCCCCCTCGGGTTGATGTATCCGAATCCGAGATCTCACATACATAGTAAAATTGATTCATAGATATGTCTCCGTTTTGAGGGTAGCGTTGACATTTTGATATAATTTGACTTATGTTAAAAATATCTTAAAATAAGTTTACTAGCAATCTAATATTCAACCATTTATTTTTCAGATGACCAAACTAGACCCCTTGTCCACTATCCTTAATGATAAGAAGCTTACGGGTCCTAACTATGAGGACTGGAAACGCAACTACATGCTTGTGCTAAGGATTGGTAAACACACCATGGCCTTAACTACTCCAGAACCAAACTTACCAGGTCCAAATGCCTCTGAGGCAAGGACAAGGCTTTCTCCGACTAACATAATTCTAACAAGATATACAAGTGCTATATAATAGCCTCCTTGCAGACAACTCTACAAAAGCAAGTCGAAGAAATGATTGACGCTTCTGATATGAAGTTATATCTTAATGAGATGTTTGAGGGGCATAGCCGCGTAACGCGATACCTCATAATTAAGAAAGGTCGTTTGCACTAAGATCTCTGAGGGAACACCTATTCGGGATCACATGCTGAAAATACTTGAGTTCCAGAATGAACTGGTTACTATGAATATTGTGCTAGATAGCGAGGTAATGACTGATATCTTCCTTGTGTCCCTGTTTGGAGCCTTTGAAGGCTTAGTCACTAACTTTAACCTTAACAAATTAGAGATGACAAATACAGAGTTTCTGGGAGCTCTCCAGGTAGCAGAGGATGGGTTCAAAGTCAAGAGTGAGGTATTCAGTGCTCAGTGCAGGGTTGCTTTGAGGGCTAAGAAGCCTATAAGCAAGAAGCCCAATAACAAAAAGTCAAAGGTAGGGCCTCCGTAGAGTAAAGAGGAGACCTCTAAGTCTAGGGAGATAAAATCACCAAGTACAATGTGCTTCAGATATGGCAAGAAAAGTCACTGGAAGAAGGATTGAAAAAGCCTCAGGGTGCTGGAGCAGGTAATAATCAACTTCTTGTAGTTGAGTCACTTCTTCAAGTAGCAGTTCTTTTGCATCTTAGATTATGGATTCTGATTCCACTGACCATGCATGTAACTCTTTACAGGGGTTCCAAGAAAGTAGAAGGCTACTTAATGGCGAGGTGGTCCTGAGTATGGGCACTAATATTGTTGCAGTCGCTGAAGCAGTTGGAGATATTTTTCTATGTTTTTCTGATAAAATGACTATGATCCTTAGAAAGACATTTATTATGTACTGCCATTGAGACAAAATTTGATTTCTGTTTCTTCTATAATAAATGATGGTTATTTAGTTTTATTTAATGCATCTGGTGTATCTATTAAACTGAATGGAACTTTTATTGTTAGAGGGATAGTCCAAAATAGTCTCTATATTATAAGTCCCAAATTAGAAAAAGAAAACATAACATCTTGAATGTTAACTCATATAAATGTAAGAATCCTTTAGAAAATCTAACTCTACTGTGGTATCTAGGACTTGGGCATATTGCCTCAGATAGAAATTTTAGGTTAGTCAAGTCTGGGCTTCTGGACACAGATCCCTCAAAGATCCTTCCAACCTGTGACTCTTGTCTGGAGGGCAAGATGACCAAAAGGGCTTTTAAAGCCAAAGATAATAGTGTCACTGAGATACTAGAGTTGGTTCATTCTAATATATATGGACCCATAAGCGTTCAGACAATGGGAGGCCATGAGTACTTCATCACGTTCATTGATGATTACTTAAGATATGGATATATCTTTCTAATGCAACGAAAAGTCTGAGTCCTTTGACAAGTTCAAAGAATTCAGAGCCAAAGTTGAAAAGCAAACTAGTAGATATATGAAAGCCCTTCAATCTGATCGAGGTGGTGAGTACTTATTGGATGAGTTCTTTCGGTACCTAAGAGAAAATGGGATAGGATCCCAGTTAACTGCTCCGAGTACACCACAATAGAATAGAGTTTCTGAGAGAAGGAACTAGACCCTATTGGATATAGTCCACAGTATGATGAGTTTTGCCAGTTTACCGACCATTTTTTTGGGATTATATCATATATCGTAAATCATGTTCTATCTAAGTCAGTGCCTCTAACCCTTACAGAGTTGTGGTTAAAGCAAAAACCGATACTACAACATTTATGGATATAGGAATGTCCTGGATATGTGCGGAAGGACAAGAGGGAAAAGATGGAGACTAAATTTAAGGTATGTTTGTTTATTGGCTACCTTAAGGAAACAAAGAGTGGTCTATTTTATGATCCTGGGGATAAGAAGGTACTCGTTTCTACGAATGCCATATGCCTAGAGTAGGATTATATTATGGACCACAAACTAATTAGTAAGATAGTTCTGGAAGAGCTACTAGGTACTGGTGGAGGGTGCACATCCGGTAACTTAGAGGGAGGAAGTAACATAGATACAAGTATACTAGAGACCGTAGAAACACGTTGCTCAGTACCACCATTACCTCGTCATAGTGGGAGAGTTAAAGCTCTTGAAAGATACTATAGAGAGACTTTACTAGTTGACCCAAAGGTTCAGGAGGATGACCCCTTGAGCTATAATGAGGCAATAAAATCTTCTGATAGTTTTGGTAAGCAAAAAGCTATAGAGGAAAAAATTACATCAATGTCCCAAAACATTGTATGGATACTTATTGCACCATCACCCAATATTAAACCTATTTGGTGTAAGTGGGTGTACAAGAAGAAAAAATGACCTAATGGTTTTGTTGAGACTTATAAGGCTAGACTAGTTGCTAAGGGTTTTACCCAAATAGAAGGGATCGACTTTGATGAGACCTTCTCATCAGTAGCTATGCTTATGTTTATTCGGATCCTTTTATCTATCGTAGCCCATTGTGATTAGGAGATCTAGCAAATGGATGTCAAGACAACATTTTTCAATGGTGATTTGGAAGAAGACATATACATGATGCAGCTCCCAGGTTTTGAGTTAGCATGTCAGGAAGATCTGGTTCGCAAGCTTTAAAGATCCATTTATGGACTGAAGTAAGTATTAGGAGTTGAAACATCCATTTTGATCAGACAGTTCGTTCATACGGATTTGACCAAAATAAGAATGAACCTTGTGTATAAAAGATGAGTGATAAGACTACAGTAGTGTACGTAGTACTTTACGTAGATGATATCCTACTAATTGGAAATAACGTAGAGACTTTGTCCACGGTAAAGATCTGGTTATCCTTGTAATTTGACATGAAAGACCTAGGTCAAGCGAGTTATATTCTGGGGATCAAGGTAACTCGAGATCGCCAGAACAAGACTTTCTCGCTCTCACAGGCTACATACATAGATAAGATACTGGCTAGATTCAGCATATAGGACTCCAAGAAGGGTTTCTTGCTATTTAGGTATTGCTTGAAACTGTCTAAGGATCAAAATCCTAAGATACCTGAGGAGAAGGCAGAGATACAGAAGGTGCACTGTGCTTCAGTAGTGGGTAGCCTGATATATGCTATGCAATACACGAGACCAGATATCTGTTTCACAGTAGACATTATGGGTCGGTTTTAGTCGAACCCGGGTCCGGCTCACTAGACTACTACGAAGAGTATACTCAAGTACATTCGTCGAATGAGAGACTATGAATTAGTTTACACTTCACAGGACCTGACGCTGATTGGATACACGAACTCTAACTTTATGTCAGATGTGGTATCTAAAAAATCGCCATTAGGTTATGTTTTCACTTCAGGAGGAGGAATGATTAGTTGGCAGAGTGTGAAGCAAGGTTGCATCGCAAACGCCACCACAGAAGCTGAGTACGTCGCGACATGCAAAGCGGTGAAAAAGGCGATGTGGCTCAAAAAATTCTTATTTGACTTAGGGTGTATACCAGAGGCTCGGTTACCTATTGTCCTTTATTGTGACAATAGTGGATCTGTAGCACAGGCCAAGGAGCCAAGGTACCACCATAAGGGGAAACACATCGAGGACAAGTTTCATTTGATCAGGTAGTTTCAAAAGGAAGCACAAGTAGCGGTGACCAAGATAGCATCTGCAGACAATGTTGCTAATCCCTTCACAAAGGTGATTCCTGCAAAGGCATTTGAGCAGCATGTAGAAGCTATAGGAGTCACAACTATTTTTCTTCGCTAGACCAAGTAGGAGATTGTTGAGTGAGATATGGTCTAGGGCTTGTAAAAGCCATGGTTGATTAATAAAAGGGTTGCTTCTTTATTAGAATTGCTTTATGGTGCATATTATTATACGTGTTCTGTTTACAGGATTTAAATGAGACGTGACTACTTAGTAGTCTATCTGAGTGGGAGACTTAGTGGATTGGTCCTATGAGCCTAAATAGTTTGCAGCTCTGATTAGGGTTGGTCACCCTATCAGGATAAGCTATTGGAATGACAAAGCATAGGTACCTCTACCATGGTCATTGCCAGGCACAGAGTCTGTGGTCGAACAGAATCAACATAGTTCATAGATCGGTAAGCAGACAGTGGTGTACTTAGTCATGTTTTTGCTTAGGGTAATCGGTCCTAAACCCTAAGCAACCATGACCGGGGGACTAACCAGTTGCATATAATTTTGGTTCACCAATATATGAGGGATCTAACCACAACTCAATACCACGGTGCACTGGGTTACCAGGTTGCCGTTGCATGTGTAACACCTGTGGTGTTAGATTTTAGAATAATAAAAATCCTTATGAGCACTTTTAGTCTTTTTACTGACAGAATTTTTCTCTGGGGTTTTCCCATAATAATGGAACATAAACCTATAAGATGTTTTTTGTTCACTTTCTCTATAGATTCAAGCACGTCGTATTGGTGCGTTCAGTGAAACGATCGTGTGTATGCGCAGATAGTTTCGGCAGCCCGGAGTTAAACCCTAGAAAAATAATAATCGGTCAACCTTCAGTGTCGTTTTGTTTACCATGGGAGATAGCGTGATTGGATCACAACGAGGCTGGATGCATTAGATGAGGCTCTGAGAGAACTTTTCAATGAGCCTAATTTGGGGTCGATCCGACACATGGGTGATAAGTTATTGCTATTTTAATTTTTGAAGTATTTTATTCTTTTTGAAAGATCCATAAGTCAAAAAAATATGTATCAGGTGCCAACGCGTTCGCGTCGACAAGACCTTTCCAACAGATCTTCCCATGCCCATTTCTGAATCCTGGTTTGTAATTTATGATAGATTATTCTTTTCAGCTCTGATAGGGGACGAATCATACTCGGAGCCTGACCTAGTTTGGTCTAAGGCCCGGGTCCGAGCTTGATCAGCATTGGAACCTTTCTCCTAACCTTTTAGATGGGTTCAGCCCTCTCGATCTTCCTCCCCTTGATTCAAAATTTAAATTCGGATGGAAAGGATCGGGTAAGATTTGAGGTAATAAACTCAAATATCTTCCTTCCTTTATCCCCTCCCTATTGTTAGGAAGGCCTTAACCACTCAGATCTTCCCAGGTTCCCTTACCATAACCACAGTCCTCCCCTGCTTTTTACCCTGAACCGAGGGAAAGAAGAACGAGAGAAAAAGAATAGGAGAGAGAGAGAGAGATAGAAGGAGAAAAGATCGAGGGACAGGAGAGTAGCAGTGCCGCCCGGCCACCTGGAACACAACCCGTGCTCCGGTGAGCCACCCCGAACCCTAGGTTAGCCCCCACTCTCCTCTACTTTTTCTCCTCCGCAACCCAAACCCAACCCACGTACCACCGACCACCACCATGGCTGCAACTCGAACCAGCCACCTCCCTTGCTTGCGGCCCACACGGGCAGAGACATCATCGGAGGCCACCCCAGACCACATCGGTGACCACCGATGCAATCGAGCCTTGCCGTGGCAGTCGCAGTTGACCCTCTTTCGGCCCAGCTTTTCGGGCATCGACGGTGCGTCGGCTGCTCCTCCCGCTCCTCCTTCGTAGGGGTGATACGGGGGAGAGACCGACTGGGCATCACCGACGATTCAAGACTGGCCACCGTCGTCGTTGCCGTTGCGCAGTAACCCAGCCCCACTAGTTCTCGTAGAGAAGAAAAAGTGGGGGGCATGTCCGTAATTAATGAATCTGCCCCAGAGTTAGATATTGACTAAAACCCCAGACCTGACCCGCCTACTGCTATAAACTTGACCCATTAACTTAGACCCGACCCGACTGAACTGCAACCCGACCCAACTACGAGATATGAAGTAAACCAATTTGGTTCATTTGAATAAGACCCTAGAACCGGCCAAACTTGATTCGACCATAGAATCTCCGTCCGATACCGAAATGCCGCAAAGCCAGCAACATCAGAACTGTCTCGGAAAACACTATCTCTGGCGCCGAGGGTCTAGGAGCTGCGTTTTGATGAGTCAATCTGTCCACACAATTAATCCAGACCTGGTGGTTGTCAGTATGACTGATGATATTCTGGATGCTAGGTATAGCACCGGAAAGTGTGTGGTGTTATAGATGACAAGTCATCAAATCCTAGTCAGATGATTGATCAGGTTCTGACGGTGCTCCCCACCGCCCGAGTCGAATCAATGCACCAGTAATAGAAGGGACTAAAGATTATCAGAGTATAGTAGAAAACAGGGTTACAAGGGAGTAACATAAGTTTAGGATCACTAGAGTTCAACTCGCGTCGCACTCCGGGTGGCTACGCGGGTTAATCGAATTAGGGCTGATTAGCGAAATTTTTGGTATGTCACCGGAACAGTTAATAAGGGATCCGATTGGAGATAGAGATCCTGAACACTGAAGGTTCCACCCTGTCGTTGTATATAGGAATTGTTCCCCGACCTATTTAGACACGTTGGATGCGAAGTAGCGCAAGCCTGAAGCCTAAGAACCTAATTCACATATGTTAAGGGGCCATAGGGGTATTTTAGTAAATACTATAATATGGCTCAGAATATATTAAATATGGATCTTAAAATGAGTAGAATAATTCCATAAGCTTATAGGTGCTGATGGAACTCGATTCCGACTAGCATACCTCACTCTATCTCTTTAACAGTGCCCTCTTTTCGTGAGGGCGTTTTCGCCCAAGCTTCACGGAAAATAAGGGGAAGCCCTAAAAACCACCTCCCTCATCCCTATCCTTAGGGGGCCGGCCCTATAAGAAGTTATGGGAGGGGAGAGATCGACCCCTAAGCTCTCCCTTCCTCTTTTTTGGAAAAACTAGCCCCTACCTCTCTTTCCCCTTTGTAGTTTCAGCCAAGAAGAAGATGAAGAAAGAGGAAAGAAATGAGAAGGAAGAAAAAGAGAGAAAGAGAAGAGAAGGCTTTGGAGCGTCATCGTCTTTGCTACGTGATCCTCCGTCAGCTCGTAGTCCTTGCACTCAGAGATAGGACTTCGAGGATTCCTCCCTTCGCAAAGGACAATGTGTTATCCGATAGCTTCCCTCTCGATTCACTTGTGGTTCATCATCAATCATCATTCTGTTTCACTTTGGATCTAAGATCCATAAGGTATGATGATTTTAAACACCTAACTAGATGCATACATATCTTTTGTAGATCGTAATATGTGTCTAGGGTGTCCGCACATATGATAGGATCATAGATTTACATGTAGATTGTTTTATAGAATTAATTGTAATAAAATATACACCATGAGATCCTCGGATCTAACTTTTGCTTCCGCTGCGACTCTGATAAAAAGATTTAATTCCAATATTACCAATACTAAGCGGAGAGTATGGGTATGCGAGACAACGTAGTAAGTCTAGGAGGATTGGAGTGCAGCCTGTGTCGCACTCTAGGTGGCCACGCAAGTTTACCAGGACCCAAAGGATTGATGGAGATACTTGCGTAGTGTGTCGATCGGGCCCGGTTGGAAGCCATGAACCCTAGTCCCTGAAGGTTCTACCCTATCCATAAATCGTTTCAGACTTTTACTTTCTCCTAGTCTCACTACATAATAAGAGTTGAAGATAATATACCCTAACCGCATTGCATTCCATGAGTGCATCGCACTGGAGCATGGTAGGTATGCAAGACGGAGTGTGTTCGCTAAGGGGGCAACCCCAGAGTAATGTAGAGACACACAACGTTGCCTTAACACCGTATCGGGTGACTTCCATGTG
This sequence comes from Chamaelirium japonicum, assembly GCA_947650365.1. Taxonomy (NCBI): domain Eukaryota; kingdom Viridiplantae; phylum Streptophyta; class Magnoliopsida; order Liliales; family Melanthiaceae; genus Chamaelirium; species Chamaelirium japonicum. The sequence continues at coordinate 2,029,984 of CANTAL010000011.1, forward strand.
TGCAAACCGCACTAGAATATATATATTTTTTTTTGGAAGGTAAGAAGATTGTATTAATAAAAGGATTTACATGTGGGTATCCCTATAAGGATATCTCGAAGCAAGTCAAAACAAAAGGAAACAAAATAAGTCATCTAAGATTGTCCATCCAAGCTCTCAAAACTGCTAAGTCTATCTCCTTGTGGGTTTTGTGCTCCTCCCTTTCGAAAAGTCCTCTTAATTGGTAGTAGATGGCATGTAGGATCTGAGGGATGGTATTGTCCTTGCTTCCAAAGGTGCGGGCATTTCGTTCCATCCATTACACATATGCTGTGCACGTTAAGGATGCTCGGATGATCTTGTCTTGCATATGTTTTGCCCCCCCTTCTTAAGAGAGCCTGATATGAGAGTTTGGTGATTTTTACTTAGGGGCACCCCATATTTTACCAAAAGCACCCCAATAAATAGTAAAATCACTATGCACCATCCCACGGTGTGATGAGTAAGCATGGATCAAGTGCCCTAATTGTTAGGGTGTATTATTGTGCACGGAAAATAGGCCATGCACGCTCCCACATTAGGTGATCGGCTACTAGATGCATGGGGGTATTTTGGTCCAACCAAAATATCCCGCATGCCATAGTGGGCCAGCCACCCTATTAGGGATTGAGCATGGCGTCATCATCCCAATAATCAAGGGATGAAGGATATTTGAATATTCAAATATCCCTCTGCCTTGATTATATGATCTAGATAAGGTAGGAAATCTAGGGTGGTTATTAAAGGAGAGAGAGATAGAGAGAGAGAGAGAGAGAGTTAGAAAGAGAGGGGGGTCGGCATAAAAGAGGAGGGGCACAGTTCTTGAGCCCCCCCCCCCCACTCAGTTTTCCCAAGAAATAGGCTATCCCCCCTTCTTTCTCTGTACTTCTCTTGTTCTTTCTCTCTGGGGGTTCTCGGGTGAAAAGGAGAGAATACTCTCTCTCTCTCTCTCATTATCTCTTCTCTTGTGAGTGTATGAGATCTAGTGAATGTGATAACTTGCACTCTGAGGCAATCAGAGATCAGAGTGCAAGAGTCTGAGTCGGATTGCAAGATCGGGTGTACCCAAAGAGCATCTTCTCTCAAGCACATGGATACTTTAGTCTTTATCAACTGGGTAGATAGACATCATGGTGTTAAATCTCACACGAAGGTATAATGAATCTAAACCCCTATATCTATCGTCTTGCAGGCATAGTAGTTATCATGTTAGATTCGGTAGAAGACTATAGGGGTCAATTCCCATTTTGTTTCATCCATTTCATATATGAATCATTTGGATGAAAATTTTTAAACGTATCACACACCGAATTGATCCACGAGATCGACATTGACTTCCGCTATGCCTCTGATATCATCCCAACAGTTTCGTATGCCTGGAGTTTCTTTTTTTTTCTTCGTTAGAAGCTAGATGTTTCTACGAACAAAAACAAAAAAAATATCCTTAAAAAAAGGCTTATAAATATCTGAATAAAATTTATAAGCACAAGGCATTATTGGCTGCAAAGGGGAAGTATGTCTGGATGCTCTTATATCTTCATTATGGCTATATATCAGGGATGATAGTATTTTACCAATAGTGGGGTGCCATTACATACCTAGGTAAGAGGGGGATGAATAAACTTGAAATATGAATACCAATAAAAAAGGGTGTTGAAATTTGCACCCACAATATTTTAGGGCCCCCAAATTCAAGTGAACATCCTAGTTCAAACCTATATTTTTTTTTTACTTAGACCTCCATTTTGATAGGGAACCCCACAAAAGACTTTTGCCTACCCATCCTTTTCTTCCCCGCTTCGACCACGGCTCTAGAAGCGAGGCTGTATGGAATTGGCAGGAGTGGCGATGGTGCTACCCGGAGGCTATGGGGGCACATCTGGTATTTTAATTTTTTTGCTAAATTGGGGTCCTAGTAATTTGTGGGCTACAAATAGCAACACCCTAAAATAGTGGTGCTAAGCTAAGCCAGGTGGGTTCAAATAGTAATTCCCGTCGTGTGTTATAAGTCTTTATTTTTTTAATGGACCGATAAGGAGGTCAGAGGATAGGATGCTAGAGCATGGGCTTAAAGAGATATGGAGATCGAAATGGGGGAAGGCAGCACAAATGCTATTTTTGTTAAAATAGTGTGAACCCTCAGGCAAGGCCTATGAGCCATTTACGAGAACCACCAACCCTCGGGCAAGGCCTAGGAGCCACTTACGAGAACCACCCCCACCCCAACCCCAAGCCCAACCCAAAAATGGGACCCCACACCTCCAAGAAAACATGAAAGGGAGAAAGAGAGTGAGCGGTTCCGGAAAGAGAGATTGCATGCATGTGGTGTATAGAGAGGGGTGAGAGAGAAGGGCTTTTCTCAACGCGTGCGCCGGAGTGGGTGGGGGGGGGGGGGGGTTGGGGTTACTACGTTAGAGCCCTGTTTTATAGTAGATTCCAAATCCAGGGACCATGACATCAACGACCAAGATTCGCACGAGCAAACAAGTCAACATCGTTGTTCCACGGTGTCCATATCAAGAGTTGAAAAGGGAACTTCCATCAAGGGAGAGAGGAAGCTTAGTGATCCAGCAGAGAGATTGCTCTAAGACGATCCGATTTTTTATTTTTAATTGATATAATTTTTCTTTTACTTTACTTTGTAATCTTTTTTATCTCCAATGGACAGGTAGGGGTATAGGACAAACCCCTCCTCCACATTAGAGGAATTTTCAAAAAAAAAAAAAAGGGGGGGGGGGGGGGGGGGGGGGCACATAGTGAAAACTCATTTTTAGGAGATGCTTTTAAGCTCTAGTCCCATAAATGAATTTATTTGACCTCAAGCCCCTCCTGAAAAGACACTTTTACATTAAACCCTTGTTGACTTTTTCAACATCTATCAAATGATATAAATACCCTTCCATTACCCCTTAGGTAGCAGTGAATCAATAGTGTTTGTATAGTGATGAATAGATCGATTTCACTGTAGCATAATATTAATTGGTTGCTACAGTGATTTCACCATAGCAGCTATAGTTAAATCACTGTAGCTGCTACATTGAAATTACTGTAGCAACTACATTGATACTCTGCTAACCCGAATTTATACTGCAGAATTTTTAATATGCTATATTGATTTCACTGTAGTAGCTAACTGGAGTATCAATTCAGGTTGTAGAGTATCAATTCGGTTGCTACAATGAAATCACTGTAGCAACTATAATGATCCCACCATAGCTACTAAAATGATTTCACTGTAGGAACCGAATTGCTTATTGAGTTGATACTCGTGGGGTATAATGGATATTTAAAAATATAAGTTACACAATGGCTTAAGGCTAAACAAACTTAAGCAATGGGTTTATTGTAATACAGGGGCGGTTAAAAGCTTCTTAGGCTAATAACCCCTCCCAACCTGTTTTGGTCTTGTTATCTCAGTACCCACAATAAACCCCAAAATGCCCCCCCCCCCCCCCCCCCGTCTAGCTGCCCACCCCTCCTCCTTCGCAGTCATCCCCGCCCCAACCCAATCACCCTTCTCACTCCTCCTTTTTTCTTCCTCCTCATCCTCCATCTTCCCCGCATCGGAACCCTAAGTCGTTGGCCTTCCTCCTCCTCCCCCTTCCTTATTCATCCTCCTCCTTCTTCCTCCATCTTCCCCATGCCTAAACCTTAGCCGCTGGCCGACATCGGTGGTAGCTTGCTGATGTTGCCACATGGGATATCGATAAATACCCACCACGGGAACATCGGCAGAAAACCACAGATATAGCGTCGACGGGCTGCCCCCGATGTCGCCTAGCGGCTAGGTTTCAGGAATGAGGAAGATGGAGGAAGAAGGAAGAGGGAGGAGGAGGAGGAGGTGGGAGGAGAAGGAGGAAGACGGAAAGGGGAGGAGGAGGGCCACAACTTAGGGCTCCGTGCACGAAAGAAAGAAGGAAGGAGGAAGAAATGAGGACTAGTGAGGAGGAGGAGGAGAAAGAGGAGGGCGACAATGAGTTTTGTCAGAAAAAAAAAAGACAATGGAGGATGCTGGGGCGATAACCGAGGCAGCTCAATGGCGACCAACTGAATTTTATTTTTTTCAATCAAATCAGCCGGAGGTTGGGGGCGAGGATAAATAGGAAAAATAAAAGGGGAAGTTTGGCATAAGTCCTTTTTGAGAGATGACATTTAGTTACAGGACACGTTAATTTCGAAATATAGCTCAAGTCCCACTCGACGAAAATATACTCTTTCTAAAAACGAATATATAATATTTCTGAAATGAATGTATACTCCTTTTGAAGACGAATATATACTCTTTCTGAAGATGAATGTATACTTGTAGCTGTAGGGACGTTAGTTAATATAGCAAATTATGATGTCGTGGGGCTAATATTGCAAAATAGTTAAAAGACCTATACCTCATTTGTCGAAAATAATTAAAATTGTTACAGATATATGTGGCTGCCCACTTTGGTGGGACACCTCTAACCCTAATCCCTAACTCTCTATATATATGTGATGAATAAACAAGAGGCTCTCACGTATTTGGTGAGAGCGTAGCCGTCATCCTGAGTGCATCCTTCTCTCTCTCGTAACACGTTATCAGCACGAGCCTTATAGCCCGGCCGACCGACCCCATCGAAGAGAGAGAGACATTATCTCACCTAGCTCCAAATCTCGTCCTCCCTGGCCTCGGCTCTCATTCTCCCCGACTCCGTCTCCGATCACGTGGACCCGATTGCAAGAAAGAAACACAGCTTTTTCACGTAGACCCCGACTCCGACTCCGGCTCCGGCTCCGATCACATGGACCCGATCGATCCGATCCCGGCACGACGAGACCATCACAAGGTACGCTTTACAAATTAATAAGTTTCATCAATCGGCCACACCAGGTCCGGTGACCTCATGACCCGCGGCCAGCACCGCACGACTAGTCGTGCGACCGACGGGCCCGTGCGCAAGATCCAATGGGCTGCGCGTGAAATCCGGCGAGCAACGCCTGTAGAAGAGCACAAACGAGCGGCCATACGACCGGCGGAGGCGGTGGTGGCATGTTTCAGTCGTTAGTTTTTTTTTATCATGTTTAATTAAAGAAGATGAATAGTATTCATCGTATTGAGTTTTTAAAACCCAATCCATTTAATCCTAACCCGACCCGACCCGAGCCCAAGCCCGACCCTGAATACAGACTCAGGCCCGAGCCCAGATCAAGCCCAGACCCGAGTCCAAACCAGGCCCCAATCTAGATCGGGCCAAGGCCCGAGCCCCTCCAGAACCGAGCCCAGTCTCAGGCAGGCCCAGATCCAGGCCCAATCTATTTTGAGCCCCTAAATTGTTGTATATTTAATCTGTTTTGATCTGGACCATCGATTTAATTATGTGGTCACAAGGCCCGATTGGGGACCGATTTAGTTGATTCAAATATGGATCCTGATTATTTTGACTGTTCTAGATGCATCGGTATGGTCTGATTTTATAAAATTTAATTATTTAATATATATTTAATCTGGACCATTGGATTTTAGTTATGTGATTGTGAACTCGATCTAGATACCCGATCTAGACGATCCAAATATGGATCTTAACTTTTGGGACTGTTCCGGATGCATTGGAATGGTCCGATTTTACAACCTCTGATTGTGTTTCATTATATCATATCACTTGCTTATGAATATATAGTTGGTAGATATCTTGTTTAATTAAATTGACTTAAGTGATTTTATTTGTTGGACATATTTCTATTTTGTTATTCAAGATAGATACCTTATACCTCGTAGTGTGTATTAACTTTATCATTGTCAGATAAAAATGATTTTCACTATTGTCAGTGTCAATATATTTAATACAGCATATTACTTTTTTATGAACACATGTTCACTAGTTAAAATGATTACTCTTTAACTTCATCCGTAGCCTATGTGTGAGCTTGGCCCTTGTCAATCAAGACAGTACAAATGGCTACGGTTACATCTTAATTAGTTTTTCACTATATAGAGGACCAGTAGTTCCTTAACAATGAGGATCTCGATGTTCCTAGAATTTGGTAGTTCTTAATCCATTTACTCACTAGGCTCCTGAAGACAAGGCCAAAACCTTAGTCCTGAAGACAAGGCTAAAACCTTAGTCCTGAAAACAAGGCTAAAGCCTTGGTCCTGAAGACAAGGCTAAAACCTTAGTCCTGAAAACAAGGCTAAAACCTTAGTCCTGAAGAAAGGCTAAAACCTTAGTCCTGAAGACAAGGCTAAAACCTTAGTCCTGAAAACAAGGCTAAAACCTTAGTCCTGAAGAAAGGCTAAAACCTTAGTCCTGAAGACAAGGCTAAAACCTTAGTCCTGAAGACAAGGCCAAAACCTTAGTCCTCAAGAAAGGCTAAAACCTTAGTCCTGAAGACAAAGCTAAAGCCTTAGTCCTGAAGACTAGGCTAAAGCCTTAGTCCTAGAGATTTTGAGTGAGAGACTGTTATCTTTTATCAGAATAATTATTATGCCTTTTTTTTAGTTAATATTTTGTCTGTTTGGTATAATATCTTTTAGATCTTTCTTAAATATAGATGTTTCTCATTTTCTATATATTTGAGTTGCCAGAACCTTATATCAAATAATACTTTATTTCTTTGTTAGGAAATGGAATCCAAGGAAGGCATGAATAGTGATAACCTTTGCTTGATAGACAGTGACACTACCCATACAATACTTAGGGACCAGAAATACTTCTCAAGTATTAACTTTGGTTCAAATAAAATGTCGACCATAGCTGGCCCCGCTCAGATAATAGAAGGTTCCGGTAGAGCACACCTAGTGTTACCTAATGGAACTCATATCTTTATACAATCTGCCTTATACTCTAGTAACTCTAAAAGAAACTTACTCAGTTTTAGAGATATAAGAGCAAATGGGTATCACATAGAAACTTTGAGCGAGGAGAACAATGAATTCTTATGTATAACCTCTAGTGTTGGAAACCAGAAATTTACTCTAGAGAAATTCTCCAATCTATTCTTAGGGATATACTTCACTCACATTGGGATTTTTGAGTCACATGCAAACATAAGCCAACAGCTCAATACTAATCCAAGACAAATAGTGAGCCAGAAGGTCCATAATCCAATGATTTTTAATATCTGGCATGATCGTCTAGGACATCCTAGGATAACAATTATGGGGGAGGATTTCGGCCGCCATACGTGACCCTTGTTGTAGCTCGTGTGTCCTTAGCGTGGATTTTCTGTATTAACATTAATAAAGATGACTTTGGTTATTGCTTTAATTAGAATACTACTCTGGTATATGATAATACTCATATAATAAAAGGACCCTAGGGAACACAGTAGGCCACTGAGGCGCATGGAGGATCCATGCTTGGGAGACCCAGTGGACCAGTTCTGTGTAGACCTAGAACTAGTTCACAGCTTAGGTAATGCCGGTCACTTCACCGAGAATAAGTTGTTGGCAGGTAGAGGATGTGGTAAAGTCTCCACCATGAAAACGTGGGATTCCTATTCACCTGACCAAGCACGATGATCGTGTTAAACAGGAGCCAAGACGGTGCACAGTTCAGTGATTCAGACACTGGTGCAGAAACCGTCTTACTACTATAGATAATCTGTCCTTAACCCTGAGGGACCATGCTCACTGGGCCAACCAGTTGTGTGGTGCTTTGATGTGCCAACGTGTGTGGACCTTCCATAGTCCAATACCACGGTACGTTGGGTTACCCGGCTTAAGCTTGAGTGACATGTAATCCCTACAGGTTATCCGACGTCCAGTATTGGATGGGTGCGTTTTGATGAGTCAATCTGTCCACACAGTTAACCCAGGCCTGGTGGTTGTCAGTATGACTGACGATGTTTCGGATGCTAGGCATAGCACCAGAAGGTGTGTGGTGTTATAGATGACAAGTCATCAAACCCTAGTCAGATAATTAATCGGGATCTGATGGTGCTCCCCACCGCCCGAGTCGCATCATGGCACCAGTAATAGGAGGGACTAAGGATTATTGGAGTATAGTCGAGAACAGGATTACGAGGGAGTAACATAAGTTTAGGATCACTAGAGTTCAACTCGCGTCGCACTCTGGGTGGCTGCGCAGGTTAATCGGATTAGGGCTGATTAACAGAACTTTCGGTGTGTCACCGGAATAGTTAATCAGGGATCCGGTTGGAGCTAGAGATCCCGAACCCTGAAGGTTCCACCCTGTCGTTGCGTATAGGAATTATTCCCCGACCTAGTTGGATACATTGGATGCGAAGTAGCGCGATGGAGCGCAAGCCCGGAGCCAAAGAACCTAATTCAAATGTGTTACGGGCTGTAGGGGTATTTTGGTAAATACTGAAATATGGCTCAGAACATATTGAATATGGATCTTAGATTGAGCGGAATAATTTCAGGAGCTCACAGGCGCTGACGGAACTCGATTCCGAGTAGCGCACCTCACTCAGTCTCTCTTTCAGTTTTTCCACTTTCGTGAAGGGCGTTTTCGTCCAGGGTTCACGATAGACATTGGAATACCCTAAAATCTGATACTACTCATCCCTATCCATATAGGAGCCGGCCCTAGCCTCCTTGGAGCCATGGGAGACCGGCCTTATATAGGAAATAGGGAGAGGGAGGGCCGGCCCTAAGGTTCTACTCCCTCTCCTCCAAAAATCCGAACCCCTAGCCTCCTCCTTTGTGGTTTCAGCCAAGGAAAAGAGAGGAAGAAGAAGGGAGAAGGAAGAGGAAGGAAGGAGAAGGAAGAAAGGAGAAAAAGGAGGATAAAATCTCGAGGCTCGCCATCGTCTTCGCAACGGATTCCTCCGTCGGCTCGTAATCCCTACACTCAGAGACGGGATTTTGAGGATTCTTCAATTCGCAAAGGACAAGGTGCTATCCGACAGTTTCCCTTGCGATTCACGTGCGGTTCTTCATCGTTCCGTAATCTCGGGATCATAGATCCATAAGGTATGATGAATCTAAACATCTAAGTAGATGCATGCATGTCTTCCGTAGATCGTAGTATGCCTTTAGGGTGTCCGCACATATGCTAAGATCGTAGATTTGCATGTAGATTGTTTTATAGCAAAATTGTAATGAAACATACACCGTATGATCTTCGGATCTTTCTTTTGCTTCCGCTATGACTCCGATACACAGATCCAATTCCAACAATTGGTATCAGAGCACGCTTTGGTATATGTTTCATGCATGAATTCATGAAAACATCATGTGAATATATGATGGTATATGTTTTCGTCGGGGTTCGGCGTAGATCATGCATATGGATTGTGCTATGTATCGTCTTTTTACAGGTGTCGCGCTAAATAGTAATCTGTGATTGCATGCATCCGGGGGTCAGACCCCGGATTTAATTTTGCATTGATTATTATTGTGGATTGTAAGGCTCTAGATGGGCGAGGGTGGGGGTTGACCATCCTCGGTTCCTTGGCCATGTTTCTAGGATTGTTTCTTTTTCTTTCTAGCGAAATTGTACACGAACGAGCACTTGCTCGGAGCGTGTTAGTTTTTTGGTCACAGGAAGAAGGAGATAATGCTACATCCACGGTTCGGGCAAGCGATACCATGGCGTGCAAAGACCCGGCGAAAGCGTGCACGTTGGCGATGAAGGGGATCGTCGTCAGAGATCATGCAGAACGAAAGAGCGGGATATCTTGGCTGTGCTATTCAGGTTCAGGGGTCGGACCCTGGACTTGATTCAGTTTGGATGTTTTTCTGTTGTTTCTCTTTATTTCGTATTTAGAGAACCTCGATAATAATATGATTATCTTGCTTGTGAGTTTGTCTCTAGATCAGGCTTAGGGTTAGTACTAAGCTTATGGATTCATCGGTGTCTCTAAATGCTTCTAACACGTGCGAATCTGGTGGCTAGCTAAAAGGAAAGGTGGTAACCGCCCTCGTGGTAGTTCAGGTAGCCAAGTACTGTGCACCGAGATAGACGCAGTATTAGATTTATTTTGTGATAATTAACTAATGTCTCCATAAGAAGTATGATAACCCTAGTGGGATGCCCTTTCCCTACATGGTCCTAGCGACCAAGTTAGGTTAGGATTTCACTGTGTGATACCCATTTCTAGATGATGTTTGATGGTAGTATGAACTCATCACGATTTGGTTATGCCACCATTAGGTTGAGGTCCGGCGGAGGTTGTCGGATGTTCCTATTTGGCCAGTATCGAAACCTGTAATGAGATAAGGTATACTATGACATCAGGCATCAAATTATGAACGAGGCGTCATCGTAGTGGGAGTTATTTCCACGTTGACCTTAGGCTAGGCTCCAGATCTTAGGATTATAGACAAACTAGTGAAGTATCGGGATCCTTGGAATCTATGTAATGTGATCCTTGCAAGAAAGGCGAAAGCTGAGTATTCAAGGTAGGGACTATGATATATTTCGAGGATACTAATGCTTTACGGGAAGGTTTATAATCCTAGTGGGAGCACGGTAGACCAGGGTCTAAGTCTAGGAGGTCGTGACCTTTCTAGATATGCATAAAACCTTATAAAGAAGGGATGTGTAAGAGGTTCCCTCCAAAGGGGAGCCCCTGGCCTCCACAATCAACCGGCTAAAAGTCTGGGTGGGAGGTACGCAGTTCGATATTCCCACCGGGTGAGAACTGTGTTTCCTTCCATGCTGGTTCGCCTAGTGGTTTCCTTCGGGACATGGAGGATGCCGGTGGCAGTGGGTAACGATTTTATCCTGCACCGCAGGAGCCTATGAACCCCCCTACCGATACCACCTAGATTTGTGGAAAGCATCCAAAAGCTTGTGTGAAGTCGCTGTTGCTGCGCACACGGGTCACATAAAGCTGGCCAAAAGGAGACTGAGAGGTCTTTCAGTTTGCCGTGGGTAATTCTGATAAAGACTAGGTGGAAAAAACCCCGTTGGCAGTAGCAGTTGTATGCTCTCACCGAGATACTGTCTCCAGTTCAGGGCCGATAGTCTTAGTGCTCGAGCCCAGGGAATTTAGATTCCTGGATGTCTCCACTTGAGGTGGTGAAGACATAGCGGCTGGAGTAGACATTATCTATTTCTAAATTCCATGAAATAGATTGTAGTAGACCCTAACTATTGCTTTAAACCATTGTTTATAGAAATCATAACCAAGCTCGACCCCTTTGCCTCCATCCTTAATGATAACAAACTTACGGGACCAAACTACGAGGACTGGAAGCGTAACCTAATGCTCGTCCTAAGGTTGGCAAACACACAATTGCCCTAAGTACCCCTCAACCGGCCATGCCGGGACCAAGTGCAACTGAGGCCCAGTTAAAGGAATGGAAAGACTGGCTAGATGCTGATGAGATGTGCAAGTGCTACATTGTGGCATCCTTGCAGACCGTCCTTCAGAAGCAAGTCGAAGACATGGCCTTTGCTTCAGACATGATGCTCTACTTGAAGGAAATGTTCGAGGGTCGTAGTCGGGTAACTCATTACCTGACCATCAAGAAATTGGTGTCCACGAAGATAGTAGAGGGGACTTTAGTTCGGGATCATATGCTGAAGTTGTTTGGCTATGTGAACGAGCTTGGTTCCTTCGATGTCATCTTGGATGCAGAGATCCAGACCGATATTTTCCTCGCGTCTCTGTCAGGAGCATTTGAGGGCTTCGTTACCAACTTCAACCTTAACCGGTTGGAGATGTCTAACGCAGAGCTCCTAGCGGCGCTCCAGGCGGCAGAGGACGGGATGAAGGCAGGAGCTCAATCCCTAAACGTGGAGCGGAATTCTTCTTTGAAAGCCAAGGGCAAATTTCAAAAAAGAAAGTCTAAGAAGCCCGTGAAGATGGGCCAGGTGCAGTTGCAGGTTCCCAAGCAGAATGGTCCGGTGAAGCCCAAAGGAAAATGTTTCCGATGCGGCAAGAAGGGGTACTGGAAGGGCGACTGCCGCACGGCTCCCAAGAAGGCTGAGACAGGTATATCTCAAATCCACATAGTAGAATCCCTTGTAGCATCCAGTTGTTCTCCAGTTTCATGGATTGTGGATTCTGGTTCCACTAACCATGCTTGCAATAATTTGCAGGGGTTCAAGGAGACAAGAAAACTGGGTGATGGGGAGATAATCCTAAGCATGGGAACTGAGGCCGTGGCAGAGGCTGAAGCAGTTGGACATGTCATCTTGTAGTTCCTTGATGGAAGAAGTTTATTACTTAGATATATACTTTATGTACCGTCCTTGAGACGTAATTTAATTTCTGTTTCCTTATTGAATAATGAAGGTTTTTCAATTTTATTTGATGCTTCTGGTGTGTCAATTAAATTGAATGGTTCCTTTGTTTGTAAGGGAAAGATATAGAATGGTCTCTATGTAATTAACTCCAATCATAAGCAGGATAACAAAACTGAAGCTTATGTGATTAATTCATCTAAAAGGAAAAATCCCTCAGATAATCCAACACTCCTTTGGCATCTAAGGCTTGGACACATAGCCTCAGACAGGATTCACAGGTTGGTTAAGGTAGGACTCTTAAGTCCAAATGTTTCAGAAAGCCTACCGACGTGTGAGTCTTACCTGGTAGGCAAGATGACTAAAAGGTCTTTCCGAGCCAAAGGTAGCAGATCTAAGAAGGTATTGGAGTTGGTACACACTGATGTATGTGGGTCCATAAGTGTCCGTGCCATAGGAGGCTTCGAGTATTTTATCACGTTCACGGATGATCACTCGAGGTTTGGATACATATACCTAATGCGGCGGAAGTCTGAATCCTTTGATAAGTTCAAGGAGTTCAGAGCTGAAGCAGAAAAGCAGATGGGTAAAAGTATCAAGTCTCTTCGATCGGATCGAGAAGGCGAATACCTATCGGATGAATTTATTGGGTACTTGCGTGAGCATGAGATCGTAACCCAGTTGACTGCACCAGGGACACCACAACAGAATAGTGTATCTGAGAGGAGAAACCAAACTTTGTTAGACATGGTTCGGACTATGATAAGTTATGCAACATTGCCACCTAGTTTTTGGGGATATGCCCTAGAGACGGCAGCATATACTTTGAACTTTGTTCCATCAAAGTCAGTACCCCTAACTCCTTGGGAGCTGTGGTTGAAGCGAAAGCCAAACCTATAACACTTTAGGATTTGGGGTTGTCCAACACATGTGCGGAAGGACAAGCGAGATAAGATGGAGTCAAAAACAAAGGTATGTCTGTTCGTTGGGTATCCAAAAGGGACAAAGGGTGGTTTATTTTATGATTCTGAGGATAGAAAGGTTGTCGTCTCGACGAATATCGTATTCCTGGAGTAGGATTATTTAATAGACCATAAGCCCACCAGTAAAGTAGTTCTTGACGAATTGCTTGGTACTGATGGGAGTACGCAGACAGAAAACATAGTGGGAGCCGATACCACTAAGATTAACGGTACTGTAGAATCGACTCCTATGGAACCACCGCAGGTTCGTCGCAGTGGGAGGACCACAAGTGCTCCTGATAGATACATTAGAGAAGCCTTTATGGTTGATCCAGAGTTTCAGGAGAATGATCCTCTGAACTATGACGAAGCGATGGTATCCACTGACCACGCAGCATGGTAGGAAGCCATGGAGGCAGAACTGACATCGATGTCCCAAAATTCGGTCTGGACACTTGTAACACCACCTCACAACATTAAACCTGTTGGGTGTAAGTGGGTGTACAAAAGGAAAAGAGGTCCGGATGGTACCATTGAGACTTACAAAGCTAGACTAGTCACTAAGGGTTATACCCAGCGAGAAGGGATCGACTATAACGAAACCTTTTCGCTAGTGGCTATGCTTAAGTCTATCCGGATCCTCTTATCCAATGTAGCCCATTATGATTGGGAGATCTGGCAAATGGACGTCAAGACCGCATTCCTCAACGGGGATTTGGAAGAAGACATCTATATGTCTCAGCCTCCAGGCTTTGTCGCAAAAGGTCAGGAAAGTCTGGTGTGCAAGTTGCAAAGGTCCATTTATAGACTGAAGCAAGCATCCAGAAGTTGGAACATGCGTTTTGATCAGGCTATCCAGTCTTATGGATTTGAACAGAACGTGGATGAACCATGTGTTTATAAAAGGAGCAATAAGACTGCAGTAGTTTTTCTAGTGCTTTACGTGGATGATATCCTGCTCATCGGAAACGATGTTGGAACGTTGTCTACAGTGAAGGTGTGGTTATCCTCTCAATTTGACATGAAAGACCTGGGTGAAGCGAGTTATGTTCTGGGGATCAAGGTAACTCGAGATCACCAGAACAAGATTTTCTTGCTGTCACAGTCAGCCTACATAGATACTATCTTGGTCAGATTCAGTATGCACAACTCCAAGAAGGGACTGGTTCCATTCAGACATAGAATGAAGTTGTCCGAGGATCAGGGTCCTAAGACTCCTGAGGAGAGGGCAGAGATGCAGAAGATGCCTTATGCTTCGGTAGTAGGAAGTCTGATGTATGCCATGCAGTGCACGAGACCAGATATATTCTATGCAGTAGGCATGATGGGCAGGTATCAGTCAAATCCGGGTCCAGGGCACTGGACTGCTGTGAAAAGTATACTAAAGTATCTCCGTAGGACGAGAGATTATGAGTTACTTTACTCTTCACAGGAACTGATACCGATTGGATATACGGATTCTGACTTTGCGTCAGATTCGGAATCCAAGAGATCGACGTCAGGGTTTGTGTTTTGATTAGGAGGAGGAGCTGTCAGTTGGAGGAGCATGAAGCACGGATGTATCGTGGATTCGACGACAGAGGCTGAGTACGTTGCGGCGTGCGAAGCAGCTAAGGAGGCGGTGTGGCTTAAGAAGTTCCTCACGAACTTAGGATGCGTACCGGGAGCTCAAGATCCTATTGTCCTTTACTGCGACAATAGTGGAGCAGTAGCACAATCCAAGGAGCCAAGATATCACCAGAAGAGTAAGCATATCGAGCGGAAATACTACATTATCCGGGACTTGCAGAAGCGAGGGGAGGTAGCAGTGACTCAGGTGACGTCTGCAGATAACATGGCGGACCCTTTCATAAAGGTGTTACCGACCAAGGCTTTTGAGAAGCACGTGGATGTCATGGGATTTAAGACTGTTGTTCCCCGCTAGGCCAAGTGGGAGATTGTTGTAGGTCGTGTGTCCTTAGCGTGGATTTTCTGTATTAATATTAATAAAGATGACTTTGGTTATTGCTTTAATTAGAATACTACTCTGGTATATGATAATACTCATATAATAAAAGGACCCTAGGAAACACAGTAGGCCACTGAGGCGCATGGAGGATCCATGCTTGGGAGACCCAGTGGACCAGTTCTGTGTAGACCTAGAACTAGTTCACAGCTTAGGTAATGTCGGTCGCTTCACCGAGAATAAGCTGTTGGCAGGTAGAGGATGTGGTGAAGTCTCCACCACGGGAACGTGGGATTTCCATTCACCTGACCAAGCACGATGATCATATTGAACAGGAACCAAGACGGTGCACAGTTCAGTGATTCAGACACTGGTGCAGAAACCATCTTACTACTATAGATAATCTGTCCTTAACCCTGAGGGACCATGCTCACTGGGCCAAACAGTTGTGTGGTGCTTTGATATGCCAACGTGTGCAGACCTTCCATAGTCCAATACCACGGTACGTTGGGTTACCCGGCTGGCGCTTGAGTGACATGTAATCCCTACAGGTTATCCGACGTCCAGTGTTGGATGCGTGCATTTTGATGAGTCAATCTGTCCACACAGTTAACCCAGGCCTCGTGGTTGTCAGTATGACTGACGATGTTCCAGATGCTAGGCATAGCACCGGAAGGTGTGTGGTGTTATAGATGACAAGTCATCAAACCACCCTAGTCAGATGATCGATCGGGATCTGACGGTGCTCCCCACCGCCCGAGTCGCATCATAGCACCAGTAATATGAGGGACTAAGGATTATCGGAGTATAGCAGAGAATAGGGTTATGAGGGAGTAACATAAGTTTAGGATCACTAGAGTTCAACTCGCGTCGCACTCTGGGTGGCTGCGCGGGTTAATCGGATTAGGGCTGATTAACGAAACTTTCGGTGTGTCACCGGAACAGTTAATCAGGGATCCGGTTAGAGCTAGAGATCCCGAACCCTGAAGGTTCCACCCTGTCGTTGCGTATAGGAATTATTCCCCGACCTAGTTGGATACGTTGGATGCGAAGTAGCGCGATGGAGCGCAAGTCCGGAGCCAAAGAACCTAATTCACATGTGTTACGGGCCGTAGGGGTATTTTGGTAAATACTGAAATATGGCTCAGAACATATTGAATATGGATCTTAGATTGAGCGGAATAATTCCAGGAGCTCACAGGTTCTGACGGAACTCGATTCCGAGTAGCGCATCTCACTCAGTCTCTCTTTCAGTTTTTCCACTTTCGTGAAGGGCGTTTTCGTCCAGGGTTCACGATAGACATTGGAATACCCTAAAATCCGATCCTCCTCATCCCTATCCATATAGGGGCCGGCCCTAAGGTTCTACTCCCTCTCCTCCAAAAATCCGAACCCTTAGCCTCCTCCTTTGTGGTTTCGGCCAAGGAAAAGAGAGGAAGAAGAAGGGAGAAGGAAGAGGAAGGAAGGAGAAGGAAGAAAGGAGAAAGAGGAGGAGAAAATCTCGAGGCTCGCCATCGTCTTCATAACGGATTCCTCTGTCGGCTCGTAATCCCTGCACTCAGAGACGGGATTTCGAGGATTCTTCAATTCGCAAAGGACAAGGTGCTATCCGACAGTTTCCCTTGCGATTCACGTGCGGTTCTTCATCGTTCCGTAATCTCCGGATCATAGATCCATAAGGTATGATGAATCTAAACATCTAAGTAGATGCATGCATGTCTTCCATAGATCGTAGTCTGCCTCTAGGGTGTCCGCACATATGCTAAGATCGTAGATTTGCATGTAGGTTGTTTTATAACAAAATTGTAATGAAACATACACCGTATGATCTTCGGATCTTTCTTTTGCTTCCGCTGTGACTCCGATACACGGATCCAATTCCAACAACCCTCCTCCAATAGTCTATTGAAGGTTTGACCCTTCAGGATGTGGCGCGCTTCGAAGCGCTATTTTGTGACTTACTTGGCTGTCACACAAGCACTATAGAGTAGAAAGGTAGATAAAGAGATGACACATGATATGGTGACGAAGTTTGGCCGAAGCCTACGTCTCCGTGCGGTAAGATGCAACCTTTGAATCCACTATCTCTGAGTAAACAGTAGAGCTACTCTCGACAGGCCGAGGAGTGCTTCTTACAAGTAATCAGAGAGTGGAAAAGGAGTCTGAAAACCAGAAAACTCAAGAAGCTCTGGAAAACAGAAAGTGGGTTTCTGGTCTGGAATTTTGGGTCCGGAATCATTTACAGTGTCTACTATTTATAAGGGCTTAGTTTATCTAGAGAATATTCTAGGAATATTCCTAGGAATATCCGGGGTTTGGTAAATACGTGGGGGGATTTACCATACCCCAGATAGTGCAAGTGGGCCCCAGGCAGGGCTGCAGGTCCCACCGTTGTACCTATAGGCCCCAGGCAGGGCTGCGGGTCCTACCATTGGACTCGTGGGCCCCAGGCAGGGCTGCAGGTCCCAGCGTTGGACTTGTGGGACCCAGGCGGGGCTGTGGGTCCCACCATTGGGCGTTAGCCAGATTTTGTACCCATAGTTACCCCCTCCCAGCTAGATAGGTGTTAACATAGTTGGTTGGGATTTCCTGATGCAAAGCCGATCGCTCGTCTGCCGATCCTCTGCCCGGGGTTGGTCGTCATCTGTCTGTCGACCTGCTACGTGAGGCTGACCGTTGTGCCCGCCGACTCCCTGCCATGGGTCGGCCGGGTGTGCGTCTGTCGACCCATTGCGCGGTGCCGACCATCGTCTGGCTGCTGACCCATTGCGCGGGGCCGACTATTGTCTGCATGCCGACCCCCTGTCCGGGGTTGACAGCTGCCTGTCTGCCGACCCCCTGTCCGGGGCCAACTGCTATCTGTCTGCCGACCCCCTGTCCAGGGCCGACCATCTTCTGTCTGTCGACCCCCTGTCTGGGGCCGACTGCTGTGCGTCTGCCGACCCGTTAGGTGGGACCGACTACTGGTGTGTTACCCCCTCCCAGTTGGGTAGGTGGTAACCTAGTTGACTGGGGTCACAAAAATAGCTGCGCGTGAGTCGGTTCGGGCTAAAAAACTTAGGGGGTATTAGTCAAAAAATATTAGGGATAGGGGGTTTTGTGCAAAAAGTCAGGGGCAAGGGGTTTTGTGTAAAAATTTAGGAGCAAGGGTGGTTCATGCCAAAAAATCATGGGGCAGGCAGGTTCTGTGCAAAATGTCAGAGGTAGGGGGATCTGTGCAAAAAGTTAGGGGTAGGGGGGTTTTGTGCAAAAAATCTTAGGTAAGGGGTTATGTGTAAAAATTTGGGTCAATTCTGTGCAAAAAATCAGGAGCAAGGGAGTTTGGTCAAAGATTCTGGGTGGCAGAGGTTTTTTTTGTAAAAAATTCTGGGCTAGGTTTATTGTCAAAAAGTGATAAAAGGGGTTCTGGGCAGAAATTTTTAGGACTGGGGGGTTTTTTGTAAAAACCCAGGTTGGGTTTTGGGGGGTCGGTAGAAGTGTATAGGGAGACTCCCGGGGTAGACCCAAGAGCACCCGGGGTGGTAGGTAGGGTTTTCTCCTAGTGGGGGTCGGTAGAAATAGTGGCTATTTGATCAAGTACAACTGAATCGTGATCACACGATTTAAACGTCGTGAAAATGCATTGCACCCAGCTCGCATCGGACGGTTTGTGATCTGATCTGTGATTGCCACCTTAGCCCTTTTTTTTTGTCTCTGCTCTGTAACGTCTGCTGCAGGTCGGGGGGGGGGGGGGGGGGGTCGGGAGAAGTACAGGGGAGGAAGGGGGAGCTCGAGGCCGGGGGGGGGACCTGATGGATGCGGTGGTGGCTGGGTGGTGCGGACGGCACGGGGTGGCGCGGACGGGTGGTGCGGACTGCGCAGGCGGTGGTGGAGGTGGGCCAGGGCGCAGGCGAGCGGGGGCTGCGGGCAGAAACCGGGGGGGGTCGAGCTCGGGGGAGATCGGGCGCTGGAGATGGGAACGGGGCGGGTTCGCCGGCACGAGGGGGGTCGGGCAGAGAGCACCCGGGGGGGGGGGTCGTCGGAGCTCGGGGAGGAGGGGCTCTCCGGCGTGAGGGGGGGTCGTCGGAGCTCGGGGAGGAGGCAGCAGGGGGCTGCGGGCTCGGGTTCGACGGCGCGGGTTAGAGGGGGTGGGGCTCGGGTTTGACGGCGACGGCAGCGCGGCAGCAGGGGTCGGGCGCCGGCTCGGTTGTGGACCGCCGGAGCTAGGGAAGGTCGTCTTGGGCTTGGGCTTGACTGCCACCATGAGAGGAGGTGGAGGAGGTTGGCAGGCCGGTGTCGGATGGTCGCCGGAGCTTGAGGAGGAGGGCTGCTGGAACTTGGGTTGCACCCCTCCTCTCTTCAACTCTCTCTCTCTCTCTCTCCTTCACTCTCTGTTTCTCTCTCACTCTTTTCCTCTCTTTCTCTCTCTCTCTCTGCTTCTCCCAGTCTCGGGCGTTTGGTCGGTGGCTGCGATTTGCACAGGGCGCGGCCCGGTCGGTCGGGTAGTGGTGAAGGCGCCCGACCGGTTGGTTGATGCTGTCGTTGCGATCGGTTTGAGGCTGGAGGAGATGGGGAAGCTCGGCTCGTTCGCCGGAGTCGAGGTCGAAGAGGAGCACGCCTCTGTGCTTCATGGACGCCGAAGAGAGGAGAGTGCCTGCTTTGATGTGACTCCACGAGGCCCCCCTAAGTGCTTCACTGTGACTTCATGAGACTCCTCAACTACCTGTTTTTGAGAGTGTCAATCCTGGCCCTTGATATTGTTTTGAGAGTGCAAATCCTGGCTTTAGAATTAATGGTCTTGTTATTTGTCATGTGATTTGATTTTTGGAAGGGGTGACTAATAGCATCACGGCCCTCAGTTCCTCCCAGTAAGGCTCAAATGGAGGAGTGTTGGGTCTCATTTCCTTTTTCTCCGTTGTGACGGTGGGAAAGTTGGTGGGCATTCTCTCTCTCTTTTTGTTTGTTCCAGCCGGGGGGGGGGGGGTTGTTTGGTGTTTGAAAGGTGAAGATGATTGGAGGTAGTTTAGCATGTGTGTGTGTGTGGGGGGGGGGGGGTTGGTGCAAGAGGACAAAAAAGAAAGGGGGGGTTCTCTTTCTCTAACTCTCACCTCTTCTCTCTGACTCTCACCCCCTCTCTAACTCATTTGGGGATGGTGAGCCGAGCTGTTCCACCACGAGCTGAGTTGAGCCTTGGTCTGTTTGTGCTTGTCTTCTAACCAAACAAACCCGAACGAGCTTGTTGGCGCACGTTGTTCGACGTCGACCGCCACACCTACCGACCCCTTGCCAAGGGCCGGCCGGGGGTGCGTTCACCGTTTTATTGTCTGGTGACGAGCGTGTATCTGTCGACGCGTTGTCCGTCATCGACCGTCGTGCCCGTTGCCGCGTACTTTGTTGGGCATCGAGGTGGCGATTATAGTCTTGGACTTTGTCTTCGAATGCCAAGGTGGAGGTTTTGAGCTTTGTCATCGCATGTCGAGGGCAGGGCCTTGGGCTTCGTCGAATGCCGAGGCAAAGGCCGCCTTGGGTTTTGCTTTCGAACGCCAAGGTTGTCACCTTGGGCCGAGACGATGTCGCCGTCTCGGGCTTTGTCTGGTGCCGAGGCAGCGAAGCCTACCTCGGACTTTGTCTTCGAATGCCAAGGCGAAGGTCGCCTCAGGCCGAGACGGTGTCGATGTCTTAGGCTTCGTCTGGTGCCGAGGCAGCGAAACCTGCCTCGAACTTTGTCTTCGAATGCCGAGGCGAAGGACACCTCGGGCCGAGACGGTGTCAACGTCTTAGGCTTCGTCAGGTGCCGAGGCGGCGAAGCCTACCTCAGACTTTGTATTCGAATGCCGAGGCAAAGGTCGCCTCGGGCCGAGATGATGCCGACGTCTCGGGCTTCATCAGGTGTCGAGGCGACGAAGCTTGCCTCGGACTTTGTCTTCGAATGCCGAGGCGAAGGTTGCCTCGGGCCGAGATGGTGCCGACGTCTCGGGCTTCGTCGGGTGCCGAGGCAGCGAAGCCTACCTCGAACATTGTCTTCGAATGCCGAGGTGACGGTCGCCCCGGGCTGAGACGGTGCCACTCGGGCTTCATCAGGTGCCGAGGCGGCGAAGCCTGCCTCGAATATTGTCTTCGAATGCCAAGGTAACGGTCGCCCCGGGCCGAGACGGTGCCGACGTCTCGGGCTTCATCAGGTGCCGAGGCGGTGAAGCCTACCTCGGTCTTTGTCTTTGAATACCAAGGCGAAGGTCGTCTCGGGCCGAAATGGTGCCGCCATCTCGGGCTTTGCTTTCAAATGCCAAGGCCGTCACCTTGGTCCGAGACGATGTCGCCGTCTCGGGCTTTGTCTAGTGCCAAGGCGGTGGAGCCTGCCTCGGATTTTGCTTTTGAATGCCAAGGCTGTTACCTTGGGCCGAGACGATGTCGCCGTCTCGGGCTTTGTCTTTGTATGCCGAGGGTGGGACCTTGGACTTACTAATTGACGGGGGGTAAGAATTCGGAGTACTCAGTGTGGTGCCCTTGTATCGGTTGGACTTAGGCGAAGCACCGTTTCAGTCAAACCTACGCATTGGGATACGTAGCTTTGTACCATTGTAGGTTAGTCAGTCGTGTCGCAACACGTACCGAACTAACTATGGCAGGGCACTAGTGCATGTGTCCTTACGTGACAACGGGAGCACATGCAACGACAATGATTCGGAGTACTCAGCATAGCGCCCTTGTATCGGTTGGACTTAGGCGAAGCGCCGCTTCAGTCGAACCTACGTATCGGGACATGTAGCTTTGTACTGTTGCAGGTTAGTCGGCCGTGTCGCAACGCGAACCGAACTAACTGTGGCAAGGCACTAGTGCATGTGTCCTTACGTGACAACGGGAGCACGTGCAATGCCAATGATTCGGAGTATTCAGCGTAGCGCCCTTGTATCGGTTGGACTTAGGCGAAGCGCCGTTTCAGTCAAACCTACGTATCGGGACACGTAGCTTTGTACCGTTGCAGGTTAGTCAGCTGTGTCGCAACGCGAACCGAACTAACTGTGGCATTGAGTAGAAGTTAAGATAGAGTTTGATAGTCTTCGATAGAACTTGAAGCAACTATCATTTCATTGATAACGTGGAAGATGTTACATCATGGATTTTAGATGAGAGACCTTCCGAGTTGTTGACAGTCGGTGGTATTTTACTCTGATCGGTCGATGGGGTGCTTCCCTTTGGTATCCGTGGTTTTCTGAGACTCTGTAAGTCTATCGCCTGACTGCCTCGACCTCTTGGAGGCTCTATCTTTGTCAGCCTGAGCGTTGCGAGCTTGAGCTGTTGGTTTTGTTGGTTCTTTTTCAGAAAGATGCTTCTTGAGATCATGTTTCTTGCGAGCGACTTGATCGTCCTCCACCTCGATCTCCTTTTGAATTCGATCGAATAGCACTCTGAGGGAGGCAGGAGGATTGTGGATGAGATCATCGTAGATGTGGAGGTCAAAGCGTAGGGCATTCTGGAATGCGAGCATGATGTCTTCATCGTCAAGGTGGTGTTCGGAGAGTGCAGCATGCTCATTCCGGAACCTCCGAGAGAACTCTCGGAGGGTTTCATCTGATCCCATCCTGAGCCGGTAAAGGGAGTCCAACTTCTTTTCCGGCTTGAGGTTCAGTCGATAGTGCTGAACAAAGAGATCTGACAGATCCTCGAACTAACTCACGGAACCGGTCGAGAGGTTGTGATACCAATCGAGCGACATGTCGTCTAGGCTGCTAGCAAAGGTGCGGCATAGAACTTGGTTGTCGCTCTTATATGGCGTCAACGCTTGCCTGAAGGCGAGGACGTGCAACGTCGGATCTCCAGTCAAGCAGTTGAGCTTGGGGAGAGCGGGGGCTTTCCAGCTTCGAGGAAACAAGGCGTGGAGAATATGCTGATGAAGTGGGCCTTCGGAGGCATGATCGTTCCTTTTATTGCCTTGCTGGTCGGAGAGGCATCTTGGAGGAAGAGGAGGTAGAGAGGGTGTCGGAGTCCATCTCGTCATCCGATGCCCAGCTGGGGCTTGGTCGCCATTATAATATTGTCGAACTCTGGAGCAGTGTCCGTCATTCTGAATATCCCTCACGATGCGGGGATCGAAGGATGACTCGGAACCGAGAGGCTTAGGATAGCGAGCAGATTCATTGAGCCATTCCCAGATCATTGGTTTGGGAGGAATAGGCGAGGGTCTTCTTGAGAGGGATTCAAGGGACTGTCGAGGGATGTCGACGGCGGATCGTCTGGAAGGAGCAGAAGATTGGTCGACCGACCGATGGACGTTTGCTCCGTCATTGACGTCGGCGGCTGACTTCGGGGGATTGATTCTTGCATTGACAGTGATTTGTCGGAGAGAGTCTCTCTCAACCATAAGAGTAGCGTTCTGCTTCATGAGAGTGAGGAGCTGGAAATCCTCTGCAGTGATCTGGTACTTCGCTTGAGCATCGGCACTGGAAGAGATATATGATTTCCCCAAGCGCTGAGGAGTTAGGTCAGCGAGTTGAGGCGACTGTCGAGGTTGAGCCTGGGCAACGCGATCAACCGACGGGTGACTCTTTGGATTAGTAGCGAGTTGCTGTTCCGGATGCTGGCTTGTTGCAAACCGGTGACTCATTGATCGAATCATCGGATGCTGAGCGTCTGGGTGCATGCCATTTTTCTCTGGCTGGTCCATCGGTGTCTTCGCCATTTAAGTGTAGCGATGGAGGTAGATGGGTTACTCGAGCAACCGGTACTTGATACCGGAGGAGTTAGGAAACTTGGACGTTGCAAGTTGATAGGATTCAAATCCCCGGCAACGATGCTAAACTGTGGGGGAGGATTTCGGCCGTCGTACGTGACCCTCCTCCAATAGTCGATTGAAGGTTTGACCCTTCGGGATGTGGCGCGCTTCGAAGCGCTGTTTTGTGACTTGCTGGGCTGTCACACAAGCACTATATAGTAGAAAGGTAGAGAAAGAGATGACACATGATATGGTGACTAAGTTCGGCCGAAGCCTACGTCTCCGTGCAGTAAGACGCAACCTTTGAATCCACTAGCTCTAAGTAAACAGTAGAGCTACTCTCGACAGGCCGAGGAGTGCTTCTTATAAGTAATCAGAGGGTGAAAAAGGAGTATGAAAACCAGAAAACTCAGGAAGCTCTGGAAAACAGAAAGTGGGTTTCTGGTCTGGAATTTCGGGTCCGGAATTATTTACAGGGTCTGCTATATATAAGGGCTTAGTTTATATGGAGAATATTCCAGGAATATTCCCAGGAATATCCGGGGTTTGGTAAATACCCGGGGGGATTTACCAGACCCCAGATAGTGCAAGTGGGTCCCAAGTAGGGCTGCGGGTCCCACCGTTGTACCTATAGGCCCCAGGCAGGGCTGCGGGTCCCACCATTGGACTCGTGGGCCCCAGGCAGGGCTGCGGGTCCCAGCCTTGGACTTGTGGGCCCCAGGCGGGACTGTGGGTCCCACCATTGGGCGTTAGCCCGATTTTGCACCCACAACAATGATGAAAAAGATCATAGAAAACTCTTGTGGTCATCCTTTAGCATATTATCACATACCTAGTAAGTTAGTTTGTATCCCTTGCTCCCAAGGTAAGCTTATTACCAAACCATCATTCCTGAAGATTGAGTCTGAATCACCTTCTTTTCTTCATAGAATCCAGAAAGATATATGTGGACCAATTCACCCCTCTAGTGGACCTTTCAAATACTTTATGGTTTTAATAGATGCCTCAATTAGATGGTCCCATGTTTGCCTTTTATCGACTAGAAACCTTGTATTTGCCAAATTACTAGTATAAATAATAAAGTTAAGAGCATATTTTCCTGACCAGACCATCAAATCTATTAGGCTGGATAATGCATCAGAATTTACCTCTCAAGCTTTTGATGATTTTTGTCTATCACTAGAGATAGAAATTGAACATCATGTACCTCATGTTCATACCTAGAATGGTTTAGCAGAATCCTTGATTAAACGACTTCAAATGATTGCTAGACCCCTCTTAATGCATTCAAAATTATCTATTAGTGTTTGGGGCTATGCAATTTTTCATGCTGCATCTTTAATCAAAGTTAGATCAACTTCGTACGATAAGTTCTCTCCTGTACAATTAGTATCTGGGAATCAAACAAATATTTCTCATCTTAGAAAATTTGGATGTGCAGTGTGTGTTTCTATTCCCCTACCAAAGAGAACTAAAATGGGTCCCCAACATAGATTGGGAATTTACGTAGGGTTTGAGTCTCCTTCGATTCTCAAATATTTAGAACCCTTAACAGATGATATTTTTACCACAAGGTTTGCGGATTGTCACTTCAATGAGACAGTTTTTCTGTCGTTAGGGGGAGATAAGAAAGATAATGAACGTCTATCTAAGAGGAACGACGTGAATTATCGTGGAATACTTCCACTCTGTCTTATCTAGACCCTAGGACTCCATAATGTGAGCACGAAGTTAGGAGAATAATATACTTGTAATCTATTGCAAATGAGTTACCAGATGTATTCAATGATACTGCAAAAGTAACTAAATCACACATACCAGCTATGAATATACCTGTCAGGATTGATATCCCAAGTAAAAATAAGGCAACAAATGAGTCTGACACACGCCAGAAGCGTGGCAGACCTATAGGTTCCAAAGATTTAGCTCCCCGAAAGAGGAGATTAAATAGCATATCACACCCTACAGCTCCTGGAGAAGCTGTTCATAATATAAAATCTCCTTAAACGAAGATTCATGACGATCCGGAAGATGTCATGAATCAAAGATCCAATTTTCCCAAATTAAAGTATATCGCTCCAGCCGAGGTTATGCCCCAGATCCGAGAAGAGACTAGGAAAGAGGTACCGGTACCCAACAATGATGAGATATATGTATTCTACACATACTCAGGGGAAATATAGAATAGAAAAGAAATAGTCATCGATGATATATTCTTATATGCTATGGCAAATGAGATAATAAAGGGTGATGATAATGACACTGAACCATGCACAATCCTAGAATATCGATAAAGTAAAGATTGACCAAAATAGAAGGATACGATTCAAGCGAAACTAGATTCCCTCGCAAAGCGTGAAGTGTTTGTACCTATAATACAAACCCCAAAAGGAATAAACCCTGTAGGTTTCAGATGGGTATTTGTTAGAAAAAGAAATGAAAGAAACGAGATCCAAAGATATAAAGCACGCTTAGTTGCTCAAGGATTTTTCGCAAAGACCTGTGATAGATTATGAAAAAACATATTCCCCAGTTATGGATGCCATCATATTCAGATATCTTATAAGTCTAGCTGTCTCTAAAAGATTAAGCATGAGACTTATGGATGTAATGACAGCCTACCTATACGGTAACCTAGATAGTGAAATATACATCAAATCCCTGAAGGATTTGATTTATCAAACTCCAAATCTAGAAATACGCATTCAATTAGATTAAAACAAGCATTGTACGATCTGAAACAATCTGGAAGATTGTAGTACAAATAGTTCAGTGAATATCTGTCTAGGGAAGGCTATAAAAATGACCATATATGCCTATGCATATTTATTAAGAAATTCCAAAATAGAGTTTATAATAGCAGCAGTATATTATGGGTGCAAATTTTGGTAAGAAGTCTGCAAACAGCGGGACCCACCGGCCCTGCCTGGTGGGCTCTCGAAGACTACAACGGGACCCACCGGCCCTGCCTGGTGGGCCCCCGAAGACTACAGCGGGACCCACCGGTCCTGCCTGGTGGGCCCCCGAAGACTACAGCGGGACCCATCGGCCCTGCCTGGTGGGCCCCCGAAGACTATAGCGGGACCTACCGGCCCTGCCTGGTGGGCCCCCGAAGACTACAGCGGGACCCACCAGCCCTGCCTGGTGGCCCCTCAAAGATTATAGCGGGACCCACCGGCCCTGCCTGGTGGGCCCAAGAGCCTGTGGAATCCCCCAGGAGACGGCAGCGGGGTCCACCAGCTTTACCTGGAGGATCCCCAGATACGACAGCAGAAACCGCCATTTACCCCGGAGTTCCTCCCCGGGAATTCTATAAATAGCAGAGCCTTCGAATGTAAAAGGATCCGAAAAAATCTGATTTCCACTTCTGAGATCTGATTTTCAGAAACCAGAGCTCTGGATTTCAGTTTCCATCCCCTCACTTCCTCTCTTCGATCTTCTTCTTGTCTTTGAAGAGATCAAAAGAGTTTCAGTGATACTCGGCCTGTCGAAATTACTTCAATACAAGTGTTAGTGAATTCGGGTTGCTCCCTATAGCACGGAAACGTAGGCTTCGGCTGAACTCCGAGATCACATCTCCTTATCATCAACTCTCTTATTGCATATCCTATCTGCTTGTTTATTGAAAGCATCAACTTCAATCAATAGATCGAACAACGATCTTCGACTCAAACCTTCAATTGACTGGTGCTGCGAAGTCTTCGGGTCGGCACGAAGATTTTCCCTCACAGTTTGGTGCCGTCTGTGGGATTCGAACGAAAAGCCAAGCTCTCTCTACGACTACTAGATCGGTTGAGCAGACAACCGATCTTGATAGTCAAACTTCCTCGCCCCCTCAGTTGATCAGACAACTGTTCGGACATCAGCACTCTCGTTGTACCCTTCGCTCTCTACTAAATGGCGAGAACGAAGCATCAGGGTCAACCAGAAGGAAGTAACACTCGATAACCTCGTCCTGAGACTCGTTCAATGAGTCAAAGGCTCAATTTTGGACAGCCCCTTGCTGTCCCCGATGTGGGGGTTCACTCAGGAAGCGGAAGATCAGTCGATCGACCGATCGCCCCTCTTCATCAATCAATTGGGCAGACTGTTCCTCCTGCTGAGAATCCTCCATCGACGTATCAAATCTCAGCATTCGATTTTCAACTGCTCCAATTGGCAAAGCAAAACGTCACCCTCACCGCTGAGAGGGACGCTCTCAAGCAAGCAGCTTCCGAGGCTGGGATTGCTCTTCCTATCCCCTCTACGAGTGAGAGGGTCGATCTTCCACGACAGTCAATCCATTCCGAGCAACGGAGGTCGATGGGCACTGCTGCCCTTGAGAGGATTCGTCGCGACCCAACTCCCTCTGCTGCCCCATGGAAGCAGAGTGTTTGGGATCGCCTCGACGATGAGTCCTCCCAATCCTCTTCTGGACGCAACTGCGATAGAAAAGCACCTTCAAAGCCTGACTTAGCGAGAAGACACCAAATGAAAGGAGCCCCTTCAAAGAGTAGAGTGTCCCCTTCCATTCCACTTCAGCGTGGACTCGGATCGGACCTTCGCCACCGACTCCAACCTGCTGACACTTAGAGGCTCGAACAAGACCTCTCGATCTTGCCTCTCGACCTGCATCCGAGTCGAGGACATGGCCGTAGAGAAGGCTATTCATCTGCCGGACCTCTCCATCGAAGCCTATTCGAAACTACATTTCCAAGGGGATGGAGAACTCCCACTCTCCCCAAATTCAACTGCCTCAAAGGAGATCCGACTCTCCATGTACTCGCCTTCAAGCAAGCTCTGACGCCACACGAAGAAGAGAATAACGTACTCTACCGCACCTTCGCAGGAAGTCTCGACGAACCCTCCCTCGATTGGCACCATAATCTCAGAGCTGGGTCCATTACCCAGTTCAGTGTTTTGGCCAATCTTTTTGTGCAGCATTATCAGCTGAACATGAAGCCGGAAAAGAAGCTCGACTCCCTATATCGATTGAGGATGGGTGCCAATGAGAGCCTCCGAAGCTTTACAAGGAGATTTCGCAACGAGCACGCCGCCCTCTCCGGGAGACATCTGGATGATGAAGCCATCATGTTGGCTTTCCAGAACGCTCTCCGCTTTGATCTACAAATCTACAATGACTTCATTCGCAATCCCCCTCCTTCCTTGGGTTCAATGTTTGATCAAATTCAGAGGGAGATTGAGGTTGAAGACGATCAAGTTGCCCGAAAAGGGCGAGAGTCAAAGCGAAGGCCTGCGGAGAGAGAGGCTCCGAAGTATAGAGAGGCTCACAACGCTGAGGCAGCAGCCACCCCTGCTAACAAACGGTCGAAGAACGACGGACGACAATCCCCGACGAAGACCACTTTTACCGAGTGGAATTTACCGGTCGAACAGATCCTCGACCGCATTCAACACGAAGAATTTCTTCGAAGGCCCAATCCTCTTCAGCCGAACACTAAATTCACTACTGACAAAACAGTTTATTGCGACTTCCACCGAAGTCACGGCCATTCCACCGATCGGTGCTATCGGCTAAAATTTCACCTCGAAGACTTGTTGCGAGAGGGTCATCTACAAGAGTTCACCAAGGAAGGGCAAGACCAACGTCGATCCTCTGCAAAGGGGAAAGAAGCTTGCTGGGTTCATCAAATCTCTTCCAACCGATCTCCTCTTACTGTGAATGCCAACGTCTTCGGCATTCACGGATCATTGCACAATCAAGTGGTGATCGGGAAAGAAGTTGATCGGCAAGTTCGACGTATCTTCCATGTTCGTGCTGCGGCGAACAAAGAGGACACCTGGATCGAGAAGCCTATCGAGGGTTTATCTTGGCCCTCCATCGTCTTCAACGACTCAGACCTTCAAGGAGTTCATACTCCACATCGAGACCCTCTGGTCCTAAAGCTCCTCGTTGATGGAAGCACTGTCAATCGAATCCTCATCGACACTGGAAGCTCCATCGACATTATGTTCTCAGACTGCTTCAAACGTCTGAGACATAAATATTCAACCCTTGATGTCGTCCCAACGGTGATTACCGGTTTCAACGGTGAACAAAGCATCACTATGAGCGAATCAAGGTTCACTCTCGATCTCAGCCGAGAAACTCGGGTCTCGGTGAGATTTGCTATCGTCGAAGGAACATCCAGCTACAATGCCATTCTCGGGCGACCATTTCTCCACCAGATAAATGCCATCTCCTCTCCTTATCATCAACTTCTCAAATTTGCAACGGAAGAAGGCATTGTCTGCATACGAGAAGATCAACAAGCCGGGAGATCATGTGAAGCCGCTGCTGCAAAAACAGATCGTAAGATCAATATTGCTCCTCCAAAGCGGCCACGAGACGAAGCTGGCCCCTCTTCCAAATAGCAATCAAAGTAGATTCCACTGATCGAGCCCCCACCAATCGAATGGGAATCCTCACCTTCAATTGAAGAAATCATCCCAATCAATATCGGCAGTGGAGATCTCCATCGACAAACATTCATTGGTACCGGTCTTAGCGACGCAGAAGCGCGAGACATGGTATCCTTCCTTCAGTCCAACATCGACGTCTTCGCCTGGTGTTTTGAAGACATGCCAGGGATCAATCCAGATGATGCCTGCCATCGGCTCGCTATTAAAGAAGAAGTAAAACCTGTCAAGCAAAAGCCACGCACAATACGACCAGAACTACAAATTGCAGTCCAAGAAGAGATCAGTAAGTTACTCGCAGCAGGCTTCATCCGTGAAGTAGAGTATCCTACTTGGATATCCAATATAGTTGCTGTTCCAAAGAAGAACGGGAAGGTCAGAGTGTGCATCGACTTCACCAACCTCAACAAGGCCTGTCCCAAAGATCCATTTCCCATACCAAGAATAGATAGACTCGTCGATGCCACTGCTGGCCACGAGTTGCTATCTTTCATGGATGGATACTCTGGGTACAATCAAATTCCGCTTCACTCTGATGATCAAGAGAAGACATGCTTTGTGACTAGCCGAGGTCTTTAATGCTATAATGTAATGCCATTCGGTCTCAAAAATGCTGGTTCTACCTATCAAAGGTTAGTCACAAAGATGTTCGAAAATCAGATCGGTCGCAACGTCGAAGTCTACGTTGACGATCTCCTCACAAAGAGTTCCACTCGAGGAAAACATCTATCCGATCTAGCGAAAACCTTTTAAGTCCTTCGGAAGTACCGTATGAAACTCAATCCAGCCAAGTGTGCTTTCGGAGTTCAATCGGGCAAATTCCTGGGTCATCTTGTGACCAGGAGGGGCATTGAAGCCAACCCCGACCAAATTCGGGCCATCCTTGACATGCCATCACCTACTAATCGAAAGGAAGTGCAACGTCTCACTGGAAGACTTGCTGCCCTCAATCGGTTCATCTCAAAGTCTTTCGACAAGTGCAAACCGCTCTTCGACAAGCTACGAAAGGCAGATACATCTGGATGGAGTCCAATTTGCGAAGAAGCTTTTCAAAGCATCAAGAAATATCTGATGCAAGCTCCTATCCTGACTGCTCCACTTCCAAAAGAAGATATAGGGCTCTATCTCGCCGTCACCAATCAAGCAATCAGTGCGGTCCTGGTCAGTAGAAGAAAGAGCATCGAGCAGCCGATCTACTACATAAGCCACACACTTCTTCCTGCTGAAACACGTTATTCGAATACAGAGAAAGTCATACTAGCCTTAATTACTTACTGCATCACGTCGTCTCCAACCTTACTTTGTCTCTCATCAGATCACGGTCATTTCGGAACACCCCCTCAAAGATATTATTGACAAAGCTGGTCGAGCGGGTCGAATGACCAAATGGGTGATCGAAATGAGTGCTCTGGGGATTCAATTCGAATCTCGCACTTCCATCAAAGGTCAAGCCATTGCTGATTTCCTAGCTGACTTTCCAGTTGAAGACTCCATCACTTGGGAAGAAGATATCGATCTGTGCTTAGAAGATGAAGCTGATCCCCCGTTCAATCTCGCAACAAAAGTCGATCCAATCAGGATATAGTCACAACTCTTCCATGGAAGCTCTATACTGATGGAGCTTCAAGTACGATCGGTTCGGGAACTGGGATAGTCTTGATATCCCCCGAACTCGATCATTTTCAGAAGGCCACTCTCCTCGGATTCAATGCCACCAACAACGAAGATGAATACGAAGCACTCATCTCCGGGCTCGAAATGGCTGAATCCTTGGGGGTAGGTCAAATCATTGTTTACAGCGACTCCCAGCTAATCATAAGGCAAATCAACGGAGAATACGCAGCTCGTGAAGAGAGAATGTAACTCTACTTGGCCCTAGTACGACGCCTTCAACAACGTTTTACTAGTACTGAATTCGTTCAAATCCCAAGAGCAGAGAATCGAGAAGCAGATGCCTTAGCCAATGCTGCCTCAGTTCTTGGAGACTCCCTCGGAGGAAGACAAATACAAATTGATTATCAAGAATTGCCAAAGACCACCCCCGAACAACAGATCCTTGCTACTACAAAGAGATCTGGGGGTGGAGATCAACTGGAGTTGAACCTTACCACTACAAGTGAGCTTAAGGATTGGAGACAGTCAATTTTCGACTTCTTCAAACATGGCAAAATGCCAGAAGATTCAAATCAAGCCCGAAAACTTCAAAGAAAGCTTTCATGCTATATCATTCAAGGAGAAGATCTATACTTCAAATCTCACAATGAGATGTTGCTCAAGTGCATTGGCCCTGAACAAGCAAAAGCAATCCTGATTGATATCCACTCTAGGGCTTGCGGGAATCATTCGGGAGGAAGATCACTTGAAGCCAAGATAAAATTGCAAGGCTACTACTGGCCTACAATGGCAAAGGATTCTCACCAAGTGGTTCAAAGTTATGAGACATGCCAACGACACGCTCGGGCTATCCATCTCCCTGTAGATGAGCTTTATCAACTATCAAGTCCATGACCTTTCCATCAATGGGGGTTGGATTTCTTGGGTCCCTTTCCTCCAAGTCCGAGCAAGAAAAAGTATCTACTACTGACCACAGATTACTTCACCAAATGGGTCGAAGCTGTACCACTCTTTCGAGAGACCGAAGATGAAGTAATCAAATTCATTCGACATAATATCTTCTCAAGGTTTGGCACACCTCAAGTTCTGGTTGCTGATAATGGAGCTCAATTTGACTCCGACAAGTTCCGGGAGTTCTGCCTGAACAATGGAATCAAGTTTTTTTACTCAACTCCAAGATACCCTCAATGCAATGGACAAGTTGAAGCCTCCAATAGAGCTATTCTTGGTATACTCAAGAAGAAACTCAACAATAAGAAAGGATTATGGGAACAAGTCCTACCTGAAGTCCTTTGGGGATATCGCACAACTCCGAGAAGATCAACAGGGTTCTCGCCCTTTCGTTTGACATATGGATCAGAAGCAGTACTCCCAACAGAAAACATATCAAGTACTCTGAAGACAAAGGCAGTTGAAGAAGGGATCAATGAAAAACTTCGAGTCGATGATTTGGACTTTTCTGAAGAACTACGAGATCAGGCATCCCTTCGTGTGGCCAAGTATCAACAAAAGATCAAACAAGCTTACGATCAAAAGGTCTGCAAAAGACAATTTCCAATTGGTAGCTTAGTCCTCAGAGTAGTCTTCTACAACACTAAAGAGCACAACAGCGGAAAACTCGCTCCCAACTGGGAAGGACCCTACATCGTTGAATCAGTAGGAGGCAAGGGATCTTATCGACTGATTTCACCAGAAGGAGATAGATTGCCACGAGCTTGGAATGCTAGACATCTTAAATTGTTCTATCCATGATGAAAATTCCATGATGAATAAAGATCTCTTTCAAATGTTCAAATGTACAAATGTTCAGCTTTTCAATTCAAGTTCTGAAGCAGTTTCAAATCATCTATATTCAAATTACTAGGTTGTTTAACAAGTTTGGGTGTTTGAGTTACGACTTGACCCCTTACAGGCAAATGTTAAACGGTTTCGGGTTGTGCTACAACACAACCTTCAAATTACTACGTCTATTTAACAGGTTTGGGAGTTTTGTGTTGTGACACTACCCCTTACTTACAACTGTTAAATGACCTTCAATTTTAAATTCAATATCGTCTAACAGGTTTGGGTGCTTGAGTTGCGACTCAACCCCTCACATATAAATGTTAACGATTTCAAGTTGTGTTACAACAACCTTCAATTTTCGAGTTACTTAACAAGTTTGGGTGATCGAGTTGCGACTCGACCCCTTATATTCAAGTGTATGAATATTCAATCATTCCAATACCATCCAGAACATAACATCCAAAGAATTCAATACCAGAGACATTCAATTTCGAACAACCAAAAAGATCTTTTTATTATCAAAAATTTTTTAAGTACAGGAGTGAGCTTCTATATGAGAAGAGTTTACAAGTACAACAGCAGAAAAGAAGATAGAAGATCTCAAGGTTTAGCCACACTTGGCGCACGCGACTTCTCTCCTTCGGATCCACCACGAGCTTTGCTCGCCACTGAAGCCTTAGAAGATCGGACACTGCTAGCATGGACCCTGAGGGCTTCCACCGCCTTCTCGGCCGTCTCCCTGTAACTTGCACATTCAGCACGCGTATGTTCTAACTCCTTTTTGAGAGCCTCCTCCTTGGCAGCTGAGGCGGTCTCCTTGGCAGCAAGAGCGGCATCCCTTGCAGCAAGTTGAGCCTCCAACTCCTTTATTCGAGTCACGCGATCAAAGGATAAATTCTCGATCTTGAAAAATCGATTCTTTAACTCTTCGAGCTCGTGACCCCGGGCCTCGTAACCGTTCTGCCAGCCCTTTCTTTCGAGCTTCTCCTTGCGAAGAGCCTCGATCTTAGCTTTCAAGTCCTCCTTCTTGGAGAAGAGAAGTTCCCTCAGCTTATCCTTCTCTTCGTTTGCAGCCTCCAATTCAGCTGTCAAACGGGATACCTCAGATGAAGCTTCCCGTTCGCCTGCCTTCCTGAAGAGCTTGCTCGCGAATTTC
Organism: Chamaelirium japonicum; assembly: GCA_947650365.1. Lineage (NCBI taxonomy): Eukaryota > Viridiplantae > Streptophyta > Magnoliopsida > Liliales > Melanthiaceae > Chamaelirium > Chamaelirium japonicum. Next base: position 2,064,683 of record CANTAL010000011.1, read on the forward strand.
AAAACTGCTGAGTTCTGCAAATAGACAGAAGAGTTAGAATTATTTTGAAGATACAACTCAATGATCGAATCAAGCAGATGCACATACCACTACTTCAAGCCTGTCAAAGGCTTCATCCAGAGTAGCATCCGGAAGGTTGCAGAGCTTCCGGATCACACTAGTTGGGTGGTTGATGTCAAACTCACCCAAATTCTTTATTTTCTGAGTCGTACCAGCAGGCATACCTACAATCAACACAAAAGTTCAAAGAGTTAGAATAAATTCAAACTTCGAAGACAAGACAATCAAGGCAAGTTAATGCGGATACCTGAGACATCGACTCGAGGGACCTTTCCCTTCCCACGATCGGAGCTCTTACCCCGAAGGGTCGACTTCTCCTTGGTGGGGGTTGGCTCCGGCTGGGGTTGGGGAGCCTTATCGCCCACGCGGCTCTCCCTCTCCATATGAATGGGAAAAGGAGCACCCCGAGGAGGTGAGACCCCCCTTCCTCTTGTCGCCCACTCGACTGTTCGAGTCCAGCCATGATGGCAGCCATCTCTTCAGCCAGAGAGCGCGAGGGGGGTGGAGGTTGCTCAACCTCCAAACCCCCACTCGTAGTTGCACCTTCGAGACGAGGAACGTATGGAGGCATTTGATCGAGGGGCGTAGGGTTGCTTCCAACCCCACCACTCCCCGAGAATTTAATCTTCAAACGCATCGGGCGCTTCTTCAGCTCCTCGAAGTGATAGGCGGGAACCACCCTGTGGTCGTCGCCCTCTGCATCCATCACCCCCTCCATACAACGGGCCTTAGCCTCATCGATGGGGATAGGCTGCGAGTCTTCTTCTTCTTTACCACCAGTGGGGGTGGGAGGAAGGTCATCCCCACCACCCCCATGTCCTTGGTCACCACCAGTGGGGGTGGGAGGAATTTCTTCCTCACCACCCCCATTTCCACCATCTCCATCAGTGGGGGTGGGAGGAAGGTCATCCTCACCACCCCCATCTTCATCATCATCATCATTACTATCATTTTCTACATCTTCTTCCTCTTCTTCTTCATCTTCTTCTTTCTTCTTTCCTTGTTCCTCATCTTCCTTTTGCTTGATGAGGATTTTTCTTTTCTTCGCTGGGCCCCGGCGTATCACCAACTTCTCTTCAGTAGTGGGCAATCGGCGCCTCGCACCATACGCCTTTTTCTCGACCCGGATTCTTCTGGTAATCTTGCCCGACTGAGGATCCTCCTCATAGTCGGAGTACAAGACTTCATTATCTTCATATCTGGCTTGTAATCGATGGAGGAGATTGGCATTGCCATACCTGACTGGGCAGTTAGAAAACTGCTTCCATGACCTGGTACCGCATGTCAATTCCAAGAATAAATTATCGATAGCTCCAACCCGCTCCGAAGGCCAAGCCAGCTCACCTCCTGCATAGTACATCTTTATCTCCTTGTTCACGTCGGCGCGAGGAGTCTCGGGCACTGAAAGTGGAGTCCAGACACCAGCAACTGAGAGCGGCCACTCAGTGTAGAGTTTATCAGAAGGGACCGTGTCAGCGAGGGGGCGTAAGGCAGAAACACCTGTCAGGTTGAAGAAAGGGCTGTCTTTCCTCAAAGCCCATCTGTAATGATAGAAAAAGTAGCCCAATTCAATCCGGGCCTCTTCGTCGTCCGGGATGCTAGAGTATCACTCCCTTAGCTCCTTCTGGAAATCGGATTCTACGCGGCAGAAGGCGTAAATTATCCTCCATGCATTTCCGGTGAGCTGTCCTGGGCAAAGGCCGGAGGTATTTAGCAGCCTCGCGGTGAACGGCAGCAGTGGAAGATGCAGTCCGCAATTTAGCTGGCCTACCGAGACCACTGTCCCCATCACCTACTCCATACTGGCGACATTCACGAACACTGTCCGTTTGTCGATACCAAATCCAGACAGAACCCCTGACAGAGACGGCTGGTTCTTCCCCTCCGTGAAGCACGCCAGCAGATTTTGCCACTTTGCCCTCTTTGTGTCGGTGAGCTAGCCACCCATGTTGTAGACATAAGCGGGTTCCTCCGTCAGAGACATCAGGGGTCCCAAAACGAACTTCGCTTTGGGGATATGCTCCGGCCTTGATGGAGCAGAGGCAAATCCAACTCCTATATGCCTCTTGCCCAATTCGCCCAACTCCATGAGCACTGCTTTGCCCTTGCCGCGACCTTTGGGGGGGGGATGATTCTTCAGCAATCTCCTTCCCCTTCCTCTTGGAAGGAACTGCGTTCTTCTTCAAACTGCCAGAAGACGCCATTTGACCCGATCGAGAGAAAACAGAGAACGAGAGATCGAGAGCAGAGAATCTGGACTTCGAAAAATTTCTGAAAGCATGAGGCGAAAATGACAGCCAGAGAAGCTTATATACCCCAAGGGAATTGGCGCACAAATCGAGAGGACACGTGTCATCACTATATCAAATCGCGTGTTTTTGCAGGTACACGTGGCATCTATCCGTAGCAAGCGCAAAACCAGGCGAACCGTCGGACCAGACGAAGCATCGGACCGCCGATCCAAGCGAACCACCGGTCCAAGCGAACCGCCAGTCCAACCAGACCGCCGGTTCAAAAAACCCCCCGATCCAGACGAACCAAAGATTCGAAACAGAAAGAATCAAACTCCATTGCCGCTCAAACATTTTTGCCCAGAGACCTCGAAGAAGGTCAGCATCTTCTACTACCTCGACTCGGCAGGTTCGAGTCTTAACCTTGACCGGTTGAATTTAACCGATCGGTCAGACTTGACCGATCGGTCGAAATTACCCGATCGGTCGATTTTCTACTGGATCAGGCAAAAAACTTGGCTTTTTGCCCGATCCCACCAACCTTGACCGGTTGAATTTAACCGATCGGTCAGACTTGACCGATCGGTCGAATTTACCCGATCGATCGATTTTCTACTGGATCAGGCAAAAAACTTGGCTTTTTGCCCGATCCCGCCAACCTTGACCGGTTGAATTTAACCGATCGGTCAGACTTGACCGATCGGTCGAATTTACCCGATCGAATGATTTTCTACTGGATCAGGCAAAAAACTTGGCTTTTTGCCCGATCCCGTTAACCTTGACCGGTATAATTTAACCGATCGGTCAGACTTGACCGATCGGTCGAATTTACCCGATCGATCGATTTTCTACTGGATCAGGCAAAAAACTTGGCCTTTTGCCCGATCCCGTCAACCTTGACCGGTTGAATTTAACCGATCGGTCAGACTTGACCGATCGGTCGAATTTACCCGATCGGTCGATTTTATACTGGATCAGGCAAAAAACTTGGCTTTTTGCCCGATCCCACCAACCTTGACCGGATAAATTTAACCGATCGGTCAGACTTGACCGATCGGTCAAAATTACCCGATCGGTCGATTTTCTACTGGATCAGGCAAAAAACTTGGCTTTTTGCTCGATCCCGCCAACCTTGACCGATTGAATTTAACCGATCGGTCAGACTTGACCGATCGGTCAAAATTACCCGATCGATCGATTTTGTACTGGATCAGGCAAAAAACTAGGCTTTTTGCTCGATCAATCCAACCTCGATCGGTTGAATTTAACCGATCGATCAGATTTGACCGATCGGTCAAATTCTACCGATCGGTCGAATTTGTACTGGATCTGTCAGAAAACTGTGTTTTCTGACCGATCACTCCAACCTCGACCGGTTGAATTTAATCGATCGGTCAGATTTGACCGATCGGTCAAATTCAACCGATCGGTCAAATTTGTACTGGATCTGTCAGAAAACTGTGTTTTCTGACCGATCACTCCAACCCCGACCGGTTGAATTTAACCGATTGGTCGAATTTGATCGATCGGTCAAATTCAACCGATCGATCGAATTTCTACTAGATCGGCCAGAAAACTATATTTTCTGACCGATCACTCCAACCTCGACCGATTGAATTTAACCGATCGGTCAAACTTGATCGATCGGTCAAAATCAATCGATCGGTCAAAATTGACCGATCGGTCATGTTTGACCGATCAGTCAGAACGTGACCGATTAAAAATCTTATTTTCAAAAACTAACACTCGACAAAGCTCCTCTGCGTATGTAACAGGGGGTCATTAACTTTGCACCAAGAATCCAAGCCAGCCAAGGTGGCCTTTTAGCTAACTTGGAGGGGGTAACTATGGGTGCAAATTTTGGCAAGAATTCTACAAACAGCGGGACCCACCGGCCATGCCTGGTGGGCCCTCGAAGACTACAACGGGACCCACCGGCCCTGCCTGGTGGGCCCCCGAAGACTACAACGGGACCCACCGGCCCTGCCTGGTGGGCCCCCAAAGACTACAACGGGACCCACCGGCCCTACCTGGTGGGCCCCCGAAGACTACAGCGGGACCCACCGGCCCTGCCTGGTGGGCCCCCGAAGACTACAGCGGGACCCACCAGCCCTGCCTGGTGGGCCCCCGAAGATTACAGCGGGACCCACCGGCCCTGCCTGGTGGGCCCAAGAGCCTGTGGAATCCCCCAGGAGACGGCAGCGGGGTCCACCAGCTTTACTTGGAGGATCCTCAGATACGACAGCAGAAACCGCCATTTACCCCGGAGTTCCTCCCCGGGAATTCTATAAATAGCAGAGCCTTCGAATGTAAAAGGATCCGAAAAAATCCGATTTCCACTTCTGAGATCTGATTTTCAGAAACCAGAGCTCTGGATTTCAGTTTCCATCCCCTCACTTCCTCTCTTCGATCTTCTTCTTGTCTTTGAAGAGATCAAAAGGGTTTCAGTGATACTCGGCCTGTCGAAATCACTTCAATACAAGTGTTAGTGAATTCGGGTTGCTCCCTATAGCACGGAGACGTAGGCTTCGGCTGAACTCCGAGATCATATCTCCTTATCATCAACTCTCTGATTGCATATCCTATCTGCTTGCTTATTGAAAGCATCAACTTCAATCAATAGATCGAACAACGATCTTCGACTCAAACGTTCAATTGACTGGTGCTGCGAAGTCTTCGGGTCGGCACGAAGATTTTCCCTCATATATATGTAGATGATATAAATCTAATAGGATATCCCGAAGAGATTGAGAAGACTGCTGGCTATCTTAAAAAAGAGTTTGAAATGAAAGACCTGTGTGAGACAAAATTTTACCTTGGGCTGCAGATCGAACGCAACAATGATGGGATCTTAGTCCATCAAGCAAAATATACTGAAAATCTCCTGAAGATGTTTAATATGGATAAATGTTATTCACTTAGTACACCCGTGGTTGTAAGGTCTTTAGATGTTAATAAAGACCCATACAGGCCCATAGAGGAAAATGAAGAAGTCTTGGGTCTTGAAGTACCCTATTTAAGTGCAATAGGTGCAATTCTTTATTTATCTCAATGCACTAGGCCTGATATTTCATTTTCTGTTAATCTACTTGCTAGATATAGCTCTGCACCTACATGTAGACATTGGAATGATATAAAGCATATATTTAGATATCTAAAAGGGACAATTGACCTTGGCTTATACTATTCATGTAAAAAGACTAACCTAGTTGGATATGCAGACTCTGGTTACTTATCTGATCCCCATAAGAGGATATCACAAAATGTTATATGTTTCTTAATAGTAATACAACTATTTCATGGAAATCCATAAAACAAACACTAGTAGCAACATCATCCAATCATTCAGAGATACTGGTGCTTCATGAGGCAAGTAGAGAATGTGTATGGCTACGATCGATAATTCAACACATCAGAGGAAGTTGTCAACTCCCATCAGCTACGGATGAACCTACAGAAATTTACGAAGATAATGCAGCATGCATAGCTCAAATTCAAAGTGGCTTCATCACATTACCAAGCACATCTCCCCGAAAATTCTTCTACACCCATGAACTCCAAGAGAAGAAAGAGATTATTATAAAGCAGGCAAAGTCAGCTGAGAACTTAACAGATCTTTTCACCAAGGCGCTTCCAAAGTCTACATTCTAGAAGTTGGTGCATCAGATTGGCATGAGGAGACTTCACCAACAGAGCATATGAATGCTATTTTAAATTGATGTATTAACAGGGTTTGAAGTAGCATCTTGATGTATTAGGGGGAGTGAGTATTTTCTTTTGAATATTGATGTAAGTAAGGCCTGTAATAGAATGTAGGATAAAGATGAAGGGGAGCATCCTGCAGATGCAGATGGAGACATCCAGAAGAATATCTTTTGCGCATTGTACTCTTTTTCCTGCGATGAGGTTTTTTCCACAGGGTTTTCCCATCGAAAGGTTTTAATGAGGCAATGTAAGTCGCACCCACTAAGATTCCAGACGAATATGTTCCCGAAGAACGCATTGTACTCGCTTTTCTTCACTAAAGGTTTTGTCCCATTGGGTTTTCCTTAGTAAGGTTTTAACGAGGCAATGATTTTGAAAAGTAGGCATCCAAGGGGGAGTGATACAGATATATGTGGCTGCCCACTTTGGTGGGACACCTCTAACCCTAATCCCTAACTCTCTCTATATATATGATGAATAAACAAGAGGCTCTCACGTATTTGGTGAGAGCGTAGCTGTCATCCTGAGTGCATCCTTCTCTCTCGTTACAAAAATAACTTTTCTTGGGTGGCATCACTATTCCATGGGTGCGAATAGACGTATCCGGACACGAGCCCGCTGGTTCCATACAGGTCACTGTATCAGTGGTCGGGTTGTTTTCCTCTATTGAGAGTTTCTGGCCTTCTCTAGGGTTTGGAGCTCGGCCATGGAGATCGCAAACCAGACGAAGTCGACGAAGAGGAAGAAGAATCACACGCCGGAAGCGCAGTTCCGGCACGCACTCGACACGTGCTCGAAGAACAGCGACCTTCCCGGCGCCCTCGCGCTCTACGAGACCGCCGTCTCCGAAAACATCCATCTTTCCCCCTACCACTTCAACATCCTCCTCCATATCTGCTCCGCGTCCATCGAAACCCTAGATGATGCCCCGAAGCAATCCGCCATCGATGCCGGCTTCCGCATCTTTGACCGCATGGTCGCTGCTGGAGCCGCCCCGACTGAGGCGACCGTAACGTCGATGGCCAGGATCGCCTCCCAGAGGCCCGAAAGCGGTGCAGAGTCTGCGTTTGATCTGGTGAAGACGATGGGGGAGAGATACGGCTCAGCCCCGAAGCTGAGGACCTACGACCCCGCTCTCTTTGCCTTCTGCCGGAGACGTGATGCGGATAAGGCGTACTCTGTTGAAGATCACATGATCTCGATGGGTGTTGTACCGGAGGAGCCGGAGATCGCCGCACTGTTGGAGGTGAGTGCAAAGGAGGGGAAGGAGGAGAAGGTTTATCAGTATTTGCACAAATTGAGAAGCTCCGTGAGGTGTGTTACTGCATCTACGACGGATATCTTGGAGCAGTGGTTTAGGAGTGAGCTCGCTGCGGTGGTCGGGAACTCGAATGGGGACATGGGTCGGGTAAAAGATGCGATTTTGATGAATGGGGGTGGTTGGCACGGGCTTGGATGGTTGGGGAAAGGGGGATGGGTGGTGTGCAGATCAAATGTTTGCTCAATTGCTCATTGCGCTCACTGCGGGCAGAAATTAGCTTGTGTTGACATTGATCGGGTAGAGACAGAAAAATTCGCCGAGTCGGTGGCTAATTTGGCTTTGGACAGGGAAGTGAAGTCAAATTTCAGGAACTTTCAGGTAAAAGGGTTCTTCCTTTCAAAAGATCATGGCCCTTCTTGTTTTTTATTTTCCTCTATTCACAAATCACAACCATCTGATTTTCGATCTGGGTGAGTGTAAGTTGTAGCAATCTGAAAATTTTGAATGTCTGTGATATCAGAGTGGCTACGATGGCTACGATGGAGAAGCCTGTTACTATTTACATGATGCTGATGATTCACTTATCTGTATTTCTGTTATATGTTAGTCTGTGAGACTAGTGAATTGGAATTTGATGTGATACATTTTGGTTCATCTTTTTTGTAAACCTAAATCTTCTACAAGACTAGAATTTCCTTTGATTTCCAACTATATCCACCCCCTCTCTAGTCTCTTGAACTAACATTATACTCAAATAGCTTGCACCCAGAAGCCTCCTCTTAAACATCAACAAGTAGTGCATGATGCTTCTGTAGTCAGTATAGAAAAGTGCACAACTCAATAACGATCTACAGGTTTAGCCACTTGATGAAATCTAAACTATATAAGCTTTTATTTTATTTTTGATCAGAGTATATCTTAATGTGGCCAAATTCGTGATGTCAAGCTTGGGATCAAGATAGTATACAAAATGTTTGATAACAGTACTATTATTTCCATTAACAATAATTTATTCTATATACACAAAGGCATACGTGCAAGCAGAAGAAGTTCGCTTCTAAATGTGAATATTCTACTTTGGACTGAAGTCACTGAACATAACCTGCATCGTGTATGGCACTAGAAAACTTGGAAGACAAGTTTCGATGTCTTGCTTGAGCTATTAGTAACTCATACTTCCATTATAGATTAGTGTGGAAATCCTAGTTATTACATCAGGTTTTTGTAGATAAATTTGATGGAATCTTAGAATTCAGAGATGAATTACATTATTTACATATGATGTTTGATTTTTTTTTTTGCTGTTTTTTTTTTTTGCTGTTTTCCCAACCCAGATTATAAAATTATTGAATTTTCCTCTTCTTTTTTTGTCCAAACCTAACATCAGATGTAAACCCCCACTAGACTGATCACTGTAACTTGAGTATCATCTGTTTGCATGAATGCCAAGCTGGTTAATGAAATTGAATCTAGGTGATCAAATCTTATGTATATTGGGGGTCTAAATGGGCCTAACATTGGGCCAAATTATATATTAGCTTAGGCGAAGCTTATGGCTGGTGCTATTTAAAAATGTGTTTCTTTTAGGTCAATGCCGTGCCCATTTGTGACCATAGTTAAAGTTTGGATTTAGGTTTGGATTTAAAGAAAGAACGAAATGTGGATCTAATTAATCCACGATATTGTTCGGGGTGAATCTGCAAGGATAGGGTAATATATAACTAAACAATGAAATAGTGCCAGTACCAAACCCGGATAAGAAAGGTTGAGAGTTGATGTTAGGTTGAAAGCCAGTCGTAAAAACCAACTCAAAATATGAAATGAATCGTAATTCGATAAACTAAACAAGGAAGTCGAAACAAATTAACTAAAATTTTGTTTAAAATCCATCTCTAAATTCCTAGTTCATCTTACACACACACGCAAACTCCCAAAATATTTCTAGTCCTTCAACCTAATTTATAACTGAATTAGGACTTTTTTACACTAGTCATATTCAATTTTTTCAAGTGCGATGTGCGACCACATAATTCAGACTTCATTAATCGCATTGCATATGCGATTGTGTGGTCGCACATCCATCTTGTGCCCGTTTCTTCTCATTTTTTGCTGAATTTTAAATTAAAAACATGAAACACACAAATAGTCAAATACTTGTATACAACATAATACATTCATTCAAGTCAAAAAGATTCATAATATTTAAAAAAATAAATATACATCTAATCCTCTGATGAGGAGGGGGAATAGATCATCACCTTCCCACGCCTTTCTACCTTCAAGTTTGCGGTGGTGGAAAGGGCACCCCCTCCTCCTCTGTAGTATGTACTATCCCCGAGCTCCTCCTTCGACCACACACACTCCTTTTCAGACTCGTACTTGGTGTACCTGCTCTTGTCGCGATGATGCACATGTATTGGGATCTTGACGGCGGTCTGTATGTACATCAATATATCCTTCTAGATGTTGGTGGTGGCCTCACGACATTTCTTAGCGTTGAACCCTTGGCACCTTGCCGATGAGTCAAGTGCTACTTGATCCTTGCGATGCCATCCTTGACTTCATAGTTGTAAAGCTCTCAAACTACTAAATTTTTATGTATTGGACTTTTGTAGCAGACGTATTTCCATCTGGGATCATTTGAGTTAGGCTTCAGAGTATCTTTGCTGCTGCTACCAGAGGATACCTCATCAATGGAAGCCATCGATAAAATGAGAGGCGAGTAGGTTTGGAAGTAGTTAGAGAAGTGGGATGGATTTGGGGGGGAAGAATGAGCTAGAGGAGAGGTGTGATGGATTTGGAGGGGGGAGAATAAGTCAATTGGAGGCCTATTTATAAGTTTAAGAGGCTAAAAAGTCATTAGAATTGTGCAGTCATATATGTGTTTGTGTTCGCACAAAGGCAACGATCAGAATTCTGTCCGTTAGATTTGTCTTTTTGCAGGCCGCAAAGGTCCAGCGGTCCATAATGTGACTTTGGTTTTGTTCGGTCAAACAAACATGTGTCCCCACACGTCTTGTTCTGCCGCATATGTTCTTCGCATGCGCGGGCTCCATATATAAATTTTATGCAGCCCTTTTGCATATACGGTCTCATGCGCATATGCGACTGCACATGACAACAATGATCATATTCAAGATAGACATAGTGAGACAAAAGCATGAAAAATGCTTCTAATCCTGCCTAAAATTAAAATATGCAGTTAGGGAGTTATAATTAGGACTTCCTTTTGGCCATCCTAAATTTTAATCTTGTAATAAATTCCGTAGTACTAAAAAACCCAATAGAAACCTATAAATGTAGGTTTCATCACTAGAAAATAATATTCTCTATAGCTAATTCTGTATCGGTCCTTGCTTTTGTAGACACGTCTTTGACATTTTTGATTTATGCGTTGTTTCTACATTCACACATCAAATAATTGCTCAACTATTGTTAAGGTAATGCCTAGGTGATTTTGAGCTGCCTAGGGAGTGACCTATGTGGGCGGCCAAATTAATACCTCCTCCCCCTTTCTGTCTTGATTCAGAATGCCCCCTCCTTTATGTTTTATAGGGAGAGCTAGGACAGACATATCAAATGTGATATTATAGCACACAAAAAATAAATAGTGAATGATTGAATGTGTTATTTTATCCGTGTGCTCATGCTTCTAAATCAGTATGAAATGTGCAAATCGAGAAAAAGAGGGAAACTTATTGAATCTTGTAATAGTTGAAATAGTGTCAAAGTCATCAAATCCAACCCACCACAATTGCTAATATGGTCCTACCTAAGAACTATAACAAATATTTTTGAATGTAAATAATATTTAATCAATGTGCCAATATTCAGACTATTGCAATCAGGAATCAAATCTACTTAATAATGTAATCATCTTGCCAAAAATATCAAGTGCAAGCACATAATTGCACATGGTTCAATCAGGAGCGCCTTTTTTGCACCTAGAGCCTAGGTGCGCGCCTCAGACCTAGAGCCTCATCTTGTGCTTTTGAGGCACAGGGGGTGAGCCTAGTTGAGCTTGAGCCTAAGCGCGCTTTTAATAACACTAATAAGTAATAAGAAGAAACACAATTTCTCTTTTTTATCGTTGGTCTAACTTTGTATGATGTTCTTAGAAATGCTGATGTCTCAAATCATGGGTCTATGTGAGTTAGAAGGATGAAGATCATATGCATGAAATTGGGATTGAGATGCAATAGCTAAAAACTATAGTATGAAATTCTTTGGGTTATAGATAAGGAATCATCATTCATCATCATCCAACTCTTACCCATCAAGATGTGGTCAACTATGGATCTCAATTTTATGGTTCTAGAAAAAGGCCGACAAGAATTTTCTAACCAATCATCCACTTGAGGTCAACTCTCTATGATTGGTACTGAACCTGACCATAACAACTTTGCAAGCAAGGGGCTTTCCAAGAAACCTAGAAGGCTAGTGTTCCGGTATGGAGACTTACCTTGTTGGTTATGCAACCAGGAAAGATTCTAGATGAAGTGGTTTGAAGGACAGCTTTGATATAAGGAATCACATTCTTCCCAGCTGAAGAGTCGAAGTGAAACATTCCCAACGATTTATCTGTCAAATCTTCTTGAATTGATATGTATTAGTTTATTCTATGTTGTAGTAGAATCAGAAAAAAACACAAAATTTCTCTTTTTCACCATTGGTTTAACTTTGTTCTAATACCTGTTGTCTAGGAATGGGTCAAAAACCATGCTGATTATGAAGCTATTATTGATGGTGCAAATGTTGGATTCTATCAACAAAATTTTGCAGAAGGTGGTTTCAGCTTGTCTCAGGTTTGTGCATCTTATGCTCCTTTCAGTTTTATTTTTGTATTATTTTCATTGTTCAGATTTATATATGCAATATTTATGTGCAGCTATTGATACTTTTTTGTATGCCACGCCCCTAAATGGAGCAGCTAGACTCTGTAGTCAGGGAACTATACGAAAGAAGCCGGAGTAAATGGCCTCTCATCATACTGCATAATAAGCGTCTCCATGCGCTAATGGAAAACCCTTCCAATAGGCAACTTATTGAGACATGGAGGGCTAATGGGGCTTTGTACACAACACCAAATGGATCAAATGATGATTGGTAAGCATCTTTACATTAGCACTTATGAGGTATCGTGTCAAATTAGTCAATTCATTTTATCGTCATATTGTCCAATGTTTTCTAGTTTTCAGTAAAAGAATAAAGTTTGGTTCTTTTTATTAATGTATGGGGAACAAAAAAATTTAGAATATGAGCCACACGCACACTTCACAATCTATAACAATAAAATAATACTAAAACGGTAAGTAACATGCCATTTTTTATGGTATTTCATCATCAATTTATCATAGCTTCTTGCATTCTATGTTTGTTATAAACTTTTAATATGTTAAAAGTTTCAAAGGTCATCTTAAGGAAACTCCTATGTTGGATTAACTAGTGATGCTTCACATATAACTAAACTAGAGGTGAGAATTTCTTGTATTGACGAGGTGGTGGCTATGAAAAGGATGCAAAAGGGCGAGGCACTAGCCCTGGTAGGATGCCAATTGAGCTTTGGAGAATTTTAGGAGAACCAAATTAATTTGGTTAACTGTTTTTTTTAAAAATGAAATCTCTAAACAAGGAGGATGCCCAATGATTGGAGAAGTATTATGGTACTTATATATAAGAACAAAGGTTATGTGCAATTCAAAATATGCTCAAATAGTTGTGGAATTAAGCTTATGTCATAATGTCTTGGGAGGATGATGGAACAAAACTTAAAATATGATAAAAATATTCAATAATTAATTCGGATTTGTGCCAGGGAGCTCAATAGTTGTTTGGTGAGATAAATGAGTTTCAAGCCATGGTGTGACTCTACTAAGGATCAGCACAAAGCGAACATCTTTTGACTCTTGCCATCGATGAAGTTATTGCTATTATTTGAGAACATAGTGCATGTTATTTGCAGGTGATATGAGTTTAGTTTATGAGGCCAGGATATGGTTGAACACAAAATTGTAATTATGGAGTAGAGTTTGGGAGATGAAGTTATATGAAATGCAATTTTATAGAATACTAATGATAATGAAGCCGGAAGCAGAATAGATGGCCAAGAATACACCAAATAATTTTTTTAAGTATGTTGGATGCACTTTACAAAAAAAATGGAGAAAGAAAAATGAGGATTTATCCAATAGAAAGAGTCAGATGGATGAAGCGAGTAGGGGCTTCGTGGATGCTATGCGATTGCCGATTGGTGCATGCTCCAAGACTTAAGGTAAGTTGAGCCATAAAGAGGGTTCAAGCTCACAAGATGAGCATTGACGAGGTTAAGGTGAATGTGTGGCAAAACTAGGAGCGATATGGTAATGAATGAGGGTATTAGAGGGGGTTTAGAACTAAGAGTTGCACCATTTGAAAACAAAATGGTTGAAAATTAATTAAGACGGTGTGTGCATATACAACAAGGTGCAGAGCATGTTCCCCTGATAAGGGGAGGGTCTCAGATTATTATGTAGGGATCAAGAAAGAGGAAGCGAAGATCTAAAATAACATGGATGGAAGTTGTTAGAAAAGATATAATAAGCTTGCGATGACAACAAAGGCACCCTTAAAGTGAATTTTGGGCGAAGAAGATCTAAAATAGATGGGACAAGGATGATCCTTACAGGATACTTAACTTAGAAATCAAAATTAAATTGAAATAACTATATTGATAAAGATAAGGTATGAGTTAATAGTCGTAACTTGTAAGTTGCAACACATATCTTCATTTGAAGAGCTATGGAGTTGGACTCCTGTTGCTTTCTTTATGATATTTAATCTTGGGGTTCAGATGGATGAAAGAAGACAACTATGATTTCTGAAGAAATAAATGAAAGAAATACAACTATCTCGTGGCATTTGATTCGAGGTACTCTTGATAACTAGTGCATCGGTGGTGTGTTTATAATGTCAGTCCTTCAAGTAGTTAGTCGGTCAGATCTTTCTATTCATGTGTGCTTTGGGTAAGTGATAGCCCTCTTATTGCAAGCTTGATCTAACAATTACAAAGTCAGAGTTCATTACTTATTTGTTTATGTTTGAGCGCTCACTTTTATTGTCTCTTTCTTCCCTTTTTCAAATCACTAAACCCAACTTATTCTAACTCCGTGCTCAATTTGTCGGTCATTCCTAAGTCAAATAATACACCCTTGTAATGAAAATAGGTTAAAATTGTAGTAGATCTACCTAGTTTGATTAAACTAAACCATTTGATTGGAAATATTTTTTATTGAATCAACCCAACTTATTAGTTATTCCCTACTGGATTGGGCATTGGTTCTAATTTTATACCTTGATTGCATGACCTAATCACGTTTATATCTAATATTGATTGTGTAATAATAGTTCATTTTGTTTATTTGATCTTGATCGATATTCCTAATCTATATCAGTTGCAACTGGGCTTTTTTATTTGGATGACAATGTAAAAAATAGTTGATTTTAGAGGATTCATATTTAGGTCAGATTTCAGTAAGAAATGATGGTTCGAGATCTAGATATTGATCCAACAATGATCGAGAATATGGTAGTTCTATACTTCTATGTGAGTGAGAGAGGGAGGGGGAGAGAGAGAGAGGAGGGAGGGAGGGAATGTGATTAACTATTGATATTACTTTGGGTAATTCATTTTGTTTTTTATATATTTGAGATAAAGGTAGATTATTTTTTAGACGTTTTTTCCTGGAATTTAGATACATCATAACTTTCGGTTATAGTTTCCTATTCCAACCTCAAAAAAAAAGATTCATCGAGGTTGAATTATTGGTTATTGGTCTCCATTGCCACCTTATGTACCTATTATGAACTATAGCAATTTCAATTAAATACATTTTATGTATTAAGATTTAAGCAGATAATGGTACTACACTGCATGCTTTGAGAATTACCGTAACTTTGCGTCAACATGCACATTCTCTATTCTATCTAGAGGTTGGTTCGAGTTAGTAGGAATATATAAAAGGGTAGTATGTATTCCATGTGCAGATAACGTCCCTAGGGGTATGCATTATTTAACTATCTATAGCATTTCAGTTATGACAATTTATATGTTGGCTAGTAATTTTCTTTTTACTGCATCTGCTTTTTCGTAGTGACATTGAATTTTTTTGCTTGATTCAAGTTCATTACTGTTTATAGTAGATGATTCTTCTAAATTCTCCATCAAATATTCTGTTGGTTTAGTATCTTGTTAGTTCCATTGTAGCCATCCCCTCTCGCCACCCTCTCTTTTTCATTTATTTGATGTTTATTGATATGAGAAATGTTATTGTGCAGGTATTGGTTGTATGCAGCAGTTAAATTGAAGTGCCTGCTTGTCACGAATGATGAAATGAGAGATCATATATTTGAGCTCTTAGGCAGGAACATTTTCCTCAAATGGAAAGAGAGACATCAAGTATGTATCATAAGTTTTTCAATGTACCTTACTCAATAGAAAGTCTTTTTCAAGTCCATAGGTATTTCTTTAACATTTGTTATGATGTGCATATTTTATGCTTTGGCAGATTTAATTGTACATTTTTCATATTTATTTGCCATCGCTGGAGTTTTACCTGTTTAAATATAGGATTGTTGACTCTGATACAATGTAAGCCTGATTGGGTGGGATTATATGTTTATCTTAAGTGTCAAATTGATAGTTCAGTTGGTAAGGCATGCAATCTGTGGCCTTGGTCAAGTGTTTGAATAAATGCTAAGTCATATTTCCTCTCGCTCTATTGTGGCGGGCACCCCTCTTGCATTAGTGGCAAGCCTTCCAGCCTGTGGGTTTATTAAAAATTGGGGCATTTCTCTCGCTCTTGTGGCGAGTTTCGAGCCTTGTTCTATCTTGTGCCAGCACACTAACATGTGATGTATTGATCAGTTGGTCCCTTCCAAAAAACAAGAGAGATGTTTATCTTATTGCTTGAAAGTGTAAGGGCACATATCTATAATGGCTTGGTTTGTAGTATTATAGTTGGTAAGGGCACATAAACCTCTTGTTGGGAAACATAATGTTTCCCTCAAAACGGACAAGCCAGTTTCGGAAGTGCTCTGATTGTTTTGGCTTTTTCGAACTGAGTTTCGAGTGGAGTGCAATCTAGGCCTATCAAAAGATAGAGCCAGGATAGGGTGAGGCTCAAACCGGGCTCGGCCCTTTGTTTCAAGGGGTAGGCTCTAGCCCTCAGGACTAGAAAATGATGGGCCCTAGCCCAACCCTTCAAGGGCTAGGGCCGGGCAAGGGCTAGGTTGATGTCGTTAAGATAAGGATTATTGACATGTTTATTTTGCCAATTAGGTCATGTAGGTAAGGGTTAAATCTCCCCCTCCCAATTTACTCTTGTGCCAGTGCCTTTAGGCTTTTGCCAGTCCTTTAAAACCTTCATCATATATCGAGGCTTGAGACCAACAATACAACTTTAAAGTATTATAAGTCTCATGAGTATTATATAATAGTTTTAATGCTTATTATCCGAACTTGAGATCTCCAATTGCCACAAGGCCATAGTGAGTGACCGACTAATGACTGATTGGTCTCACTTAGCCATTGAGTTGGTCCCTTGAACGTTTGTTTCGGTTTCCAATCGGTTGAAACTTTGACCGAAGACTAAATTTTCAAACCTAGTTCTTATCAGGGCTCGAGAAAGACTTGAATAGATGACCATGAGTCTTGTCGTGGTGACCAACTCTCAAGCCATAAGAAGCTGATGGAGAGAGAGAGAGCAGTGTTGTTTAAGGCGCGCCTAGGCTCAGGCTCAACTAGGCTCACCCCTTGTGCCTCAAAAAGCACATGGCGAGGTTCTGTTAGAAAGACGTGCGCCTAGGTTTAAGGCGCCCGCCTAGGCTCTAGGCTCCAGGCAAAATGAACCTTGGATCATTCACAACACTCGAATCTCCCATTGTAAACCTCCCAAGTTGTCACATGACTCACATGGGAATGTCCCATGCATTTGGACTCTTATGCCATGAATGACCAACGAAGCAACCGTTTTGTACCACGATCGCCACCAAGCTATATATCCATCTGAATTCAGAGAATGTTTTATGACCAGCTCTCAACCTGATGTTAGCCCTTCGTATTGGTGCCGGTTGCCTAATAAAGGTCACTTTTGTAATTGGGGCCTGCCATCAGACCTAGATGGCCTACCTTATGAGATAACAGTTTCAGCATTATTCAACTGAGCAGTAATCATCCAATGATCTCGTAGACTGGGATCTTGGATGAGGGGGAAGTCAAGATTTGACGAAGGGAATTGCATACATCTCCAAGGCATGCAATCCAAGCCGACGTGTATAATTAAAGCATATAATCACATCAAGTTTTGCTGTTTTTTTATTTTTATAATTTTGATGTCTCTAATTTCCTCATGAGCTCCTGAAAACATTTCTTTGAGCATTTGTATAAGCATGCTGACCCATTCATGTTTTCAGGTTAGATATACTTTCATTAAAGGTGATCTTAAGCTTGTGATGCCGCCTCGATATTCTTCCGTCATTCAGGTAGCTTCTTTTTTTGTTAAAACCTTTTGGTTCAGAACCTCCCATTCTTAATTCTTTTTGCCCTAATTCTTTCTGCTGAAGATTTTTTCGGACAATGCGATATGAGTATATGACTATACTGTGTATTAGGAATCAGAGACGGGGTCATGGCATGTTCCCTTAGACGAGAAGTGCACAGACAAGGGACCGAGGCTTTGGCTTTGTATAACTAGACCTGCTTCAAATTTAACCCAGAATGGAACTGATCTGGCTGCCTATTCGACTCAGACATCGACCGACTTGCAGATGCCACTGATGTTTCCATCCGAGAATGCCAACGGAGTACACAGATTGTCACCCACATTGCATCCATCCAACGATGAAGTTCTTCCTGTAAACGGAAAGAGAGAAGATAGTTCGCCATCTCCTTCGGGGTCGCCTGCCGATTAGCTACAACCGCTGAACTCAATTTTTGACAAGTGTGATCAGTGGGAGCACAAAGTGTTAAATTTTACTCAGGGGTTTACATACCAAGCTTTCTTTTGTTTCTGGTTTTATTTATTTAGGTAAATGTTGTTTATTAACCACTATAAATGCTGTGATATTAGGGAGAGTCCAGGGTTGCTATGCCTATCAGTCATGTGGGTCACGATCAATGTTACCAGGTCTGAAGTCAGGAAAAAGTTGGCAAGGTAAAAAAAAAAAAAAATCGGTAAATTATTAAAAAATTGGTAACATTTTTTTTTAGAAATGTATCATGTATATATCTTTTGGGAAAAAATGGAAAAAAATGTGTAATTTGTGATTAATACACGTAATTCATTATTTATTCAGAAAATTCTGATATTTTGGAAAAGTCATGATTTATTTTCGTAGCAAACGTTTGATGAATAAATCGCAATTAAAACTAGGTACGTCTGGAGCACCCTGGCCTTCTGGGGCCTGATCAGAGCGGATGGCATGACGAACTGGAAAAACCCAACATCGACTGCGCCGCCGGCTCGCTGCACCTCGCGGGCTTTATCTGGCCTAACGCCTGTGTTGGTGGTGATGGTGCACACCACTATATATCTTTCTCGTGACTAGCGTCGGGTCCAGGGTGTTACCTAAAAAAAAAACTCCTGGGGCTGCTGCATTGCTTGCAAGTACAATGCGATGTGGGCTCTCCAAGCTCGATGGGTTCAGCGATGTACCCTGTTAGGTGTATCCACCAGGTTGTGTTAGACCATGCTGATAAGTTGGGCTGGACTTTGCTCCCGCAAAGAAAACTGTAAGTAACAGGCTGGAAGCGCCAAGGCATGTCCGGCACAGTAATGTTGTGCATCGGTTCGAAACCAATCTATTTAGGCAAATCCCAAACCGATCCAACCTTGATCGGTTTTGAAGAATTTTAATCCGATCCAAACCGAACTGAGATTGAAATCCAATACAATTTAATTAAAATCGGGGTTTGGATTGGATCGGAAGGTCGGTTTGGGCTTTGGATCATATTCTTTTTGGGCTTTTTTCTCCCTTCTATTAGGAACTAATTTCAATTTAAAAAATGATAATTGCTATCAAATCATTAGGCTTACATAAGGTTTTTAACTAATTTTGATTCATCCTACAGTGTTGCAAAGGTTGTTTGTAGTATATATATATACTACCATGCCGCACCTCAGGCATTGTTTGGGGGTCTTAGAAGTTTTAGAATTTCGTGATTTTTGGTGGAGGTGTTCTCTAGGGTAAGGTGATCATCCTCACAAAAAATCAGTGAATTCTAAAACTTCTAAGGGGTTCAAATGGTCGAAGCAAAATCAGCCGTCCATAGTCACTGTTAAAATCTGCAGATTTTTCTTCGACCATTTGACCCCTCTATAAGTTTTGGAATTTGATGAAAATTGGCAAGGATGATCATCTTACCCTAGACAACACCCTCATCAAATTTTATCAAATTCCAAAACTTCTAGGGAGGTAAACAAGAGAGAGATGCAGCAATGATGCTACATCTCGGGTGCAGGCTCCTCGCCCCTATATGGGAAAAGGAGCCTGCACCTGAGATACATTGTCGTTGCTGCACCTCAGGCATTGTTTGGGGCTACTAGAAGTTTTAGAATTTTGTGATTTTTGGTGGAGGTGTTCTTTAGGCTAAAATGACCATCCTCACAAAAAATCAGTGAATTCTAAAACTTCTAAGGGGTTCAAATGGTCGAAGCAAAATCAGCCGTCCGCAGTCACCGTTAAAATCTGCAGATTTTGCTTCGATCATTTAACTCACCTAGAAGTTTTGGAATTTGATGAAAATTGGAGAGGATGATCATCTTACCCTAGACAACACCCTCACCAAATTTCATCAAATTCCAAAACTTCTAGGGAGGTAAACAAGCGAGAGGTGCAACAACGATGCTACACCTCAGGTACAGGCTCCCCACCCCTATATGGGAAAAGGGAGCCTGCACCTGAGGTGCAGCGTCGTTGCTGCACCTCAGGAATTGTTTGGGGGTCCAAGAAATTTTAGAATTTTGTGATTTTTGGTGGAGGTGTTCTCTAGGATAAGGTGATTATCCTCACAAAAAATCAGTGAATTCTAAAACTTCTAGGGTGTTCAAATGGTCAAAGCAAAATCAGCAGGCTGTAGTCATCGTTAAAATCTGTAGATTTTGCTTCGACCATTTGACCCCTCTAGAAGTTTTGGAATTTGATGAAAATTGGCAAGGATGATCATCTTACCCTAGACAACACCCTCACCAAATTTCATCAAATTCCAAAAATTCTAGGGAGGTAAACAAGAGAGAGATGCAGCAACGATGCTACATCTCGGGTGCAGGCTCCTCACCCCTATATGGAAAAAGGAGCCTGCACCTGAGGTACATCATCGTTGTTGCACTTCAGGCATTGTTTGGGGCTACTAGAAGTTTTAGAATTTTGTGATTTTTGGTGGAGGTGTTCTTTAGGGTAAAGTGACCATCCTCACAAAAAATCAGTGAATTCTAAAACTTCTAAGAGGTTCAAATGGTCGAAGCAAAATCAGCCATCCGCAGTCACCGTTAAAATCTGCAGATTTTGCTTCGACCATTTAACTCACCTAGAAGTTTTGGAATTTGATGAAAATTGATGAGGATGATCATCTTACCCTAGACAACACCCTCACCAAATTTCATCAAATCTCAAAACTTATAGGGAGGTAAACAAGCGAGAGGTGCAACAACGATGCTACACCTCAGGTGCAGGCTCCCCACCCCTATATGGGAAAAGGGAGCCTGCACCTGAGGTGCAGCGTCGATGCTGCACCTCAGGAATTGTTTGGGGGTCCTAGAAATTTTAGAATTTTGTGATTTTTGGTGGAGGTGTTCTCTAGGATAAGGTGATTATCCTCACAAAAAATCAGTGAATTCTAAAACTTCTAGGGTGTTCAAATGGTCAAAGCAAAATCAGCAGTCTGTAGTCACCATTAAAATCTGTAAATTTTGCTTCGACTATTTGACCCCTCTAGAAGTTTTGGAATTTGATTAAAATTGGCAAGGATGATCATCTTACCCTAGACAACACCCTCACCAAATTTCATCAAATTCCAAACCTTCTAGGGAGGTAAACAAGAGAGAGATGCAGCAACGATGGTACATCTCGAGTGCAGGCTCCTCGCCCCTTTATAGGAAAAGGAGCCTGCACCTGAGGTATATCATCGTTGCTGCACCTCAGGCATTGTTTGGGGCTACTAGAAGTTTTAGAATTTTGTGATTTTTGGTGGAGGTGTTCTTTAGGGTAAAGTGACCATCCTCACAAAAAATCAGTGAATTCTAAAACTTCTAAGAGGTTCAAATGGTCGAAGCAAAATCAGCCATCCGCAGTCACCGTTAAAATCTGCAGATTTTGCTTCGACCATTTAACTCACCTAGAAGTTTTGGAATTTGATGAAAATTGGTGAGGATGATCATCTTACCCTAGACAACACCCTCACCAAATTTCATCAAATTCCAAAACTTCTAGGGAGGTAAACAAGCGAGAGGTGCAACAACGATGCTACACATCAGGTGCAGGCTCCCCGCCCCTATATGGGAAAAGGGAGCCTGCACCTGAGGTGCAGCGTCGTTGCTGCACCTCAGGCATTGTTTGGGGGTCCTAGAAATTTTAGAATTTTGTGATTTTTGGTGGAGGTGTTCTCTAGGATAAGGTGATCATCCTCACAAAAAATCAGTGAGTTCTAAAACTTCTAGGGTGTTCAAATGGTCGAAGCAAAATCAGCAGTCCGTAGTCACCGTTAAAATCTGTAGATTTTGCTTCGACCATTTGATCCTTCCTAGAAGTTTTGGAATTTGATAAAAATTGGTGAGGATGATCATCTTACCCTAGACAACACCCTCACCAAATTTCATCAAAGTTCAAAACTTCTAGGGAGGTAAACAAGCGAGATTTGCAACAACGATGCTACACCTCGGGTGCAGGCTCCCCGCCCCCGTATGGGAAAAGGGAGCCTGCACTTGAGGTGCAGCGTCTTTGCTGCACCTCAGGCATTGTTTGGGGGTCCAAGAAGTTTTAGAATTTTGTGATTTTTGGTGGATGTGTTCTCTAGGGTAAGGTGATCATCCTCACAAAAAATCAGTGAATTCTAAAACTTCTAGGGGGTTCAAATGGTCGAAGCAAAATCAGCCGTCCGCAGTCACCGTTAAAATCTATAGATTTTACTTTGACCATTTGACCCGCCTTAGAAGTTTTGGAATTTGATGAAAATTGGTGAGGATGATCATCTTACCCTATACAACACCCTCACCAAATTTCATCAAATTCCAAAACTTCTAGGGAAGTAAACAAGCGAGAGGTGCAAAAACGATGCTACACCTCGGGTGCAGGCTCCCCGCCCCCATATGGAAAAAGGGAGCCAACACCTGAGGTGTAGCATCATTGCTGCACCTCAGGCATTGTTTGGGGGTTCTAGAAGTTTTAGAATTTCGTGATTTTTGGTGGAGTTGTTCTCTAGGGTTAAGGTGATCATCCTCACAAAAAATCAGTGAATTCTAAAATTTTAGGGGGTTCAAATGGTCGAAGCAAAATTAGCCGTCTGCAGTCACCGTTAAAATCTGCAAATTTTGCTTCGACCATGTGATCGCCCTAAAAGTTTTGGAATTTAATGAAAATTGGGGAGGATGATCATCTTACCCTGGACAACACCCTCACCAAATTGCATCAAATTCCAAAACTTCTAGGGAGGTAAACAAGCGAGAGGTGCAGCAACAATGCTACACCTTGAGTACAGGCTCCCCTCCCCCATATGGGAAAAGGGAGCCTGCACCTGAGGTGCAGCGTCGTTGCTGCACCTCAGACATTGTTTGGGGGTCCTAGAAGTTTTAAAATTTCATGATTTTTGGTGGAGATGTTCTCTAGGGTAAGGTGATCATCCTCACAAAAACTTAATGAATTCTAAAACTTCTAGGGGGTTCAAATGGTCGAAGTAAAACCAGCCGTCTGCAATCACCGTTAAAATCTACAGATTTTGCTTCGACCATTTGACCCCGCTAGAAGTTTTGGAATTTGTTGAAAATTGGTAAGGATGATCATCTTACCCTAGATAACACCCTCACCAAATTTCATCAAATTCCAAAACTTCTTGAGAGGTAAACAAGCAAGAGGTGCAGTAACGATGCTACACCTCGGGTGCAAGCTCCCCGCCCCATATGGGAAAAGGGAGCCTGCACCTGAGGTGCAACATCGTTGTTGCACCTTAGGCATCGTTTGGGGGTTGTAGAAGTTTTAGAATTTTATGATTTTTTGTGGAGGTGTTCTCTAGGGTAAGCTGATCATCCTCACAAAAAAATAGTGAATTCTAAAACTTTTAGGGGGTTCAAATGGTCGAAGCAAAATCAGCCGTCCACAGTCACCATTAAAATATGCAGATTTTGCTTCGACCATTTGACCCCTATAAGTTTTGAAATTTGATGAAAATTGGTGAGGATGATCATCTTACCCTAGACAACACCCTCACCAAATTTCATCAAATTCCAAAACTTCTAGGGAGGTAAAGAAGCGAGAGGTGCAACAACAATGCTACACCTCGGGTGCAGGCTCCCCACCCCCATATGGGAAAAGGGAGCCTGCACCTGAGGTGCAGAGTCGTTGCTGCACCTTAGGCATTGTTTGGGGGTCCTAGAAGTTTTAGAATTTTGTGATTTTTGGTGATGATGTTCTTTAGGGTAAGGTGATCATCCTCACAAAAAATCAGTGAATTCTAAAACTTCTAGGGGGTTCAAATTGTCAAAGCAAAATCAGCTGTCCGCAATCACCGTTAAAATCTGCAGCTTTTGCTTCGACCATTTGACCCCCCTAGAAGTTTTGGAATTTAATGAAAATTGGTGAGGATGATCATCTTACCCTAGACAATACCCTCACCAAATTTTATCAAATTCAAAAAATTATAGAGAGGTAAACAAGCGAGAGGTACAATAACGATGCTACATCTCGGGTGCAGGCTCCCCGCCCTGATATGGGAAAAAGGAGCCTGCACCTGAGGTGCAGCGTCGTTGCTGCACCTCAGGCATTGTTTAGTTGTACTAGAAGTTTTAAAATTTCATAATTTTTGGTGGAGGTGTTCTCTAGGGTAAGGTGACTATCCTCACTAAAAATCAGTGAATTCTAAAACTTGTAGGGGGTTCAAATGGTCGAAGCAAAATCAGCCGTCCGCAGTCACTGTTAAAATCTGCAAATTTTGCTTCGACCATTTGACCCCTATAGAAGGTTTGAAATTTGATAAAAATTGGTGAGGATGATCATCTTGCCCTAGACAACACCCTCACCAAATTTCATCAAATTCCAAAACTTCTAGGGAGGTAAACAAGCGAGAGGGTCAGCAACGATCTAATCATGTCGATTTTTTTAAAATCCAATCCGATCCATTGAGTGTGTTGATCAAAATTGGTCGGTTTGGCTTGGATCTTGCACACCCCTACGATGAAGAATCAGCAACCAAGATGTGCACTTCCGCATGGCACTTGCTGGACACTATCGACTTATTACCGACTGTTCTAGTTACTAAAGGAAAAGTTTCCATTTCCGTGAACGACGCTATGCATACACACCAAGTTTTTTTTTTTTGAGAAATCCCTCTCGGAAAATGAGGGGGGGTTCGGCCTGGACCCCTACCTGTTTATTAAAAATGAAGGGAAAGGACACTACTCAAGAGTTGCTATTACAAAGGTTCAACAGAAAACTCCTGGCACCCGCCAAAGCGCAGGACGCCCAAAGATGGACCAACGACCTCGTCATGAGGATGACCCTATTTGCCGGTAAAGCCTTGCCCTGGAAGATCCTCCGGTTCCTCTCCAGCCATAACGACCACGAGATCCCAATGGCAAGCATATCCCACCCGCAGCGATCTGGACCCTTAAAGCGCCTATGTCGCCAAGGTCCCCATAACTTTGTGAGACTGTCCGGAGAAGGTATGACACCTAGGAGGTGAGTGAAATGAGCCCACACCGACCTCAAGAAGACGCAACCCAGCAGTAGATGGTCAGTGGTCTCCTCCGCCCTGCCGCACAGGCCACAAGCTGGGTAAGACACCCCCGGGTGATTCCTCCACAGCAGATTGACCTTCGATATGATCCTGTTCCGAAATGCGAGGAGCATGAAGATCTTCATCTTTGGGGGGAATCTAGCTCTCTAGATCACCTTGGCTGGGGGGCAAGAAATCCCTCTGAAGTTGAGGAACTAATAGCAACTCCGAACGGAGTAGGCCCCGGAGCTAGTCCACCGCCACGCCGCTTCGTCAGAGGCCTCTGAGAGAGAAACCGCTCCCAGAATCTCTAACAGATGAGCTAAATCCTAAAGGTGCTCTGGATGGATAGGGGCAATGAACTTGGGCCTCCAATCCATGATGCCCCCATGGACTGAGGCCTTGGACCGAACTGATGCCCCCTTGAACGGAGCCATGGCATAGAGGTTGTAGAACAGCGTCTGGAATGGGAGGCCGCCTAACCATAGGTCCTCCCAGAATGGAGCCTTCGTTCCGCTACCCGCGATGAGCCTGGATCCGCATCGATAGATTTGAGAGACTTTGGAGACCCCTTTCCAGAAGGACGAGATCGGCCCCGAAGTTCTACATCTGGAATGAAGGGGGAAGAATCTCCTGAAATACCTCGCCGTGATGACCTTCCGCCAGACGTCACCGGCCCCCGACTTGAGTCTCTACCACCATTTCCCTAGCATAGCCTGGTTGAAGTCCCGCAAGTTCAGGACCCCTAAGCCCCATTGCTCCTTGGACTTGCAGACACTACCCCAAGCTAGGAGGGGGTAAGAACTGGAGTTGCCTGCAACCCCCTACTACAAGAAGCTGCGACATAGCCGGTCAATCCTATTAATGACCCATACCGGGAAGTGGTAGAAGGAGTGGTAGTAGGACGAGATGGCTGATAGAACCGAGTTGACCAGGGTCAGTCATCCTCCGATCGAAAGCAGATTACTCTTCCACCCTGAAAGCCACTTCTCTAGCCTCTGGATCAGTTCGAGCCACCCATCCCTAGGTAGCTGCTAGTCGGAGATAGGTAGGCCCAGGTAACGGAATGGAATATTTTTGATTCCGCACTCGAGGATAGCCGACAGGTCTAAAAGAAGATCCTGGAGGGCCCCCAAGTAGAAGATGGCCGACTTCGCGAAGTTGATCTTCAGCCTAGGCGCGAGATAGAAGAATTGAAGAAGGAGTCTAAAAACCATCGCCTGGGCTCGATCAGCCTTCAAGAATAGCAAGGTGTCATCCGCGAAGTGGAGGTTCGAGACCTCCCAAGTCTCCGCCCTGATGCTTTCCAAGAGGCCGGTCTGGACAATCTGTCTCAGAATCGTGTCAAATATATCCACCGCTAGGATGAAGAGGAATGGGGACAAAGGGCATCCCTGCTTCACTCCCTGGCGCATCAGAATGGAGTTACCCACCTCTCTATTAATGAGGCGTGAGAGTCTGGAAGAGGAGAGGCAATCCCCGATCCATCCCAGCCAAGTATTAGGGAGCCCCCTCCATCGCAGGCTCTCCAGTAAGAACTCCCAGCCTAGTTTGTCGAAGGCCTTTTCCAAGTCCAGCTTGAGGAGCACCGCCTTGCCATGGACCTCACGAAGGTGATGAAGAGCCTCCTGGGCAGTCGCCACGCTATCCAGGATGCACCTTCCCTTGATGAAAGCTGATTGGGAGTGGCCAACTAGGTCCGGTTGCAGCGTGGCCAGTCTGACTGAAGTGATCTTTGCAAGCACCCTCCTTCTTCGGAATGAGGACGATCCAAGAGTGATTGAGGCTCTTAAGGCTCGCTCACCCTGCGAAGAAATTTGAGAGGAAGCACAGAAGATCCGGTTTGAGGGTCTCCCAATACCTTTGGAAGAAGAGGAAGGGAAAGCCATCCGGCTCCGGTGCCCCTTCTGCTAACTGGTCGAAGAAAGCACTCCGAAAATCCTCCTCCGAGAAAGGCCTCATTAGAGGCTCTAGATCCGAAATCCGCCAGAAAGGCAGGTTCTCCCAGTCTGACGGAAGGGGGTAGAGGTCATCACGGTCGAACTCCTTCTTGAAGAAACCCGTGGCCCTCCGAAGGATGTCTTGCTGGTCTTCAAAATGGTCTCCCTCAACATCCATGGAGGAGATCCGATTTCGTCTGCGGCGGCCATTGGCGATACTGTGGAAGTACTTGGAGTTCAGGTCACCCTCCGCCACCCAGCGATCCCTCCTCCATGTTGAGCACCTTCATCAGCTCGGAGGAGCGCCACTCTCTAAGGTCTCGCTCCGTCTGCTCAAGGGGCCCCGCCTCCTCCCGGATCTCAAGCTCCCTGATGCGATATAGTAGGTCCGGAGGTGATGTTTACAAGATGATGTTTTGCTGATGTCATGGTTGTGCATCAGGATTAACGGATCGCTCCTGTAAAT
The DNA here is from genome assembly GCA_947650365.1 of Chamaelirium japonicum. Classification (NCBI taxonomy): domain Eukaryota; kingdom Viridiplantae; phylum Streptophyta; class Magnoliopsida; order Liliales; family Melanthiaceae; genus Chamaelirium; species Chamaelirium japonicum. The sequence continues at coordinate 2,092,302 of CANTAL010000011.1, forward strand.
ATTAGCATGACATCATCCCGCAAACATCCATCACTCCCATCCCAAGTCCATTGTGGGTGATGGATTGGAGAAGAGGTGGAAGAATGGTAGAGAGGGTTAGCAATATTCCAAGTTCGTCCCGTTAAGGAATATCTTATTCCACATCCGTCTCGGGTTTGAGTTTGCCTTTGAGCTGAAAGACACACCAAACATAGTAGTAGCTAAATTCATTTAAACTAAAAACTATACATTCCCTACACTTTTTTAAAAAAATATATCTTTATGGAAGGAAACTTTTGCGTTATGGCAAATGGTGGGCAAATGGTGCTGCTCACTGGTTCGTGAAGAAAGTTGACTCCATGGGGTTGAGGGATATGGGTTTGTTTGTTGTTTCTAATGCTTTGTCTTCCCTTGTTTGGGAAGACCTCCAGGTTGTTCTGTAATGACCTCCTCCTACCTTACAAAAAAAAAAGTGCAAGTAATGATAATGTATATTTTGATCAATATATGTATATGTAGGAGTCGAAGAGGGAGAATCCTACGAGCCACTTCTTTCAATCCTTGAGCACTCGGAAGATTGAACAATGGCAGTGCAAGGATGCGACGGGGTCTTCAGGGGGGATCCTGATTGGGTTTAGTGATTATTTATTTCTTCTTCAGAAATCGGTCGTAGGTATTTTCTCTATGTCTCTTGTCCTCCGGAAAAGGGCGGATGGGAAGGAGTGGATGATTACCTCGGTTTATGGACCGACGGACCACGGTAGAGGGGACAACATTTGGTAGGAGCTTTTGTATCTTAGACTGGACTTTGAAGTGCCGTGGGTCCTAGCCGGAGATTTTAATATAACAAGAACTGTTGAGGAGGGGTTGGGGAGTGACGGCAATTTGCCAGCTATGAGATCATTTGTTGATTTCATTCGGCACCAAAAGTTGTTAGATTTACCTCTCTCGGGTAGGACCTACACACGTGAAGCAACAAGAGGGAAGATCTGATCATGGCTAGGCTAGATAGATTCTTGATTTCAGCGAAGTAGGACATGCTCTACCCGGAGACATCGCAACAGGGGCTCGCAGCTTGCCTTTCGGACCACGCTCCCCTTCTCTTGGCAACAGACTCTATTCCTTCAGTTCGCCCCCCCTTCAGGTTTGAGATGATGTGGTCATTGCAGGAAGGCTTCTTGGACCTCTTTGCAGGATGGTGGAATGAGGCAGAACCCATCCAGAACTCAGCTTTGAATTTGGTCAACAAATTGAGGTTTGTGAAAAAGAAGTTGAAGGCCTGGAGCAGAGACCACTTTGGTAACGTTACCAAGTAGAAAACCCCTCTCCTTATTGCCATACAATCCTTGGAAGTGAGAAGTGAGGCTTCTCCATTCTTGGTGGTATAGAGAGCTGAGCTTGAAAGACTCAATGTTGCCCTAGGGGAGATTCTTAAGAAAGAGGTCAATGACTCGAACTTGGCTTACTTTCACAGAGTAGCGAACAGGAGGAGGAGGATAAACTTCATCTCGTCTCTGCTCCATGGGGGAGAGATCCTCTCTTCGACACATGACATCTTGCAGGGTGCTTCTTCCTTCTTCAAGGAGTCCTTCCATGGGGAGAAGCCGGTGTAGTTCATGGGGGATTGGGACTCGCTCAACATGCCACAGCTGAACCCGGGTTCAGCCTTGGAGGCAGAGTTTACTTACGATCGATGAGTTCAAGAGGGTTGTGTTTGGCTCTAAGGACGGAGCCCTAGGGCCTGATGGCTTCCCGATGACCTTTTACCAGAAATTTTGGGATATCGTCGAACAGGATCTCTGCAGACCAGTGTCTAACTTCTTCCAAGGTAGAGTGCACATTCACTGCATAAATTACTCTTGGATTATCCTTCTTCCTAAGAAGGATGGTGCAGAGTCATTCAGAGATTTCCGCCCGATTAATCTTGCAAATTGCCTTTACAAGATCATTTCTAAAGTGCTTGCAAACATGATGGCTTCCAGCATAGATTCTTTAGTTTTCCCCTCTCAGTTAGCTTTTATCAGAAGAAGGATGATACTGGATAGTGTGGCGGCAGCCCAGGAGACGATATTGAACTTAAGGGAGATAGGTTGCGAGGGCCTGCTATTGAAGCTAGACTTTGAGAGAGCTTTTGACCAGGTCAGGTGGGACTCCTTATTGGATCTGATCAGAGTCAAGGGGTTCTTTGTCTCTTGGGTATTTTGGGTGGAGCGTATCATCTCCTCTTCCAAGATGGCTTGCCTTGTGAATGGGACACAAGGGAAGGAGTTCAAGGCCTACAAAGGCCTGAAACAGGGATGTCCTCTATCACCATACCTATTCATCCTCGTGGTGGATGCTTTTGACACTCTCATCAGGAAGGCGAGCTCTGAGGGGTTACTTCATGGGATTGGTGGCAGGGGGTGGTCCACCTCCAACCTATACTTTGCCGATGACTCCCTTATCTTCTGTGAAGCAGGCCCTTTCCAGCTGACATCCTTAAGGCTTTTGTTATTTGGGTTGGAATTCTCTTCAGGGCTAAAGATCAACATCTTAAAGAGCAACCTTTACTTCCATGGAGGCAATGAGGAGCTCAGCAGTGCTAAAGTTGCTGAGTTGCAGAGAAGCGAGCTTACAAATGAAATACTTGGGGATCCCAATTAGCGACAGAGTACTAAAGAAGGAGAATGGGAGAAACTAATTCAGAAGATTGAGTCTCGGTTGGAAGGTTGGCAAGAGAGATTTCTATCCACTAGTGGTCGGCTATTCTTGGTGAACACGGTTCTATCGGCTATCCCTTCTTACTACCTATCATACTTCTACTTTTCGTCGGGGGTCATTGAGAGAATTGACAAGATCCGTAGATCTTTCCTTTGGTGCGGCATTGGTGGATCAGGAGGGTTGTATAACTTATTGAGGTGGGACTAATTTTGCCTCCCAAAAGATTTAGGAGGTCTATGGGTTCTTGACATGCGAAGATTCAACATCTCGATGTTGGGTAAATGGTGGTGGAGGATTCAACAACATAGCGAAGGATCTTGGAGGGACATCCTTTTAGCCAAGTACTTCAGGAGGTTCCCCCTCTCCAGGTCAGGAGCAGGACCTCAGGTAAAATTTCTCACTTCTGGAAGGGGATTCTAAAGGTGCGGGATTTCTACAAGCAGGGTAGCTCGATCACGCTGGGAGATGGGAGGCATATACGATTCTGGGAGGACGCCTGGTTGGGCAATGGGCCACTGAATCAGATTTTCCCGGATTTGTTTGCCTTGGCTTGGGTCCGGGGGGCTTCGGTCAGATCGCAGGCGAGGTTCTTGGGAGGTAGCTTTCGTTGGAAATCACGATTCATCACTTCCTTGCCAAAGGGGAGGGTGAAGGATGAGGAGAACTTGAAGTTTCTTCTTCAGGCAGTGGTTCTTAGGACAACCTTATATGGCGTGAGGTGGAGATGGAACCAATAAGGCGTGTTCTCAATCAAATCATTCTACCGGGGTTTGATCCCTGAAGGTGCAAGTTACAGTCCATCAAGAGCGATCTGGAGGTCGAAGGCGCCAACCAAGGTCAAGATCTTCTCCCTTTTGGCATCAAGGAATAAGATCCTAACAAAGGTTAACTTACTTAAGAGAAGGAACCCGAGTGTGACAGAGCCATCTTGCACCTTTTGCCACTCAAAGATGAAAGTGCTTCCCACCTCCTTTTGAGATGTCCAACAACGCACAGAGTTTGGGATCATTTCGAGAGAATACGTGAGATATCTTCTCACCCGAGAAACTTGAAAGCTCTTTGGTCTACGTGGAGACGAAGGAGGGTGAAAAAAGAGCTACGTATCCCTTGGGACATTCTGGCGATGGGAATTCTCTAGGTCCTCTAGCTGGAGAGAAACAATCGTATCTTCAAGAACAAGTCATCAGGTGAAGAGGAACTCTAGAGATCGATCATTACGATATTCAAATAGTAGATCATCCCGTGGGAGGAGAGTTTTGGCGAGGAAGCTCGTAACCTTTGTAATCGCATTGTGGCTTGAACTTTTGGTTATAATATAACTAGTTGGGGGCTGCCTAACCCTCCCTCCTAGTCGGAGGGGTTCTAAAAAAAAAATGTATATATAATCGGGTTGTGTTCAAAATGGGGCAAACTAAACCTTGGTTCACCCACATAGTGAATTATCTTGCAAGCGGACAAATCCCATCTCATTGGTCTAAAAAGGAAAAAGATCGTTTCTTCTCGCAAGTCTGATACTTCTTTTGGGATGACCCTGGATTGCTTAAGTTTTGTTCGGACCACGTGATCCGCCAATGTGTACCTGAGAGTGAGCATCATAGTATTCTTAATTTTTGCCACTCTCAAGCATGTGGGGGACACTTCGGTGGCAAGAAAACCGCAAGCGAAGTCTTGCAAAGTAGTTTCTATTAGCCAACCCTATTTAGGGATGCTCATCAATTCTACAAATCTTGTGATTGGTGTCAACAAATGGGCACCATCTCCTATCGAAATATGATGCCCCTTTACCCGATCCTCGTCATTGAAATATTTGACGTATAGGGCATCGACTTCATGGGTCCATTCCAACTGTCGTTTGGTTTCACATATATCCTCGTAGCAGTAGACTAAGTTTCCAAATGGGTAGAGATGGTTGTGGGAGAAATTTCCGAGCTGCCTTGATTGGGAACCCCACCCCACAGCCTTGATTGAATGTTGATGATTTGTATGTTGTAGAGATAGAGATTAGAGAGTAGTTATAGAGAGATGACATGTGAAATTGTTGTCGGCGTTCGGTCTTACGACCTGTGTCTCAAGGTGAGAGGTGCCACCTAGTTTGCACTATAATGTATAAAGGGAGCATTCTCTCGACAAGCCAAGAGAAGCTTCTTACAATGAGGGTTGCACGGAGCAACTAGAAGGAAACTAGAAGAAGAAAGCTCTGGCTCTGGAATCCTCTCTTCCTCTGATCGAATCACCAACCCCCTTTCTGAATGCCATGGGGTCTTTTTATAGAATAGGCATGTGCCCATTATGGCTGTGATGAAGTGGTGGTGATGATGTGGCACTGGTTCTGGGCCTCCTTGCTAGGCTCGATCTTATTGGGCCGTTTTCGGGCCCAATAAGGGGGAGGGCTTGATCTGCGGGCCCTGCAGTGTGAGCCCATGAGCTCGGGCAGGCTTATCCACTTGGGTCGTTGCGCGGGCCCATGTAGCTTTGATATGGTCTGATACAATTTTTGCACCCATAGTTACCCCCTCCCAGTCGGGTCAGGATGCCCTGGGTCGGCTGGGATTCTAGGTGCAAGTGCCTTAGAATTCTGGCATGGTTAGCTATGGCTGTCGGAGTCGCGGTTCGTGTTAGCAGAGTCCCAATTCGAGTCACATACCAAGCCAACATGCTCATGCAGGATACTCATGCTGATCTTTTTTTCATATTTGTGGTCCTGCTGCTGCCATTTTTGCGATTCCTCATTTACTGGTACGGGCTGAAAAGTCTTGGTTTTATAAATGGGTGTTTCCTGAAAATAGTATATTTTCCAATTGAGGCTTCTTCTCCTGCTATCGACATCGAGGCCCTCTTGGTACGAGTCAGAAAGTCTCGGTTTTCTAAATGGGCATTCTCGTAAAATTAGTATGTTTACTGACCGAGATCCTTTTTCTTCTGCCGACGTCGAGGCCCTCTTGGTGTGATTCAGAAAGACTTGGTTTTGTAAGTAGGCATTCCTGTAAAATCAATATGTTTCCCGACCGAGACCCTTTTCCTTCTGCCGACGCTGAGGCCCTCTTGGTGCGAGCCAAAAAGTCTCAGTTTTATAAGTGGGCATTCCCAAAAAATCAGTGCGTTTTTCGACCGAGACTCCTTCTCCTGCTGCTGACACTGAGGCCCTCTCTTCTAGGTAGGGTTTCCTCCCCCCCCGTGCATGCATGCGAGAAACGAGGCTGGGCTTTGAGGTCCGTGAGCGAGCAAGAGAGGTCGAGGGACAGGACTTTGGATCCAAGTCATCCAAGGAGACAAATCCCTCGCCCTCGTTCCAGCTCCCTGATCTCTAAAAACCAAGATGGCATTGTTGCCTAATAGTGAGGTCCATTCGTACGTCATTATCAGATCCTCGCCAAGTCCTTGATTATAACTTTATGATTAGGATTTGACTATTATCTTGCAACCCTTATTCAAGGGAATTGATTAATCCAAAAGGACCCATCTGGTGTATTGCGTTACGTCATTGAGGGAGCCCTTCCTTTCTCTGCTTTGCTTTCCTTCTTTCTTTGACTTTTTTTTTTCATTGGTTTTGCTGTGGATACATGTACGAGTGCTGTCGATACATGCACGAGTGTTGGGGAGCCGGATTGCTGTGGATTCGTGCGATCGGAAAGGAAAGCCGGGTCGCAGGCGAGCGGTGGACGGACCCATGTGCGAGTGGGAGAGGGAGCCGGGTGCGAGTCTGAGAGAGAGCCATGGGCGGGTCTACGAGAGAGAGAGACAGAGAGAGCCGTGGTCGGTGTCTGTAACACCTGTGGTGTTAAATTTGGGAATAATAAAAGTTCACCTTGGGTATTTTCGTCATTCTTAGTCCGACTTTTTTCTTTGGGCTTTTTCTGGAAGAATAAGTCGTAAACCCATGAAATATTTTACGTTCACTTTTGCTATGGCTTCGAACAGGTCGCAATGGCGCATCCCGTGCAGTAATCGGGTGTATGCGCAGCTAGTTTCGGCAGTTCGGTAGTTATACCCTAGAATATCGATAAATTAACTGATATTTGATATTGTTTGATTTACCACGGAAGCTCGGGTAATCGGATCGCAGCAAGGCTGAATACGTTGGGTGGGGATGTGAGAGACCTTTTCAACGAGCCTGAGCTGGGGTCGATCCGATACCTGGGTGATGAGTAACTGCTATTTTAAATTTTTAAGTATTTCTTTCTTTTCAAGAGAGCCATAAGTCGGAAAATTATGTATCAAGCGCCGACGCTTTCATGTCGACGAGAGCTTTTCAGCGAATCCTCTTAGGCCCAATTCTGACATCCTATTTATAAGTTACGACTAATTATTCTTTTCAGCCCAGTAGGTACTCGAATCGCACCCGGGTTCCTACCGAGCCCACTTCAGGGCGCAAGACCGAGCCGACCAACCCAAGGACCTGACTTCTAACCTCCTAGCTGGCTTTAATGCTCATAATTATTCCTCCCCAAGGTAATTAAATGTTAAAATTCAGATGGGGAGGATCGAGCAAGATTTGGAGTAATATGCTCAAAGTCTTCTGTTCCTTTATTCATTCTCTTTATTTGGAATTAAGGAGTTAACAAGCCGATCTCTCAACTCTCTTTAATTACCACCATAACAACCCATTAAAACCTTTATGAAGAACCGGTCTAGAGAGAGAAGGAACGGCAAAACTAAGAAGAGAGATAATTATAAAGAAAGAGAGAAAGAGAGAAAGAGAGAGAGATCGGGAGAAGGAGGGGAAGAGTAGAGAGATCGAGGGAGAGGACTGGAGAGAGAGAGAAGAGCAGGCCCTGCCTCCTCCCCTAACTCCGGCGAGCACCGAGCTCAGGTTAGATCTTATCCTTCTCTTCTCCTCTTCCACCCGAACCCAACCCAAAACTCGAGACGCCTTCCTCCATCCTTGGCCGCGGCCCGCTCGGGTGGAGAACGCCACCACGAACTCACCTTCGGTCCTCGTCGGGAGGACCAAACCCCAGGCTCGACCGGCGATCGCCGGAGCAAAACCAAACCCAACCACCCGCGCGAGCCCTCCGGCCATTCCCATCCCGGGCTAGCTCCGACGGCGCTCCGGTTGCCTCCTTCCATGTCTCCTCCGTGGGGGCGATGCGGGGGAGACAAGACGGGCACCGTCGGCGCACCCAAACCCGACTCCCCGCCGTCGCCGTCGCACAGAAACAGCCCCCTGTTTCACTGGTTTTAAGGGGAAGAAGAAGAACGGACTGATTCGTAATTAAAGATCTATCCCGGGCTTTTAGAAACTATTAATACTGCAACCCGACCCGACTGCACTGCAACCCGACCCGACTACACAGCAACCCGACCCGCCTAAGTGCACAGCAGACCTGCAGACCCGGCCCAACAGCGAACCGGTCTGGTTCACCTGAACCAGACCCGTAAACCGTTTAAATTTGGTTCAGCCGCCATTTCTTCGTCCGATCTCGGAATCGAACGAAACAAGCGGCATTTCGATCGGCTCGGAAAATCCTACCTGTTGGCTATATTTAGGTACAGTAATTATACTGTATAGTATCCCATTTTATCCATGAGCCCGACCTAGTCAGTACACCGTGGTTTGACCGCCAATTCTCCGTCCGATCTCGGAATTGAACGAAACCAGTGGCATCGTGCTCAGATCATCGATGCCGATGTATTGAACCTAGTTTGGGACCCTAGAGACCCCTTTACCCTTTTGAACCGATCGTAGACCGGTTTTCACCGGTTTGACCCTAAAACCTCCGACCGAAGTCGAATTCGAGCGAGACCAGATCCCATGGGTCCCTCATCCCTAAACCAATCTTTTTAGAATCCTAGTTTGACTAATTTATGGATATAACAATTTATACATTTCAAACCATGATGGTCAGTTTCTCCTTCGACGGTACACCGGACCGATAGGCGTGAGGAGCGTGGACTACCGAGCTATTCTCCAGGTGAACATGAGTAATTCTATTCTAGTTAGAGTAGATTATAGTTGTATCTATAAAATAATAAATAAAATCGTATGTGGTATAGTATGTCCAATGCATGCAAGCGGGAAATCGGTACTGCATGTGGGAGGTGGGCATACTATCCCTTGCCTCTGAATAGTCATGCATGTAATATTTTGATAGCGGTAACGGTGATTGACTCAACCTAGATTCACACTAGGATGCATGCAAACAAATAGATACTTGTATTGATTATTTATTAATATTCTGTTGAATGACTGTGTTTGGTGACCATGGTTCGCATGGTGCAGTCCAGTTGCTATTGAGCAACGAAGACTGGTGGTCTCGGTGGAGAGACCGGTGGTCTCAATGGAGAGACTGGTGGTTGTACTTCCTCAGTTGAGGTTCTCTTCCCAGAGGGAAGACTCACTACTCACGGGCATGGGTAGGGGACCCGAGTGCACAGGATGAGAGGTGAACCACCGCCTGTGCATAATCCGAACCAAGTAGGTAGGGTCACAGGGTTGGGCAGGCGGTAAAGCCCCTAGTGGCCTAGTAGTCCACCCCTGGGTAATGACCCCGAAGAAGCAAGTTGGGCGGGAGTGCCCCATGGTGAAAGACCAAGCCCCCTTATGGCCATATGGGTATTTCTGGCTCTCCAAGGACACTTGGACCCAGGTTTCTGTTGGCAGACTCAGTTAGAAAACTGTCGGTTCACTTTAGGAGTAGGTAGAACTAACCTTCAGTGATTAGTTGCATACTTTTAATCTGGATGATTATTTGTCTTACATTTACTAGTTGTAGTTGTACCATAGTAGAACTGCTATATTAGTTAGCTGAACTATCTTATTTGCAATATATGTATGTGTATGTTGTCGCCCTCGTAGACTTCTAGAAGGGCAGGGTATGACTATGGTTTACCCTAGCTAGTTTAGTGTTAACTGTTCACTGAGTTTACCTAGTAAACTCACCCCGTTGTTGCACACTCTTTTCAGGTACCGTAGATCCTTCTCTGACGCTTCCTAGAGGATCTTAAATAGCTATCGAGAGAGGACACTAGAGCTATTAGCTAGTTTTTATTATTTCCAGTTGGTTATGTAATAATTATGGAACTATGTTTTAGATGCTCTGAATAATACCAAAATCAGTGATATTTCCCCTGGTAAGCTTCTCCTTAAGCTTTATGCTCGGTAGGTCTTTCTTCAAGGCCAAGCTATTGGTAGGCTTCTCCTCAAAGCCATCCCTCATCAACTAGTAACTAGTTCATGATAAATTAGTAATAAACAATTAAATAATAAAATCAACCTCGTGACCTTATAACCCTGACTTACCCTTATAACCCCATCACCCCCGGGTTTGACTGGTTTACCCTTGTAGTCGGATCCGGGGCGTGGCAGCTGGTATCAGAGCTTAGGGATATGATCCTAGGGTTTTCTCTAGGTTGTCAGTCATTGTGTTAGGATTTATTGTAAGTGTTTCTAGTATATATCGGTTCTATCCTTAAGGTTTAGCTTTGAGGATTTTATTACTTTTCTACCCTACTGAAGGAGATGCCTTTCAGTAGAAACAGTTAAGACGGATACTTCTTAGCCTTGTAAAGTGAGTAATTGAATCCCCAACCCTATAGATGTGTAGATTGTTATAATCTCTGGGCAATTTCTCTTTAAGGTGTGTAGCTTGCCGCTTCTTTTCTTATTGTTTGGTAAGTTCTCTAGCTTAGGAGCTAATCTAAGAATCTCATTTGTAGTATGGAATGGGTCTTACCATGATAGGATCTTCTTGCACCAGGCATCCTTGCTTAACCTTGTAGATTATAGTTTTTAGTAGTAGATAATATGTGGATTACAGTAATATGAGATCTTATTAGAGGAGTTGACCATTGAGAAGCTTTTACTCATTGAGTTGTTTTGTATCTCTTGGCTTAGTGTAGTAGTGGGTATTGTGCTTGTCATGGATGTTTTGTCCTACAGGTATGAATTTTTAGTATATTTCGTAGTTCTGGGATCAGTAGATAATATAGGTCCAATGTGAGGATTTTGTTACAGATTAGAGAGAATGATGTTTGAGGTTTTAGATCTGCTATAGAGGTTATCCTAGACTCTTTCTCATAGTATAGTTTTACCTTCCATAGTTCAGTAGTTCATACTTCTAGTTCGCATAGTTAGAATAGGCATAACCTTATAGCTATTATACTATTGTCTTAGGTATTGTACTTGTATTCATTACCTTGCACGAGTTTTGTTCGACACTGGATTGACGCACACTTACATAGTCCCAAGATTTGTGGCTACCTTGGGGCTAGCACTGATGTGGACTGAGTATGTAAGAGATGTGTGCTTTCCATTGGAGGCAATGAACTCGTGGCCGACTTGATCATCCTTGACTTAGAAGGGTTGGATGTGCTAATTGGGATGGACTGGATGGTGGCATACCATGCTTCACTAGACTGCTACTCCAAGAAGATCACCTTCCGTCCACTTGGCAATACGGAGTTCTTCTTTGTGGGAGCTAAGTTGGCTATTTTATACCCGATGCCCCGGCAAGGGACCTATCTTAGCCTCCTAACACAGTTGGCCAACGAGATTGAGAGTGAGAATCCATTAGAGCACTCCCCAATAGTTCGAGACTTACCTGATGTATTCCCTGACCAGCTCCCAGGCCTTCCTCCTATTCGAGAGGTAGAGTTCAGCATCAAGCTAGTTCCGGGGACGGCACCGATCTCAGTGGCCCCGTATCGGATGGCACCAGCAGAGCTACGGGAGTTAAGTACTCAGCTAGAAGAATTGTGGAGTCTCGGATATATTCGCCCCAGTGTTTCTCCATGGGGTGCCCCTGTTTTGTTTGCCCAAAAGAAGGATGGTTCAAAGCGGCTCTGCATCGATTATAGGAAACTCAATGCAGTTACTGTGAAGAACCGATATCCTCTTCCAAGGATCGAGGATCTATTTGATCAGCTGAAGGGTGCTCAGTTCTTCTCTAAGATTGATTTGAGGAGTGGGTACCATCAGCTCAGAGTGAAGGATGATGATATCTAGAAGATAGCATTCCGGACGCGGTACGGGCACTACGAGTTTCTAGTGATGCCGTTCGGTCTGACGAATGCCCCAGCAGCTTTTATGGACTTGATGAATCGGGTCTTCAGGCCTTACCTTGATCGGTTCATCGTGGTCTTCGTTGATGACGTATTGATCTTCTCGAAGTCAAAAGAAGAGCATGCAGAGCATCTGAGGATTGCCCTACAGACATTGTGAGATCACCAGCTCTATGCCAAACTCAGCAAGTGTGAGTTTTGGATGAGAGAAGTACGTAAAGTTCTTAGGGCATGTGGTTTCAGAAGGAGGCATCTCGGTGGACCCAGCAAAAATCGAGGCAGTACTGAGTTGGGAGTCACCGAGGAATGTTTTTGAGATCCGGAGTTTCCTGGGTCTAGCGGGATACTACCGGAGGTTCGTAGAGGGTTTCTCGAGACTGGCATTGCCTCTGACTCGGTTAACAAAGAAGGGGGTGAAGTTTGAGTGGTCGGATGCTTGCGAGCAGTCCTTCCAGGAGCTGAAGCGACGACTTACCACTGCCCCTGTTCTTACAAGGCCAATTAGTGGGCAGGGATACGTGGTCTACACAGATGCGTCTCAGTCTGGACTTGGAGGTGTGCTGATGCAAGATGGCAAAGTGGTAGCCTATGCATCGAGACAGTTGAAGCCTCATGAGCAGAACTACCCGACCCATGACCTGGAGCTTGCAGCAGTGGTGTTCGTGCTCAAGATTTGGCGGCACTACCTGTATGGAGAAGACTTCGAGATGTATTGTGATCATAAAAGTCTAAGGTATATCTGTACCCAGAAGGACCTGAATCTCCGACAAAGGAGGTGGATTGAGGTTTTGAAGGACTTCAACTACAACTTCTTCTATCACCCTAGGAAGGCTAATGTAGTGGCGGATACGCTCAGCAGGAAGTTCAAGAGCAAGATGTCTCGACTGATTATAGATAGACAGAGCTTTATTGTAGTAGTTGAAAGACATGACCTATTGGTACGAGAAGATCCCGCATGTACTCGATTATTCAGTGTGCGTGCGCAACCTACGCTGGTCAAATAAGTGATAGCCTCCCAGACAGATGATGAGGAGTTGGAGGAGATACGTTCTCGACTGATAAAGGGAGAGGCAGTAGAGGATTGGTCGCTTGATTCTGATGGCGGACTGAGGTATAAAAGGAGGCTATGTCTACCGAAGGACTTGGAGATTCGAGAGGAGGTTCTAACAGCGGCGCATCGCTCTCGATACATGGTACACCCTGGCAGTACCAAAATGTATCGAGACTTGAAGAGCCAATTCTGGTGGAATGGCATGAAGAGAGATATAGCTGAGTTCGTGGCCAAGTGTCTGACCTGTCAGCAGGTTAAGGCAGAATACCAGAAGCCTGCAGGACCCCTTCATCCCCTTCCTGTAGCAGAGTGGAAGTGGGAGCACATCACGATGGACTTCATGTCGGGGTTGCCACTAACCAAGAGCAAGCATGATTCAGTATGGGTGATTGTGGACAGATTGACCAAGTCTACCCACTTCCTTCCAGTCCGAACGACTTCCTCTTTATCGGAGCTGAGCAGACTCTACGTTGCAGAGATAGTTAGATTGCATGGGATTCCAGTGACCATTTGTCTCTGATCGAGATACCAAGTTTGTCTCAGGGTTCTGGAAGAGTTTGCAGACCGCGTTGGGGACCCAGCTCAGCTTTAGCACAGCCTTCCATCCCCAGACAGATGGTCAATCAGAGCGGACCATCCAGATATTTGAAGACATGCTTCGGGCATGTTCTATAGACTTCGGAGGTAGCTAGGATGAGCACTTGCCCTTGGTGGAGTTCTCGTACAATAATAGCTATCAGGCGAGCATTGGCATGGCTCCCTATGAGGCTCTGTATGGGAGGCCTTGTCGATCCCCCATCTGTTGGGCAGAGGTCGTCGGAGAGCGTAGTCTTCTGGGACCAGACTTAGTGCAAGAGACTACAGAGAAGATACAGGTTATCAGAGAAAGGCTCCACACAGCTCAAAGCAGATAGAAGAGTTATGTGGATATTCGTAGACGACCCCTTGAGTTTGAGGTCGGTGACCATGTCTTTCTGCGGGTTTTCCCTAAGCGTGGCGTCTTTCGGTTTGGAAAGAAGGAAAAAGTAGCACCGAGGTTTACGGGACCGTTCGAGATATATTCTAGATCGAGTCGGAGAGGTGGCGTATCGTTTGGCTTTGCCACCACGGCTCTCAGCAGTGCACCTAGTGTTCCACGTGTCGATGCTCCGGAGGTACATGCCAGACCCGACACATGTACTAGATTGGCAAGACTTGGAGCTAAATGCCGATGCCACTTTTGAGGAGCGGCCGATCCGTGTTTTAGCTTCCGAAGATAGGGTGCTTCGCACCAAGACCATCAAGAAGGTCAAGATTTTGTGGAGTCATCGAGGTGAGGACGAGGCCACTTGGGAAGTGGAGTCCGATATGTTGCGATTGTACCCTGATCTCTTTGATGTTTGATTTCTGATTCTAACTAATTTTCGAGGACGAAAATTTCTTTAAGGTGTGTAGGTTGTAACACCTGTGGTGTTAAATTTGGGAATAATAAAAGTTCACCTTGGGTATTTTCGTCATTCTTAGTCCGACTTTTTTCTTTGGGCTTTTTCTGGAAGAATAAGTCGTAAACCCATAAAATATTTTACATTCACTTTTGCTATGGCTTCGAACAGGTCGCAATGGCGCGTCCCGTGCAGTAATCGGGTGTATGCGCAGCTAGTTTCGGCAGTTTGGTAGTTATACCCTAGAATATCGATAAATTAACTGACATTTGATATTGTTTGATTTACCATGGAAGTTCGGGTAATCGGATCGCAGCAAGGCTGGATACGTTGGGTGGGGATGTGAGAGACCTTTTCAACGAGCCTGAGCTGGGGTCGATCCGATACCTGGGTGATGAGTAACTGCTATTTTAAATTTTTAAGTATTTCTTTCTTTTCAAGAGAGTCATAAGTCGGAAAATTGTGTATCAAGCGCCGACGCTTTCATGTCGACGAGAGCTTTCCAGCGAATCCTCTTAGGCCCAATTTTGACATCCTATTTATAAGTTACGACTAATTATCCTTTTCAGCCCAGTAGGTACTCGAATCGCACCCGGGTTCCTACCAAGCCCACTTCAGGGCGCGAGACCGAGCCGACCAACCCAAGGACCTGACTTCTAACCTCCTAGCTGGCTTTAAGGCTCATAATTATTCCTCCCCAAGGTAATTAAATATTAAAATTCAGATGGGGAGGATCGAGCAAGATTTGGAGTAATAAGCTCAAAGTCTTCCGTTCCTTTATTCATTCTCTTTATTTGGAATTAAGGAGTTAACAAGCCGATCTCTCAACTCTCTTTAATTACCACCATAACAACCCATTAAAACCTTTATGAAGAACCGGCCTAGAGAGAAAAGGAACGGCAAAACTAAGAAGAGAGATAATTATAAAGAAAGAGAGAAAGAGAGAAAGAGAGAGAGAGATCGGGAGAAGGAGGGGAAGAGTAGAGAGATCGAGGGAGAGGACTGGAGAGAGAGAGAAGAGCAGGCCCTGCCTCCTCCCCTAACTCCGGCGAGCACCGAGCTCAGGTTAGATCTT
This sequence comes from Chamaelirium japonicum, assembly GCA_947650365.1. NCBI lineage: Eukaryota > Viridiplantae > Streptophyta > Magnoliopsida > Liliales > Melanthiaceae > Chamaelirium > Chamaelirium japonicum. The sequence goes on from CANTAL010000011.1 coordinate 2,107,528, forward strand.
ATCCTTCTCTTCTCCTCTTCCACCCGAACCCAACCCAAAACTCGAGACGCCTTCCTCCATCCTTGGCCGCGGCCCGCTCGGGTGGAGAACGCCACCACGAACTCACCTTCGGTCCTCATCGGGAGGACCAAACCCCAGGCTCGACCGGCGATCGCCGGAGCAAAACCAAACCCAACCACCCGCGCGAGCCTTCCGGCCATTCCCATCCCGGGCTAGCTCCGATGGCGCTCCGGTTGCCTCCTCCCATGTCTCCTCCGTGGGGGCGATGCGGGGGAGACAAGACGGGCACCGTCGGCGCACCCAAACCCGACTCCCCGCCGTCACCGTCGCACAGAAACAGCCCCCTGTTTCACTGGTTTTAAGGGGAAGAAGAAGAACGGACTGATTCGTAATTAAAGATCTATCCCGGGGCTTTTAGAAACTATTAATACTGCAACCCGACCCGACTGCACTGCAACCCGACCCGACTACACAGCAACCCGACCCGCCTAAGTGCACAGCAGACCTGCAGACCCGGCCCAACAGTGAACCGGTCTGGTTCACCTGAACCAGACCCGTAAACCGTTTAAATTTGGTTCAGCCGCCATTTCTTCGTCCGATCTTGGAATCAAACTAAACCAGTGGCATTTCGATCGGCTTGGAAAATCCTACCTGTTGGCTATAGGTAGGTACAGTAATTATACTGTATAGTATCCCATTTTATCCATGAGCCCGATCTAGTCAGTACACCGTGGTTTGATCGCCAATTCTACGTCCGATCTCGGAATTGAACGAAACCAGTGGCATAGTGCTCAGATCATCGATGCCGATGTATTGAACCTAGTTTGGGACCCTAGAGACCCATTTACCCTTTTGAACCGATCATAGACCGGTTTTTACCGGTTTGACCCTAAAACCTCCGACTGAAGTCGAATTCGAGCGAAACCAGATCCCATGGGTCCCTCATCCCTAAACCAATCTTTTTAGAATCCTAGTTTGACTAATTTATGGATATAACAACTTATACATTTCAAACCATGATGGTCAGTTTCTCCTTCGACGGTACACCGGACCGATAGGCGTGAGGAGCGTGGACTACCGAGCTATTCTCCAGGTGAACATGAGTAATTCTATTCTAGTTAGAGTAGATTATAGTTGTATCTGTAAAATAATAAATAAAACCGTATGTGGCATAGTATGTCCAATGCATGCAGGCGGGAAACCGATACTGCAAGTGGGAGGTGGGCATACTATCCCTTGCCTCTGAATAGTCATGCATGTAATATTTTGATAGCGGTAACGGTGATTGACTCAACCTAGATTCACACTAGGATGCATGCAAATAAATAGATACTTGTATTGATTATTTATTAATATTCTGTTGAATGACTGTGTTTGGTGACCATGGTTCGCATGGTGCAGTCCAGTTGCTATTGAGCAACGAAGACTGGTGGTCTCGGTGGAGAGACCGGTGGTCTCAATGGAGAGACTGGTGGTTGTACTTCCTCAGTTGAGGTTCTCTTCCCAGAGGGAAGACTCACTACTCACGGGCATGGGTAGGGGACCCGAGTGCACAGGATGGGAGGTGAACCACCGCCTGTGCATAATCCGAACCAAGTAGGTAGGGTCACAGGGTTGGGCATGCGGTAAAGCCCCTAGTGGCCTAGTAGTCCACCCCTGGGTAATGACCCCGAAGAAGCAAGTTGGGCGGGAGTGCCCCATGGTGAAAGACCAAGCCCCCTTATGGCCATATGGGTATTTCTGGCTCTCCAAGGACACTTGGACCCAGGTTTCTATTGGCAGACTCAGTTAGAAAACTGTCGGTTCACTTTAGGAGTAGGTAGAACTAACCTTCAGTGATTAGTTGCATACTTTTAATCTGGATGATTATTTGTCTTACATTTACTAGTTGTAGTTGTACCATAGTAGAACTGCTATATTAGTTAGCTGAACTATCTTATTTACAATATATGTATGTGTATATTGTAGCCCTCGTAGACTTCTAGAAGGGCAGGGTATGACTATGGTTTACCCTAGCTAGTTTAGTGTTAACTGTTCACTGAGTTTACCTAGTAAACTCACCCCGTTGTTGCACACTCTTTTCAGGTACCGTAGATCCTTCTCTGACGCTTCCTAGAGGATCTTAAATAGCTATCGAGAGAGGACACTAGAGCTATTAGCTAGTTTTTATTATTTCCAGTTGGTTATGTAATAATTATGGAACTATGTTTTAGATGCTCTGAATAATGCCAGAATCAATGATATTTCTCCTGGTAAGCTTCTCCTTAAGCTTTATGCTCGGTAGGTCTTTCCTCAAGGCCAAGCTATTGGTAGGCTTCTCCTCAAAGCCATCCCTCATCAACTAGTAACTAGTTCATGATAAATTAGTAATAAACAATTAAATAATAAAATCAACCTCGTGACCTTATAACCCTGACTTACCCTTATAACCCCATCACCCCCGGGTTTGACTGGTTTACCCTTGTAGTCGGATCCGGGGCGTGACAGTGTCTGCACGAGAGAGAGCCTGCGCGTCGATAACCTCTCCCCCTCAACGGTGTTGCGGAGGATGTGTCGGTTGAAGAGAGGTCGGATCCCTCCCCGGTTCGTCGTCGTTGCCGAAGAAAATAGTAAAAGGGAGGAGGAGGTGACGACCTTCTCCCCTCTGTTTTGCCGCGCCGTCGGAGATGGCGACCTCCTCCCCCGTGTTCAGACGCGCCGTCGGAGAAGAGAGAGTGGGGAGAAATGTTCATCGCTGTCTGTTGGAGGTCGCGCGCATGGGGGGGGGGGGTCGGATCTCCCCCCTGGGTTCGTCGCTGCCATACAGAGGAGCACGCGCAGGTGGAGGGATGCATGCGGGCGTCCGGGACGGCGGCGTTGGGTGAAGGTCGGCACGGGGGGTGCTGCATGTCACCCTCCTCTTCTCAATTGACCTAGGTTGGATCCCGATAGGGAGCATGCAGGTCGAGTGAAAAAGGAGTCCCGTGACGAGGTCGAGCGACAGGGAGTCCCGCGCGGGTCTCCCCTACCCTTTCTCCCGCTCCGGTTGCACCTGATGAAGGGGTCGCTCGCGCGGGTGAAGAGAAACACGTAGGGGAGGAGGGGGTCAGATCCCCCCCTCTTCTTCTCGGCTTCAGGCTGCCGCTGTACGGAGAAGGGCATGTGCACGATGGTCGTTGTTGTGCGAGGAGGGACGCGTGAGGGCATGCGGTTCGCTGTCGTGCGATGAGGACACGCGGGGGGGGGGGGGATCGGATCCTTCCCTTGACTCATCGCCATTCGTAGTTGAAGCGAACACGCGTTGTGGGGGTAGAGTTGGATCCCCCTGGGGTCGTCTCACCCTTTGGGTTTGGGTTGAGGTTGCAACGGGTTGAGCTGTGCTGCTGTGAAGAGGTTGCGCAGAGAGAGGGGGGGCGTGTGGTTGGTCCGTTTGGTTTTGGCTGCTACGAAGAAAACACATGATTTTCATTCTCTACCTTCTCTTCCTTTATTTGGATTCTTGCAAAACTATGAGGCCGTTGTTGATGCACGTGTGAATGCGAAGGGATCCGATCGTGCACGAGTTGCTTGTTGATGCTGATACCACCCCCCTATCGGTTTTCTTACGAAACTGAGGGGTGGGTTGCTGTTGATACCGAACACCCCCTCTCTCGGTTTTCTGTCAAAACCGAGGGATGGACAACTGATGGTGTGCCGTCACCCCCTCCCCTCTTGATTTTTGTGTGAAACAGAGGGGGGTCTGCTTGTTGATGCCGACACACCCCACCTCTCAGTTTTCTAATGAAACCGAGGGGGTGGGGGTGGGCTGCTGACGACGCCGAACACCCCCTCTCTCGGTTTTCTGATGAAACCGAGGGATAGGTTGATGTTGATGCCGAACTCCCCCTCTCTCAGTTTTCTATCAAAACTGAGGGATGGGCTGCTGATGGTGTACCGTCGCCCCCTCCCCACTTGGTTTTTCTGTGAAAGCAAGGGGGGCTGCTTGTTGATGCCGACACACCCCCTCTCTGTTTTTTGACAAAACCAGGGGGGTGGGCTGCTGACGACGTCGAACACCCCCCTCTCGGTTTTCTGACAAAACCGAGAGGTGGGTTGATGTTGATGCTGAACTCCCCCCCTCTCGGTTTTCTGTTAAAACCAAGGGATGGGCTGCTGATGGTGTGCCATCACCCCCTCCCCACTCGGTTTTTGTATAAAACCGAGGGGGGGCTGCTTGTTGATGCCGACACACCCCCCTCTTGGTTTTTTGAAAAAACGGGGGGGGGGGGGGGGGTTGCTGTTGATGCTGAACAACCCCCATCTCGGTTTTCTGTCGAACAAAGGGATGGGCTGGTGATGGTGTGCCGTCACCCACTCCCAACTTGGTTTTTGTGCGAAACCAAGTGGGGGGCTGCTTGTTGATGCCGACACACCCCCCCCTCTCAGTTTTCTGACGAAACCGGGGGTGGGGGGGGTGGGGGAGGGGGGTGGGCTGCTGACGACGCCGAACACCCCTCTCTCGGTTTTCTGACGAAACCGAGGGGTGGGTTGATGTTGATGCCGAACTCCCCCCCTCTCGGTTTTCTATCAAAACCGAGGGATGGGCTGCTGATGGTGTGCCGTCACCCCCTCCCCACTTGGTTTTTATGCGAAACCGAGGGGGGGCTGCTTGTTGATGCCGACACACCCCCCCTCTCGATTTTCTGACGAAACCAGGGGGTGGGCTGCTGACGACACCGAACACCCCCCCTCTCAGTTTTTTGACGAAACCGAGGGGTGGGTTGATATTGATGTCGAACTCCCCTTCTCTTGGTTTTCTGTCGAAACCGAGGGATGGGCTGCTGATGGTGTGCCGTCACCTCCTCCCCACTCGGTTTTTGTGCGAAACCGAGGAGGGGCTACTTGTTGATGTCGACACACCCCCCCTCTTGGTTTTCTGATGAAACCGGGGGGGGGGGGGGTGGGTTGCTGTTGATGCAGAACACCCCCCTCTCAATTTTCTATCGAACCGAGGGATAGGCTGCTGATGGTGTGCCGCCACCCCCTTCCTACTCGGTTTTTATGCAAAACTGAGTGGGAGGCTGCTTGTTGATGCCGACACCCCATTATTAGGGTTGCTAGAAGAGGCCAAAAAGTGTCAGTATTGAAAATAGTATGTTTTCAGAGTTTAACCCCATCTGAAACTGACACTTTTTCGGCTATATTTCTAAGGCACAGGTGCGCGGGGTTGTCGGCGAGGGGCAGCGCTATATTTAAAAGGGCTTCTTAGAGATAATCTAGGATGACACCGCATGATTGCCAGCCAGTCTTCACCAGATGTACTACCGCATCTGGTTACTGTGTTCGCTAGGTACTACGATCGCGTGAGGGTGTTGACTTGGCTAGGATCAGGGAAGCGTCCTTTTATCTCATGTTTTGATGGATTTTTTGCCCACGCAGCTCTTTACTTATCGTTTGTTCATCCATTACAGGCCGCTCTTTTCATGATAAAGACCATCAAAGGACCCGCTGTGTTGGAAATATGCCATCGAGGAACGAAGGAGGTTGTTTGAGCTCCTCCTCTGCCATACATTGAGGATTCGGACAGTGGCTCTGATGGCGAGCTTGGGCCTTTAAGGCCCTTTGCAGATGAAGATCATGAGGAACCCACCGTTGAATATCATAGGAAGAACTGATGGTCGAGGACAATGATAAAAGACCATCCATTGAGAGAGCTTATGCCACCTTTGGGGCTTGTCGAGATGTAGTTTTTCTCAAGGAGGCTAGCATGGAGAAGGTCCTGGGGACCCTTGTGACCATGGGCCAGATGAAATAGTGGATTACGATTGCCTTTGCCTTATTTTGCTGCCAGGCTACTGTCCAACTTTGATCTTTGTCTAGGGCAAGTTAGAGGCAATGCCTGGAGGGTGATCTATGCTTTTTGCCGAATCGAGTCGGATCATCGTGAGGAACTTGCTACCTGCTATTCTGAGATCCCTGATGGTGAAATTCCCCGTGTCGAGCTCGGGTATTTCTTTCACCACTATAGATGGCAGAGAGTGTCTGGGTCAAAGCTACGCTTTACTCTTATACCGGAGTCAGATCAGCCCTCGATAAAATTTCTGAGTTTATCCAACAGATTTTATTGTCTCTACCCCTTATCCGTGATTGGGGCATGGTGCTCTGTTGTTTGTGTGCTTGAATTGCCATTCAAAGTGGTTAGCTATGCGGTTGACCGGTATTCGGGGAGCAGTACGAGGGGGTGGCCTCAGGCTCGATGCAAGAAGCTGGACAAGCTCTTTAAGAGGTTGACTTTTGGGACTAATATGTGAAAGGATTTTACTTATTCCCCTGTGTGGCTTGAATGCCTCGGTTTGCCAGATTATGCGCTCACCAGGGCGCCAGAGAACGTAGTGGTAGTGTCTGATTACAAGGAGGAATTTCCTCGAGGTTCAGATGAGCCATGCCGAGCCCAGCTGATAGAGGTAATGATCGAGCCTGCTCGGGTAACTCGAGAGATTGTTCCTGCCGAACTTGTGGTGTCATGTGGGAAGAAGAAAAGGAAGGCACTGAAGCCCAAAAAGGCTCGAGAGAAGATTGTTTTATCTTGACGACCTCCGAGCACATGTCTTCCCAGGAATAATCTGAAAGTGTGCGCTGCAATGGTTGGGCATGACTTGGTTCTCCCAGGTACTGCATTGAGGGAGGTGGTGATGGCACCCTCAATGTTGATGAATAGGAGGACATGAGTGAGTCTCCTCTTATGGCTTCTGGTAATAGTGAAAATGAGGGGTGCGCCGGATCCCCACTTCCCTGTGCAGGTTCTCCTGCTATAGTTTCTCCTTCCCGCGACCCTCGATCTTGCAGGATCGAGAGGGACCTTGAGGAGGTGGTTGCCGACTGTCAGCCCGCCATTTTGAGTTACAAGCCTGGGCATCTGATACACCGGTTTAAGGTTGGGAAGGCAAAGGAGGGTTAGTGTCCTCAGGCTGAGGTTTGTGCTTTGACAGAACATGGTCCTTCGATTCTTCCAGCGCGGATTGCCATAGGATCAGTATCGTCACCGAAGATGGTTCTCCGCCCTGATCAGATAAGAGCGATGATGGCTGAGCTTAATGCTCCGGGGGAAGGGATTCGCTTGACCGAGGTAGTAGTTTCTGGACTCCCCGCGGTCGAAGGTGTTGGTGTTTCTTGTCCGATTGCCCTTGACGGTATCCTTTTTTGCCTTCTACCGTCATCGTTGTTAGCCTTTGTTTTCCATTCAGGCTTTGTTGTTTTGTTTGCAGTGTCTGCTGGGGACACTCAAATGTGGGATGTAGCTTCTCTGATTCAATACTCATCGATGCCTCAGCTGGATAAGGCCATGGTCGATGGCGTTATTGGTAAACCTTTCACCTGGATGGACTGTACACGAGGCAGGGAGGAGAAATCTGCTTCAATACCTCGGAGAGTGAAAGGGAAAGTTGTGGCATTAGGACCTGCACCAGATACGTTGGCTCGTCCCCGTGCTTCACCCTCAGAGCTTACCACTTTCTACAGAAAACATCTGGGACTACCCCTAGGTCCGTCACCCGAAAGTTATGGACGGTATTGAGGATGCGGTACCGTGAGTCCTTTCATGGTTTCTTCCTCCTTTCCTTTTTTACTTGATTGTAATAATTTATTGATCCTTGGAGCCAGATGCCAACCCTTCTAGATATCAGGATCCGTAATGAGCGTAGAGGCCTTTAAAGAAATGTCAAGAGCATCGAGGAGGAACTTAAGGCGGCTCTGGGGCGAGCTGAGTCTGCTGAGAAGATGGTGAAGAAGCTTTCCACCGGGTCCAAGAAGGACGAACATTCGGCGGTGATGTGGTGTACCTGAGCTGAAGGTTTTGAGAAGGACAAGGCCCTTGATGCAAAGAAAGACTGCCAAAACTGCCGAAGTCAGATCAACCCCTGATAAAATATCCGAGTTTATCCAACACGTTCTATCGTCTCTACCCCTTGTCCGTGACTGGCGCGTGGTGCTATGTTGTTTGCGTGCCCAAATTGCCATTCAAAGTGGTTAGCTATGCGGTTGATGTTAAAATTGGTGAGGTCTACAGCTCGTAAAAACCTATAGTTTAGTTATGTATGGTTGATAGTATAGGATTGCATATTGGTACGTACCTAAGTACGTGTTCTGATTACAGAACAGAGAGCCATAGCTATATGGTAATCCACTTGAGTGGAAGACTCAAGGGACTGGTCCCATGTAACCTAAATACATTTTCAGCTCTGATTAGGGTTGGTCGCCCTATCAGGATAAGCTGTTGGGATGATAGAGCGTGGGTATCTCCACCACGGTCATTACCAGGCACAGTGTCTGTGGCCGAACGGAACCAATACGGTGCATAGATCGGTGAGCAGACACCGGTGCACTAAGTCATGTTTCTGCTTAGAGTAAAATGATCCTAAACCCTGAGGAACCATGTCTAGTGGACTAACCAGTTGTGTGGTACTTTGGCACACCAATGTTTGAGGATCTGGATGCAGTGATCCAAAACCACGGTGTACTGGGTTACCCGGCTGGCATTGCATCAGTGTGTCACTCCTGCAGGCCATCCACACTGTGTGTTCCTTGGTCTGACCTACGTCATATTAAACCCTGGCCAGGTGATCATCAGTTGGACTGGTGACGGATCCGGTTGCTTGTCAGAGTAATCGGAGGTACGATTTATATGGTCAACCTGGAAGAAACCGAGTCATATGAGCACTCGAGTCTGGCGATATTCTCTACCGCTCGAGTTGCATCATGGCACCATATGGAGGGACAACGAGTTTACCATACTAAGCAGAGAGCAGGGGTATGTGGAGAACATAGTAAGTCCGGGGGGATTGGAGTGCAGCCTGCGTCGCACTCTGGATGGCCACGCAGGTTAACTCGGACTCAGGGTATCGATGGTACACTCGGGTAGTGTGTCGATCAAGTCTAAATTGGAAGCCATGAACCCTGGTCCCTGAAGGTTCCACCTTATACACATTATGTACGGTCCTTGTACCATCTTCTCGAAACACAGAATGTAATTAGAGGAAGCGAGAAGTCCAAGCCTACGCTTCGTGAGTGCTTCGCACTAGTACACGATAGATGTGTAGCTACGTGTGTGCACTAAGGGAAAACCCTAGATTAGTGCAGAGACGCATGTAGCAAGTCCTTACCATAAGTGGACTTTGCACATGGGTGCGATGCACCGGGACATGTTGCGAGTTGACTAGTTGACTTCACTAGGGGCACCCTATGGGAACCTCAGATAATAGTGAAATCACTGGTGCACTTCACTTATGTGTGCCTTGCAAAGTCTCGTACACGAGGAACGACCAATTAGTGATGTAAGGGCGTTTTGGTTATACCATGCGCCACTATTCACTAGGGGGGCCGGCCCTAAGTATTAGAAGACTGGTCAAGACCGGCCCCATTGGTTTCAGGAGGTTATTGCCTCCAATGAAGGGGCCGATCATGAGGTACAGAAAATGAGCTGGTTTTGACCGTTTTCAAAACCAAGGAAAAGATAGAGATAAAGGAAAGATATATAGGGAGAGGTTTGAATTAGTTGAACCTTATCCGTACTAGCCTCATCCAAAAGGATAGGGCAGCCCTATATAAGAGTAATGGGGGAGAGGGGGGTCGATGATGACGAGCCTTAGGGCCGGCCATGCCATGGGGAAACCCTAGCCGCCCCCTCTCCTCTCATCACTTCTCATCTCTCGTCTCTCCCTTCCTCGCTTGCGCCATTGGATGGCGACTCGTCTTCCTCACGTAGGGTTTCGTAGAAGGAGAAGGCTCATCAGATGGAGGCACTCAGATATCCATCGACGAGGCACCATGCATCGTGCGAGATTGGGTAAACTAGAAGGCATCTCCTGCAAGCTTTTACTATCCAGAATCTGCACAAAATATTAGTGATGTTTCTACGATTTTGGGAGCTACAGAAGTCTAAACGTGGTAAAACTTATTGCAAAAATTTCAGCTCAAAGTTCTCTACCAGCAGTCCAAAATTCAGCCCAATCAGAGTTCGGATGAGAAAGTTATGGATGTTGCACCGAACGTATATCGAGCAGATCCGAGCTTGTCTCCATCGATAAAGAAGAAACTTATTACTGTGAAAGAATCCGCACGCAGGTATGATCTCTAACATGTAGATCTAGCATAGATAGAACATGCATGCATGCTTGATTGTTCTCTTACGTTAGATCGACATTAGGGGTTCGCATAGTTGCCATGCTAGATTCATACACGCATATATAGATCGTTTCGATGAAAATTTTGATATGTAACGCACACCGCTCCCAGTCTTCGGACCTTCACTTTGCTTCCGTTGCGGGCCTCTACCATGGATTTATTTCCAACAATTGGTATCAGAGCACGCTAGTGGTGTGTGTTTTTTGTTATTTCATGAAACCGTCATGTGCGTGCATGAATAGTATGTGTCGCCATCGGGGTTCTATGAGTAGATCATGTATAGTATATTTTGTATGTTCTATGAATTGTTCTTGTAGGGTACCGCTTATAAATTAATCTAGATATGTGATGGCTTACTACCGGGGGTCGGACCCCGTGTTAGCAAATATGTCTAGATGTGTTTTTCTTCTGTGTGTGGATAGATTTTAGAGACTTAGTTAGGCAAGTGGTGGGGGTTGACCACCCTTGATTCCCAGGCTTTTTGCTATGCCAATTTTTCTTTTCATTCTAGAAAATTATATACGAGCGAGCACTTGCTCGAAGTGTACTAGATCTTTTTCGGTTACAAATTAAAGAGGAGGACCGGCCGTAGAGATCCACTACCAAAGGACGAGCGAAACCTTGGATATATAACGATGATGATCCGGCGAAACGTACACGATGACGGCAAAGGGCAAAAAGTGTTTGAGATCATATACAGAGGCTTGCACCGGATCGAGGAACCTTGCGAAGGAGACAGAGAACCTGTGCCGTGCCAGTCAGGTTCAGGGGTTGGACCCTGAACTTGATTCAGGTGTGTGGTTGTTTCTTTTTACTGTTCTTTATATGTCTGTAGAGAACTCCGATGCGATAATTTAATTATCTATATTAGAGGGATGCCCTTTTCCCTCTGGTCCTAGCGACCTTATTAGGATAAGATCCCACTAATTACACCTATTATTTAATTGATCGTTGATGATAGTATGAATTCCTCATATTTGGTTATGCCACCATTAGGTCAACACCCGATTAGTCGGGTATGCCTATTTGGCCAGCATCGAAACCTAGAATGAGTTGGAATTCTACTATGACATCAATCTTCAAATTTATAAGTGAGACGCCATGGTAATGGGAGGCCTTTCCTATCAGTCTGACATTAGACTAGGCTCTAAGGCATTAGCGTGATAGCTAGGTTTGCAGAGCATCGATGTTCTTGGGATATAAAATGTGACCCTTGAGTGGAGAAATCCACTTGAGGCAGGGACTATGATATTCCGAGATCGATTAATACTAAGTAAAAGGCTTGAAACGCTAGTGGGAGCACGGTATAGCCAGGGTCTAGTGTATAGGTTATCGTGACCTTAGTATACACTCATACTTGCATAAAATATCCCTCAAATTTAATAAGGGATGTAAGAGAGGACTTTTAGAGATCCTCTGGCCTCCACGGCCAATCACTTCGTGCTCGGGTGGGAGGGCATAACTCAACAATCCCCTCGGGTGAGAGCTGCGTTTTTTCATGCCAAGCAACTTAGTGATCTCCCTCAGGATGTGGTGATTACGGTGCCAAGGGTTCAGGGCTTTACTCACTCTCATGGGGGCCATTTGAACTCCCGTTTCATAATTGCCTAGGATCGTGGGTAAGCATCCGAAGTACACGTGAGGTATTCGTTGCGAAGACAATGGTGATCATGTGGTACTGGCCAAAAGATAACCATGGTTCATCAAAGCCCTTAGTTGACAGATTTGGATAGGGTCAAGAGAAAGACTCGTGTAAGCGGAAGACCTGCACACTGCCCCCTCGGGAAGGTGCAGTCGATTCCGAGATCTTATATATATGGTTAATTAATCCATAGATATATCTTCGCTGTGAGGGTAGCGTTGGTATTTGGATATAATTAGCTTATTTTTAAAAAGCCATAAAATAAGTTATTTTGTATTCTTTCATTCAACCATAAAGTTTTCCTATCCGCTATCCTATAAGAGAACCAGTTATCGAGTCTCTAACTACGTAGAGCGGAAGCACTATCTTTATCTTATGCTTAGGGTAGTAAATATGCATTAGCTTCCAATCTAAATATCCCTGTACTAGACCTAACAGGTCCAGATATCACTAGGGCACTAATTAGGGTATATGACGACTAGCGAGAGTCTAAGGAGATTGTGCAAGTACTATGTTATAGCAGACTTGCGAACAACTTTTTAGAAGCAAGTCCGAAATATGCTGGCTCTTCTCAAATAAAGTTTTACTTGCATTAGATGTCCGGAAGGCGAAGTCGGTAGACTCATCGCTTTTCCACCAAGATACTTGTCAGTACCGAGATGTCTGAGGGTATGCTTGTTCGAGAACACATACTTGAGTTCCAGATCGAACTAGATTCCAAAGACATGGTGCCAGATAACGAGGTGGTGGCAAGTAAGGGAAGGGAAGAACAACAAGTCTAGGGTTCAGGAGTAAGAGATTGCTTAACTGTCCATGAAGGGGCGGGGTTCCTGTATAGACCTTCTCATGTGTGCCATCTGCGTATTACTCATTGGATTTCCTTCGAGAATCTTGGAATGATTATGGTGGACCTTTCACGATTGGACGTCGTTTGTTTCTTTCCTTTTATGCTCCTGTTGATTGTGGGCCCCTGATTAGTAATGGGCGACCCTTGATCCTAACGGGCGAGATATCATCTGGATTGTCTAGCCTGGCGAATCCCCTGAAGTTTGCTGAGGCCCTCAGGCCGTTAAGTGCGTCTCCCAATCTTTCCTCGCCCAAGAGCAGCCCTCCGCTGCCTATCAGGTCGATCCTCTCGGGGGTCGGGGTTGCCAGGCTAGGCCCACGACCTGTCCGACCTTTTCCCCGACCGGGTTCCCACCATGGGGATCAGATTCCTTCGATCCCTCTCCAGGGCTTGCCCATTGTCGAGCGCGCAGCCCGTGGACCGGGTCAGACCGGATCAAGCTCGGTCCAGTTCTTCGGCTCTCTAGATCGGACCGAGCCGGGTGGTTCCGTTGTACACATGTCATCATCCGGTCGGCACACCGGAAAACCCCTTCTACACTGCCGTGAATCGGTGCAGTATGGGTTGCACCGATGAGATCTAATTTTTTCAGGATCTGCGGCGATGGGTCGCAAATCTGCATCTTCGTCATTCTCTATGTTGGGCTCCGTCTCGTCCGTTGCCCAATAAACTAGTATCAGAACGTGCCAGTTTTCTCAACATCATTCTCTGCTCTATCCCATATCTCCCTTTCACCTTTCAAATTTCTTTTATTTTTAAACATATCCTCTCTCTCTCTCTCTCTCTCTCTCTCTCTCTCTCTCTCTCTCTCTCTCTCTCTCTCTCTCTGTGTGTGTGTGTGCGCGCGCGCGCGCGCACATGTGTGCATGTGTGTTGGAGGGGGGGGGGGGGGGGGATGCATGAGAGATTCATTTGAGCAACATCATAATCGTGGGATTAGTAATAGTTTATTAGGGAAAATGGGTACACGAACACAAGTACGTACCAATCTCTCACGGTGGAAAATAGCAAGACCAAACAAGGCATGCAATACTACAAGGTGTAAGCTAAAGCGAGACGACGTTGACAGCAATGGGGCTTCGGACCTTGTGAGTGCCATCGCTCCACGTGATGGACCCAAACACGGCCCGACCCATGGTCGTCTCCCAGGGCACCAACTCCACCCTGAACGACTTCCTCTCCCCGTACCTTGAGAACTCGAGCCTGTCCGGCACCACACGAACATGCACACCCTTCGGCCTCTCCACCGTGGCATCGTAGACCCGGCGCCCACCCTGAACGCTCTTCACCGTTCGGACCACAGTCGTGTTCCCCTTCAGCTGCGCCACCCCGATGGAGGGATAATTGAGGTCGTAGGGCGCGACCGACGGCCCCTTGCACCTGATGCCGTTCCCAGTGAGGTTCTTGAGCCCGGCGAAGCTCGCGCCGGTGCCGCACAAGAAGCCAATGATGTCTCTCGATGTGAAGCCATAGACCAGCCCAGGGTTCACGGCTGCCACCGGGTTCAGGTGGCCGGACCCGAAGTCAAAAGGCGTCGCCCTGATCGGAAGAGACATGTTAGAGTAGCGGAGTACCTCGTTCTTCGTGTTATCTTCCACCGTAGCTGCCAAGAGAAATAAGAAGGATGGATGAGATTAATGGATCTCTTCTGAGCTTACCCCCAAGTTAAGGAAAATTTTATACATACCCAAAAATCTTGTAAAGAGATCTCGATTCCCACTCGTTCATTCACTTACCTAATTCTTTGTAAATAACAATTGTACCCCTTCTTTTATACCGCACATCCTACGTCAAGCCCTAATTAAAATTGGGTTGAAGTGGAATGACATGCAGCGTGATTAGAGCTTGTAGAGTTTTGTCCACATGGGTATGTTTCAGTTTTGTCTTCCATGTTTCAAACCATTTTCTTTATAATCAGTCATATTGACTCTCTCTCTCTCTCTCTCTCTCTCTCTCTCTCTCTCTCTCTCTATGTGTGTGTGTGTGTGTGTGTGTGTGTGTTGGACAAATGAATTTCACTTCCCCCTTCCGGTTCTCTTTTTCTATGTTCATGTTACGAAGAGATGGGGAGAGAGAATAGGTTTAGGGAGAAAAACTCCTTGTATTATCTCATCAATCTCATTGTCATTACATAAGACTACCTCTCCTTATATAGAGAGAGAACGCACACCTTTACATTACCACAATCGAGGTGGGACTAATAAAATACTAACACACTACATCTAATAGGTCAAATAATAGCGTCATTGTAAGATAGAGCTAGTGTTAAAAATGAAGTTGATTATCGATTATATCTACAAGATATATATGAAAATTAGGAAAGTAGATACAAGATACAAACATGAATCCGGGTATGTTCAAGAGGGATGAGGGGTTTAACTTTAGTGTATTCAAAAGAGGGGCCAGTTTAATTGCTTATATTAAAAGGGAATGGTGGTTTTGACTGTGGTGTATTCAAGGGGGTGGCGTGAATGGGGCAAGGGTATTTTTGAATTGATAGTTGGGTAGTAATCCCAAAAATTGGATATATTCAAATTTGATGGGAAAATGGGCTGGATCTATCTACAAGTTTGTGGGGGTATGTATTGAGTTTACTAAAAAATAAAATATTTACAAATTCATCACCACATAATTGGCTAATTATTAAGATCTTACTCATTCTTCAGTAATTATAAACCTACTTAGATATACGAGTTCAGATTTCCTTCAATTGGTCAGCCTCGGTCGGTGGGCCCAGCATGCATCACAGCCGCACAATGGTTGACGATCAAAAAAATAATTGCAATCCAACGACTGCGTGCAGCTATGATTCGCGTCTGGCCCACCAACCGGCCGATCGACTGAAGGAGATCTGAACTCTAGATATGCAAGTGAAGTGCAATCGTGCACACATATGGCACTAAAACTATGTACATGGATACGGCACTTATGTACATGAGGAAGATTTATGCAATTAATTAATAAACAATAAGAGAGCCCTTAATAATAGTTGGGGAGTAATTTGTAAGAATCCTAAAAAGCACCTCATCTTATCTTAACTTTTGAATCTATTCCCGTCGAAAAAGTTAATTGGTGTGGCCAAGCTGGTCTATGGTATGCTTGAGGTTGGTCCGTTAATTAAATGAGCCTAAACTCTTGGTTTGAGTATATCTCAATAAGTAATAAAACGAACTCGAATGATTTTTTATCGAGCTTGTTTGTGAACTGCTCATGAATACCGATCTTGATTCGTTTATAGCCCTAGTGGATGTTTGTGAAATGACCAAGCTACTTTTTCTAAGAATATTAAATAAGTGTGGGCATTCCTGTCCTTTAAAAAGTTGGTTGGTTAGTTTGATAATTTCATAAATAAAGCACAACTAGGGGTGTGATTGATAACTTAGACGAGAGGGGGTATTTTTAAATTAACCCCAATTTAGTGGGCTTAAGTTCAAAAAAACCGAAATGCGTCACTAGAGCAAGACCTGTAGTCATCAAGGCCGACATAATGGTCGAGGGGCTCCAGCCAGGGTGGCGTGATTTCACGATGGCCGCCGCCGCGGAGGCGTGAGGGCATGCCATTGACGTCCCGGACGCGATGAAGTATTTCAGGGGCCGATTGGCGGTTTCGCTCACGGCGACCGGAGACCACGCCGCCAGTATGTTCATCCCCGGAGCGGCGATGTCGGGCTGCATTTTGGAATTCGGACAAAACCGACGTGAATCACTTCATCGCCTTACATGGAAAGGAAATCGAAACCACCGGAACAAACGGCTCTGCTTACCTTGATGATGTCCGGTGTAACGGTGTTGGGTCCCCTCGAAGAGAACACCGCTACCTCCGGTGCCCTTATCTTCCCCACGATTGTTCTCGTCGCCGAAATAGTCGCCATCGGATTTCTGCGGCCAACCAGTACTATCATTGGTTCAAAGGCATGGAATCATCAGGAACGGAATCATACGATTACATCCCGCATAATAATACCTATGGGAAGCCAGGTACTTATAGAGGACCCTCCCCTCGGCCGGTCCGATGAGGGCCGCCGGGACTACGTACGGCCTCGCTACCCCGACTTGAACCGGATCGACAAGGATCATACCCACACCGCCGGACGCCTTCACAACGATGGCTTTATCCGTCCTGACCTCCGTCGCCGACCCGAGCTCCGGGACGCACACCACGATCTTTCCGGCCACCAGTTCGGGGTTGAGGGTGTTGTTGTGGCAGTAGCTGAAAAGTTTCGTTCCCAGAATACCCACCATTAGATCACAAGTGAGGTTGCCCAAAATGTCTACATGTTGGGATCGACGGGATTAGTACACCTTGCATTGGCCGCGGGAACACCGGGAGCTGCGGCCGCTGTGCCAGTTATGATGCTGTGCTCGCCCTCCAGCCTCGTTGGGTTCAGGGATGAGCCCTGCAAAGCCGCGACCGTCTGATTACTTTGATGAAAATCAATCAGATCGGTTTTAGGATGCGTAATAGTTTGCGAGATGTACCGTACCCTCAGAACTCTGGAGTCGCCCAGGCGGATTTGGGCGTCGAAGCTGCGGTCGATCGAGCTGGCGGCGACGGTGAGCATCCAGGGAGCGGCGTTCACTGCGGTGGAGGGTCCGCCGGAGTTCCCGGCGGAGGCGGAGACGAGGATCCCGTTCCGGAAGGCGTGGAAGGAGCCGATGGCGATGGAGTCGTTGAAGTAGCTCTGCTGCGGGGGGTTGAACCCGGCGGAGATGGAGATGATGTCGACGCCGTCGGCGACGGCCTCGTCGAAGGCTGACAGGAGGTCGGCTTCGTTGCAGTAGTCGAACCAGCAGGCCTTGTAGACGGCGATCCGGGCGCCGGGGGCGCCGCCGCGGGCGGTCCCGGCCGCCATGCCGAGCATGCTCGTGTTGGGGATCACCGCCCCGGCCACAGTGGAGGTGGTGTGGGTCCCATGACCGTCGGCATCGCGGGGCGACCGGAAGAAGGGGAGGCCGATCTGCTCGAGTGGGCCGTAGGTGGCTTCGAAGCCTTTTGAGAAGTAGCGAGCCCCGATGATTTTCCTGCCGGCCCGACCCGATCGAGTCACAAGTTACAACCATATAAACATAGCAAACTATTGGGGACATTTTGGGAATCAAACTAATGGGAATGTAGGGGCATTCTAGGTGGATGAATTTGTTCACTTGTTGCAGTGTGATTGGGTTATAAACATAACAAACTATTGGGGACATTTTGGGAATCAAACTAATGGGAATGTAGGGCATTCTAGGTGGATGAATTTATTCACCTGTTGCAGTGTGACTGGGTTATAAACATAGCAAACTATTGGGGACATTTTGGGAATCAAACTAATGGGAATGTAGGGGCATTCTAGGTGGATGAATTTCTTCACCTGTTGCAGTGTGATTGGGTAAAATTTTCTCCAGCGATGCACTCGCCCTTGAATCTCTTGGGCACGGGTCCTAACCCGTGGTCGTTGAAGCTCTCTGATTCGGGCCATATCCCTGTGTTCCAAGGAGCATTAGTACATTTGATAGCCTTTAAATCAATCTATTTCTCAAAAACAAAAAAGGAAATTTTATTCACTCCCAAAATGGATGAGTTCACTCCGTTTCCAAGTAGTCGACTTCGCTCCCGTAACGAAATCGAAATCGCCCAGTAGCCACGTTAGCACACTGGCACGTACGATGCGAAAGCAATATGCAAGGGTGCTTTGGTCACAAGCGAGCAACGTGTGCATGCGCTACTGACCGATTTCACTACAGGAGCCGAGTCGATTCCAATTGCCCCCACTTTTTCTATTCTTTTTTTTTTATTAATGGCAAGTTTGTATCTCCCATTATCCCATACTTGACATACTTCCTCTCTTTCGTACCCCACCTACTTCTCCTCCTTCCACCCCTCTTTTCCAGCGTTGTCACCATCGTTGCCTCCCCTCCCCCTCCTCCTTCTCCTCCTCCTCCTCCTCCTCATTGCCAGAGCCGTCTTCGCCTCCCTTTCCCTCCTCCTTCTCTTTTCTTTTTCCCATCATCGGAGACATTGCCATCGATATCGCCTCCCCTTCCCTCTTCCTTCTCCTTCCTCTTCCCCATCACCGGAGACATTCCCATCGCCTCCCCTTCCCTACTCCTTCTCCTTCCTCTTCCCCATCACCGGAGACATTGACAACTCCCCTTCCTCAATCCTCCTTCCCCATCACCTCCAGCGGGGGAAGTGGAGGCGACGAAGAGGGGGATGGAGGTGATGAGGAAGGAGGAGGAGAGAAAGGGAATGAGAATTGGCTTCGATGATGTAGAAGAAGGAGCTGGCTTGGAGGAGGATAGCGGTGGTGGCTCTGTGCCTTTGATAATGGGGAAGAGGGAGGGGAGGGGAGACATCCGATCCAGTGGAGGTGATGGAGAAGGAGGAGGCGGAGGAATGGAACAGAAGGAGACCTAGGCTCTGTTGATGTGGAAGGAGCAGAAGAAAGAGGCTAGGAGGTGGTGGTGGCTCCAAGCCTCTGGCAATTGGGAAGGAGGGAGGGAGGTGATGGGTTAAGTGCTGAAGGTGAGGTATGAGGTGGGGAAAGTGGAGGGCACAATGGTCATCCAAAATATTTAGGAAGACTTAGCCATAAGTCCTTTTAGGAAGATCGATTTTAGCTAAAGGACAAACAATGTTTCACTATTGCACCTAATCCATACTGAAAAACATGCATGTTCTACGGTAAGTCATCCACCAAAAATAGACTTTTTCAAAAAAAATATATGATAAAACTACTCTTCCATTACCAATCCAGCAAGAGTAACAATTCATCGGAATATCAATTCGGTTGTTGACACATGCAATGCATGTATTAGCTGCTACAATGAATTCATTTTAGTCGCCATAGTGAAATCAATGTAGCAAGAGTATCAATTCATTTAATTGTAGCTCTTACCAAACCGAATTGATACTCTTAATTGCTACAATGAGTTCACTATATATAGCCGCTACAGTGAAATCAATGTAGCAGCTGCTACATGCACTGTGTCAACTAACCGAATTGTTATATATCTTACCGATGAATTGCTACTCTTGCTGGATAAGTGATGGGAGGTGTATAGTTTTGTCATTTAAAGGTGAAGGAACTTGTTGTAGAACTTGTTTTTCGGGTGGACTTTACACTAAACACAATTGTTACATGTCCTTTAGCTAGCAGATCAAGCAATTTGCACAAAAATTTATAGGTAAAGGAAGGAAACTGGGGAAAACGGATAACGAGTGGCCAAATTTTGCCGCGGTGATTGATGCTGTAGCATTCCTAGCCCTTAAATTACTAGCGAATTAATCATCCATAAACAGCTAAACTTCTGACCCTTGTAAGATTAATCCTTGTAATAATAGTAATTATGAGAATAATTAGAGATGCATAGAAGGAGGATCACCTGTATCAATGGAGCCAACTATCACATCTGATCCTAGATCCCTGGCTGGCCCCACGCTACCATGTAGATGAACCCCTAGGAAGTCCCACGAGTGGGTGGTCTGGACCTCGTACATCTTGCTCTCGAATACAGAAATAACCTCATCCCTCCCTGCAGGCAATAACAATCAATAAGCTAGCCATCAGATATCAACATGTTTTGATAGCTGTTAGATACCCTCACACCCTTATAGGATGTTCTTTGTTGGATTTAGTCCCACATTGGCTAAGAGTTGGGTGATGGTGTGCTTATATACCCTCCAGTACATCTTCCCTTATGATCAGGGTTTGGGGCAAGAGGGTTTCTACAAACGGTATCAGAACCAGGTTCCGCCCAATCGGGGCAGAATGTGGCTAGGTTGTGTCCGAGGAGGGCCTCCTCCCCAGGTCGCCCCGTATGAGAGGGGGGTTGGCGGGTGGCGATGGTGTGCTTATATTAATTATACCTCCCCTTATGACTCGGGTTTAGGGGTGTGAGGGTATCTACACTCTTGCATGAGAGGAGACCAACCTTCAAGCTGGCTCGCTTGCTTCGGGGTGAGCATGGCGGAGAAGCCTCGAAAGGTTCGGCTGTAGTGGTGGGTTATTGCATCTTGATCATTGGCTCCGAGGTCCCTGAAATCATTCCACACAAGGCTTATGAAGCATATACATATATATGAGTCATAGGGTTCCCAAACATCAGACTAAGTTGCTATGCCAGAGTGTTAGGCCTCACCCGTCGGCGATGGAAGCGAGCATGGCATGATTGGCGGAGATGACGGAATGCGTGTCCGGATACGAGTGCTCTCCCATATACACAACGTAGTGCTACAAGATCAATAGATAAATAGATCATACGACAAATTAAGCAATTCCTTGTATCAAATCTTACCTTTATTTTGATTCGTTACCGTTCTTTTCTATTTTAAGGGAACCTTGGAGAGTCGATCCCAGATTGGGGATGGAACCGCGGTGCGTGATTAGGAATGGCAACCCCGTCCCAATCCTGACCAGTTTAGAAAGCGACAACCCAAGCCCGTCCCAAACCAGTGTCGCCCACTTATCACGTCAAAAATCCAAACCCATCATGCCTCACCCGCTAACACTTTGCGGGATTTGTAATTAAATATTATAATCCGTCGATTGAAAACGAAGGTGAAGGGACACACTATAGTGAAGATATATTTGTTGTCGCAATCAGTAATTAAAATGCACTGTAACGATAACAATGTATAGTAGGTATCATTGTTGCGACCTTTGCTCCATTGTTAAGCAATATATAATCGGGTCGGGTTCAGAACAGACAGGATAAATCCAGACCCGTCCCAAATACAATCGGGTTTTCTTAAAAATTTCCAAACCCACCCAGACTTGTGTAAGTTCGTCCCAAACCTGTCCCAACAGGGCCGTGTAAGCTCGAATGACCCGATTATTGCCATCCCTAGCCGCACGATTATATAGTGCATAACCAACAAGCCGCACGATTATATAGTGCATAACCAACAAGCTAGCTAGATGAGAACACAATATGTGCAGAAGTCTTGATATCTAGCTAGCATTACTCCTTATCGCTATTTATTATCGATATTTTACTTAATTAAATGATCCCTAATTGAAGGGGTAGGACTAGTTAGGATGACCACCATATTGAGGTTATAAAAATTTTACTATTGAAGTTTTAAAACTTTTGAAAGTTTTTTACACTTAAGCCCTCCACATATTTCAAATTTAAACATTATGGGTTTGCCCCTGTGTGGAAAAACTCATAGTATCTAAATGCAAATTAGAGTAGAGGAGACTAATCTGTTGAAGCGGAATCACCCTCAAGTTACGGACACAATTTGCACATTTTGCACTACGGGAGAAGAAACTGCATCCCACCTGCTACTCGGATACCCCTTCGCTATGCAAGTGTGTGATCATTTTGAAGATAAGGGGGGTATAACATCTCACCCCCGGACACTACGAGGCCTTTGGAGTTCGTGGAGAAGAAGAAGAGTTCCAACAGGAATCAGGAAATCTTGGAATTTGCTGGTAATGGCTATCATCTGGGTTCTCTGGCTGGAGAGGAACAACCGCAAATTCAAAGGCAAAGATACAGGAGCGGAGCATCTTCGTCATTCGGTGTCCTCGATTTTCAAGACATGGATTATTCCATGGTATGATAAACTAGGAGGGGAGGCTCGGGAATTTTGTAACGAGATCATGTCGTAATTTTTAATAAATTCCAGGCAGGGTCTGCCTAACCCTCCCTCCTAAAGGAGGGGTTCTCAAAAAAAGAAAAAAAAAATAGAGTAGATGAAAATTTTACGGAGTTAAAAGTAGAATAGAAGGATTATTTGGTGGTTTTGGCTAATTAGGTATGCATTTCTTTACCTTCGGGTTGGTGATTCCATGAACCAAAACAAGGTTGATGAACAGAAAAATAAGCGGCACGGCACCTCTCATCGTCTCAAAATATAAGAGAGAGAGAGAGAGAGAGAGAGAGAGAGAGAGAGAGAGAGAGAGAGAGAGAGGGGTTGATCCATGGGACGGCACAAGTTCGTATCTATTTATAGCCATATATCATCACCAGAAGGCCCCGTAGCGACGCAGTGTTTCACCTTATGCTTCCTCTGGTTGCTGGCGGCCGGCAACAGGCTGAACACTACAGATCAAAATGTCATGAGAGATTTTAACGGTTGTTAACCGTCTCCATGTGGAGGTGGCAATGCATTGATCTGTTTTGTTTCTCTTCTGTTTCGAGTGCTTTGTGTTCCTATGTGCTGTTGCTGTTGTTGTTGTTGCTACTATGTGCCCTGCTGTGGTGTCTGATGGAAACCCCCACATCCTTCCATGTACCTAAAAAATAAAAAAATTTGGTGGGAACCACTGTCCATGTGAGATAACCATAGTTACTACATGGGGGTTTAAGGGAGAGCGATGTGCGGCCGTGATCGCTCCCTCAGCAACCGCACACAAATCCCCACGCAACAAATTTTTTTACGATTTCATGTGAGTCGGCTGTGATTTAGAAAGGAAAACAATATTTACCCCCAAGCACTTACCGATTCATTCACACAGAATGACATGTCATTATCGAAGCAATCGGTTTCCCCTTGTCCCCGACCAGTGAATCGCACTCAACCCAAAACGACAAGAAAAGGGACGATGTGATTGGGTGCCACTACATTCTGTGTGAACGATTTGGTAAAAGCAGTGTTTTCAAAACCGGATCGGAAGGCGAACCGAAAAGGCATCCGGTTCAGTCCAAATCGGTTCAACCCTGTGGTTTTATTTAATAGATATTTACTAAATTATTCAATGGCAAGGTTTGATTCGAGGGTTAACATACAAACCGGTTTATTCAAAGACCGAACCGAAATATGTTCCGGTTCCGGTCCAAACCGGTTGAACCGCCCGATCTAGTCCGGTTTTCAAAACACTGGGTAAAAGCTATCGGTATAAATAACCTTTCTCATTTAGAAAACTTACCCTAATGCGCATCCTCGATCTCTAACGTCAGATCTCGCTGTCCCTAAGATGATTAGCTTAGTATCGCCTGGCACGAATCTTGCACTGAGCGCTGGCCGACACCTCCACACCACCACGAATTGTCCCACAGAGTTGTCCTGCAGTATTTTCAAATAGGATTATTATATTTAAATTTGTGTTTTAAGGACTAATTAGCTCGACCAAGACAAAGCATAGTTCTTGGGAGCAAGTTGAACCGGGCCCCTTCGTCCAGCCCATCACAATCTTGTAATGACTCCTATTAAGGATTTGCTGTTGACCATTTTCCCTATTAACCGTAATATAGCTGCATTTTGGACTAAATATTTATGGTACACTTTGACCCCTTGAAGTTTGGGGACAATTATAATTGTGTCCTTATAAATTTTTAGGTGAATTACATTTTACCCCCTGAAAGTTTAGCCCAAAATCACTTAACCCTCCTATAGTTAATAAACTACATTAACCACGTTGGGTTAAGTTTTGATTAGATAGAAAATACCAAACGAGGAAATTTAGCAGTTGACAAAAGGGGTAATGTGCCAACACTTGAAACTATGGGGACTGATTTTTATAAAAAGAAAATTAGGGTTAAATGATTTTGGGTTAAACTTCAGGACGATAAAGTGTAATTTACCCTTTTTTTTTTTTTGTAACACTTACATCCACCAGTAGTTTTAACTTGTCGACACAATCATCCGCCCTTGAAGACCTCACAAGGGGTTGAAAGTGATATATTTTCTAAACTTCATTATTTTTTCAATCTTTTATTATTTTTCAGGCCAATACATCTCACCATTATACATTAGATTTTTTTTAGTTCATATTAGAGCATGTGCAACAAGCTTCTTTGGATTTTTTTCTTCCTTATTTTACCAAAAGAAATAGAGAAAGCAATTAAAAGGGGCTCAACTACATTTTTCTGTTTTGATATTTTCCTACTCTTCTTCCTAAGATTGGAGAGAAAAGTAGGAAAATCTAAGAATAGTGGATCCCAATTTGCTTTGAATGGAAGTCTATTGACTTTCTTATTTTTCTTGTAAAGATTGTTTTCATGGGTCCTGATTTGGCCATTTTATACAAAAATAGGGAGAGATTGAGGAGTCCGTTGAAGTGCTTTTTCATTTTCAGCCTATGTGGCGATTATAGGCTTAGAAGAATGGGAAAGAATCGTAGGAGCCCGTTGGAGATGCTCTTAGATGGTGTTGGTTTCATTAATTCTAGATGAGATTTTTTTTTTTAGGTAATCACTCTCAGTTTGATGGACAAATTGAGAAGTTTTATATTTATTTTTTTCTTAAATAAAGATATTTTTCCAGGACGTTAAGACGGAAGAAAAATCTATGTAAACTTCGAACCCAGAAGAAGTCAAGAGGAAGTGGCAGCCAATGGAGTATTTTTTTTTTTTTTTGGTAGAAGAAATAGTAGCCTTGATTACAAGGTTGCTAGGTCATCCTTAACCAAGGCTGGCAAAACACTAGGAAATACATGCTCCCAGAACCCCTCACGCCCACTCCTAAGGGCCCACATAACATATGACCCATCTCGTCACCTTGCATTAACGGGCCCGACAGATACTTGCCAACGCACGAACTGATGGGCAAGAACCACCCCACTTCTCACCACCTCCGGCGCACGACAAGGCTTATTCTGAAATAATCTCACACCTAGCCTTCCATAAACCCCACATAGCCATGGCTATAATTTCACTTGGAATTGCATGAGAACTCTTCCGTTCCAAATGAGAAGGCGGACGCAGAATCTCCAACTTAAAAAAAATCTAAACCCATCTGTTTCAGCTAGCAGAGCCAGAACTCCCTTGCAAAACACGCCGGTGCTCCTTAGTAGAAGCCAAGAGGAGGTTGTTTCTTACCTCGAAGGTGACATCTTGTGAGGGCTATTTATATAGGGAATTTTTATTCATACCCCAAAAATCTGTACCTAGCCCCCGTCTCTCATCCGCTTCAAAGTAAGTTACTCATATTTTTTTAAATGTCATTTATACCTTTATATTATACCCCACATTCAACTAAAATTTAAAACAAAAAATTTTGAATAATGAGGCATCGACTGCAATTGGGAAGAAATTAATCAATGACGATGACATGGTTGTGGCGTCAATGACAGCAACATCGACAACGGGGCTTGAAGATCCTACTCCCCCCCGGTCTGATTCCTCCAAAGGCGGCGATGGGGCTCAAAGACCTAGTTCCCCCAATCGAATTCCACCATAGGAAATCAAACCCCTTCAGCAATGGGAAAAGAATAGCATCTCTCTCTCTTTCTCCTCCCCCCAACCCCACTCCATGTCTCTATCCTCATGGGGCTTCAACATCTGAAAGAATGAGGTATGATAAAGGTATGGCGGGTCATTTAACTAGGGTGTATTCAAGATGGGGTGTAAGGGGAAAGGGTATTTTTGGGATAGGAATGGGGTATGATAAAAGAAATCGACGAGTTCAAGTTTGTTGGAAATTGGGGCTAATTACATTTTTTTGGGGTATGAATAAAATCTCTCTTTATTTATGGGTAAATTACACTTTGCCCCCTGCAATTTATCTCAAAAACAGTTAACCCACCCTTAGTTTATTTTGTTCTAAATCGCACCCTAAAGTTTGAAATGTTAGCACACTACCCCTTTTGTCAACTACTTAATTTTCGTATTTAGTAATTTTAATCTGATCAAAACTGAATTGAAAGGGGCAAAATGTAGTTTGAAAGGGGCAAAATGTAATTTTAATCTCAAAAATGTAGTTTGATCAAATCTGATCAAACTGTATTTATTTTTAAGCTAAACATCAGGGAAGCTAAATATAATTTATCCTTTATTTATTTATTCGATATCTCTTTCATGTTTGGTCTGTTCCACTTGTTTTCTTGCTCCTAGTGTCATCATTTTAAATTTTTCAATCTTTATTTTCTTCCTTTGCTTCCTTCGAAAATCTTATCACTTAGATCATAGGTTAGAGTTTGAACCTGTCTTCCTTCTATTTTTATCTTAATGAGGTTTTACTACCTTTTTTTTGTCAATAGGGTTCCGTTTTGGCATAGTAGTATGAGATTAGATTTTTTATGTTGGCTCCAAATCGGCTTGAGGAACATTTCTATTTGTAGATAGTTCCATAATCCATGCTCCACCATTAATATTCTATTTTGATATTTTTTTAGGGGGACTTGGTGAACGATCCAAACAGGAGATCAGTTTAAGCCAAAGGACAGAGGACAAAAACACCCCTCAATGTGCTTCAAATTTTTATTTCCTTGCCACTTCTATCTAAACTAAACCAAATTCTAAAATCTAAAGCGAATTAAGGTAAAATAAAAAACCCTAAACCTAATCCTAAAACCTAAGATCTATAGGCCATGGGATGAACCCTAGACCCTAAACCTAATCCGAACCAAACCATGTTTGCCGCCTGCCTTTCGTCTTCGCTGCTCACCCACGCTGAGGTAGCGGCGGCGATCAACTGCGACTCGCACTACTATTGCTTGCGCCGTTGAGGAGGAAAAAGGCGTTGGGGGTGGGAAGAGGCCGAGGCTGAGGTCGCCACTACACCACTGCTCGAGAGAGAACAGGGGAAAGGGGAGGACAGTTTCGGGTTTATGAAATAATTTTGGGACCTTCCCTTAAGGGGTTTTATGAGTTTCATGTTCATCAAACCTATTTCCACTTATATATATATATATATATAGGGACAGGTTCAATGGACACTGTTTTTGCACCTCAATTGTTACACCGATTTTCAAACCATTAGATAGAGGTTTCAGAATTCCTTGATTTTTTGTGAGCATAATCATCTTGTCTTAGATAACACATCCACAAAAAATCAGCACATTCTAAAGTCTCTAGACTTATTAAATGTGCTCTTCAAATTAACGATTAAAATGAACGGTTGATAAAGCCTTTCAGGTTTAATATACTTGGAGGCTTTAGAATGTGCTGATTTTTTGTGGACGTGCTATCTAAGTTAAGATGATTATGCTCACAAAAAATCAAGGAATTCTGAAACCTCTATCTAGTTGATTTGAAAATCGGTGTAACAATTGAGGTGCAAAAACAGTGTCCATTGAACCTGACCCATTTGTGTATATATATATATATATATATATATATATATATATATATATATATATATATATATATATATATATATATATATATATATATATATATGGGGGCGGGGAGCCTGCACCTGAGGTGTAGCATCGTTGCTGCACCTCTTGCTTGTTTACCTCCCTACAAGTTTTGGAATTTGAAAAAATTTGGTGAGGGTGTTGTCTAGGGTAAGATGATCATCCTCACCAATTTTCATAAAATTACAAAACTTCTAGGGGGGTCAAATGGTCGAAGCAAAATCTGCAGAGTTTAACGGTGACTAAGAACGGTTGATTTTGCTTCGACCATTTGAGCCCCCTATAAGTTTTGAAATTTGATGAAAATTGGTGAGAATGATCATCGTACCCTATAAAACACCCTCACCAAATTTTATTAAAATGTAAAACTTCGAAGATGGTCAAACAATGCCTGAGGTGCAGCAACAACGCTGCACCTCAGGTCCTACGGTCCGTGCGGTCCGCACCCGCAGCCGTCTGATGCGGTGCACTGCAGCGCGCCTCACCGCGTCAGACGGCTGCGGATGCGGACTGCACGGACCGCAGACCGCAGTGAAGCATATATATATATATATATATATATATATATATATATATATATATATATATATATATATATATATATATATATATATATATATATATATATATATATATATATATATATATATATATATATATATATATATATATATATATATATATATATAGGGGCATGCTATAATGCGGCATGCGGTAAGTACGGCACTACACCGCAGTCATCTGATGCACGCGTTGCGTGCATGCGATACACGCAGTGGTGCATCAGACGGGTACTATGCGGTGCCGCACTTACCGTATGCCGTATTATAGCATGCCCCTATATATATATATATATATATATATATATATATATATATATATATATATATATATATATATATATATATATATATATATATATATATATATATATATATATGGGGAGGGATACTCTTACTTATGAGTTCTTACAAGTAAACTCTTACTAATGATCCGGACCGTCCGTTCCGAAACGGATGGATCTGATTACCTCCCCCCTTCTATCCCTCTCTCTCTCTCTCTCACATGTACAGCACCCCCGACCCCTATCCCCACCGACCCCGACCCCGACCCCTTCCCCTTCCCCTTCCCCTCCGGCTCCGGCAGCCACCCGACCCCCCCTCTGGCAGCCCGATCGCAGCCCGACACCGACGGGAGGGGGGTCTGATTTCAGCATCGGCAGGGGGTCGGGGTGCTGCGCCGGCATCGGATCGGGGTCAGGGTGCTGCGCTGGCGGCGGATCGGGGTCGGGGTGCTGCTGCACCGACGAGGGATCGGGGTCGGGGTGGTGCTGCGCCGGCGAGGGATCGGGGTTGGGGTGCTGCGCCGGCGGGGGGGGTCGGGGCCGGAGCTGGAGCCAAAGTCGGAGGGGGGGTGGGCCGCCGGAGCCGGAGGGGGGGTGGGCTGCCGGAGCCGGAGGGAGGGTGAGCCGCCGGAGTCGGACGGGGGGTCGGGGTCGGGCTTTGATGGGGGACGGGGGGTGGTTGGGCTGTTCATTTGAGAGTGAGAGAAAGGGAGATGGGAACTAATGATTCGGGCCCTCCATCATGATCGGAACGGACGGCCCGGATCATTAGTAAACTCCACTTGTAAGAGGCCATGAGTAAGAGTATCCCTCCCCTATATATATATATATATATATATATATATATATATATATATATATATATATATATATATATATATATATATATATATATATATATATATATATATATATATATATATATATATATATATATATATATATATATATATATATATATATATATATATATATATATATAGGGGCATGCTATAATGCGGCATGTGGTACGTGCGGTACTGCACCGTAGCCATCTGATGCACGCATAGAGAGAGAGAGAGGAATGTTGCTGTGAGCTATGAGCTGCCGGTTTAGAAAGTGAGTTGCGGGTATTTTGACCCCCCTAGGAGTTTTGGAATTTTATAAAATTAGATGAGGGTGTTGTCTAGGGTAAGAATATTATCCTCATCAATTTTTATCAAATTTCAAAACTTCTAGGGGGTCAAATGGTCGAAGCAAAATCTGCCATCCGCAGTCACCGTTAAAATCTGCAGATTTTCCTCGACCATTTGACCCCCCCTAAAAGTTTTAGAATTTGATGAAAATTGGTGAGAATGTTCATCTTACCATAGACAACACCCTCACCAAATTTCATCAAATTCCAAAACTTCTAGGGGGGTCAAAATACCTGCAGCTTATTTTCTCCTACCGCAGCTCACAGCTCAACATAACCGCCCTCTCTCTCTCTCTCTCTCTCTCTCTCTCTCTCTCTCTCTGTATATATATATATATATATATATATATATATATATATATACACACATAGGGGCATGCTATAATGCCGCATGCGATACGTGCGGCACCGCATTACAACCGTCTGATGCACCACTGCGTGCATGCGATGCACACAGCGGGTGCATCAGATGACTGTGGTGCGGTGTCGCACTTACCGCATGCCACATTATAGCATGCCCCGATATATATATATATATATATATATATATATATATATATATATATATATATATATATATATATATATATATATATATATATATATATATATATATATATATATATATATATATATATATATATATATATATATATATATATATATATATATATATATATATATATATATATATATATATATATATATATATATATATATATATATATATATATATATATATATGGGGTGGGATCCGTTGACAACCCAAAATGGGAGGTAAATTTACCTCCCACTTACAACTCGCCATAATCGTTGGTTAGAGGTTTTCGAATTTGCTGATTTTTTGTGAGGATGATCAACATGGCACGTTGATCATCCTCACAAAAAATCAGCAAATTCTGAAACTTATAAGGGTGTCAAATGTGTTATTCAAATTAACGGTTCAAATAGACGGTTCAGAAACATTTGATTCAATCGGCGCCCTTAGAAGTTTCAGATTTGGTTGATTTTTGGTGAGGATGATCACTATGGCAAGTTGATCATCCTCACAAAAAATCAACAAAATCTGAAACTTCTAAGGGCACCGATTGAATCAAACATTTCTGAACCGTCTATTTGAACCGTTAATTTGAATAACACATTTGACGCCCTTATAAGTTTTCGAATTTGCTGATTTTTTGTGAGGATGATCAACTTGCCATGTTGATCATCCTCACAAAAAATCAGCAAATTCGAAAACCTCTATCCACCAATTGAATCAAGTTTAAAATGGGAGGTAAATTTACCTCCCATTTTGGGTTGTCAACGGATCCCAGTCCTATATATATATATATATATATATATATATATATATATATATATATATATATATATATATATATATATATATATATATATATATATATATATATATATATATATATATATATATATATATATATATATATATATATGGTGGACTGGCCATGCGGTCAGAGAACATAGCACAAGAGCAAGGGCTTAAAGAAGTTCAGAGATCAAAACTGTAGGAGGCAGTAGATGCTATTTATGACATCCTGGTCGTTGAGGTCACGTTCACAGGATTTTGGGATTTTATTTTACCTAAAGTGTTCAACGTTGACTTGAACTGTTGAGATATTTATATATGTGTGTAGGTGTGTAGAGAGAGAGGTGTATAGAAGAGAAACATAGGGTGTATTTATTCTAGAGACGGCTAAGTGTTTTGTACCTATTTATACAGGCGTTAAGAGTCTAATAATACATCCCCAATTTTCCCAACCTTAACATGGTATCAGAGATGGGACCCATTCCGGGAGCTCCACTCGATTGTGCCCTTGCCACACGTGTCCCGTGAGAGGGGGGGAGACGCTGTTGAAATGGTCATGCCTCACAAGGTTTAGTCTCACATCGATAATGGGAGTGGGGATCATTGTCTTAGTACACCCGATTACTCCCCTCCTTAATATGTACCTTTTGGGGAGAAACTCGAGTCATCACATGAGTAGAAACATCGGTAATGACACTATTTCGCTTTCTCCCCTTATGCCCGCAACTCTCCTTTGATTCTTTGAGTCTCCTCTAATGCTGACTGGGTTGGTGATCCTACTACTCGACGTTTCACCACTAGCTTCTTCCTATTTCTAGGAGATTATCTTATTTTCTGTCATAGCAAGAAGTAGGGTGTTGTTTCTCTCTCCAGCACTAAGTCCGAATATCAAGCTATGGCTTCAACCACCAAAGAGATCGCATATATGAGACGAATTCTTTCAAACTTTGGGGTTAACGTATCTACATCGACTGCTCTCCATTGTGACAATCTGAGTGCCATTCAGATTGCCTGCAAATCTGGTTTTTCATGATAGAACAAAGCATATCAAGATTGACTGCCACTTTACCCGAGAGCATTATGAAACTGAGACCATCTCCCTACCACACGTCTTTTCTATTGAGCAGATTGCTGATCTTTTTACAAAGTCTCACCCTAGTCATTGTTTTCAGTTCTTAATAGGCAAATTCACTTTGTTTGACCCACCGTGAGTTTGAGAGGGAACGGCTCTGTTGAGATATTTATATATGTGTGTAGATGTGTAGAGAGATAGGCGTATAAAAGAGAAATAGGTGTGTTTATTCTATAGACAACTAGGCGTTTTGTATTCTATTCATACAGGCCTTAAAGAGCCCTAATAATACATCCCCAATTTTCTCAACCTTAACATGAACAATGCTTCATATAAAACTACAACATTATATGCTTTACTTTTGTAACAATTTTAAAAATTTTCTTACGGGCTCAACTTAGTTTTTGGGATTTTGATAAAGTATACCCTACATTTTCCATAGATTGTTTTAAAATGATATGTAAAAAATATTTTAATTATACCAGTCATGTGAGAAACTTAATTTGAAAAGTAGTCATGTGACAGTTGTTGTAGCTCGTGTGTCCTTAGCGTGGATTTTCTGTATTAACATTAATAAAGATGACTTTGGTTATTACTTTAATTAGAATACTACTATGGTGTATGATAATACTCATATAATAAAAGGACCCTAGGGAACACAGTAGGCCACTGAGGCGCATGGAGGATCCATGCTTGGGAGACCCAGTGGACCAGTTCTGTGTAGACCTAGAACTAGTTCACAGCTTAGGTGATAACGGTCGCTTCACCGAGAACAAGCTGTTGGCAGGTAGAGGATGTGGTAAAGTCTCCACCACGGGAACGTGGGATTCCCATTCACCTGACCAAGCACAATGATCGTGTTGAACAGGAACCAAGACGGTGCACAGTTCAGTGATTCAAATACTGGTGCATAAACGGTCTTCCTACTATAGATAATCTGTCATTAACCCTGAGGGATCATGTTCACTGGGCCAACCAGTTGTGTGGTGCTTTGATGTGCCAACGTGTGCGGACCTTCCATTGTCCAATACCACGGTACATTGGGTTACCTGGCTGGCGCTTGAGTGACATGTAATCCCAAAGGTTATACGACGTCTAGTGTTGGATGGGTGTGTTTTGATGAGTCAATCTGTCCACACAGTTAACCCAGGCCTGGTAGTTGTCAGTATGACTGACGACGTTCCAGATGCAAGGCATAGCACCGGAAGGTGTGTGGTGTTATAGATGACAAGTCATCAAACCCTAGTCAGATGATCGATCGGGATCTGACGGTGCTCCCCACCGCCCGAGTTGAGTCATGGCACCAGTAATAGGAGGGACTAAGGATTATTAGAGTATAGTAGAGAACAGGGTTACGACGGAGTAACATAAGTTTAGGATCACTAGAATTCAACTCGTGTCACACTCTGGGTGGCTACGTGGGTTAATCGGATTAAGGCTGATTAACGGAACTTTCGGTGTATCACTGGAACAGTTAATCAGGGATCCAGTTGGAGCTAGAGATCCCGAACCCTGAAGGTTCCACCCTATCGTTGTGTATAGAAATTGTTCCCCGACCTAGTTGGATATGTTGGATGCGAAGTAGCTCGATGGTGCGTAAGCCCGGAGCCTAAGAACCTAATTCACATGTGTTACGGGCCTGTATGCGCAGAAAAGATGCGGGTCGTCTTTATTACACAAAACAAGATTACAAGGGTGGCCGGGACCCGGGTGGCTCGGGGTTGGCGAGTCCGGGTTGCGGCGAGTGTTGATCAGGGGATTGTGGGAGATATCCTCTGGAGGGTCCCTTTGATCCGCGTCTCCACGTGGTGTTCGTGCGAGAGCTCTGAAGGGGTTGCCCAGGACAGGGGGTCTTTACAGGGTGAGGGCATTTGAGAGGCTAAGGAATATCCGCTGTTTCTTTGGTCCCTTCCGTGCTTCGTGCTTCCTCGGCTAGGGGGTCTTCAGCTTCGTTCCTCAGTCTTCGTGTCTTCCTTGTTCCTTACTCGACCTCGGCATCCTTGATCATCGGTTCGCGGCTTCGATCGTGCTTTTGGCGTTGGATTTGGCTTTGGCTTTTGGCTTTGGCTTGGCTCTGGCGTGGCTCTGACTTTTGCTTTGCTTTGGCGCTTGCGCTTGGACGTAGACGGGGAGACTTGCGATGCTTTCGTTCTTCTGGACTTCGCGTCGTATCGGCTAGAACGTGCGGTGCTTTTGCTCGAGACCGACGTAGTCGCTTGGCTTTGGCACTTGCGTTGCTTTGGCGCGGGCTTTACCGGGGCTTTTGCTTTGGCTTCTTGCACGGGCTTTGGCTTCAGCGTAAACTCGGTCTTCTTCTCGAACGACATGGGCTACTTCTTCGGTGCTTCGACGATTTGGGTGTCGATTGGACTTCTCTTCTTCTCCGGGCTTCTTTGGCGTGATCGGAGTCGAAGAATGCTTTCGAAGATAGTGAGGGTAGCACCGATCTCTGTGCGACGGTTGTGGCGTCGGCTTTTGTTGATGAAGACGGCGGGGGTAGCGACGGTCTCCGTGCGACGGTTGTAGCGTCGGCTTTTGTTGATGAAGACGGCGGGGGTAGCGACACTTCAGGCAGTCTTCTCCAGGCTTTCTTCTTCGTGGATGGAGTAGACGTTTGTCGAAGGCGACGGGTTGATGATGCTTCGTTCCTCTTCTCCGGGCTTTAGAGCTTGATCGGAGTTGAGGGTTTGTTGGAGCCGACGGGGTAGTGCCGCTCCGAGCTTCTTCTCCGGCCTTTGCTTCTGGCGTCTTCGGAGTCGAAGGGTCTTCTTCTCCGAGCTTTCTTCTTCGTGCACGGAGTCGAAGTCTTGATCTTCTTGTGCAAGGGTCTTCACGTTGATGAGGGCTTTCAATGGACTAAGCCGATCCCGAAGGGACATGCTTGCCCGTGCCTCGTGAAGCCTTGGGTCGATGAAGAAGCGTCTTCTTTTCTGCAGAGCTTCCTCGCTTTGTCTTCTATCTTTGACCTCTCGAGCCTTCCCCCCACCCCCTCTATTTGTAGGCAAAAGGGGAGGGGGGAGAGATAAGAGAAGTTTTAATTTTAAATCCCTTTAATATCTCCCTCATAATTACCCAGGATTTATTCATCCATTGATGAGGGGAATAAATCTTTATTTGATTTCCTTTTCTGCCGGGGTAATTATGGCTGGATTTTGCACATGAAATCGATAGCGACCCGGCTCTTCTTCTTGTCTGTCAGATCGAGGGATCGACGCAGATCCGCGTGTGAGCAGACGTCATACACAACCTCCCCCCGTGTATGGCGGTAGTTCTTTCCTTTTCTTTCTTCTCTTTTCTTTCCTTTTCTTTCCTTTTCTTTTCTTTCCTTTATTTTCTTTCCTTTCTTTCCTTTCCTTTTCTTTTCTTTCCTTTCCTTTCTTTTTCCTTGCAAGGCCGGCCGGCCCCATGGGGTTCGGGTCCTAGTAAGGGCCGGCCCTATAGGGTTCGGATCCCTAGTAGGGGCCGGCCCCCCTTGAATGTGGGGTCCGCTCATCCCTTATTGGGCGCGAATTGGGTCTGGGTCCGCACTGGTGCGTGCAAGTCAGGTCCAAGTCGGAGCGCGCGTCAGGTTTGCATCCGCGTTGGCGCACGTAAGTCGGGTCCGGGTTAGACAAAATTCGTGTGTTTACAAATGCCCCCTCAAGGACGAGTGTGTCGATGAGAATGTGTAGGGTTTGGACACGTAAGAATCGTAGAGCACTTGTCCTTGATTCCTTTCGTGGGCGGGGTCGAGGGTCTATTTAAGGACCCCCACCCCCTTCATCCGACGTTCTGCTCTTCGCGAAGGTTTCGCCGGCTTCTGAAGACCGCCGTCGGAAGAGAGCTGCCTGGGGTTGCACGTGACTTGCTCCGTCTTCCCGGTGTCGCCTCTTTCGTCGGCGGCGGTGACGATGGTGCGTGATTTGAAGGTCGTTGCGAAAACTGGCTCGAAGCGACGCGGCGATGGCGACTGCGGCGAGAAAGTTGGAGAAGCGCGGCTGAGGTGCGATCTGCCTTCGCCGCCTCTTCCTTCCTCTTTCTTCTTCTTTTTCTTCTTCCTCCTCCTGCAGTGAATTCAAAAACTTTCATTTTGATCATGCTGCAGGAGTGGAGGATCGTCGCCTTCGATTGGGGCTTCATAGGGCCCAGAAGAGTTACAGTCGTCTTTCCAGTGCTCGCCGTGTCCCTTCCTCAGCTCCGGTGTTAGGAGCCAACCTCGTTAGTGCCCCTGGGACATCCCTTTTCTCGAGGGCCGTTGTTGAGGGTGCCCCACCCAAAAGAAGAAAGGTTTGTATTCCTCGCGGGATGACTTCACGGGTCCCTTGTCTGGTGGAGGATACCGAGGAGCCCGGACTTCTAAAAGATGAGGTGATCCCTCCTTCTAGGGCTGCTTCGTCTAACCTCGCAGGTATGGAGTTCTCTTTATCTTGCTTCCTTTCTATGCTCGGGAAGTTCCATCATGCTGAGCAGTGTATCTCTTTTGGATAGATTCCGTTATAGTGGTGGAGCACGGGGCGGATTCTCCGAAGGCATCTCTTGGGCATTCGTCTATTGGGGCCGCGCGGGAAGTGCCTGGGGCATGTGGGCTAGATGTTCCTTTGGACGATCTGGACCTCCTCGGGGTTTGCGGGGAGAACTTCCCTAGCGGTGATATTAACTTGGATGGTATTGACATCGATGCTTTGTCTTTTCACGAGGAAGCCGAAGTTTCAAGTGTCAACAAGCGGCGTTCCCCGGTTGCTGTGCCCTCGTGCTCGTTGGAGGAGACGGTTGTTGCAGCGGTAGCGGCGGTTTCTCCAGTTCTACTGCCCTCGTTGGCGAAGGCGGTTCCTGTCGCGGCTGCTACGGGAGGGAAGATTTTGCCCACCTACTCTGAGGCACCTCGCCCGAGATTAAGGCCGAGGAGCAGAGTTTCAGAGTTCCTTCTTGCGAGCTGCCGATAGTATATCAAGTCAACGTTGGAGCCTTTTCAAGATGCTGGCTTTGGCGCCCTCTAGGACTGGTGGTCGACGGACGATGCAGAGTTTTGCACGAGCCTGGAGGATTTCAAAGTCGACAGTCCTTCTTTTGTCGCTCAGATGAACCTGCTCGTGACCGATAGCGAGGCTTATCGCTCCCGACGAGCTTTACTAGAGGGTAACTCCCCTTCTGAGTTGGAGACCGCTGAGGCGAGTTTGTGTCAGTCAGAGCACCAACTTGCGGAGGCCGCTTCTAGCCTGTCGAAGGCTCAAAGGAAGATAGAATCGGTGTGCACCTCGCTTCGAAAGGCAGAGTCTCGTCTGGAGCGAGCTGAGGCTGTGGAGAGCGCTTTAAAGGCGAGTTACTTGAAGCAGCAGTCAGACTTGGCGACCCGTCGTGAGCTTCTGGCCACTCGTCCCGTGAAACTTCAGCGAGTGGAGGCTACTAGAGAGGAGTTACTACGCCGTCTTCGAGCTCTGGATACCTTCTTTTAGTTGCTCCTTGCTGGTTGTTTTACATTGTAGCTTTCTTTTTGGAACTTATGCCATGTGCCGCCTTTTCTTCACTATCTAATAATATTGCCTTATTCTGCCGTATTTATGCATGGACCCTTGTTGTCTTTTTTTTTCTTTTGGTCGGACTGAACCTGAAGTACCTTCTTAGGCTGCCTACGTACCCCCCCAAGGGGGATCAAGTCGCACGTAGTTCTTGACGGAGTGCGGGCCATCCCACTTGGCATCAAATTTCTTCCCTCCTCGATGCGAGAAGATGATGGGGCGTTTGACTGCCAGCACCAGTTCCCCTATCTGGAATGATCGAGGATGGATCTTCTTGTTGAAGGCATGAGACAGTCTGGCCTGATAACACTCCATACGTTGTTGAGCTTCGAGATGTCTTTCATCCAATGCTTCCAATTCTGCTAGGCGAAGCTGGGCGTTGTCATCGCTGGTGAGGCCTTCTTGGATTGCTATCCTGAGCGATGGGATCTGGAGCTCGAGCGGAAGAACAGCTTCTACACCATAGACAAGGGAGTACGGTGTTGCTTGCGTCGGTGTGCGGAAGGACGTCCGGTAAGCCCATAGCGCTTCGCCCATGCGTTCGTGCCAATCTTTCTTTGTCTTCGAGACGGTTTTCTCCAGCAGCTTGCAAAGAGTCTTGTTAAAAGCCTCCGCCAGACCGTTGGTCGGAGCATTGTACATCGTCGAGCAGTTCTGCTTAATGTTGTACAATACGCAGAACAGGCTGACGGCAGCATTCTTGAATTGCTTCCCGTTGTCTGTTACGATGTAGCGAGGGACTCCATATCGGAAGATGATGTCATTCTGGATGAAGCTGATAACGGAGTGCTTTGTAACTTCCCGTAGAGGTGTCGCTTCAGCCCACTTGGAGAAGTAGTCCGTTGCCGCCAGAATATAAAGATGTTGCTTGGATGACTTGGGCAGGGGGCCGACAATATCGAGTCCCCATCCGTCGAAGGGCCATGATGCGATTATCGGGTGCAGAGGTTCCGGAGGTTGACGGATGTAGTCCCCGTGCAGCTGGCAAACGTGACATCTTTTCGCGTACTCCAAGCTGTCCTTGATCATGGTGGGCCAGTAATATCCCATCCTCCTGACTTGAAAGTGGAGCTTCGGGCCAGACTGGTATGAGCTACAGATTCCCGCATGTACTTCTTCCAGTGCTGCTTCTGCCTCTTCTTTTGCGAGGCATCTCAGGAGTGTGCCATCGTAGCTTCGGCGGTACAACTCGTTGTTGAAGTGGTAAAATTTCAGAGATCATCGGCGGACGTCGACTTTGTGCTTCGGATCTTCGGGGAGTTTACCATGGACGAGATAATCCATAAAAGGCTGCCTCCAGTCTCGCTCTTCAATTTCGAGGACGTGCACCGCATTGGTTTGAACTGGAATTTCGATCGGACCTTCTTCTTCGATGATCACAAATCTTTTGCAGATGGGGACGACGAGCTGACGTTCTTCTGGAAACAGGAGTGTAGTCGCCAGATTTGCGAGTGCGTCGGCTTGCTGGTTGAGGTTCCTGGAGACGTGCTGAATGGAAGCAGCCTTGAGTTTGCCGAGGAGCTCCACATCTCGCGCATACAACGGCATCAGGTCTTCTTTGTTGACTTCGTATGCCCCCAAGACTTGCTAGATAACGAGTTGAGAGTCACCAAAAATCTCTAGTCCTTGAAGCTTGATTTCGTTAGCCAGCTCGAGACCGATGAGCAGAGCTTGATATTCTGCCACATTGTTGGAACATGATTCCGACAGTAGGAATGAGAAGGGGAGTATTTCATTGTCCGGAGTGACGAAGACGACTCCGGCTCCCGCTATGTCTTGCCTTGCTGCGCCGTCAAAGAATATTTTCCAGGATGGGGCGATATCGATGGAGAACACTTCTTTGTTTGGGAGATCTTTTGATAACTCCCATTCCGTCGGAAGAGGATATTCTGCGAGGAAATTCGCGAGGGCTTGCCCTTTAACCACTTTCTGTGGTACGAAGGTGATATCAAATTCAAGTAGAAGCAGCGCCCACTTGGCCAGACGTCCGGAGAGCACTGGTCTTGACATGATGTACTTAAGGGGGTCGGCCTTCGAGACGAGTCTGATGGTGTGAGCCAGCATATAGTATCGCAGCTTTTTCGTGGCGAAGATGAGTGCTAAGCAGACCTTCTCGATTGGGGAGCAATTTAGCTCTGCGCCGATGAGAGTACGACTTAAGTAGTAGCAAGCCGTCTCCTTGCCAAGTTCATTGTTCTGAGCCAGGAGTGCCCCCAAGGATTGCTCTTGGGCACTAATGTAGAGGATTAGCGGCCTTTCTTGAACTGGTGCTGATAGGACTGGCGACTTCAGTAGATAGACTTTGATGTTTTGGAGTGCTTCTTGGCAAGCTTCATCCCATTTGAACGGCGCTCCTTTCTTCATGAGGCGACTAAACGGGTGGCACTTTTCGGCTAGGTTGACGATGAATCTTCGGATATACGCCAAGTGCCCTTGGAGGCCTCTGAGGTCTCGCACTGTCTTTGGTGCGGGCATATTGACGATAGCATCAATTTTGGATTGATCTATCTCAATGCCTCGATGTCGGATGATGAAGCCGAGGAACTTGCCTAAGGAGACTCCGAACGCGCACTTGAGTGGATTCATGCGGAGTTGGTACCTTCGAAGCCATTTGAAGATTAGCTCGAGATCGTGCAGATGCGCCGACTTCTTCTTAGATTTCACGACAAGGTCATCGACATAACACTCCACGTTTTGATGAAGAATGTCATCGAAAATTTTCTGCATAGCTCGTTGGTAGGTGGCTCATGCGTTCTTCAAGCCGAACGGCATTACTTTGTAGTAGTAGATTCCTTTCGATGTGCGGAACGCCGTGAGCTCTTCGTCCTTGGGTGCCATCCGAATCTGGTTGTAGCCTGAGGATCCGTCCATGAAAGTTAGCACCTCGTGGCCTGTCATGGAGTCCACCATTAGCTCTGTGATTGGCAAGGGAAAGTCATCCTTCGGACATGCGTTGTTTAAATCTCTGAAGTCCACGCACACCCGGATTTGGCCATTCTTCTTTTTGACTGGGATGACACTAGAGATCCATGTCGGGTATTTGACCTCTCGAATGAATACGACTTTAATTAGTTTGTTCACTTCGCCTTCTATTTGGGGTAACAGTTCCGGTCGGTAGCGTCTTTGTCCTTGTTTGATAGCGCTAGCTCCGTGTTTGACACTGAGCTGGTGCACTGCGATTTTGGGATCGAGGCCCGGCATCTCCTTGTAGGACCATGCGAAGACGTCTCTGTATTCTTTAAGCAGTTTGATGTATGCGGCTTCTTCTTCTGGAGTCAAGAGTGTGCTGATGAATGTAGATCGAGGCTCCGTTTCGGTGCCCAAATTAATTTCCTTCAAGTCATCAACGATGGACTGCCCCCCTTCTTCGAGGACTGGCGGGGCCTCTAGCAACTCGTCGTCCGAAGGAGAAGAAGTACCATTGTCAGTTTGATTAACGGAGATGTAATGGACGGCTGCCATGGGTGGGTGGGTGGGTGTTGAAACGATGTCCTCGACTGACATTCCCAGACGATCGAATACTGACTTCTTCTTTGATTGCTTAACTGGCCCGAGCCTTTCGAACACAGACGTGCGCTTTCGATTCGACC
Source organism: Chamaelirium japonicum (assembly GCA_947650365.1). NCBI lineage: Eukaryota > Viridiplantae > Streptophyta > Magnoliopsida > Liliales > Melanthiaceae > Chamaelirium > Chamaelirium japonicum. Next base: position 2,148,670 of record CANTAL010000011.1, read on the forward strand.
GGTTTTTACCGCCTCTGATTTGCTTTTGGAGTACGTCTTGGCATTCCCAGACGATCGAATACTGACTTCTTCTTTGATTGCTTAACTGGCCCGAGCCTTTCGAACACAGACGTGCGCTTTCGATTCGATCGGTTTTTACCGCCTCTGATTTGCTTCTGGAGCACGGCTTGGCATCGAGCCCGCCGCCGTCTTCATTTGCTATCGGGACGGCTTGCGTAGGCAGAGCGTGCATCGGAGATTGTCGACCCTTCAGCTGCTTCGTCTACCATCTTTGCCCCGATGTAGTTAGAGGTGAAGGTCTTCTTTGCTGCAATCCTGACGACCATCGGAGTTTGACTGGAGCCAATGCCTCGATAGTTCGGGAGAATTTGTTCACCGTTTTGAAACAACCGAGCTTGAGTTCTCATCATCCCATATGGAGTTGCTGCTGGGGGAAGTGTGCCCATGGCGCTTTCTCTGTCATAGCCGGCTCTGAACAGCAATCTAGCAGCGTTTTGCCCCCAGCTCCCTTTTGGCTTGAATCCGAGTTGAGTAGGATCGATGGATTCGATGGGTCTGCTCGGGTTCGGAGCTTGCGTCAGACTGGGTAATGGCAACGTTATTTCCTGCAGAGTGACGACATTGGCCTGCGATAACGGCGGGGCCCGTTTTCTTGCCGAAGTAGAAGGCGATTGTTCAGATTTACGAAGCCACTGAGGCGTGAGACGCAGGACTGGCATCGTTTGGACGGGCAACGGGGTATATTGCATTGCTCTTGACTTGGAACTGATGCGTATCTTTTGCCTAGATTTCAGCGCTTCTTGGACCTCAAGTCTTGCCTTGTCGGAGGGTGGCACCGGATTTACAGGAAGAGGAGTCTTATCCCGATTCACTTCTTCAGTCTTCTGGGCTCAAGGGACTTTAGCTGGAAGGACTTCCGCGACTAGGTCTCTTGCTTGGTAGAACTTGGCGTCGGCCAAATATGCCTCAGCCTTATTGAATGGCTTGTCATCAGCAATTATGCATTTCTCCATGCCTTCTTTGTAGTACTTGAGGCACTGGTGCCAGGTGGACACTACGACGCCATTCTCATATAGCCATGGCCTTCCTAACAGGAGGCGATATGACGTCTGGCAATCGATGATGTGGAAGAGGACCGTTGTATCTAGCGGGCCGATTGAAAGCTTCAGGCGGATGATTCCGATAGTGGATTGTCCGCCCTGGTTGAACCCTTGAATGACCAATTGGCTGGGCAAGAGCTGGTCGTTGGTGATGCCGAGTTGCCGCATTATCTGGATAGGCATGATGTTGACGGCGGAGCCACAGTCCAACAGGATTCGATTCACTGGCTTCTCCTTGATGTATCCCGAAACGTAGACAGGCCGGTTATGCAAGCGCGTCCCTAGTTGCAAGTCCTCATCCGAAAAGGTTATCGTCGCATCACACGAGGCCACAGCTTTGCTCTTCTGGTCGTTCTTCTTTTTTCTCTTATAGCTATCTGGGTCGGCCAAGGCCGCAGCCATTGCCAGGCGAGCCTTCTTCGGAAGATGCAAAGCTTCTACGAGCGGCAAGTACAGGATTGCTTCGTCATGAGAGGCAGTGCCCCCTTTGTCGGAATCGTCTCCCTCATCAGTGGAGTCGCCCTCTTCAGATGTCTCGACTTTGCCTTTTCCTTCTAACGTCTTATGGACTTCGACCATGCAACAAGACACCCTGATGTGTTGATCAACTGGGATGAAGTGATCGGGGAAGAATTCTTGCAAGCTTACTGGTTCTAGAAGGTTCTGCTGGAGGAGATCGTCTTGGCTTGCTGGCGGCACTTTGAACGCCTTCCTCCCTGGAGTCTTGCTTTTCTTCTTGTAGGTCCTTCGCTCAGGAAACTTCCTCATCACGCGATCTTGCTTGTGCTGCCTTTCTTGCCATGGCTTTCGCCACCGGGGTAGCATAACCCATGCCTCTTCGTCGGTGGATTCTCCTCCGCTGAGATGATGATTAGCAGCAGCAACTGGTTCCCTTGGAGACACTTGTTCTTCCAGAGGCTCTACTGGTTCGTCTTCCGACCCTCAACCAGTGGGCTTGATTTCTACGATCGAAAGTGATGGAGGCTTTAAGTAGAGGACGTAATAGTCGAACTTCCCCGAAGGCTGGCCCAGCAGACTGACTTCTGGATCTCCCTGCGTGTATCTTTTCTGGAGAGCGCCTTGGGACGTAGCTCGACTGAAAGAGACTTCCTCTTCCTGAAGTTCCACAGGTTCGTCTTCCGATCCCCAGCCGGTGGACTTGATTTTGTCAATCGAAATGGACGGAGGCCTTGAATAGAGGATGTAATAGTCGAACTTCCCCGAAGGCTGGCCCAGCAGACCGACTTCTGGATCTCCTTGCTCGTATCTCCTTTGGAGCGCTCGTTGGGATGTAGCATACTTGGAAGAGGTGCTGGCGTGAGCGATAGTTGCCCCCAGGGCAGCGGTGTTTCTTCCTCGGTGAGCGCAGGAGTACGTTGACGTCGCTTCGAGACTCTCGGCTGAGAGATTGACTTAGCGGTTGGCCTTTGACGGTTGATGCGCAATTTTGGTGTTCTTTGTCGCGTAGCAACCAGTACCGGTGAGAAGGAGCCGAAGGTGATGGACGTCATGTTGGCCGTAGCGACCTCTCCGGTGTCAATCTCTATCTTTCCTTGCTTTGCGAGCGCCATTATTCTTTCTTTGAAGATGAAGCATCTTTCGATGGGATGACTTACCACCCGGTGGTATTTGCAGAAGAGAGGGTCGTCGACGCGATGCATCTGCTCGGGCCTCTTCGAAGGAGGGAGCTCTATCAACTTCTCTTGCAGTAGTTGGTCGAAATGGAGGAGACTTCCAAGTCAGGGAAGGGGTACTCCTTGGCTTCGAGCTCCTCGAGAGTCATCCTTTGTCTTGGCGGCGGAGGCGGCGGTATGGCGACTCCCTTCTTCTGATCCTGCTTGCCACCGATCTTGAGCGGCTTGGAGGTTAAGGAGACGTTTGTAACATTGACTTGTTTCGGTTTCGGTGCCGGTGGCTTGTCCTTCTTCTCCACCTTCAAGAAGTCTTTGTTCTTTGAGTCCCCGCGGCTTGCTAGGCTGAGTTCCATGTCGTGAGCCCGAGTCGTGAGTTTTTCGAAAGACCGAGGCTTGATACCTTTGAGGATGTAGAGCAGGCCCCAGTGCATGCCTTGGGTGCACATCTCGATGGCTGAGTCTTCAGACAAGCGGTCCCGTGAATTCAACGCGAGGTTCCTCCATCTGTCGATGTAGTCGATCACCGGCTCGTCTTTCCTTTGCTTGACGGCGGTGAGTTCAGTCATGCTGACGGTGCATCTGGTGCTGTAGAAGCGGTTGAGGAACTCCCTCTCTATCTGATCCCAACTGTCGATGGTTCCTGGAGGAAGATCAACGTACCAGTCAAAAGCATTACCTTTGAGGGTGCGAATGAACTGTTTTACCATCTTATCGCCATATGTGCCGGCATTGTTGCAAGTTTCGATAAAGTGAGCAACGTGCTGTCTTGGATTTCCCTTTCCGCCGAAGTGCTAGAACTTTGGTGACTGGAATCCAACTGGGAAGCGTAGCTGCTGGATCCTCGCGGTGTAGGGCTTCGAGTATGCCGCCGTGATCGGAGGAAGGCCACTATCGTGGGAGCGCATCATGTCGGCTACCAACGCTTGGACTTGCTGAGCATTCATCGTTGCTGTTGCCGAAGGTTGTGTGGCCACCGAGGCTGGCGCTGGAGAGATGACTTCCACCGGGACGGGAGCTGATGAGAGTGCTGGAGTAACTGCTTGAATCGTCAGAACAACCTCTGCAGGAGCTGGAATTAAAGACGGCACTGGAGCGGCTACTGGAGAAGCAAGGGGTTGATCGTTTGTCGCAGCATCCCTTGCGCTTAGCTTCTGAAGCAAAGTATTGATGTGACGATCCTTCTCCTCCATCAGCCGAGTAATCTGCGCCATGTGCTTGTTCATCTGCATGACTTGGAGCTGAAGAGCGGACGGAGGATGGTGACGGAGGACGTCTCGATGTTGCATGCTAGCATCCTCACCGTCGTCATCGGAGACGTAGTTACGCCGACTTGCTTCTGGTTGATGACTGGTGTTTGCCCCCTGCAGAGGAGGTGCAATATCCGCTGGAGAACCCGAACGGGCTCAGGGTTGGGGCTGGTCCTCCCCAAACTTCTGGACATAGACTCCAGGATCGAGGCTCGTTTCTTCATGCACCAAGGCCTCGTTGGCGCTTTAGCGAGCATCTTCGGCAGTAGTTTCTGGCATGAAGACACCCACCAGAGTTCAAGTACGCCGAGTGTAGACGCGTACCATCGGGGGAGCATCACCCTCCGGGTTTGCTGGATCACCGTGTCGGAGTAGAGGAGACTCGACGATCGGCGAAAGGCTTGGAGCAAACACATCATTGCTTGTCCCGGCCATTGCGAACTTGGAGCAACCTCTTCAGCCGTACGGATGAAAGGAGAGGAGGTCCCACCGGGCGTGCCAGAAATCTGTATGCACAGAAAAGATGCGGGTCGTCTTTATTGCACAAAACAAGATTACAATGGTGGCCGGGACCCGGGTGGCTCGGGGTTGGCGAGTCTGGGTTGCGGCGAGTGTTGATCAGGGGATTGTGGGAGATATCCTCTGAAGGGTCCCTTTGATCCGCGTCTCCACGTGGTGTTCGTGCGAGAGCTCTGAAGGGGTTGCCCAGGATAGGGGGTCTTTACAGGGTGAGGGCTTTTGAGAGGCTAAGGAATATCCGTTGTTTCTTTGGTCCCTTCCGTGCTTCGCGCTTCCTCGGCTAGGGGGTCTTCAGCTTCGTTCCTCGGTCTTCGTGTCTTCCTCGTTCCTTACTCGACCTCGGCATCCTTGATCGTCGGTTTGTGGCATCGATCGTGCTTTTGGCGTTAGCTTTGGCTTTGGCTTTTGGCTTTGGCTTGACTCTGGCTTTTGCTTTGCTTTGGCGCTTGCGCTTGGACGTAGACGGGGAGACTTGCGATGCTTTCGTTCTTCCGGACTTCGCGTCGTATCGGCTAGAACGTGCGGTGCTTTTGCTCGAGACCGACGTAGTCGCTTGGCTTTGGCACTTGCGTTGCTTTGGCGCGGGCTTTACCGGGGCTTTTGCTTTGGTTTCTTACGCGGGCTTTGGCTTCAGCATAAACTCGGTCTTCTTCTCGAACGACATGGGCTACTTCTTCGGTGCTTTAACGGTTTGGGTGTCGGCTGGACTTCACTTCTTCTCCCGGCTTCTTTGGCATGATCGGAGTCGAAGAATGCTTTCGAAGATAGTGGGGGTAGCACCGATCTCCGTGCGACGGTTGTGGCATCGGCTTCTGTTGATGAAGATGGCGGGGGTAGCGACGGTCTCCGTACGACGGTTATAGCGTCGGCTTTTGTTGATGAAGACGGTGGGGGTAGCGACGCTTCAGGTATTCTTCTCCAGGCTTTCTTCTTCGTGGATGAAGTAGACGTTTGTCGAAGGCGACGGGTTGATGACGCTTCGTTCCTCTTCTCCGGGCTTTAGAGCTTGATCGGAGTTGAGGGTTTGTTGGAGCTGATGGGGTAGTGCCGCTCCGAGCTTCTTCTCCGGCCTTTGCTTCTGGCGTCTTCGGAGTCAAAGGGTCTTCTTCTCCGAGCTTTCTTCTTCGTGCACGGAGTCAAAGTCTTGATCTTCTTGTGCAAGGGTCTTCACATTGATGAGGGCTTTCAATGGACTAAGCCGATCCCGAAGGGACAGGCTTGCCTGTGCCTCGTGAAGCCTTGGGTCGATGAAGAAGCGTCTCCTTTTCTGCAGAGCTTCCTCGCTTTTTCTTCAATCTTCGACCTCTTGAGCCTTCCCCTACCCCCTCTATTTATAGGCAAAAGGGGAGGGGGGAGAGATAAGGGAAGTTTTAATTTTAAATCCCTTTAATATCTCCCTCATAATTACCTGGGATTTATTCATCCATTGATGAGGGGAATAAATCTTTATTTGCTTTCTTTTTCTGTCGGGGTAATTATGGCTGGATTTTGAACATGAAATCGATGGCGACCCGGCTCTTCTTCTTGTCCGTCAGATCGAGGGATCGGTGCAGATCCGCGTGTGAGCAGACGTCATACGCAACCTCCCCCCGCGCATGGCGGTAGTTCTTTCCTTTTCTTTCTTCTCTTTCCTTTCCTTTTCTTTCCTTTTCTTTTCTTTCCTTTCTTTTCTTTCCTTTCTTTCCTTTCCTTTTCTTTTCTTTCTTTTCCTTTCTTTTTCCTTGCAAGGCCGGCCGGCCCCATGGGGTTCGGGTCCTAGTAAGGGCCGGCCCCATGGGGTTCGGATCCCTAGTAGGGGCCGGCCCCCCTTGAGTGTGGGATCCCTAGTAGGGGCCGGCCCCCCTTGTTTGGCGTGAATCGGGTCCGGGTCCGCACTGGTGCGTGCAAGTCGGGTCCGAGTCGGAGCGCACGTCGGGTTTGCATCCGCGTTGGCGCACGTAAGTCGGGTCTGGGTTAGACAAAATTCGTGTGTCTACAAATGCCCCCCTCTTGTGTCGATGAGAATGTGTAGGGTTTGGACACGTAAGAATCGTTGAGCACTTGTCCTTGATTCCTTTCGTGGGCGGGGTCGGGGGTCTATTTAAGGACCCCCACCCCCTTCATCCGACGTTCTGCTCTTCGCGAAGGTTTCGCCGGCTTCTGAAGACCGCCGTCGGAAGAGAGCTGCCTGGGGTTGCACGTGACTTGCTCCGTCTTCCCGGTGTTGCCTCTTTCGTCGGCGGCGGTGACAATGGTGTGCGATTTGAAGGTCGTTGCAAAAACTGGCTCGAAGCGACGCGGCGATGGCCGGCGACTGCGGCGAGGAAGTTGGAGGAGCACGGCTGAGGTGCGATCTGCCTTCGCCGCCTCTTCCTTCCTCTTTCTTCTTCTTCTTCTTCTTCTTCTTCTTCTTCTTCTTCTTCTTTTCTTTTCCTTTTTCTTTTTCTTTTTCTTTCTTTTTCCTTTTCTTTTTCTTTTTCTTTTTCTTTTTCTTCTTCCCCCTGTTTTTTTTTTTTTTCTTTCTTTCCTTCTTTGCTTCGGCTCCGGGCCGTTGGAGCAGCAGCGGCAGCAGCGGGGGCCGGTGCGCGGGCGGCGGCGGGGCTGCGACGTGGTGGCGCGCGGGCGGGTGGCGACCGGCGCGGGGCAGCGGTGCGTGCGTGGGGCCGGGACTGCGGGTGACGGGTGCGGGCGCGGGGGTCACGGCGGCCAGGTGCGGGCGCGGGTGTCGCGGCGGCCGGGTCGGGCTCGGCCGCGACCGGATCGGAGAGGGGCAGACGTTGGCGACGGGGTCGGGTCGGCCCCGACCAGATCAGAGGAGGGGGGGGCGCGCGGGCCCCCCCCTCTGCCGTTGTTTGACTTCCCCTTTTTTTTTTTTAGGCTGCGGCGTGGCGCGCGGGGCGGTGGCCTCGGTGGTTTTGGGTGCGCGGGCGTCGCGGCGCGGGGCCGGCGCGGGCGGCAGCGAAAGTCGGGCGTCGTGCGGGCTGGGTGCAGGTTTATTGGCAAGTGACACGGTGCCGTGCCGCGGGGGCCGGGTTGGCAGGTGGCTGCAGCTCCGGCTGGGTGGCGCTGGCGTAGTCGGCCGGCACGGGTGGTGTTGGCATAGTCGGGCCGGCGCGGGTGGTGTACGGACCCCTGGGAGTGTGGTGCGAAGGCCCAGACGCGGCGGTATCTTTGAGTCGGGTGATCCTGACAGGGGGGCTGTGGGCCCCTCGGCCCTCTTTTTTTTTTTTTGCGCTTGTCTTGACTTGCTTCCTTTCATGGTTCTCCAGGATTCGTGTCTTCGAGAGCTTGACTTCGCCGGGGTGGATAGCTGAGGACCTCTCCGATGGGAGGAGGTGCCTTCGCTTCCCTCTTACTCGGGTATACCGTTATGCAACTCAAGGCGAAAAGACCTTCTGTCATTGCTCCGTGTTTTTATCCACGAGCGCATCACGGAAGATGGAGTCGCCGACTCGACTTGTGGGATGCTGAAGCTGAGCGAGAAGATCTATACCGACGAAGGGATCTCCATGAAGCTCCTCCACCAAGTTTGAGTACTCCTTTCCACCATTGTGATGAAGATTTCGTGCCCACTCCGGTTGTTGCCTCGAAGATATGCTCCCGATTGACCCGATGGGGTACCGACTCTTGGCCTCGAGGAGATATCCAATACCTTTGTGGTTTTCGTGAATGGATGGGCAAGCTCTATGAGGTCTTTGGCACGGAACCCGAGTTGAATTTATTGGCCAAGTTTCTAGCGCCGGCTCGTCAAGAATACAGCCGTCCTGAGGGGATGTATCGCACACTTTGTGAACTCTGGTGTCCGGCCACCAACACTTTCCTTACTGGAGCGGGGGAGATAGGAATCTCACTTCGCGACGTCCACATCGTTTCCGGGTGCCCTAAAATGCGGAATTACTACCAAGAGGAGGTGCCAGCTTTGAAGGATCTGTCGGACAGCAGCTTCGCTCCGAGTTCCTGCCTTCTTCTGTTCAAGGTATATGCGATCATCGCGGTGTGGGATCAGTCAGATCGAGTGCGTCCTTCTTCTTGGGTTTACTTTTGGTTCATGGGCGAGTACAGGTCCCTGGCACCTTCGACTCACCCGATGTGGAAGGTCACTCAAATGAAAAGGCCTCCGCTTTGTTCTTTTGTGAGGCTCATTGAATCCTTGGCTCGGGAGAGGCACTTAATGGAGGAAAAACAGTGTCCCTGGGAAATCCTCGGCCTGAGGCATGACAGCGAGGAGTGGCGGGCGGTTTATCGAGCCGCCGGGCTGGTTATCTTTCTTTGCCGGTTCGTGCTTCCCTATCCAGGCGAGGTCATCCGTTCGGGAACCTTTCTTGTAGCTTCCAGGATGGCGAGGGGGGAGCTTTTCAATCTAGCCCCGGCCATCTTATGTGCCTTGTACCGGGGTCTCAACGGGACTTACTGGGACTTGTCCAGCTCGGATAATGCCAAGGAGGAGCTTGGCCGGTCTGCTGCATTCGGACCTCTGCACTACTTGTATGGCTGGATAGCTCTACACTTCCCAAAGGGGATCTTTGCCAGACGCGGGCATCCAGTCGACCTGCCGTTCCTGCCCGGGATAGGAGGGATCTTAAACGCTTTTATCAGTTGGGAGCGCCCGAGGGAGTATGCTCGCACTCTTTTGCGGAGGATGGGAAGCACCGACTTTGAATTTCTATCAGAGCATTCGGTGCTGCCTTTGGAGAGGTCGACTGTCTACGACAACGAGAAGCTCCCGGACAGCTTGTACTGGAACATGGTCAGTTGCCGCCCTGGCTACTTGGTTTGGCGCAAGAGGGATGTGGTAGAGGCGGAGCAGTACTCCCCTCACCGCTTTGCTCGCCAGCAAGGATTTCGACAGGAAGTTCCCGGTATGCCTCAGCAGTTGCAGGGGCGTATTAGTCCGCAAGAGGGTTACCGTCTCTGGGCTTCTCTCTACGCCCGATTGACTGGCGACATCTTCTTCCCTAGGACCAAGTCTGGGTTTCGGGACGCCGCCACTCCGGAGTACTGCAAGTGGATTGAAGGGCGAGTTTCTCCTTTGCTTGCAAGTCTCCCTATTGACGTCCTGGCGACCAGTGAATTCAAAAACTTTTATTTTGATCCTGCTGCGGGAGTGGAGGATCATCGCCTTCGATTGGGGCTTCAGAGGGCCTAGAAGAGTTGCAGTCGTCTTTCCAGTGCTCGCAGTGTCCCTTCTTCAGCTCCGGTGTTAGAAGCCGACCTCGTTAGTGCCCCTGGGCCATCCCTTTTCTCGAGGGCCGCTGTTAAGGGTGCCCCGCCCAAAAGAAAAAAGGTTTGTATTCCTCGCGGAATGACTTCACGGGTCCCTTGTCCGATGGAGGATACCGAGGAGCCCGGACTTCTAAAAGATGAGGTGATCCCTCCTTCTAGGGCTGCTTCGTCTGACCTCGCAGGTATGGAGTTCTCTTTATCTTGTTTCCTTTCTATACTCGGGAAGTTCCATCATGTTGAGCAGTGTATCTCTTTTGGACAGATTCTGTTATAGTGGTGGAGCGCGGGGCGGATTCTCTGAAGGCATCTCTTGGGCATTCGTCTACTGGGGCCGCGCGGGAAGTGCCTGGGGCATGTGGGCTAGATGTTCCTCCGGACGATCTGGACCTCCTCGGGGTTTGCGAGGAGAACTTCCCTAGCGGCGATATTGACTTGGACGGTATTGACATTGATGCTTTATCTTTTCACGAGGAAGCCGAAGTTTCAAGTGTCGACAAGCAGTGTTCCCCGGTTGCTGTGCCCTCGTGCCCGTTGGAGGAGACAGTTGTTGCAGCAGTAGCGGCGGTTTCTCCAGTTCTGCCACCCTCGTTGGCGAAGGCGGTTCCTGTCGCGGCTGCTGCGGGAGGAAAGGTTTTTCCCACCTACTCTGAGGCACCTTGCCCGAGCTTAAGGCCGAGGAGCAGAGTTTAAGAGTTCCTTCTTGCGAGCTGCCGGCAGTATATCAAGTCAATGTTGGAGCCTTTTCAAGATGCTGGCTTTGGCGCCCTCCAGGACTGGTGGTCGACGGACGGTGCAGAGTTTTGCGCGAGCCTGGAGGAGTTCAAAATCTACAGTTCTTCTTTTGTCGCTCAGATGAACCTGCTCGTGACCGATAGCGAGGCTTATCGCTCCCGGCGAGCTTTACTAGAGGGGAACTCCCCTTCTGAGTTAGAGGCCGCTGAGGCGAGTTTGTGTCAATCAGAGCACCAACTTGCGGAGGCCGCTTCTAGCCTGTCGAAGGCTCAACGGAAGATAGAATCGGTGCGCGCCTCGCTTCGGAAGGCAGAGTCTCGTCTGGAGCGAGCTGAGACTGCGGAGAGCGATTTGAAGGTGAGTTACTTGAAGCTGCAGTCAGACTTGGCGACCCGTCGTGAGCTTCTTGCCACTCGTCCCGTGAAACTTCAGTGAGTGGAGACTACTAGAGAGGAGTTACTGCACCGTCTTCGAGCTCTGGATACCTTCTTTTAGTTGCTCCTTGTCTGGTTGTTTTGCATTGTAGCTTTCTTTTTGGAACTTATGCCATGTACCGCCTTTTCTTCACTATCTAATAATATTGCCTTATTCTGCCGTATTTATGCATGGACCCTTGTTGTCTTTTTTTTTCTTTTGGTCGGACTGAACCTGAAAGAACTTCTCAGGCTGCCTACGTACCCCCCTAAGGGGGATCAAGTCGCACGTAGTTCTTTTTTTTTTTGCAAGGGGTGTGGCCTTGGTTTAGGCGTAGTACCTTTTGAGGTACTTGCCGTTGATAGGGCCGAGTGTCAGCCCTTCTGGCTTGGTGAGGAGATAAGCGTCGTTGGAGTAGACTTCCTTGACGGAGTGCGGGTCATCCCACTTGGCATCAAATTTCTTCCTTCCTCGATGCGAGAAGATGATGGGGCATTTGACTGCCAGCACCAGTTCCCCTATCTGGAATGATCGAGGATGGATCTTCTTGTTGAAGGTGCGAGACAGTCTGGCGTGATAACACTCCAGACGTTGTTGAGCTTCGAGGCGTCTTTCGTCCAATGCTTCCAATTCTGCTAGGCGGAGCTGGGCGTTGTCATCGCTGGTGAGGCCTTCTTGGATTGCTATCCTGAGCGATGGGATCTGGAGCTTGAGCGGAAGAATAGCTTCTACACCATAGACGAGGGAGTACAGTGTTGCTTGCGTCAGTGTACGGAAGGACGTCTGGTAAGCCCATAGCGCTTCGCCCATGCATTCGTGCCAATCTTTCTTTGTCTTCGAGACGGTTTTCTCCAGCAACTTGCAAAGAGTCTTGTTGAAAGCCTCCGCCAGACCATTGGCCGGAGCGTTGTACATCGTCGAGCAGTTCTGCTTAATGTTGTACAATGCGCAGAACTGGCTAACGACAGCATTCTTGAATTGCTTCCCGTTGTCTGTTACGATGTAGTGAGGGACTCCATATCGGAAGATGATGTCATTCTGGATGAAGCTGATGACGAAGTGCTTTGTAACTTCCCGTAGAGGTGTCGCTTCAGCCCACTTGGAGAAGTAGTCCGTTGCCGCCAGAATATAAAGATGTTGCTTGGATGACTTGGGCAGGGGGCCGACAATATCGAGTCCCCATCCGTCGAAGGGCCTTGATGCGATTATCGGGTGCAGAGGTTCCGGAGGTTGACGGATGTAGTCCTCGTATAGCTGGCAAACGTGACATCTTTTTGTGTACTCCAAGCTGTCCTTGATCATGGTGGGCTAGTAATATCCCATCCTCCTGACTCGAAAGTGGAGCTTCGGGCCAGACTGGTGTGAGCCGTAGATTCCCGCGTGTACTTCTTCCAGTGCTGCTTCTGCCTCTTCCTTTGCGAGGCATCTCAGGAGTGTGTCATCGTAGCTTCGGCGGTACAACTCGTTGTTGAAGTGGTAGAATTTCAGAGATCGTCGGTGGACGTCGACTTTGCGCTTCGGATCTTCGGGGAGTTTACCATGGACGAGATAATCCACAAAAGGCTGCCTCCAGTCTCGCTCTTTAATTTCGAGGACGTGCACCGCATTGGTTTGAACTGGAATTTTGATCGGACCTTCTTCTTCGGTGATCACGAATCTTCTGCAGATGAGGACGACGAGCTGACGTTCTTCTGGAAACAGGAGTGTAGCCGCCAGATTTGCGAGTGCGTCAGCTTGCTGGTTGAGGTTCCTGGAGACGTGCTGAATGGAAGCAGCCTTGAGTTTGTCGAGGAGCTCCACAGCTCGTGCATGCAATGGCACCAGGTCTTCTTTGTTGACTTCGTATGCCCCCAAGACTTGCTGGATAACGAGTTGAGAGTCACCAAAAATCTCTAGTCCTTGAAGCTTCATTTCGTCGGCCAGCTCGAGACCGATGAGCAGAGCTTGATATTCTGCCACATTGTTGGAACATGATTCCGACAGTAGGAATAAGAAGGGGAGTATTTTGTTGTCCGGAGTGACAAAGACAACTCCGGCTCCCGCTATGTCTTGCCTTGCTGCACCGTCAAAGAATATTTTCCAGGATGGGGCGATGTCGATGGAGAACACTTCTTCATTTGGGAGATCTTTTGATAACTCCCATTCCGCCGGGAGAAGATATTCTGCGAGGAAATTCGTGAGGGCTTGCCCTTTAACCGCTTTTTGTGGTACGAAGGTGATATCAAATTCAAGTAGAAGCAGCGCCCACTTGGCCAAATGTCCGGAGAGCACTGGTCTTGACATGATGTACTTGAGGGGGTCGGCCTTCGACACGAGTCTGATGGTGTGAGCCAGCATATAGTGTCGCAGCTTTTTCGTGGCGAAGATGAGTGCTAAGCAGACCTTCTCGATTGGGGAGTAATTTAGCTCTGCGCCGACGAGAGTGCGACTTAAGTAGTAGCAAGCCATCTCCTTGCCAATTTCATTGTTCTGAGCCAGGAGTGCCCCCAAGGATTGCTCCTGGGCACTAATGTAGAGGATTAGCGGCCTTCCTTGAATTGGTGCTGATAAGACTGGCAGCTTCAGTAGATAGGCTTTGATGTTTTGGAGTGCTTCTTGGCAAGCTTCATCCCATTTGAATGGCGCTCCTTTCTTCATGGGCGACTAAACGGGTGGCACTTTCTTGCGCGGGCTTTGGCTTCAGCGTAAACTCGGTCTTCTTCTCGAACGGTGTGGGCTACTTCTTTGGTGCTTCGACGGTTTGGGTGTCGGCTGGACTTCTCTTCTTCTCCGGGCTTCTTTGGCGTGATCGGAGTCGAAGAATGCTTTCGAAGATAGTGGGGTAGCACCGATCTCTGTGCGATGGTTATGGCGTCAGCTTTTGTTGATGAAGACGGTGGGGGTAGCGACAGTCTCCGTGCGACGGTTGTAGCATCGGCTTTTGTTGATGAAGACGGCGGGGGTAGCGATGCTTCAGGTAGTCTTCTTCAGGCTTTCTTCTTCGTGGATGGAGTAGACGTTTGTCGAAGGCGACGGGTTGATGATGCTTCGTTCCTCTTCTCCGGGCTTTAGAGCTTGATCGAAGTTGAGGGTTTGTTGGAGCCGACGAGGTAGTGCCGCTCCGAGCTTCTTCTCCGGCCTTTGCTTCTGGCGTCTTCGGAGTTGAAGGGTCTTCTTCTCCGAGCTTTCTTCTTCGTGCACGGAGTCAAAGTCTTGATATTCTTGTGCAAGGGTCTTCACGTTGATGAGGGCTTTCAATGGACTAAGCTGATCCCGAAGGGACAGGCTTGCCCGTGCCTCGTAAAGCCTTGGGTCGATGAAGAAGCATCTCCTTTTCTGCAGAGCTTTCTCGCTTTGTCTTCAATCTTCGACCTCTCGAGCCTTCCCCCACCCCCTCTATTTATAGGCAAAAGGGGAGGGGGGAAAGATAAGGGAAGTTTTAATTTTAAATCCCTTTAATATCTCCCTCATAATTACCCGGGATTTATTCATCCATTGATGAGGGGAATAAATCTTTATTTGCTTTCCTTTTCTGCCGGGGTAATTATGGCTGGATTTTGCACATGAAATCGATGGCGACCCGGCTCTTCTTCTTGTCCATCGGATCGAGGGATCGGCGCAGATCCGCGTGTGAGCAGACGTCATAAGCAACCTCCCCCCGCGCATGGCGGTAGTTCTTTCCTTTTCTTTCTTCTCTTTCCTTTCCTTTTCTTTTCTTTCCTTTCTTTTCTTTCCTTTCTTTCCTTTCTTTCATTTCCTTTTCTTTTCTTTCCTTTCCTTTCTTTTTCCTTGCAAGGCCGACCGGCCCTATGGGGTTCGGGTCCTAGTAAGGGCCGGCCCTATGGGGTTCGGATCCCTAGTAGGGGCCGGCCCCCCTTGAGTGTGGGGTCCTCTCCTCCCTTATTGGGCGCGAATCAGGTCCGGATCCGCACTGGTGCGTGCAAGTCGGGTCCGAGTCGGAGCGCGCGTCGGGTTTGCATCCGCGTTGGCGCACGTAAGTCGGGTCCGGGTTAGACAAAATTCGTGTGTCTACAGGGCCATAGGAGTATTTTGGTAAATACTGAAATATGGCTCAGAACATATTGAATATGGATTTTAAAATGAGCGGAATTATTCCAGGAGCTCATAGGCGCTGACGGAACTCGATTCCGAGTAGCGCACCTCACTCAGTCTCTCTTTCAGTTTTCCACTTTTCGTGAAGGGCGTTTTCGTCCAGTCTTCACGATAGACACTGAAAATCCCTAAAAATTGACCCCCCTCTATCCTAACCTATCTAGGGCCGGCCCTAGCTTCCTTGAAGCCATGGGAGACCGGCCCTTTAAGTAGGAGAGGGAGAGGGAGGGCCGGCCCTAAGGTCTCCTCTCCTCCAAAAATCCGAACCCCCCTCCTTTGCTCCTCCTTTGTGGTTTTGGCCAAGGAAAAGAGAGGAATAAGAAGGGAGAAGAAAGAGGAAGGAAGGAGAAGGAAGAAAGGAGAATGAGGAGGAGAAAAACTCGTGGCTCACCATTGTCTTCGCAACGGATTCCTCTGTCGGCTCGTAATCCTTGCACTCAGAGACGGGATTTCGAGGATTCTTCAATTCGCAAAGGACAAGGTGCTATTCGACAGTTTCCCTTGCGATTCAAGTGCGGTTCTTCATTGTTCCGTTATCTCCGGATCATAGATCCAACAGGTATGATGATTCTAAACACCTAACTAGATGCATACATGTCTTCCGTAGATCGTAGTATGCCTCTAGGGTGTCCGCACATATGCTAAGATCATAGATTTATATGTAGATTGTTCTATAGCGAAATTGTAATGAAACATACACCGTATGATCTTTGGATCTTTCTTTTGCTTCTGCTGCGACTCTGATTAGCGGATCCAATTTCAACAATTGGTATCAGAGCATGCTTTGGTGTATGTTTCATGCATGAATTCATGAAAACATCATATGAATATATGATGGCATATGTTTTCGTCGGGGTTCGGCGTAGATCATACATATGGATTGTGCTATGTATAGTTTTTTTGCAGGTGCCGCGCTAAATAGTAATCTGTGATTGCATGCTTCCAGGGGTCGGACCCCGGATTTATTATTGCATTGATTATTATTGTGCTTGTGGATTTTAAGGCTCTAGATGGGCGAGGGTGGGGGTTGACCATCCTCGGTTCCCTGGCCATGTTTCTAGGATTGTCTTCTTTTTCTTTCTAGCGAAATTGTACACGAACGAGCACTTGCTCGGAGCGTGTTAGTTTTTCGGTCACAGGAAGAAGGAGATGATGCTACATCCACAGTTCGGGCAAGCGGTACCATGGCGTGCAAAGACTTGGTGAAAGCTTATGGATTCATCGGTGTCTCTATATGGTTCTAACACGTGCGAATCCGGTGGCTAGCTAAAAGGAAAGGTGGTATCGCCCTCGTGGTAGTTCAGGTAGCCAAGTACTGTGCACCGAGATAGATGCAGTATTAGATTTGTTTAGAGATAATTAACTAATGTCTCCATAAGAAGTATGATAACCCTAGTGGGATGCCCTTTTCCCCACGTAGTCCTAGCGACCAAGTTAGGTTAGGATTTCACTGTGTGATAGCCGTTTCTAGATGACGTTTGATCGTAGTATGAACTCATCACGATTTGGTTATGCCACCATTAGGTTAAGGTCCGGTGGAGGTTGTCGGATGTCCCTATTTGGCCAGCATCGAAACCTGTAATGAGATGAGGTCTACTATGACATCAGGCATCAAATTGTGAATGAGGCGTCATCGTAGTAGGAGTCCTTTTCACGTTGACCTTAGGCTAGGCTCCAGATCTTAGGATTATGGACAAACTAGTAAAGTATCGGGATCCTTGAAATCTATGTAATGTGATCCTTGCAAGAAAGGCAAAATCTGAGTATTCAAGGTAGGGACTATGATATTTTTTGAGGAGACTAATGTTTTGCGGGAAGGTTTGTAATCCTAGTAAGAGCACGGTAGACCAGGGTCTAAGTCTAGGAGGTCGTGACCTTTCTAGATATGCATAAAACCTTATAAAGAAGGGATGTGTAAGAGGTTCCCTCCAAAGGGGAGCCCCTGGCCTCCACAATCAACCGGCTAAGGGTCTGGATGGAAGGTACGCAGTTCGATATTCCCACCGGGTGAGAGCTGTGTTTCCTTCCATGCTGGTTCGCCTAGTGGTTTCCTTCGGGACATGGAGGATGCTGGTGGCAGTGGGTGACGATTTTTTCCTGCATCGCGGGAGCCTATGAACCCCCCTGCCGACACCACCTAGATTTGTGAGAAGCATCCGAAAGCTTGTGTGAAGCCACTGTTGCTGCGCACGTGGGTCACATAGAGCTGGCCAAAAGAAGACTGGGAGGTCTTTCAGTTTACCATGGGTAATTCTGATAAAGACTGGATCGTAAAAACCCCGTTGGCAGAAGCGGTTGCATGCTCTCACCGAGATGCTGTCTCCAATTCAAGGCCGATAGTCTCAGTGCTTGAGCCTAGAGAATTTAGATTCCTGGATGTCTCCACTTGAGGTAGTGAAGACATAGCGGCTGGAGTAAACATTATCTATTTCTAAATTCCATGAAATAGATTATAGTAGACCCTAACTTTTGCTTTAAATCCTTGTTTACATAAATCATGACCAAGCTCGACCCCCTTGCCTCCATACTTAATGATACCAAACTACGAGGACTGGAAGCGTAACTTGATGCTCGTCCTAAGGGTTGGCAAACACACAATTGCCCTAAGTACCCCTTAACCGGCCATGCCGGGACCAAGTGCAACTGAGGCCCAGTTAAAGGAATGGAAAGACTGGTTAGATGCTGATGAGATATGCAAGTGCTATATAGTGGCATCCTTGCAGACCGTCCTTCAGAAGCAAGTCGAAGACATGGCCTTTGCTTCAGACATGATGCTCTACCTAAAGGAAATGTTCGAGGGTCGTAGTCGGGTAACTCGTTACCTGACCATCAAGAAATTGGTGTCCACGAAGATGGCAGAGAGAACTTTAGTTCGGGATCATATGCTGAAATTGTTTGGCTATGTGAACAAGCTTGGTTCCTTCAATGTCATCTTGGATGCGGAGATCCAGACCGACATTTTCCTCGCGTCTCTGTCAGGAATGTTTGAGGGCTTCATTACCAACTTAAACCTTAACCGGTTGAAGATATCTAACGCAGAGCTCCTAGCGGCGCTCCAGGCATTAGAGGATGGGATGAAGGCAGGAGCCCAATCCCTAAACGTAGAGTGGAATTCTTCTCTGAAAGACAAAGGCAAGTTTCAGAAAAGAAAGTCTAAGAAGCTCGTGAAGATGTGCCAGATGCAGTTGCAGGTTCCTAAGCAGAATAGCCCGGCAAAGCCCAAAGGAAAATGTTTTCAATGCGATAAGAAGGGGCACTGGAAGGGCGACTGCCATGCGGCTCCCAAGAAGGCTAAGACAGGTATATCTCAAATCCATATAGTGGAATCCCTTGTAGCATCTAGTTGTTCTCCAGTTTCATGGATTGTGGATTCTGGTTCCACTAACTATGCTTGCAATAATTTGCAGGGGTTCAAGGAGACAAGAAAACTGAGTGATGGGGAGATGATCCTAAGCATGGGAACTGAGGCCGTGGCAGAGACTAAAGCTGTTGGAGATGCCGTCTTGCAGTTTCTTGATGGAAGAAGTTTATTACTTAGAGACATATTTTATGTACTGTCCCTGAGACGAAACTTAATTTCTGTTTCCTTATTGAATAATGAAGGTTTTTCAGTTTTATTTGATACTTCTGGTGTGTCAATTAAATTGAATGGTTCCTTTGTTTGTATATAAATAACTCCAATCATAAGCAGGATAACATAACTGAAGCATGTGTGGTTAATTCATCTAAAAGAAAAAATCCCTCAGATAACCCAACACTCATTTGGCATCTAAAGCTTGGATACATAGCCTCAGACAGGATTCACAGGTTGGTTAAGGTAGGACTTTTAAGTCCAGATATTTCAGAAAGCCTACTGACGTGTGAGTCTTGCCTGGAAGGCAATATGACTAAAAGATCTTTCCGAGCCAAAGGTAGCAGATCTAAGGAGGTATTAGAGTTGGTACACACTGATGTATGTAGGCCCATAAGTGTCCGTGCCATAGGAGGCTTTGAGTATTTCATCACCTTCACGGATTATCACTCGAGGTTTGGATACATATACCTAATGCGGTGGAAGTCTGAATCCTTTGATAAGTTCAAGGAGTTCAGAGCTGAAACAGAAAAGCAGACGGGTAAAAGTATTAAGTCTCTTCAATCGGATCGAGGAGGCGAATACCTATCGGATGAATTTATTGGGTACCTTCGTGAGCATGGGATCGTACCCCAGTTGACTATACCAGGGACACCACAACAAAATGGTGTATCTGAGAGGAGAAACCGAACTTTGTTAGACATGGTTCGGACTATGATGAGTTATGCAACATTGTCACCTAGTTTTTGGGGATATGCCCTACAGACGGCAGTATATACTTTGAACTTTGTTCCATCAAAGTCAGTACCCCTAACTCCTTGGGAGCTGTGGTTGAAGCGAAAGCCAAGCCTACAGTACTTTAGGATTTGGGGTTGTCCAGCACATGTGCGGAAGGACAAGCAAGATAAAATGGAGTCAAAAACTAAGGTATGTCTGTTCATTGGGTATCCAAAAGGGACAAAGGGTGGTTTATTTTATGATCCTGATGATAGAAAGGTTATCGTCTTAACGAACGCCATATTCCTAGAGCAGGATTATTTAATACACCATAAGCCCACCAGTAAAGTAGTTCTTGAAGAATTGCTTGGTACTGATGGGAGTACGCAGACAAAAAACGTAGTGGGAGCCGATACCACTAAGATAAACGATACTGTAGAATCGACTCCTATGGAACCACCGCAGGCTCGTCATTGTGGGAGGACCACAAGTGCTCCTGATAGATACATTGGAGAAGCCTTTATGCTGGATCCAAAGTTTCAGGAGGATGATTCTCTGAACTATGACGAAGCGATGGTATCCTCTGACCATGTAGCATGGCAGGAAGCCATGGAGGTAGAACTGACATTGATGTCCCAAAATTCGGTCTGGACACTTGTAACACCACCTCACAATATTAAACCTGTTGGGTGTAAGTAGGTGTACAAAAGGAAAAGAGGTCCGGATGGTACCGTTGAGACTTACAAAGCTAGACTAGTCGCTAAGGGTTATACCCAGCGAGAAGGGATCGACTATGACAAAACCTTTATGCCAGTGGCTATGCTTAAGTCTATCCGGATCCTCTTGTCCATTGCATCCCATTATGATTGGGAGATCTGACAAATGGACGTCAAGACCGCATTCCTCAACGGGGATTTGGAAGATGACATCTACATGTCTCAGCCTCCAGGCTTTGTCGCAAAAGATCAAGAAAATCTGGTGTGCAAGTTGCAAAGGTCCATTTATGGACTGAAGCAAGCATCCAGAAGTTGGAATATGCGTTTTGATCAGGCTATCCAGTCTTATGGATTTGAGCAGAACGTGGATGAACCATGTGTTTATAAAAGGAGCGATAAGACTACAGTAGTTTTTCTAGTACTTTACGTAGACGATATCCTGCTCATTGGAAACGATATTGGAACATTGTCTACAGTGAAGGTATGGTTATCCTCTCAATTTGACATGAAAGACCTGGGTGAAGTGAGTTATGTTCTGGGGATCAAGGTAACTCGAGATCGCCAGAACAAGACTCTCTCGCTGTCACAGTCAGCCTAATTAGATCCTATCTTGGTCAGATTCAGTATGCACAACTCCAAGAAGGGACTGGTTCTATTCAGACATGGAATAAAGTTGTCCAAGGATCAGGGTCCTAAGACTCCTGAGGAGAGGGCAGAGATGCAGAAGATACCTTATGCTTTGGCTGTAGGGAGTCTGATGTATGCTATGCAGTGCATGAGACCAGATATATGCTATACAGTAGGCATGAAGGGCAGGTATCAGTCAAATCTGGGTCCAGGGCACTGGACTGCTGTGAAAAGTATACTCAAGTATCTCCGTAGGACGAGAGATTATGAGTTAGTTTACTCTTCACAGGAACTGACGCCGATTGGGTATACGGATTCTGACTTTGCATCAGATCCGGAATCCAGGAGTTCGACGTCAGGGTTTGTGTTTTCATTAGGAGGAGGAACTGTCAGTTGGAGGAGCGTGAAGCATGGATGTATCGCGGATTCGACGACAGAGGCTGAGTACGTTGCGGCGTGCGAAGTAGCTAAGGAGGCAGTGTGGCTCAAGAAGTTCCTCACGGACTTAGGATGCGTATCGGGAGCTCAAGATCTTATTATCCTTTACTGTGACAATAGTGGAGCGGTAACACAATCCAAGGAGCCAAGATATCACCAGAAGAGCAAACACATCGAGCGGAAATACTACATTATCCGGGACTTGCAGAAGCGAGGGGAGGTTGCAGTGACTCAGGTGGCGTCTGCAGATAACATGGCGGACCCTTTCACAAAGGCGTTACCGACCAAGGCTTTTGAGAAGCACGTGGATGCCATGGGAGTTAAGACTGTTGATCCCCGCTAGGCCAAGTGGGAGATTGTTGTAGCTCGTGTGTCCTTAGCATGGATTTTCTGTATTAACATTAATAAAGATGACTTTGGTTATTGCTTTAATTAGAATACTACTATGGTGTATGATAATACTCATATAATAAAAGGACCCTAGGGAACACAATAGGCCACTGAGGTGCATGGAGGATCCATACTTGGGAGACCCAGTGGACCAGTTCTGTGTAGACCTAGAACTAGTTCACAATTTAGGCGATGCCGGTCGCTTCACCGAGAACAAGCTATTGGCAGGTAGAGGATGTGGTGAAGTCTCCACCACGAGAACGTGGGATTCTCATTCACCTGACCAAGCACGATGATCGTGTTGAACAGGAACCAAGACGGTGCACAGTTCAGTGATTCAGACACTGGTGCATAAACCATCTTACTACTATAGATAATCTGTCATTAACCCTAAGGGACCATGTTCACTGGGCCAATAAGTTGTGTGGTGCTTTGATGTGCCAATGTGTGTGGACCTTCCATAGTCCAATACCACGGTACGTTGGGTTACCTGGCTGGCGCTTGAGTGACATGTAATCCCTACAGGTTATCCGACGTCCAGTGTTGGATGGGTGCGTTTTGATGAGTCAATCTGTCCACACAGTTAACCCAGGCCTGGTGGTTGTCAGTATGACTGACGACGTTCCGGATGCTAGGCATAGCACCGGAAGGTGTGTGGTGTTATAGATGACAAGTCATCAAACCCTAGTCAGATGATCGATCGGGATCTGACGGTACTCCCCACCGCCCGAGTCGAGTCATGGCACCAGTAATATGAGGGACTAAGGATTATCGGAGTATAGTAGAGAACAGGGTTACGAGGGAGTAACATAAGTTTAGGATCACTAGAGTTCAACTCGTGTCACACTCTGGGTGGCTACACGGGTTCATCAGATTAGGGCTGATTAACGAAACTTTCGGCACCGGAACAGTTAATCAGAGATCCGGTTGGAGCTAGAGATCCCGAACCCTGAAGGTTCCACCCTGTAGTTGCATATAGGAATTGTTTCCCGACCTAGTTGGATATGTTGAATGCAAAGTAGCACGATGGTGCGCAAGCCCGGAGCCTAAGAACCTAATTCACATGTGTTACGGGCCGTAGGGGTATTTTGGTAAATACTGAAATATGGCTCAGAATATATTGAATATGGATCTTAGAATGAGTGGAATAATTCCAGGAGCTCATAGGCACTGACGGAACTCGATTCCAAGTAGCGCACCTCACTCAGTCTCTCTTTCAGTTTTCCACTTTTCGTGAGCGTTTTCGTCCAGTCTTCACGATAGACACTGGAAATCCCTAAAAACCGACCCCCCTCCATCCTAACCTATCTAGGGCCGGCCCTAGCTTCCTTGAAGCCATGAAAGACCGGCCCTATAAGTAGGAGAGGGAGAGGGAGAGGGAGGGCCGGCCCTAAGGTCTCCTCTCCTCCAAAAATCCGAACCCCCCTCCTTTGCTCCTCCTTTGTGGTTTCGGCCAAGGAAAAGAGAGGAAGAAGAAGGGAGAAGAAAGTGGAAGTAAGGAGAAAGAAGAAAGGAGAAAGAGGAAGAGAAAAACTCGCGGCTCGCCATCGTCTTCGCAACGGATTCCTCCGTCGGCTCGTAATCCTTTCGCTCAGAGACGGGATTTCGAGGATTCTTCAATTCGCAAAGGATAAGGTGCTATCCGACAGTTTCCCTTGTGATTCAAGTGTAGTTCTTCATCGTTCCGTCATCTCCGGATCATAGATCCAACAGGTATGATGATTCTAAACACCTAACTAGATGCATGCATGTCTTCCGTAGATTGTAGTATGCCTCTAGGGTGTCCGCACATATGCTAAGATCATAGATTTGCATGTAGATTGTTTTGTAGAATTAATTGTAATGAAACATACACCGTATGATCTTCGGATCTTTCTTTTGCTTCCGCTGCAACTCTGATTAGCGGATCCAATTCCAACAACAGTCACGTGGTAACGCGGCACCGAATACTATCCTGTCATGTTGGTTCTTTTGTTTTTTTCTTGACGAATGTGATACCCGGTAATACAATTATTGAGTTTAAAATGGGCATTTTTGAGATCACAAGCATACTAAGGTGGAGTGGGAGTGTGATTTTGTTCACCCAGAGTTCGGGCTGGTAATGGGTCATGTCTAGTTTCGGATCAGGTCCAAAACCCTAGACCCAAACACGACCCATTTAACTAATCGTGTCTAGAGCCTAAACTCGCACCTAAGCCACTTATAAATGGGTAGACCCAATAAAATGCCATAGACCTGTTTACCTCACGTGTTGTATTCAGTTGACATGACCTGACCTGATAAGACCCACTAGCCCCGTTTATCTCACGGGCCATACTAGTTGACACGACCCGACTTGATAAGATCCGCTAGATTTGTTTACCTCAGTTGACAGGACCTGACCCATTTATACATGCTTTCTTCCCAGTCATCCCTCGGTTATCCAACGATTAAAGCCCAGAGTCTTCGGGCCAGTACTTCGGGTGGTAATGGGTTTTATGATCTCTTTGATTTACCAAGAACTAAATCATAGTCGTCCCTCGGTGATCCAGCTATTACAACTTACAAGCCAAGTGATGCATGGCAAATCCAAAGTTTTTGTATTGTTACAAGCTATGATTCAATCTTGCACAATCGTCTCTTAATCTCTCTCTCTCTCTCTCTCTCTCTCTCTCTCTCTCTCTCTCTCTCTCTCTCTCTCTCTCTCTCTCTCTCTCTCTCTCTCTCTCTCTCTCCCTCCCTCCCTCCCTCCCTCCCTCCCTCTCTCTCTCTCTCCCATTTATAAACAGTATCCCGTATCCTTTTCTTTTATGTAGAAAAGAGAGTAAGTGTAGTTTTTTAAAAAAAATTGAACACCACATGCAAACCACATAAATTAGTCTATGATCTCACTCCTCTCCCCTATTGATTTGCCCCTAAGCGTTGGCATATGCCCCCCCACTCCACCGAGAGCAATTTTGTTTACCTATAGTATCACATATCGTGATTGGTAAGTATCTAGATCTTGATTTTTTATAAAACCCATGAAGGTAATATCTATAGAGATTGTCATGTGTGATCCTTTCAGTCAGATCAGTCATATCTATGGGAGTGAGCACACAAAGAGGTAGAGCTTTCTTCTTCATCTATCATGTAACATATTTTGCTTATTCTTCTCTATTAGTGATTTTACGGAGGACCGTTGGCATGGTTGAAGATAGTTTGGTCTTCGTTGGTGTGCATGGTTATTTTGTGATGGAGACATACTGTGAGGATTTGTTTGAGGGCATGCTATGCCGCCGAGTGTAATCATTTTTATCTCTTTATAATGGAATCCTAGACGAAGTGGTTGTCAGAGAGAGCATGTATCCTCGTTTGGGATGAACATTTGTAAAATCTTGTGTCTCTCTGTCTGAGATTTTTTTGTGGGCTTATGCCGTGATAGATCGGCGTAGTATGGGATGCACTAATGAGATCTAATGTTTTTGGGATCTGTGATGATGAGCCACCAATACGCATCTTACCTTCTTTATTCTAGGATCTATCTCATTCGTTGTGCAATAAACTGGTATCAGAGCAAACCAATTTTAACAATAAACTGGTATCAGAGCTTAAGTTTTGATGTGGGATTGCTTTGATTCTCAATAAACTGGTATCAGAGCGAGGCTCGGTATGGGATTGCTTTGATCACAACAAACTGGTATCAAGGCTTTGGGTTGCTTTTTCATAGTCCCGTTGCGGAGTCACCGATGGGTGACTATTTCATCCGCCAACGAGC
The DNA here is from genome assembly GCA_947650365.1 of Chamaelirium japonicum. Taxonomy (NCBI): domain Eukaryota; kingdom Viridiplantae; phylum Streptophyta; class Magnoliopsida; order Liliales; family Melanthiaceae; genus Chamaelirium; species Chamaelirium japonicum. The sequence continues at coordinate 2,173,805 of CANTAL010000011.1, forward strand.
GGGTTAACTTGGTCGCCGCCAGGTGGCTGGTGGAGGTGTCAACGGGCACCGGCTTGAGTTGTTACAGAACGACTGGTAGAGGCACTGACTGGAGTTTGGGAGAACGATATAAAGAATTTCTTTTGGTCAGATCTTGGTGGCACAAGATACATATGGATTCAATGTTATCGGGCCTTGAGAGGTGACAGTTTAAGGTCATCTTGTAGATGGATCTCGATTTTGGAGTGCGAGTAGTCATTGACACTATAAACAGGATTGCAGAGAATATGTACAGCATAGCCGAAGGATTTTGTTCCAAGTTCTGACCAGAAACAACGTCGGGTTTAATGCTAATATGTTTCATCATATATGGAGTCTGATGGGTTATTTTGGCGATAACTCATGATTTGTCGAGATTTCAGTGTTCTTGATAGCGATGGCTAGTTGTTTGCTTACACGATTAGAGTTTCAGTAACTCAGGTGTGATAGTGGCCAGTTGATGACGGAGGCGGCATACTCAGGTGCTTACAAGAGGGGCCACATGTTCATCATATATCAGAGTGTGAGAAGATATCATATTTCTTTCTAATCTGAGTCTCGCACATATAGACTAATCTTTGGAGGTGGAGCTTTTTAGGAGAACTTCTTTAAAGATAATTATTGGAGTCCCTATGAGATAGAGATTTTTTTAGCATTGTTGGGTGTTGGCTTTAGGCGCAACGGGTTTTGTCACAAAATATGGCTACATGTAGAGCATTTTCACAGCAATATAGATCTCGAAGAACATATATCCCCAGTGATGGTGTTGGCTACTTGGTATATGTCCTCAAGCGTGGGATAGATGTGTCTTTTATCAGCAATGGTGACCAAGCACTCGTGATGGAGTGTGTGGTGGTGCAACTAGTTTTTCTTCCCTGATTGTGATGGAGAGGAGATTGATGCTAAGGATTTTCTCGCTAATGTACAGATTGTTGAATATTATGGAGTAGCTCGGAATCCTATTTGGCGTAGAACCGATCGGCTTAGAATTCTATTTGGTGGAGAGCTATATGTTCATGACCTTGATTGGGAGCAGATCCAGCGGGATTCCTCGCTAGCACAAGTCCATCGGTGAGGTGGAGCATATTGGATGTCAGAGGAGACTTTGGACATTTGTCCATTGGTGATGGAGCAACATCAGTTGAGATGGAACTCGTTTGGATGTCGGAGGAGACTCTGGACGTCGTGGCTACTAGAGGATAGATAAAGAAGGTGATCATCAGGAACGATGATCAGTTATCGGTATTGTAACACCTGTGGTGTTAGATTTGAGAATAATAGAAATCCTCCATGGCTAGTTTCGTCTTTTTACAGCCAGACTTTTCCTTTGGGCTTTTTCCTAATAAATGGATCGTAAACCTATGAGATGTTTTACGTTCACATTCTCCGTAACTTCGAGCATGTCACGATGGTGCATTCCGTGCAACGATCATGTGTATGTGCAGCCAGTTTCGGCAGCCCGACAGGTAAACCCTAGAAAAACGATAATTGGTCGATAGCTGTAGCTGTTTTATTTCTTGTAAGAGATCAGGTGATCGGATCATAATGAAACAGGATACGTTAGATAGGGCTCTGAGAGATCCTTCCAATGATCCTAAGTTAGGGTCGATCCGACACCCGGGTGAATAGTTATTGCTATTTTGAGTTTTGGAGTCTTTCCTTCTTTTTGGGAGATACAGAAGTCAAAAAATTATGTACCAAGCGCTAATGCGTTCACGTTGACGAGACCTTTCCAACGAACCCTCTCGGGCCCTATTCCGACTTCCGGTTTGATAGTTACAACTTATTATTCTTTTCAGCCCGGTTGATGGACGAATCGCACCCGGATTCCAACCGAGCCCGGTTCAGGGCTCGGGACCGAGCCCGACCAGCCCTAGAGCCTACCTCCCGGTCTCCTAGCATAATTTAAGGTCTCTTGACCTCCCTCCCCATTTATTTAAAATCTGAAATTCGGATCGTAATTATCAGGTAAGATTTCGGGATGACAAATCCATATCTTTTAGCCCTTATCCCTATCTTTCTTATCCTTATCCCCTCCCCCTTAGTAGGAGGTCTTAACCAACCCCTATCCCAACAGCCCCCTTTATATATGAACCGAGAGAGAGGGAGAGAAATAGAGAGAGAACGGGAAAGAGAGAAGGACGTAGTAGAGAGAGAGAGAGAGAGAGAGAGAGAGAGAGAAAGAGAACGGGAGAGAAATAGAGAGAGAGAGAGAGAACGAGACAGAGAGAGAGAAGAAGAAGAGATGGAGGGAGAGGATCGAAACATCCCGACCCGCCCCTCGCCGGAGCCCCGGCGAGCACGCCGAGACCCGCAGGTCAGCCCCCTCTCACCCTCCCATCCTCCTCCGCGACCCAACCCCGTGACCCGGCCCCTTCCTCCTCTCTTGCCGCGGCCCGCACGGGTGGACACCGCCGCCGCACCGAACCCCTCCCCGGCGCACCACCACCGGCCGTAGACCCCGCGCGACCCACCCCGCCGTCCAAGCTTTTGGGGCTCCGACGAGGGCTCCGGCCGCCTCCCACCGCGCCTCCTCCGTGGGGGTGGTGCGGGAGAGGCCGGCCGAGCGCTCACCGGCGCTCCAGGCCGCCCCTCCCGCCGGCCGTCGACGCGCAGGAACCAGCCCCTCGGGCTGGTCTCGTGGAGAAGAAGGAGAGGGGGGGGCTAGTTTTGTAATTTTCCAGGTTATTAATTAAACCCTGAACCCGACCCGACTTCCCACTGCAGACCCGACCCGACCCGACCTAACCACTGTGAACTTGACCCGACCCTGCAGAACCGACCCACTTAGTGAACCGGTCTGGTTCACTTGAACCAGACCCGTGAACCAGGGAATTTTGGTTCGACTGCCATTTCTCCGTCCGAACTCGGAATTGGACGAAACCAGTGCCATTTCGACCGGATCGGAAATTCCTACCTATTGGTCATAGTCTAGAATAGTAATTATACTATTTAATACCCTGTTTTATCCTTGGACCCGATTTTATCGCGGTACCGTGGTTTGACCGCCGTTTTATCGTCCGAACTCGGATTCGGACGAAACTAGCGGCATTGTGCTTAGAATTTTGAGTCCCACCTATTAAACCTAGAAGATAACCCTAGAACCCCTTCTACCCTAGTGAACCAACCATGCAATCGGTTTTACCGGTTCTACGTGGTTTGACCCGAAACCATTCGACCGAAGTCGAATTCCAGCGAAACTGGAACCATCGGAAAGGGTTCTTCGAGCCTGATTCGATGAGTAGGTTTAGCTTCTATTTACTTATTTGGCCTAGTAGTGTTTAGGTTCGAGTTCTTCAGTCGCACGGATTTGCGTGCTGTCGACTCAATGTTGGTCCCCTATCGAGGGTGCCCGACTATCCTTGGCATAGAACCCTCGTCGTTGATTCTTCTGTTTTAATCGATAGCATTGTGATTTGGATCTGTGTTTGTTATCAGACCATGATTATGGTGATCCAACGGAGGCGGATCAGAGGCAACTAGCAGGAGTTGTGTAATCGACAGCCAGGTGACATCTACTACCCTTGCGTGGTCTTTGATAGTGGGAAATGAGAATGACTAAGGGTAGGTGTCCAGGACACTGCATGCGGGCCCCGCCGGGCATCGACGCATGTGGTCAAGTAGACCCCGCCTTGCATGCGGAGTCGCGAGTCCGGCGACGCATGCTTAAAATATTAATAGAATAATAATAATGATTGCATTTGATTATATGAACACCGTAATTAGGATTCCCTTAAATTAAATAATAAATTGAATAACTAATAATTATCGGGACCCACCCTCCAGAGAGGAGTATGGCAACCCTAGCACACGGGTCATCGGGATGAGTGTCTTACTTTATTTATTTATTATGTCGCATGGGTTGCGAGAGCAGTACGAGATCAGGGGTAAATTGTTGGAAATTATTAAGCATTAAATACACCTTTTGTAGCTTCAGTATATATGTTGAAAGATGTTATATGAGAATCTACCTGGTTAGAAAGTAGGGACCCCGTGCGCGCAAGGGCCGTGAACCACCCTGCGCGTACAGCCGAAGTTAAGTAGGTTAGGGGTCACGGGCAAGGGTTGTGGTAAAGCCAATAGGAGGTGCCCTCGAGTAGGGATTGGCCTAGCAACCCTGTCCCGGGGAGTTGAAGTCCCCATAGTAAAGCAAGTTGGGCGGTAGAGCTCCACCGTGAAAGACGGGAAACCCCTTATGATCATCTGGGTGACTAGTGCATGGTGTTGGTGGATGCACGGCGAGAGAGTTGGCCCTCTATATCAAAATAAAAGGCCCTATAGTAATGCCCGACCGGGGGCAGGATGAACAAAATATCCGGGGTTCACATTTTGATAGTGTGTGTTTTATCTATATATGAATTTAGAATTGAGTGACTGTTTACATGATGACTTCGTGACTTTATATGAACGTTTTATTTAAATTTGTTCTTTAATGCTGTAGAACATTGAATGGACTTCATGTTAGATAACCTAGTGACAGTAGGAATTGTATGCGAATATAGACAACTGATAGGTTTAGGTATCATTCTGCAAACATTGATCATACTAGAACTGCTAGAGTATATCTTATTTTATTACGATTGGTCGTCTCATATTATTATAGACTATTAGGATGTCTCTAGCCATTAATTTGGCTAATCTCCCAATTTCCTATTGGGGGCTACTCTTTTCCACGAGTAGGCTCAGTTGCAGGTCCGGAGGCTCAGGAGTAGCAGTAGGATTCCAAAGGCGGAGTTAGAGTTGCAGTGTTACCTTTCTGCTTAGTACGTTAATCTTGTAGTCTTTTCTCTTCAGACATTGTAATTGTTTTGGAATAAGAGTTCTTATTAGTTAGTTAGTATTCTATGATTGTAGTTGCAATGGTTCCAGCTGAATTCTTTTGGGTAGGCCTCTCCTCAAGGCCCTAAGCATAGGATAGATCATGATGAAAATATAAGTATATATGAATGACTAAATTGATTAACCCTGTAGATAGGAACTCTAGACTGGTGCACTTGAGTGTTAGGTAGTGGGTAAAACCACTTGGCTAGCCGTAGGAGGCTTGAGCCTCGTGCTCCCTCAGATAGACTTCTGTCAGTATGTAGTGGCATCGACAGGTCACTCATACTGAGAGGATATGACTTTTGAAGGTCGAGCTTGACTAGATAATGTCTTCTCTCTATTGACATTTCTCTTTCTCTGCTTTTTAAATAAAAATGTTTTCGAGAAATCAAATTTAAAAGATTCCCCTTTTGTTTCTCCCTCCTCCTTGTTTTTCATATTAGAGAGCATAGAAGAAGCCCCGTGAGAACCCAAATTGGTATAGTTAAGTAACCAGACCCAAAATCCTCTTCTTTTCTTACCTCACACCCCAGGGATCGGTATTCAGATTTCTGGGGCGTGACAGGTATTCAGTTGGGTGCATACACAGATCAGAGGTATATGACACATATTTGAATGCAGGCACCGGTAGGGTACTTTTGGTGTGTCCTCAGGACACGTGTTTGGGACACCAAGGAGGTATCGTTCGGCACCATTAGGGTGTCGCTTGGAGTACCAACAAGAAGCAAGTTTGTGATACCAGCAGGGTACCGTTTGGCACTATCAGAGTGCATTGAAGATAACGAATAGACATCTGGTTTTGGACATCTCGGCAAGGTGGTTATTGTTGAAGACGGCTCGAGCTAAACCCGCCTCCTCAATTAGGTCGTGTGCACCATCATCCCAGGTCATACGCACGACTTGTAGAGGTCGTGTATACTACAATTGCTTGAAATTATCGACGCATCCTTCCTCACTAGACGAGGTCATGCGCAAGAAAGTCGTGTGCACGACTTTGTCTGGCAGCACGAGGTAGACCAAAGTTATACAAATTACACTTTTCTTTTAAGGTTGTTTGATGGGAGTTTCGGGATAGAGCTTATGTTCATATATTCCCTTGATATATAAAAGGGTCTAGGGTTTTGGGAAGTAATTATTGAAGGGAGGAAACATTGGTTTCTTCGACGGCGACTCTTAGTGAAACTTCTCGTGGAGATGATGAACCAATGGGAGGAGCGTGCCTTGCTCCTCCCCCCCGGGCACTTGAAGGGTTGACGAGCGGCGTCCATGATATCGTGTTGGAGCACCGAATCGCGGGTGCTTGATAACCGATCGTAGAGAAATTCTACTATAAAGAAAAGCCTAGAGAAGAACCCTTTTGGGGTAGATGCCTTTGGGCATAATGGTCGAACCATGGAGGATTATGACATGTTGCGGAGACCGAGACCATGATGGGGCAAGTCCGAGAGGAGGAGTGCAAGGTCGTTGGAAGATCCATGGTGCTACGATGATATTTGATCTGACAGGTTATGACTGTGAGTATCTATATCATGGCTTTTTATGGAATCCGTGAGGGTTATTTCTACGGAGATTGTTATGTGCGATCCATTCAGTCAAATTTGTAGGGGAGAGAGAGCGCACAAAGAGGTAGAGCTTTCTTCTCCATCTATCGCGTAACATGTTTTGTTTGTTCTTCTATTTTAGTGGTTTTTCGGATGACCGTTGGTGCATATTGGAGGCAGTTTGGTCTTCATTAGTGCGCATGGTTATTTTTGTGGTGGAGAGATATTGTGAGGATTTGTTATATGGCATGGTATGTGTTGGAATTAAATCCTATAATGAGAGTCGCAGCGGAAGCAAAATATAGATCTGAAGATCTTACGGTGTATGTTTTATTACAATTAATTCTATAAAACAATCTACATATAAATCTATAATCTTAGCATATATGCGGACACCCTAGAGGCATACTACGATCTATGAAAGATATGCATATATCTAGTTAGATGTTTAGAATTATCATACCTTGTGGATCTATGATCCAAAGAGAATAGACCGATGATGAACCATACGTGAATCGCAAAGAAAGCTGTCGGATGGCACCTTGTCCTTTGCGAAAGAAGGAATCCTCGAAGTCCTATCTCTGAGTGCAAGGACTACGAGCCGACGGAGGAATTCGTTGTAAAGACGACGGCGAGCCGTGAGATCTTCTCCTTCTTTTTTTCTCTTCTTCCTTCTTCTTCCTTCCTCCTTCTTCTTCCTCTTTCGTCCTTGGCCGAAACCACAAAGAGGGAGAGAGGGAGAGGGGTTTGGGTTTTCTGGAGAGGGGAGAGCTAGGGCCGGCCCCTCTCTCTCAATTCCTCATATAGGGCCGGTCCCCAACTGCTCTACACAAGCTAGGGCCGGCCTCAAGGGGATTAGGATAAGGGGGGGTCAGTTTTAGGGTTTCAGCATGCCTATCGTGAATCCTGGATGAAAACACCCTTCACGAAAAGTAAAACACTGTAAGAGAGATTGAGTGAGGTGCGCTACTCGGAATTGAGTTCCGTCAACGCCTATGAGCTCCTGGAATTATTCCACTCATTTTAAGATCCATATTCAATATATTCTGAGTCATATTTTAGTATTTACCAAAATACCCCTACGGCCCCTAACACATGTGAATTAGGTTCTTAGGCTCTGGGCTTGCGCTCCATCGTGCTACTTCACATCCAACGTATCCAACCAGGTCGGGGAACAATTCCTATATGCAACGATAGGGTGGAACCTTCAGGGTTCAAGATCTCTAGCTCCAACCGAATCCCTGATTAACTGTTCCGGTAACACATCGAAAGTTCCGTTAATCAGCCCTTATCCGATTAACCTGCGTAGCCACCCAGAGTGCGACGCGAGTTGAACTCTAGTGATCCTAAACTTAAGTTACTCTCTCGTAACCCTGTTCTCTACTATACTCTGATAATCGGTAGTCCCTCCTATTACTGGTGCCATGATCCGACTCGGGCGGTAGGAAGCACCTTCAGATCCCGATCTATCATTTGACTAAGATTTGATGACTTGTCATCTATAACACCATATACCTTCCAACGCTATGCCTAGCATCCGGAACGTCGTCAGTCATACTGACAACCACCAGGCCTGGGTTAATTATGTGGATAGATTGACTTATCAAAACGCACCCATCCAACACCGGACGTCGGATAACCTGTAAGGATTGCATGCCACTCAAGCGCCAGCCGGGTAACCCAACGTATCGTGGTATTAGACTATTGAAGGTCCGCACACGTTGGCATATCAAAACACCACCAACTGGTTAGCCCAGTATACATGTCCCTCAGGGTAAGGACAGATTATCTATAGTAGTAAGACGGTTTATACACCAGTATCTGAATCACTGAACTGTGCACCGTCTTGGTTTCTGTTCTACATGATCATCGTGCTTGGTTAGGTGAATGAGAATCCCATATTTCCATGGTGGAGACTTCACTACATCCTCTACCTGCCAACAATTTATCCTCGGTGAAGCGACCGGCATCACCAAAGCTGTGAACTAGTTCTAGGCCTACACAAAACTGGTCCACTGGGTCTCCCAAGTATGGATCCATCATGCGCCTCAGTGGCCTACTGTATTTCCTAGGGTCTTTTATTATATATGTATTAACCAAAGTAGTATTCTAATTAGAGCCATAACCAAAGTCATCTTTATTAATGTTAATACAAAAAATCCACGCTCAGGACACAAGAGCTACAATAATCTCCTACTTGGCCTAGCAGGGAATAACAGTCTTAACTCCCATGGCATCCATGTGCTTTTTAAAAGCCTTGGTCGGTAACGCCTTTGTGAAAGGGTCCGTCATGTTATTTGCAGACCCACCTGGGTCACTGCTACCTCTCTTCGCTTCTGCAAGTCCCAGATAATATAGTATTTTTGCTCGATATGCTTACTCTTCTGTTGATATCTTGGCTCCTTAGATTGTGCTACTGCTCCACTATTGTCGCAATAAAGGACAATAGAATCTTGAGCTCTTGGTACACATCCTAAGTCCGTGAGGAACTTCTTGAGCCACACCACCTCCTTAGCTGCTTCGCACGTCGTAACGTACTCAGCCTCTATCGTAGAATCTGCGATGTATCCCTACTTTATGCTCCTCCAACTGACAGTTCCTCCTCCCAATGAAAACACAAACCCTAACGTCGATCTCCTGGATTCCGAATCTGCTACAAAGTCAGAATCCGTGTATCCAATCAGCTTCAGTTCCTATGAAGAGTAAACTAACTTATAATCTCTCATCCTACGGAGATACTTGAGTATACTTTTCACAGCAGTCTAGTGCCTTGGACCTGGATTTGACTGATACCTGCCCATCATGCCTACTACATAGCATATATCTGGTCTCGTGCACTGCATAGCATACATCATACTTCCTACAGCCGAATCATAAGTTATCTTCTCAATCTCTGCCCTCTCCTCAGGAATCTTAGGACCCTGATCTTTGGATAATTTTATTCTATGTCTGAATGGAACCAGTCCCTTCTTGGAGTTGTGCATACTAAATCTGACCAAAATAGTATCTATGTAGGCTGACTGTGACAGCGAGAGTCTTGTTCTGGCGATCTCGAGTTACCATGATCCCCAGAACATAACTCACTTTACCCAGGTCTTTCATGTCAAATTGAGAGGATAACCACACCTTCACTGTAGACAATGTTCCAACATTGTTTCCAATGAGCAGGATATCGTCTACGTAAAGTACTAGAAAAAATACTACAGTCTTATCGCTCCTCTTATAAACACATGGTTCATCCACGCTCTGTTCAAATCTATAAGACTGGATAGCCTGATCAAAACGCATGTTTCAACTTCTGGATGCTTACTTCAGTCCATAAATGGACATTTGCAACTTGCACATCAGACTTTCCTGACCTTTTGCGACAAAGCCTGGAGGTTGAGACATATAGATGTCTTCTTCCAAATCCCCGTTAAGGAATACAGTCTTGACATCCATTTTCCAAATCTTCCAATCATAATAGGCTACAATGGATAAGAGGATCCGGATAGACTTAAGCATAGCCACTTACAAAAAGGTTTCGTCATAGTCGATCCCTTCTCGCTGGGTATAACCTTTAGCGACTAGTCTAGCTTTGTAAGTCTCAATGGTACCATCCGAATCACTTTTCCTTTTGTACACCCACTTACACCCAATAGGTTTAATATTGTGAGGTGGTATTACAAGTATCCAGACCGAGTTTTGAGACATCGATGTTAGTTCTGCCTCTATGGCTTTCTGCCATGCTGCATGGCCGGCCAGAGGATACCATCGCTTCATCATAGTTCAGAGGATCATCCTTCTGAAACTCTAGATCTCCCAAAAAAGCTTCTCCAATATATCTATCAGGAGTTCTTATGGTCCTCCCACTGCGACGATCCTGCGGTGGTTCTGGCTCCTACTATATTTTCTATCTGTGTACTCCCATCAGTACCAAGCAATTCTTCAAGAACTACTTTACTAGTGGGCTTATGGTCTATTAAATAATCCTGCTCCAGAAATGTGGTGTTCGTCGAGACAACAACCTTTCTATCCTCGTGATCATAAAATAAACCATTAGTTGTCTCTTTTGGATACCTAACAAATAGACATACCTTAGTCTTTGACTCTATCTTGTCTCGCTTGTCCTTCCGCACATGTGTTGGATAACCCCAAATCCTAAAGTGCTACAAGCTTGGCTTTCGCTTCAATCACACCTCCCAAGGAATTAGAGGTACTAACTTTGATGGAACAAAGTTCAAGGTATATACTATCGTCTCTAGGGCATATCCCCAAAAACTAGGTGGCAATGTTGCATAACTCATCATAGTCCGAACCATATCTAACAAAGTTCAGTTTCTCCTCTCAGATACACTGTTTTGTTGCGGTGTCCCTGGTGTAGTCAACTGGGACATAATCCCATGCTCACATAGGTGCCCAATAAATTCATCTGATGGGTATTCACCTCTTTGATCCGATCAAAAAGACTTGATAGTCTTACCCGTCTGCTTTTCTGCTTCAGCTCTGAACTCCTTGAACTTATCAAATGATTCAGACTTCCACCGTATTAGGTATATGTATCCAAACCTCGAGTGATCATCCGTGAAGGTGATAAAATACTCGAAGCCTCCTATGGTACGGACACTTATAGGCCCACATACATCAGTGTATACTAAATCCAATACCTCCTGAGATCGACTACCTTTGGCTCGGAAAGTTCTTTTAGTCATCTTACCTTCCAGGCAAGACTCACACATTGGTAAGCTTTCTGAAATACCTGGACCTAAAAGTCCTGCCTTAACCAATCTATGAATCATGTCTGAGGCTATATGTCCAAGCCTTAGATGCCAAAGAAGTGTTGCATTATTTGAGGGATTTTTTCTTTTAGATGAATTAACCACACAGGCTTCAGTTATATTAACCTGCTTATAATTGGAGTTAATTACATAGAGATCATTCTGTGTCTTTTTCTTACAAACAAAGAAATCATTAAATTTAATTGACACACCAGAAGCATCAAATAAAACTAAAAAACCTTTATTATTCAATAAAGAAATATAAATTAAGTTTTATCTCAAGGACGGTACATAAAATATGTCTCTAAGTAATAAACTTCTTCCATCAAGAAACTGCAAGACGACATCTCCAACTGTTTCAGCCTCTACCACGGCCTCAGTTCCCATGCTCAGGATGATCTCCCTATCACCCAGTTTTTTTGTCTCCTTGAACCCCAGTAAATTATTGCAAGTATGGTTAGTGAAACCAGAATCCACAATCCATAAGACTGGAGAACAATTGGATGCTAGAAGGGATTCTATTATGTGGATTTGAGATATACATGTCTCAATCTTCTTGGGAGCCGCATGACAGTCATCCTTCTAGTGCCCCTTTCATGCCGTATCGGAAATATTTGTCTTTGGGCTTTGTCGGACCATCCTGCTTAGGAACCTGCAACTACACTTAGCCCATCTTCACGAGCTTCTTAGACTTTCTTTTATAAAACTTGCCTTTGGATTTTAGACAAAACTTTCGCTCTACGTTTAGGGATTGGGCTCCTGTCTTTATCCCATCCTCTGCCCCCTAGAGCACCGCTAGGAGCTCTGCGTTAGTCATCTCCAACCGGTTAAGGTTAAAGTTGGTAACAAAACCTTCAAACGTTCTTGACAGAGACGCAAGAAAAATATCGGTCTGGATCTTTGCATCCAAGATAATATTGAAGGAACCAAGTTCATTCACATAGCCAAACAATTTCAGCATATGATCCCGAACTAATGTCTCCTCTGCCATTTTTGTGGACACCAATTTCTTGATGGTCGGGTAACGAGTTACCCGATTACGACCCTCAAATATTTTCTTTAAATAGAGCATAATGTCTGAAGCGAATGCCATGTCTTCGACTTGCTTCTGAAGGACGGTCTGTAAGGATACCACTATATAGCACTTGCACATCTTATCAGTATCTAGCCAATCTTTCCATTCCTTCATCTAGGCCTTAGTAGCACTTGGTCCAGGCATGGCCAGTTGAGGGGTACTTAGGGCAATTGAGTGTTTGTCAACCCTTAGGACGAGCATTAGGTTACACTTCCAGTCCTTATAGTTTGGTCCCATAAGTTTGTTATCATTAAGGATGGAAGCAAGGGGGTCGAGCTTGGTCATAATTTCTGTAAATAATGGTTTAAAACAAAAATTAGGGTCTACTATAATCTATTTTATAGAATTTAAAAATAAATAATGTTTACTCCAGCCGCTATGTCTTTACTACCTCAAGTGGAGACATCCAGGAATCAAAATTTCCTAGACTCGAGCACTGAGACTATCGGCCTTGAATTGGAGACAGCATCTCGGTGAGAGCATGCAAATGCTTCTACCAACGGAGTATTTACGATCCGGTCTTCATCAGAATTACCCATGGCAAACTTAAAGACCTCCCAGTCTCCTTTTGGCCAGCTTTATATAACCCACCATGCACAGTAACGGTGGCTTCACACAAGCTTTCGGATTCTTTCCATAAATCTAGGTAGTGTCGGCAAGGGGATTCATAGGCTCCCACGGTGCAAGAAAAAATCGCCACCCACTGCCACCGACATCCTCCATATTTCTAAGGAAACAACTGGGCGAACCAGCGTAGAAAGAAACACAGCTCTCACCTGGTGGAAATATCGAACTGCATACCTCCCACCTAGACCGTTAGCCAGTTGATTGTGGAGGCCAGGGGCTCCCCTTTGGAGGGAACCTCTTATACATCCCTCTTTATAAGATTTTATGCATATCTAGAAAGGTCACGACCTCCTAAACCTAGACCCTGGTCTACCGTGCTCCTACTAGGATTACAAACCTTCCCGCAAAGGATTAGTATCCTTGAAAAATATCATAGTCCCTACCTTGAATACTCAGCTTTCGCCTTTCTTGCAAGGATCACATTACATATATTCCAAGGATCCCGATACTTCACTAGTTTGCCCATAATCCTAAGATCTGGAGCCTAGCCTAAGGTCAACGTGGAAAGGACTCCCACTAGAATGACGCCTCGTTCATAATTTGATGCCTGATGTTATAATAGACCTTATCTCATTATAGGTTTCGATACTGGCCAAATAGGGACATCCGACAACCTCCGGCAGACCTCAACCTAATAGTGGCATAACCAAATCATGATAAGTTCACACTACTATCAAATGTCAATTAGAAACGGGTATCACTTAGTGGAATCCTAACCTAACTTGGTCGCTAGGACCATGTGGGAAAAGGGCATCCCACTAGGGTTAGTGCTATTGAACCCTAGTGTCCTCGTATCGGCAATACTGACTAACCAAGACTGTACCATTGGTGTATCATTTTGCGTGCCGATAGATCAGTGTCCAATAATGCCTATTTTCGTCGACTCGACCAATCAGGGCCTAAGTCGGAGATATTTAGTAGCACTTAATAACCATAGGCCCGCTGGGTATGTTTAATAGTTCATAGCCACGTTGACTAATACGGAGACAAAGCGGAGGTCGCTTAGCAACAGCCCGAGTCCACTTTCCAGGTGATACTGCATACTGTTTCGTTAATTAATCATGCTATTATAGAAATTAAGGGTAGGTATCCATAACGCTATATGCGGATCCCGTCGGACATCGTCGCATGTGGTCGAATAGACCCCGCCTTGCATGCGGAGTCGCAAGTCCGACGACGTATGCTTAAAAATATTAATGATTAAATAATAATTATTCTGCTGATTGCTTGGACACAGTAAGTAGGTAATTACCTTAATTATATAAATTAATAATTAAATAGTAATAATCGGGACCCACCCTCCAGATAGGGGTGTGGCAACCCTAGCACACGGGTATACGGGCGAGAGTTACTTATTATGTTTATTATGATGCATGGGTTGTAAGCATGGTACGAATCCCGGGATAAAATATCGAAGCTGATTCATTATTATAACTGTGTAATAATCTATCATGTGGAAAGATTGAACCCCGTGCGCGCAAGGGCCGTGAATCACCCTGCGTGCACAGCCAAAGATTAGTAGGTTAGGGGGTCACGGGCAAGGGTTGTGGTAAAGCCAATAGGAGGTGCCCTCTAGTAGGGATTAGCCTTGCAATCCTGTCCCGGGGTAGTTGAAAACCCCCAAGGAAAGCAAGTTGGGTGGTATAGCTCCACCGTGAAAGACGAAAAACCCCTTATGATCATATGGATGACTTTGTGCATGGTGTTAGAGGATGCACGGTGAGAGAGTTGGCCCTCTACATCGAAATAAAAAGCCTTATAGTAATGATCGATCTGGGGCAGGTTGAACAAAATATCCGGGGTTCACATTGAGTATGTCTACTTTTATGAATTGTAAAAATGGTATATTCGATAACCTAGTGACAGTAGGGATTGCATGCGAATGTAGAAATTACATGGACACTTAGGACGTGATTGAAAACATAGTTGGACAACTAGGTTAATCAGTAAGTTATTTAAAAATACGGGCGTTATATTAATTATCTAGGCAGTTAGCTTGTCACTAGCTATTAATTTAGCTAATCTCCCAAATGTATTTTTGGGGGCTACTCTTTTTCACAAGTAGACTCTCCTGCATGAGCGAAGGCACAGGAGCAGTAATAGGAGTCCAACAGCTGGTTTATTGTAGCAGTTTATCTTTCTTATTTCTAGTATGTCAATTTTAGCAGTGGTTCCTTTCTATTCGATGTAATCATATTGGATTGAAATAAAAGTTTCTAAGTTCGTTAGCTTAGATTAGTGCTCTGTGATTGCTAATGGTGATGATCCAGCTGAAATCTTTCGGGTAGGTCTCTCCTCAAGGCCCCAAGCCTATGTTAGATCATAATGAAAATATAAGAAAAAGACCGACCTAATTAACTAGCCCAGTAGGTAGGACCTTTAAACCAGTAAACCAAGTGCTAGGGAGTGGATAAGGCAACTTGGCTCACCGTCGGAGGCTTGAGCCTCGTTCTCAGTTAACAAACCTCCCTCTCTCTGTTTTATATTTTTTTTAAATAAATAAAGAAAGATATTTTTGCAAAAAAAATCAAGTTTAAAATACCCCTTCCTTCTTTCTATGTGTGAGAGTAAAATAGAAGCCGGTGAGAATCCCAATTGGCATGGTTAAGTGACTAGACCCAAAATCCTTTTTTTTTTCCACCTCACACCCCAGAGATCGGTCTCTAGATTTCTGGGGCGTGACAAGTCTTTAGATACCTTAAGGGAACTATATCATATGATCTCCGCTATAGTGGATATCCAGCTGTATTAAAGGGATACTCTGATACTAACTGGATTAGTAACTCGATACATATTAAGTCCACAATCGGGTTTGTATTCCTACTAGGAAGTAGAGCAATATCTTGAAAATCCACCAAACAGACCGTTATAGCTAGAACTACCATGGAATCAGAAATTATAGCGCTAGATACCACTAGTGCAGAAGCAGAATGGCTTCAAGATTTCCTATATCCCATTGATAGAAAAGCCTTTACCGGCTATATCTATCCATTGTGATTGTCGATCAACGATTGATAAATGCAATCAAGAGAATGCTGATGTGAAAATAAATCGACAACTGAAAGTGAGACATAGATCTCTCAGATATAAGATAAAAAATAAAATAATTGCCCTAGACTTTGTTAGATCCGAAAAGAATTTGACGGATCATCTAACTAAGGGCCTCTCTAGTACAGTGGTCTTAGAATCGTCGAGGGGGATGTGATTAATGTTGTAGCTCGTGTGTCCTTAGCGTGGATTTTCTATATTAACATTAATAAAGATAACTTTGGTTATTGCTTTAATTAGAATACTACTCTGGTATATGATAATACTCATATAATAAAAGGACCCTAGGGAACACAGTAGGCCACTGAGGCGCATGGAGGATCCATGCTTGGGAGACCCAGTGGACCAGTTCTGTGTAGACCTAGAACTAGTTCACAGCTTAGGTGATGCCGGTCACTTCACCGAGAACAAGCTGTTGGCAGGTAGAGGATGTGGTGAAGTCTCCACCACGGGAACGTGGGATTCTCATTCACCTAACCAAGCACGATGATCGTGTTGAACAGGAACCAAGACGGTGCACAGTTCAGTGATTCAGACACTAGTACATAAACCGTCTTACTACTATAGATAATCTATCATTAACCCTGAGGAACCATGTACACTGGGCCAACCAGTTGTGTGGTGCTTTGATGTGCCAATGTATGCAGACCTTCCATTGTCCAATACCATGGTATGTTGGGTTACCCGGCTGGCGCTTGAGTGACATGTAATCCCTATAAGTTATCCGACGTCCAGTATTGGATGGGTGCTTTTTGATGAGTCAATCTGTCCACACCGTTAACCCAGGCCTGGTGGTTGTCAGTATGACTGACAATGTTCCGGATGCTAGGCATAGAACCGAAAGGTGTATGGTGTTATAGATGACAAGTCATCAAACCCTAGTCATATGATCGATCGGGATCTGACGGTGCTCCCCACCGCCCGAGTCGTATCATGGCACCAGTAATAGGAAGGACTGAGGATTATCGGAGTATAGTAGAGAACAGGGTTACGAGGGAGTAACATAAGTTTATGATCACTAGAGTTCAACTCGCGTCGCACTCTGGGTGGCTACGCGGGTTAATCGGATTAGGGCTGATTAACGGAACTTTCGGTATATCACCGGAACAGTTAATCAAGGATCCGGTTGGAGCTAGAGATCCCGAACCCTGAAGGTTCCACCCTGTCGTTGCATAAAGGTATTGTTCCCCGACCTGGTTGGATACGTTGGACGCGAAGTAGCATGATGGAGCGCAAGCCCGGAGCCTAAGAACCTAATTCACATGTGTTACGGGCCATAGGGGTATTTTGGTAAATATTGAAATATGGCTCAGAACATATTGAATATGGATCTTAGAATGAGCGGAATAATTCCAGTAGCTCATAGGCACTGACGGAACTCAATTTCGAGTAGCGCACCTCACTCAGTCTCTCTTTCAGCTTTTCACTTTTTGTGAAGGGCGTTTTCGTCCAGGCTTCACGATAGACACTTGGAAACCCTGAAAACCGCCCCCCCTCATCCCTATCTACTAGGGGCCGGCCCTAGGTTGCTTGTAGCACTAGGGGACTGGCCCTATAAAGGGAATAGAGAGGGGAGAGGTCGGCCCAATGCTTCCCCCTCTCCAGAAAATCCGCCCCTTTCCCTCTCTCCCTCTTTTTGTGGTTTCGGCCAAGGAAGAAAGAGGAAGAAGAAGGAAGAAGAAAGAGGAAGGACGGAGAAGGAAGAAGAGAGAAAGAGAAGGAGGAGATCTCGCGGCTAGCCATCGTCTTCGCAACGAATTCCTCCGTCGGCTCGTAATCCTTGCACTCAGAGACAGGATTTCGAGGATTCCTCAATTCGCAAAGGACAAGGTGCTATCCAACAGCTTCCCTTACGATTAAAGTACGGTTCTTCATCGTTCCGTCTTCTCCGGATCATAGATCCATAAGGTATGATGATTCTAAACATCTAACTAGATGCATGCATTGTTGTAGCTCGTGTGTCCTTAGCGTGGAATTTCTGTATTAACATTAATAAAGATGACTTTGGTTATTACTTTAATTAGACTACTATTATGGTGTATGATAATACTCATATAATAAAAGGACCCTAGGGAACACAGTAGGCCACTGAGGTGCATGGAGGATCCATGCTTGGGAGACCTAGTGGACCAGTTCTGTGTAGACCTAGAACTAGTTCACAGCTTAGGTGATGCCGGTCGCTTCACCGAGAACAAGTTGTTGGAAGGTAAAGGATGTGGTGAAGTCTCCACCACGGGAACGTGGGATTCCCATTCACCTGACCAAGCACGATGATCGTGTTGAACAGGAACCAAGATGGTGCACAGTTCAGTGATTCAGACACTGGTGCAGAAACTATCTTACTACTATAGATAATCCGTCCTTAACCCTGAGG
The DNA here is from genome assembly GCA_947650365.1 of Chamaelirium japonicum. Classification (NCBI taxonomy): domain Eukaryota; kingdom Viridiplantae; phylum Streptophyta; class Magnoliopsida; order Liliales; family Melanthiaceae; genus Chamaelirium; species Chamaelirium japonicum. Next base: position 2,192,066 of record CANTAL010000011.1, read on the forward strand.
GACCATGTACACTGGGCCAACCAGTTGTGTGGTGCTTTGATGTGCCAACGTGTGCGGACCTTCCATAGTCTAATACCACGGTACGTTGGGTTACCCGGCTGGCGCTTGAGTGACATGTAATCCCTACAGGTTATCCGACGTCCAGTGTTGGATGGGTGCGTTTTGATGAGTCAATCTGTCCACACAGTTAACCTAGGCCTGGTGGTTGTCAGTATGACTGACGACGTTCCGGATGCTAGGCATAGCACCGAAAGGTGTGTGGTGTTATAGATGACAAGTCATCAAACCATAGTCAGATGATCGATTGGGATCTAACGGTGCTCCCCACTGCCCGAGTCGTATCATGGCACTAGTAATAGGAGGGACTAAGGATTATCGGAGTATAGTAGAGAACAGGGTTACGAGGGAGTAACATAAGTTTAGGATCACTAGAGTTCAACTCGCGTCGCACTCTGGGTGGCTACGCGGGTTAATCGGATTAGGGCTGATTAACGGAACTTTCGGTGTGTCACTGGAACAGTTAATCAGGGATCCGGTTGGAGCTAGAGATCCCGAACCCTGAAGGTTCCACCCTGTCGTTGCGTATAGGAATTGTTCCCCGACCTAGTTGGATACATTGGATGCGAAGTAGCGCGATGGAGCGCAAGCCCGGAGCCAAAGAACCTAATTCATATGTGTTACGGGCCGTAGGGGTATTTTGATAAATACTGAAATATGGCCCAGAACACATTGAATATGGATCTTAAAATGAGCGGAATAATTCCAAGAGCTCATAGGGCTGACGGAACTCGATTCCGAGTAGCGCACCTCACTCAGTCTCTCTTTCATTTTCCACTTTTCGTAAAGGGCATTTTCGTCCAGGCTTCACGATAGACACCCAGAATCCCCAAAAATTGCCCCCCCTTATCCCTATCCACCTAGGGGCCAACCCAAGCCTCTTTGGAGCCATAGGAGACTGACCCTATATAAGAATAGGGAGAGGGAGGGGCCGACCCTATGGTTCCTCTCCTCCAGAAAATCCGAACCCCCTTACTAGCCTCCTCCTTTGTGGTTTCGGCCAAGGAAAAGAGAGGAAGAAGAAGGGAGAAGGAAGAGGAAGGAAGGAGAAGGAAGAAGAGAGAGAGAGAAAGAGGAGGAGATCTCGCGGCTCGCCATCGTCTTCGTAACGGATTACTCCGTCGGCTCGTAATCCCTGCACTCAGAGACGGGATTTCGAGGATTTTTCAATTCGCAAAGGATAAGGTGCTATTCGACAGTTTCCCTTGCGATTCAAGTGCGGTTCTTCATCGTTCCGTCGTCTCCGGATCATAGATCCAAAAAGGTATGATGATTCTAAACACCTAACTAGATGCATGCATGTCTTCCGTAGATCGTAGTATGCCTCTAGGGTGTCCGCACATATGCTAAGATCATAGATTTATATGTAGATTGTTTTATAGTGAAATTGTAATGAAACATACACCGTATGATCTTCGGATCTTTCTTTTGCTTCCGCTGCGACTCTAATTAGCGGAACCCAATTCCAACATGCATGTCTTTCGTAGATTGTAATATGACTCTAGGGTGTCCGCACATATGCTAAGATCATAGATTTGCATGTAGATTGTTTTGTAGAATTAATTGTAATGAAACATACACCGTATGATCTTTAGATCTATCTTTTGCTTCCGCTGCGACTCTGATAAGCGGATCCAATTCCAACAATTAAACCTATAAGAAAAATCACCGCAGTGGGAACCCAACCTCATGGAGGTTCAATGGGTAGAAAGAAACTGTAGTAGCGATTGAAAATGAGGAGCATTGAATAATACTCTCGTCCCTATGACGTCAGTGCTTATTAAAAGCAAGGGGTATGATTAGTTTAAAACTCTTAATAAATCCAAGACCCATAAGGCGGGGTGTCGCATTGCTCACACCCCTATTAGGACTTACCTATATGTATGTCGTTGTGAGGCCGCAACTCTGGGACCAGGGCTGCTCCCTAGAAACATATACGAAAAGATATATGCGCAAGGCCATTAATAGCGCAACCTGTTTAGAACTATCGAAAATTGTACTACGTGTACTACTTGTAGAAACCCGATAAATGAGACCAGTTCAAGGCGTAATCCACCAGGTCCTCACGGATGTATACAGCTGTACTAAGTGGAGGTTCAAACCGGAAGGTACCTACACCTACTAAGTATAAGGAATCCAACAAAGTTTTTTTATTTTACATTTTAAAATTTTTATTAATTATTTAATATGTAGTGGTTGTAAACTCATGTAGGGGATTATTGGAAATGTGTTTGAAAACCACACAAAACACATTGGGGTTTAGTCCCATATCGGTAAGGAGAGAAATCTCAATTCAACTTAAAAGAGATTGCCCTCTTCCCCCCACTAGTCATCACACTAGAGGAGGGGCTCCACTAGCTCACACACGCGCGCGCGTGCGTGCCGTGCCGAGCCAAGCCGGGCCGGGCTTGGGCTGGGCGGCACGTGTGTGTGTGTGTGCTCGCGGACCCGGACACGATAGCACCTCCGAAATGGGCTGGTCTGCACCTGCCTTATTTTTATTTTTCTTTTTAAACCTGTCAATTATTATTTTCCTTTTTTGGCTACTAGCCGTTATGCATGCAATCCGTTGCTGCATGCTAGCCGTTACAAGGCTACTCTCTGCGAGCTATAACGTGCGGGGTTAATGGACTTAATCGCAGCCCATGAACTGCTCCCCTCATTCAGTCCTTTATTAACTGCCTGAGGCCTATATAAGGCCCAGTGCAGCTATAAAGAAACACACTCCGAAAATCAGAATTACTCTCTGCCTCTCTCTTTCCCGTTCTCTCAAGCTTGTGCTGTGGTGCTGCCCCCTTGCTCCGAGAAGACTCCCTCTCTCGGATCAAAGCTGTGCTGCGATGCTGCCTTCCTGCTTCGAGAAGATCTTCGTCGAGTCGCTAGGTTCCTGAAAGTTTATCGAGGTTCGCAAAGCCTTCTTGAAGTCGTGCCGACGAGAAGGTGGTCACCTGACCGGGGTCGTCGTATCTCCGAGAACCATTGCCACGAGACCCGCACGAGGGGGGCAATAAGTTTCTTGGGACAGCGCCTAGCGTGCTTCGACCATCAGGCCAGAATTTCTGACTCTATTTCTTTGCTATTATTAAATCTATTAAAACGACTTGTATCTAATACAAAAACTAAATAGAGATAAATAATATTTAGGATTATATATCTCTCTCACTTTTAGAAAAGTTCGGCAATGTGAATGACGGTTCCATAGAACCCGCTCTGCCTTGGCAAACCATTTCTAAAAGAAATTTGTGACACGTCGTTGCTTACAAAAATAGTACTTGTTATACAATATATCTTTTAATATTAAGAATTTGATTAAGTTCTAAGTTTGCTAGTATAGAACGATTAAATTTTCAACACGTACGTATATTGTTATGTGATTTATAATCAGGTCTGGTTCAAGACGGGGTGGGATATAATCAATGATTGGACCATACCCACTTAAAACATATAGAGCATACTACTCCATAGGCTATCATGTGGGGCCCAAATTACCACTTTAGGCTAATGCCCTTTGTTCCAACACACCTTGGAGCCAAGTATCGTTCTTAGAACTTTTGAAAGTATTTTACCCTCGGTCCCCACCAAATCTTTCAAATTTATACAGTCCGCCCCAGTTTCAGAAAGACTCATATAGTAAGAGAAATGCTACTCAGCCCGAAGCCTTTTTCGATTTTGCCGGCCCGATTGATATGGCAACGTTTTTTAAAAAGTTCTAAGAATGGATCATATGAATGAATTAGAATGGATCATACGAATTTGAAAGATTAAAAACGATTTTTAAGTCTTTTACACCACCAGTTGCACACTGCCACTTCAATCGGGCTGAGCAGAATCGGAAAAACCTTCGTGCTGAATAGCATTGCTCTAGTATCTAAATGCAAATTAGAGTAGAGAGAGAGAGAGAGAGAGAGAGAGAGAGAGAGAGAGAGACCCATGGGATGGCACAAGTTGGTATCTATTTATAGCCATCATCACCAAAACGCCCAGCAGCGACGCAGTGTTTCATGCCTCCTCCGGATGGTAGCTGTCGACGAGGCTGAACAAAAAAAAGATCAAATATGTCACGATATATTTTAACGGTTGTTAACTGTCCCCATGCGGAGGCGGCAATTTGATCCCACACCAATAGGGTTCGTGGGAGTCGGCTGTGATTTAGAAAGGAAAACAATATTTACTTAAAAAATTATATTAAAAGAGCAATACATCGCATCAACCTGGTGTTGGAGCACGCAGCTCGAACTCCCAATGTGAACCCTTGGATCAACTAGTAAATGCTCGTATCCGTTGGCACTCGGACAGCCGTCAGTGGCCACGGGGTGTGATTCACTTGTTAGAGAGAGAGATAGAACACTAATTAACATTCCAAATAAAAGTACTAATTAACATCAAATGTCCTTTAAATATTATTTTTTTACATTTAATCATTGAATATGTATTCTTTTTAATATCTTTATATTAGGCTTTTAATAGGATTTATGAGAGTAGATATTTAATAGGATTTGAATTTATTTATTAGGTTGCCAGCACAATTTAGGTATTTATTAGGTAGCTGATTTAGGTTGTGATATTTATGTAAAATCGAATGGCTAAGAGGATTTATTTTGTCCTAGTCAGCACAATATCATCGTGTCATGTTTTTTTGAGAAATCCCTCCTATGGATGAGAAAGGGTTCGGCCTTGACCCCTACCAGTTTATTAAAATGAAAGAATATACAAGCTATGTCCAAAGGCATCAAAATATCCAAAAGGGACCCAACCAAAACGGTTAACTCGAATAGGCCAAAAACTCTAAACATGATAAAACAAAAGACCCTTACATCTCAAGACTTTGGAGCTCTCGACCTCCCCAACTCCCGGATCTAGACTAGAAAGGATGTCGTGTTCTCCCCCTTGATCGAAGAGCCGATGGAAGAAACTATATGGAGAATGGTATTGTCCACCAACATGTTAAGAGGTAGGCTCTGCTTCTCATTATCAAATGATGGCAGTTGATCATGAAGATTCTGGGTGGGAGAAGCTCCAGTGCCGGTGAGTCTTGAGCGGGGAGATCAACTGTGTGTGCCTAGTTCAAGGGTTTTAGATCAGTACCCGGTATCCAGAATACTAGGTTTAAACCCGCTAACCTGGAAACCGACTTTTCCTTGGCTCAGAAAAAAAAAACAAAAACAAAAACAAAAATGTACGACGCGTTTTACTATGCTGACCTGCCACATGGCGGTCAGAGCGCTAGAATGACATACTTTTGGTCAACAGCTATTTAAGTAAATATTTTATTTTTTAATAATATTTTTTAAAAAAACCCTTTTGTTTTAGCATAGGAGTACTATATTAGATTTTTTCCGTCGGCTCCAAATCTGCTTGAGGAACATTGCTCTTTGTAGATAGTTCCATAATCCATGCTCCACCATTAATATTTTACTTTAGATTTTTTTTTTTTTTTCGACCGGCCAGGTGGTCAGAGGACAGGGGCGCTAGAGCAAAGGCTCAAAGAGGTTCAGAGATCGAACCAAGGGGGTGGCAGCAGCTGCTATTTACAAAACCTTGGTTGTTTTTGTTTTAGAACCCCTCCTGAAGGAGGGAGGGTTTGGCGGACCCCAACCAGAAACCATTAAAACTAAGTCAGAATATTGCTACAAAACAGAAGGGCCTCCTCCCCTAGTTTGTCTCGCCAAGGGCTAATCCAAGACCTGAAAAGAGAAGTAACTGACTGCCGCAGCTTCTCCTGCCCGGCCGAAGTAGCATTGAAAATCCGATTGTTCCGCTCAAGCCAGATTACCCAGACGATCGCCATGACCAACATATTCCATGGCTTTCGAATCCCCGATGGGACTCTCCTCCTCCTCCAAGAGCTCCAAAGGCCCCGCAGAGACCTTGGGTGCGAGAAGATTCCGGCCTTGCCTTCGAAATGATCCCACAGTTGCCTAGCAAAAGGACACCCAAGCAGCAAATGCGATGATGTTTCTTCCTCCGCGCTGCAGAAAGTACAAAGAGCGTCCGACGCTTGGGGATGATGCCTCCTCAACAAATTTACCTTTGTCAGAATCTTGTTCCTCGAGGCCAGCAGGGAGAAGATCTGGACCTTCGAAGGCGCCTTCGTCCTCCAAACGGCCTTCGACGGCCTGTGACGCTGAACCCGAGGGAGGAGGTGCTCGTAGAAAGATCTAACAGAGAAAAGCCCAGAAGAGGAGCAATTCCACCGTACCTCGTCCCGCATGGTTTTGAAGGAAGCTGCTTGCAAAATTGCGTAGAGATCCTGCAGCTCCCGCCGACTATCCCGATCTAACGGAGCCCGAAGCTTAACATTCCAACCGATGGAGCCAAACCTCCGACAAGCTTGGGATCGGACCGAAGCTCCCTTGTTCAGGCCAAGGAGAAGAGAGACGGGAAGAGCTGCTCCAAAGGCCTGGTCCCAAGCCAAGTGTCACGCCAAAATCTGATGTCTCTCCCATCTCCTAAAGAAAGAGAAGTCGCCTCCCTGTAGAGGTCTTTGACCCTTAGAATGCCCCTCCAAAAATGGGAAATCCTGCCAGAGACTCTACTCCGTGCGTGCAAAGGGGAGAACCTCCTAAAATATCTAGCCAGAATAACCTCCCGCCAGGAGCCATCCGAACCTTGCTGCAACCTCCACCACCATTTTTCCAACATCGAGATGTTAAACCGGCGTAGGTCTAAAACTCCCAACCCTCCCAATTTCTTTGGGAGACAGACCTGGTCCCATCTCATCAGATTGTATCCTCCTGAATTGGTTCCTACACCATGCCACAAGAAGGAGCGCCGGATTTTGTCGATCCTGTCAATCACCCTGAATTGGTTGTTGATGTCACGCTCGCAGGATTATGGGATTTTATTTTGCCTAAAGCATTCAATGTTGATTCGAACAATGCTTAATATAAAATTGCAACATTATATGCGTTATTTTTGTAACCGTTTTAAAATTTCTTACTGGTTATATTCCGTTTTTGGGATTTTGATAACATATTCCTTATATTTTTTAATTTGAAAAGTGGTTATTTGACAGGCACATGGTGAGACAGCGTCGCAAAATATCCCACCATATTGGTTGTCCTTTTGCGCTACCGGGTAATATAGCTAGCGAGTTTAAAATCAATATTTTAGACTCACAGACATACTACAATAGCGTGGGAGGGTAATTTTGTTCACCAATAGTGAACATTGTCCTCCATTGTGACACCGTCGGTGGGTGAACAAAATTAGGGCTGCAACTTGGACGGATTCGACCCGATCCGACCCGAGCCCAACATTGTGGGTGAACAAACTTGTCTTCTTTGCTCAAATTTAGGCTTGGGTTGACCCCCAATCCGCGCCCAACGCCGTCAGTGCATCGGCACTAACACGGAGAACCCTGGCCAATGCCCGTCACCGCTGTATGTCCGAGAGTACGTCCCTAGTATGTTTAAACAGCATTTTCCAGGACTGAGCATCACAATTAGAGATGGCAATTATTCAGGTTTATCGGGTTACCCGATCCGACCCTATTAAGACGGGTTTGGGATGCTAAAAAATAGGTTTGGAGCGGATTTGGGATATGAATTTGAAACCCGATCGAGTTCGGATCGGGTTCGGGTTTTACTCCAACTACTTCGATCCGACCCGGGTATATAACTTATCAAGATCACATAATAAGTTGACTTGTCCTTATAACTGTGTGATCGTAATATAGGAGGAACATTTGCTATGTAGAGCTGCGATTAGGTGGGTCCAAAAAGTTAAATATGTTGTTTTTATAAAGCTGACCCGATCCGACCCGCCATGCATAAACGGGAAGGGCGGGGGCGGGCACAGGTTTTTCCAATACTAATTGGGACGGTTTTGAAAATTGCCCTAAAAATCCGACACGGATTTGGAACGGTATAGAACGGGATAGGGCCGACCCGCTCCAAACCCGACTCGTTGTCATCCCTAATTGCAATTAGGGCTGGCAATTTTGGACCTGGCACAAAGTTAGCGGGTCTGGGTCAGGGTTAAACGGGTTCGGGTCGTAAACGTGTCGACACGATAGACCCGTTTAATGAACGGATCGGGTCCGGGTTTAGGGTCCGGACACGGTAGGCCCGGGAAGACCCGTTTTAAATTCAACGGGTCATGTAGGGTCGGGTCGGATCTACCCGCAATCCGATACTGTAATATATAGTACCAGCAGGTCTATAGGGTGTGATCGGGTAAAGTCGGATTGGGTTGGATCGGGTCAACTGAATAGACCCGTGTGGTAAACGGGTCTTATCAGGTCTACCCGTTTATTAGCGGGTCGGATACGAGTTTAGGATCTAGACACTTAGTTAAACGGGTCGGGTCGGGTCCAGGTCTAGGGTTTTGGACCCGACCCGACCCGACCCGACCCGTTGACACCCCTAATCGGAATTAGGGGTGTGCAGGATCCAAACCAAACCGACCGAACCGACCGAACCAAACCAAACCGATCGAATTTGATCGGTTTCGACACACTCAACGGATCGGATTGGATCAGGATTTCTCAAAACCGATATGATTGGATCGGTTATCGGATTTATCAATTAAAAACCGACCTAAACCGAACCGGACTCCGGTTTATAATTTACTAATTTCGTGGTAACTGCTGTGAACTTTTGTTTAATTGTTAAAACTATACTTTGTAGTTTTTAATATTTAATAGATATGAATATTGTAGACATAATGGTATTGTTGTTGATAACTTGGTATTTTGGTAAATAATATAGTATCATTTTATAATTTTTGAAATAATTATTTTAAAGTTGAAACTATGTCCAAAAAAAAAAACTAGTAAGCATATGGGCCAAAGCCCAAACCGACCATCCAATCCAATCCAAACCGACTTTAATTGGATTGGATTGGATTCCAGTCTCAATCGGTTTGGATCGGATTGCAAATTCTCAAAACCGACCTAGGTTGGATCGGTTTGGGTTTTGCCTAAATAGGTCGGTTTCGAACCGATGCACACCCCTAATCGGAATCCACGACGAGGACTGGTGCAGCTGGTAAACACGTCATGACCTAACAGGGACGACCCGAGGAGGACCTCGAATCCTCCGTCGCAAATCAGAGATGAAAAAGGCCGGGTCTCGCTCCCGTGGGTTCCTTCACCACCACTCTCTTCTTTGCAAAAATATCCCCACACCTTCCAAATTTCCAATCTCCCCCTCCTCTCTCTCTCTCTCTCTCTCTCTCTCTCTCTCTCTAGTTCTTCCAAATATTTTGCAGGTAATTAAAAGTTTTTCATTTGAGATTACAATGCGTCGATGGATTTCGTATTTTTTCGATTGTTTGTAATTTTTAATTTGCCAAAATTGCGTGTGATTTCCGTTACCTCTTCTTCCGTGATCTTAAAGCACACGCGATTAGATTTCTTGACCCGCAAGGCGATTTTCCATTTCCGGTTTTTTTTTTTTCCCCCTTTCCTTTCTTGATTGGTAGGTTTCTGTAGATCCCTCTGCTGCTCGAATATTTATTGGCAATCGTTTGGTCGCAGGTCTCTGTGTGTAATTGGCGCCAGACTTTTTTTCCTCGGCGCGGCTCCTTTGTCGACGATCAGCTCACGGAGGAGGAGGCGGGGATGGCGGAGGAGCAGAGGTGCCAGGAGGGCCACCGCCTCTGTGCGAACAACTGCGGCTTCTTCGGGAGCCCCGCCACCCTCGACCTCTGCTCCAAATGCTACCGCGACTTCCACCTAAACGAGGAGCAGGCCGCCTCCGCCAAGATCGCCGTCGAGAAATCCCTCCTCGCCTCCGCCTCGTCCTCGCCGCCTCCCTCCACATCCGCCGAAGTCGGCGTCTGCTACGACGTTGCTGTTGGTGCGGCGGAGGAGCCCGGCGACGCCAAGAGCGAAGGGCCTGCGGAGGAGCGGCAGCCGGAGAACCTGGGGGCGCCGAGCCGGTGCGCGGCGTGCAGGAAGAGGGTGGGGCTGACGGGGTTCAGGTGCCGGTGCGGGGGCACCTACTGCGGGGGCCACCGCTACGCGGAGCAGCACGGGTGCGCATTCGACTTCAAGGCTGCCGGCCGGGAGGCCATCGCTCGATCCAACCCCGTGGTCAAGGCTGACAAGCTCGGAAAAATATAGATCCGATCCTGACCGGCCGATCAGCCGGTGATCCCTTCTAGTCTCGTTCAACGGCCGTGCTGGCTTTAGTGGTTCGAATGGTTTTTTTTTTTTTTTTCCCTTTTTTAGAAAAAAAAAATATTGTTATTGGCTGATGGATATAGAAAATCCAAATGTTAACCGTTAATTTATTAAGTTTCTATATCGTTAATGATCAATGCTATTGGTTTTGCGGATTCCGCTAAGCTCGATTAACGTGGCAACGTGCAACTGGTGGTGTAGTAGATTTAAATGTCGCTAGTGGATTTCACCAGTTTCATGCTGCCATGTCAATCGGGCCGGAGAAATCGAAAAAACCTTCGGGCAAAATAGTATTTCTCGTTGCTAATACATTATTCTCCGATCATAAAAATATCCAAAATGTTACTGTAGCATCCTTTTCTTTTGCTAAGAGCAACCCATGCCCGCTACTGCCTTAGCCAGTCGTGAGCAGGTCGTTGCTGGCTAGGGATGGCAATTATCCGGGTTTACCGGGTTACCCGACCCGATTGGGACGGGTTTGAGATTTGAATTTAAAACCCGATCGGGTTTGGGTCGGGTTCGGGTTTTACTCCAATCCGCCCCGACCCGACCCGGGTATATAACCTATCATATATTCATAAATCTTAAATATTATTTGATATGTTGGTTCTCAAGATTATATAATAAGTTGACTTGTGCTTATAACTATGTGAACCTAATATAGGAGGAATATTTGCTCTGTATTTTTCTCTATGTAGAGCTACGGCTAGGTGGGCCAAAGAAGCTAAATATGTAGTTTTTTATGTAGCCGATCCGACCCGACCCGACCCGCAATGCATAAATGGGGCGAGGCGGGGCGGGCATGGATTTCTCCAATATTAATTGGGACGGGTTTGGAAATTACCCTCAAAACCCGACGCGGGTTTGGGACGGGTATGGACGGGATAAAATATTATGGGGCGGGTTCGGAATAGGGCTGACCCGTCCCAAACCCGACCCGTTGCCATCCCTATTGCTGGCTACCACCTCCCTCCTCTTCATCTTTATCCTCCCGTTCTCTCTCATTTTCCTCCAATTTTTTTTTCCTCCCCCTCTTCTTTTCTCCTCAATCCAGGATGAATGCAATGGATCGAATTGGACCGACAAGTACCAAAGGCAACAACGGACGACCATCTACACAAGGACAACAAAGGAAAAAAGGGGGTTGCTTTTTAGACAGGAGTTGTCTTTTGCGTACAAGGTGGGTGTTCTTTAGATGGGACCTGCCTAAGATAAAACATGGGTTGTATAAATTAGCAGTGGCAATGGGCGGGGTCATAGAGGGGGGGGGGGGCGCAACCAATCCAAACTTGATCAAACAGGTCAAGATCTTAAACCCAAACTTGACCCGCCTGATAAACAGGTAACGCGACCGGACAAACCCATTTAATAAACTGATCAAGTTAGGTTGGGTTGACACGTCAAACAGAACAGATGTAACTTTTCAAGTGGTAGATGCATTAACCAAAAGCTTTAAACAGATTGGGTTGTTGGAGGTTTGGCATGACCCATTAAATAAAAACAGGTCAAGCGGGTCATAGGTATAAATCCAAATCCGACCCATTTAGTAATCATTTCAGTCGGGACAACTCGTTTACAACACAAACCCGCTTATGCCAAACCCAAACCTACTAACATCGGGTCGGTGTTAAGGATTTTGCTTATGTGGAGATTATAACTGTTGGGGGTAGCTGAAATCTGCCCTGGAGTTCGCCCCCCCCCCCCCCCCGCCCCCCCCATGCTCACCAAATCACCTTGACAGGGAGCGAGATCCACATTGGGCTGAAGGGGCCTAGGCCAAGGGAACTCATGCAGGAGCTCGCCCAAGATCGCGCAGGAGCTCGCCCAAGTTCGCCCTTGCCTATGGATCTCATAGACCCTAGGATTCCAAGGGGCAGGGAACTCGCCCAGGAGCCCGCCTAAGCTCGCTCGGGAGCTCGCCAATCCCACTCCGGAGCTCGCCCAGGAGCCCGCCTAAGCTCGCTCAGGAGCTCGCCAAGCTCGCCCCGGAGCTCGCCTAAGCTCGCCCAGGAGCCCGCCTAAGCTCGCTCGGGAGCTCGCCAATCCCACCCCGGAGCTCGCCCAGGAGCCCGCCTAAGCTCGCTCAGGAGCTCGCCAAGCTCGCTCCGGAGCTCGCCTAAGCTCGCCCAGGAGCTTGCCAAGCCCGCGCGAGAACTCGCTTGCAGTGGTAGCGGGAGTTAGACCGTCATGCATAAACAACAACATCGGCACTGCAAACGCACCTAGCTTATGCAGGAGCTCGCCCCTAGCTCATGCAGGAGCTCGCCCAAGTTCGCCTTTGCCTGCGGATCTCATAGACCCCAGGATTCCATGGGGTGGGGAACTCGCCCAGGAGTTCGCCAAGCTCATTCAGGAGCTCGCCTAAGCTCTCTCAGGAGCTCGCCCAAGCTCGCCCCGGCCCCTGTTTATCGAAGAGGTTGCCCCCGCGAGGTCCGACTCTTGATAAATATGGACGAAAGGACGGAGCAGTGCCGGGCGAGCTTGCCTCTGCTTCCTCCCTGAGATCGCCCAGACTCGAACATTCCCGAATAGACAACTGGCAGCAACAAGAAAGATGCCCTCCCCCACTCAAACCGCTTGGCAGGCTTGACGACAGAATGTCAGGGCGCGAGTACCAAGGACTGTCAGACCCACGTGAGCCAGAACGTGGGGGTCTAGAAGGCCCTGGAAGAATCTCCACGTGTCGGGCCACGGTAGGCCGCCGATTGCTATAAATGCTCACCCCCAGGCTCCATAGTACAGGTTCGAAATCCTTTTCCCTACCACTTTGGTATACAACAGCTCGCCGTTGTGCCACCGTGACTGACTTGAGCATCGGAGGGTCTGCGCTCCTAAGGGAGCCAGTCGTTCTCACGTTCTCTTTTCTTTGTCTTGCAGGCAGCCCGCACGGACCAGCGAAAATTCCCCCAAACATTTGGCGCCGTCTGTGGGATTCGAACCCACGACCACATGGTTGAGCGTCGTTCGCTCTCATAACCCCAAAGATGGCTCCGGCGACAAGGGGACGCAGGCGACCGAGGACTCGTGCGAGATCTGCGCGCAGAGAGCCTCCTGTTGAGACCCCTCAGCCCCAGGTCCCGCTCAGTGACCAACTCTTGTTGGAGATGTTGGCCACCCAGCGGGCCATGATGGAGGAACTGACGCGATTGCGTCAGGCTCCGGCGGCCAGCCGACGGTCTGGGCCGGCGAAGACGGCGTCTCCGGTGTGACCACCGGCGTCAACATCGCGCCCGCCCACGATCGCTCCGACGCGGCAGGTTTCCCATCCGGAACCCCCAGTCGGGAGAGCGGCTATGCGCGGGGTGCCGGATACCCCGATCACGAGGTTGCAGAAGCTAGTAACCCAGCGGTCTAGCAACCAGGCGACCTCGCGCGCGACCATCCCTTGCCGCCGTAGCCGGAGCGTCGATTCTGACGGGTCGGAGGCAAGGTCTCTAGAGCGGGATCGCGACCCGCGCCATCGGCGACGAGGGAAAGAGCCCGCGATGGAAATACCTTCCGAAGCTCGCGAGGCAACGGCCTCCCACAGACCAACTGACGCGCTGAAGGAATCCGCGGGCGGACAGCAAGGAGGCCGCCGAGCGGTAGCCCCCGAGGGTCGCCGCGGGGTGGGTCCGACCTTGCCACGAGGGAGCGTACGAGACCGCCTAGGACCTGCGCAGCCGCCTCTGGGAGTTCTCCCCGGGCACTGGCAGCGATCTAGTGCGCCAGTAGATTTACTGGAAGACCTCGCCGCCCACGGAGGTAGCTCGCCTTTCACCAGCGAGGTCCACCAAGGGGGTTTTCCGCACCACTGGACCCCCCCGAAGTTTGTATTGTTCGACGGGTCGCAGGATCCCGTTGACCATCTCTTGGCCTACAGAAAGGTTCTATTTTTCCGGGACCAAGACCACGTCTTGTGCCGAGCATTCCCGAGCAGTTTGACCGGCTCGGCATTGAACTGGTTCCACAAGTTGCCGCCCGGCATGATCCCCGACTTTCCAACTCTCTCTAGGCTATTCCTGGAGCAGTATCGCTGCAATAGGCAGCCCCCGAAGAGAATCGAGTCTCTATTTACCTTAACCATGGGAGCTCGCGAGACGCTCCGGTGCTTCGCAACGCGATTCCGAAGCGCCTACCTCGCTTTGGAAGACGCGGCGGGCCAAGATCGTACCATGGTGAGTGCTTTCAGAAGCGCCCTCCCCGAGGGGGGCAAGCTTCATGACGCTCTAGTGATCAAAGATCCTCGCACGATGGTTGAACTATTTGCCCTGGTCCAGCAACACATCAAGCTCGAAGACGCTGTGTTAGACCGGAAGGGAAAGGCAGTCGAGCAGCGACCTCCTCCGGCCCTGCGACCACTTGTCGTTAAGGCCGTGGAGAGGAGGGAGGTGCCACTGGCGGTGCCTTTGCCCGGACCGCCCGCAGCTCCTGCTGTACAGCCCGCTGAAGCCCCCGCGGCTGTCGCTGGAAGGCCGGCGAACTGGCGCCTGCCTCTGGGACCCGGGGAGCGGGACTTCACCGTGCTAACCCACTCGCCAGGACAAATATTTCATCAGATTCGGAATGAACCTTTCTTCCAGTACCCGCCACCCCTGCAGGTCGGAGAGCCCGGCTCTACCGACAACTCGCGACGGTGCGCTTTTCATCGAAGCCCTGGGCATCACACTAACAGATGCCGGGCTCTGAAGAACCACCTCGAGGATTTGGTCACCCAGGGCCATTTGAATCAGTTTATTTCGCCTCCAAGGAGGTTCGAGGTGATACCGGCACGGGCTCCTCGGGAGGGAGATCGCCCGGGGCCCGCTGAACCCGCCCTGCCTCCGCCTCCCCCGGGAGGACCGGCGATCTGCCATACCATTAGCGGGCGGTTGAGCGGCCCGAGATCCAGTAATGAAGCCCGCCGACAAGTTAGGGAGATGGAGCGGGCACAGAAGGTATTTTTCGTCTCGCTAACTCCTACTTTACTTCAAGCACCAAGGGTGGAAGCCCGCGATTTTCTCTGGTTTTCGGAAGATGACATGACTGGGGTCGTTACGCCCCACAATGACCCCCTCGTCATACGCCTGATGATGGCTAACATCGAGGTGAGGCGAGCTCTGGTTGATTCAGGGAGCGCCGTTGACATCCTTTTTCTGTCGGCCTACCTGCGAATGAGGTTGAGACTTGCCGACCTGTCTCCCTCGACGAGCTCCCTCAGTGGATTCACCGGCGAGGTCGCCAAAGTGGCAGGAGAGATAACCCTTACTGTGACCGCGGGCCCGGAGGCTCGCCAAGTCCGCTTCGCGGTAGTGGACGGAAGTTCCGCATTTAATGCCATCCTTGGGCGGCCTTGGCTAAGGCAAATGAATGCGGTATCTTCACCCAACCATCAGGCCCTCAAATTCCCGACCACGAGCGGGGTCGTAGTAATTCGGGGTGATCAGGTAGCCGCTACCCGATGCGAGCAGGATGTTCTTCACCTCATGGACATGGAGGTCGCCGAGGCCAAGAGGCCCGCACCCTCCTAGCAATTACCGCCCGCTACGAGCGAGCTACTGGGGAGCCCGCTGGGGGCCTCCTAGCTTAAGTCCCCTACTCCACCCCCCGGTGGGAGCGGTGTGGATCTTAAGTTGGAGGAGGAAGATCGCCCGACAACCCCTAAGAGAGGAAGCTTTCCAGTTGCCGAACCACTTCAAGAGGTCGACATTGGCGGCAAAGGAGGGCCGAGAGTTGTTAGCCTCGGGACCTCGCTAACCAAGGGCGAGGTCCTGGCCATAACCAACTTACTCAGGGAATACCGTGACGTATTCGCCTGGAGCTTCGCGGACATGCCAGGGATTGACCCGGAGGTCGCCTGTCATCGTCTGCACACCATGAAAGAGTTCTCGCCGGTCAAGCAGAAAGCTCGGCACATACCTGCTGCGAAGTCCGTTGCAGTAGCGGCAGAGATAGACAAGCTGGAGTGAGCTGGCTTCATCCTCGAGGCGCACTTCCCCGAGTGGATCTCCAATATCGTGGCGGTGCCTAAGAAGAGCGGAGCGGTCAGAGTGTGCATTGACTTCTCCGACCTCAATAAGGCATGCCCGAAGGACGATTTTCCTCTTCCGAGAATAGGCGCGCTGGTCGACGCAGCTGTCGGGTTCCAGGCCCTGTCCTTCATGGATGGATATTCTGGGTATAACCAGATACCTCTCCACGCCGATGATCAGGAGAAGACCGCCTTCTACTCCAGAGCGGGCTACCAGAAGTTATACTGCTATCGAGTGATGTCGTTCGGACTTAAGAACGCTGGAGCGACCTATCAAAGGTTGGTCACTCAGATGTTCAAAGATCAGATCGGCAGAAACGTCGAAGTTTATGTAGACGACCTCCTGGTGAAGAGTCGGGAGCGAGAGGGGCATGTTGCCGATCTCCGCAAAACCTTCGAGATACTGAGAAAGTACCAAATGAGGCTAAACCCGGCGAAGTGCGCATTCAGGGTGACTTCTGGGAAATTCCTCGGGTACCTGGTCACCCACAGGGGGATTGAGGCCGACCCTGGGCAAATCCGAGCACTTGTCGAAATGCCTGCACCAAGAACCCGGCAGGAAGTCCAAAGGTTGAGCAGGCGAATCGCCGCGCTCAATCGGTTCATCTCCAAATCCTCAGACAACTGCCGACCCCTTTTCGAGCTGCTACGAAAAGGAGCGAGCATTTGTTGGGATGAAAAGTGCGAGCACGCCTTCCAGAAGATCAAAGATTACCTGGCGAGCCCACCGATCTTAGCGGCACCCAAAGAGGGCGCCGAGCTCGGCGTGTACCTTGCGGTCACTGAGAATGCGGTGAGCGGGGTCCTTGTTGTGTAAGAAGCAAAGGTGGAGCGGCCTGTCTACTTTGTAAGCCACACAATGCTTCCCGCCGAGCTCCGGTATCGACCAATCGAGAAGGTCGCATTGGCCTTGGTCCTTATCGCGAGAAAGCTCCACCCCTACTTCTCGGCGCACCCTGTCAAGGTCATCACAGAGCACCCTCTAAAGAGCGCGCTCTCCAGACCCTCGGTAGCCGGCAGGCTCTACCGTTGGTCCGCCGAGCTCGCCGCCTATGGTTTGGAGTATGTCCCTCGAGTTGCTGTCAAAGGACAGGCGCTCGCCGATTTCTTGGCGGACTTTCCCATAGAAGAACCGGTCCAGCACCGGGAGGATGAGCCAACTGAGGCACACCCTGGGAAGGCGAGGTTCTTGGACAACCAAGGCGAGCTTCCTCCAGCTAAGCGTTCAGAGGAGGCAGGCTGGGAATTATTCATCGATGGATCCTCCAACGCTTTGGGGGCTGGGATCGGGGTCGCACTGGTCGCCCAGTCGGTACTTCTGGAGAAGTCAGTCCGACTGGATTTCGCCGCTACCAACAATGAGGCGGAATATGAGGCGCTACTGGCTGGTCTGGAGCTCGCCCAAGAGGTAGGCGCCAAACGCTTGAAGGTCTTTAGTGATTCCCAGCTAATTATTTACCAAATCAATGGGGAGTACGCCTCTCGGGATGCACGAATGGCGGGCTATGTGGATCTGGTGAAGCACAAGCCGCGGAGTTCGAAAAGATCTCCTTCGAGCAAATTCCGCGAGCCGATAATAGGCGAGCTGATGCTTTGGCAAACGCCGCCTCTCTGCTGGGAACATCAGAGGCTCGCTAGATTCTCGTCGAGGTCCAAAATCAGTCTCGGCTCCAACTGATGGAGCCCGCTGTTAATCAAGTCTCCGCCGACGTACCACCCAGCGGGTGGACCGCCCCCATTCTTCGCTTTCTCCAGAAGGGCGAGCTGCCAGAGGATAGAGAGGAAGCCCGGCGAGTGGAGAAATGCGTTGGGCGCTATCTCATTCGCTGGGATCGCCTTTTTCGAAGATCCTTTGGCGGGCCAAATCTCCGTTGCATCGAGAGCCCGGAAACCGAAGAAGTTCTAAAGTGCATTCACTCTGGCAAGCTGGGAAACCACGCTGGTGGGCGGTCTCTTGCTGCGAAAACACGAAGGCAAGGATACTGGTGGCCCACTCTGGAGCAAGACGCTTTGAAGGTCGCCCAGAGGTGCGTCCAATGCCAGAAGCACGCCACCACGAATCATATGCCCGCAGAAGAACTGCATCCTCTGGCGAGCCCCTGGCCTTTCCAGCAATGGGGGTTGGACATTGCGGGACCTTTCCCCGTGTCAGCCCGGCAAAAGAAATTCATCTTAGTAGCTACGGACTACTTCACCAAATGGGTGGAAGCGGTCCCGCTAGCTAAGATAGGCGAGAAGCAGGTAAAAGACTTCCTTTGGAAGAATATTTTCTGCCGGTTCGGTCTGCCTCGGGTACTTATCACCGACAATGGTCGCCAGTTCGACAATCGCTTGATCAGAAGCTTTTGTGTTGAATATAGAGTCGACCTAAGGTTCTCTTCCCCAAGGT
Organism: Chamaelirium japonicum; assembly: GCA_947650365.1. NCBI lineage: Eukaryota > Viridiplantae > Streptophyta > Magnoliopsida > Liliales > Melanthiaceae > Chamaelirium > Chamaelirium japonicum. The sequence goes on from CANTAL010000011.1 coordinate 2,210,630, forward strand.
ACCCTCAAAGCAATGGGCAGGCCGAAGCAACGAATCGCGTGATCTTGGACAACCTCAAGAAGAGGCTGGAAGGGAAAAAAGGATTGTGGGAGCAGAAGCTCGATGGAGTCTTGTGGGCCTATCGCACTACTCCACGTCGCTCAACTAACGAATCCCCTTTCAGTCTCACTTTTGGTTGCGAAGCCGTGCTACCCATTGAGGCCGAGCTGCCCACTGAAAGAAGGCTCGCGTCGGTGGAGGTCGACAACGACGAACTGCTCGTCGACTCCCTTGATCAGCTCGAAGAAAAACGAGAGCGCGCCAATCTACACCTCGCCGGATATAGGCAGGAAATGAAGCGCGCCTATGACAAGAGAGTCCGCCATCGGGCATTCAAGGCCGGCGATCTGGTGATGAGAAAGGTGTTCGCAAACACACAAGAGCCTAATGCAGGAAAGCTCGCGGTGAACTGGGAAGGCCCGTACATAATACACGAAGCAGGAAGCTCGGGGGCTTACCGGTTGATGACCGCTGGAGGCGACCTGTTAAAGCGACCTTGGAACGTTCTGCACCTTCGCAAGTTTTATGCCTAAGGGAATTTTTGTAAATTATCTTCTGAAGAGGTTATGAATGAACGATTGAGGTTTCAACGATTTAACTAGGAAACTCGGCGCAGCAAGAGCCCGCATGATTAGTAAAGTACAGATCGCCGCTGAGCGGACTTAAAGCAAGACCGGGATCCTCAGAGGCAGCCAGTGGGCGACCTTGAGCTTCCCGGGGCAGTCCGCCGTTGCGCGGACTTAAAGCAAGACCGGGATCCTCAGAGGCAGCCAGTGGGCGACCTTGAGCTTCCCAGGGCAGTCCGCCGTTGCGCGGACTTAAAGCGAGACCGGGATCCTCAGAGGCAGCCAGTGGGCGACCTTGAGCTTCCCGGGGCAGTCCGCCGTTGCGCGGACTTAAAGCAAGACCGGGATCCTCAGAGGCAGCCAGTGGGCGACCTTGAGCTTCCCGGGGCAGTCCGCCGTTGCGCGGACTTAAAGCAAGACCGGGATCCTCAGAGGAAGCCAGTGGGCGACCTTGAGCTTCCCGGGGCAGTCCGCCGTTGTGCGGACTTAAAGCAAGACCGGTGCTACAACTTTAAGTAGTCCTAATTAAGGGACTAAAAAGTGCAATTTAACCCCAAGTATAGGGTGTGTAGCGAAGTAATAATCTCGGTGAGTCCGAGGTCGATTCCACAGGGACTGAAGGACTAATTGGAACTAGTGTGATGACAGTGCGTGAATGTGAATGCAAATCAGGGTTTTCCACTGAGAGTGGAGCACGAGAGAATGAAACTACGTTATTAAATTAAATAGAACTAAGTATTGCAATTAATTAAAAGGAGGTTACGATGGAGATGAGGCTAAGGCGTCTGGGTTCAACCTAGTAGTATCTTATGCATTCTTTTGATCAATAAGTATATATGACGATAGCATGAAAATTAATTCGGATGCATGCTACAGGGGTCTTTAAGCATTGCACATGCCCGGAGTCGATGTGCAATCAAAAGGACTTGGACACATGCATCGATTTCTAAAGATATGCATCTATCATACTAAAATAGATTAAAAAGCATATGACTAGAGACTCGTGAAGCTCGTGTCATCAAGCCACAGGGATTCGCAAGCATTACGTATGCCCGGAGTCGATACGAAATCAAACAAATTTGCAAGCTAGATGCCATACATCTTAGAATAGTGTCATTCATATAGGATTCAATCATAAGACAATTAAAACATTATTACTGATCAAAGAAACACATAATAACTACTAGGCATCCCCCATAGCCTTAGCTAGGGGTTTAGCCGTGCATGTTCATAGAGTTTAACATAGAAGCATAAGTGCAAGCAAACTCCATTAAAGAAATACGAAGGATGGCGCTCGTGGATGATGGCTTCCGGCGATGGTGACGACGTGCGATGACGGTGACGGCGTGGATTTGGCGACGGTGAAGCGTGGCTCGGAGACGATGGTGTGTGGCATTGATGAAGATGGTCCGGCCCGGTTGGTGAAGGAGCAAGCCTCGTGTGTCCGGAGATGGTGGAAGGTGATTATGGTCCGGGTGGTGATGAGGTGATGGTCCGGCTCATGGTGGATGAAGTTCGGGATGGTGGTGGAAGATGGTGGAGGTCCGGGTTATGATCCGGGTGGTAATAGTGATGAAGGTCGTCTCCCCCCTGGTTCAGTTGGGATAGGTTATATAGAGAGAGGGAAGATGAGAGAGAATCCCGTCGGACTCCAAGGAAGGCAAGAAAGCAAAAGAAAAGAAATAGAAAGAGAGTCCGAGAGAGAGAGAGATGTTCGGTACTGGGTTCGGTTAAGGAAAGAGAGGGAGAGAAGTCCGGTAGGGGGAGAGAGATCGGGGTTTTAGAGAGAGAAACGTTCGGAATTAGAGAAGGAAACGGAGAGAGAGTTTCGGTTTCTAGGGAGAGAAAGTAGGAGGAGAGAGAAACGATCGCAAGAGAGAGAAAAGGAAAGAGAGAGATAGGAACGATCGGGTCGGGGATGAGAGAGAAACGGAACGGGAGAGAGAGAGCTGGGCGTTCTGATGGGTTTCGGTGCATACGCATGCATGGCTGCATGCATCGGACGGCTGTGATTGGTTGCTAAGTGGGGCGGCTGGAGAGAGAGATCGGACGGCTGGGTAAGCTGGGTTCACATGCAGGGCTGCATGCAGGTTTTAAAAGCTTGGGTGGCTGTGATTTAAGTACGAACGGCTGTGATGCAGCTGCATGTGTTGGTGAGAGAGAAGCGACAGGAATTGGCTTTGGATTGATAAGGAAAGAGAGAGAACGGGTAGTGCGGCTGAGTGCATGGCTTGGTGAGGTATGGACGGCTGGGATGAGTGGGCCGGTGATGTGATGAAGTCACATGCATGGATTTGCATATGTTGAGGGGTTCGGATGTAATGAATGGTTGTGATTTCGTTTTGAAGAGAAAGGGAATAGGATAGATAATAGAAGGAGATATGGAAAGCTAGGGACAGGTGTGATGGCTTGCAAGGGACACTTGTGATCAAGTTTTCCAAAAAGGGATGCCTGCATGGATGTTTTGGCCTTGCATGGATAGCAATACCATCGGATGGCTGTGATGAGTTTGTGAAGGTGGAGATCGTGTAAAATAAGAAACGATGGAGAGTGCGATCAATAGAGGAGTTGCACATGCATGGTGTATGGCTTGTGCTAAGATAGGTATAAGAGCTTATCGGGTTCGACGCTTAGATAGCTAAAAGATCGGGTATGAACTAGGCGTATAAAACGAGATCCGAGATCATACGTTACGAGCTCCATTCCCATCCGAACCATCTGAGCCAGTCATCGCATCCAATGTCAAGCCATTTTCTTGCACGTAGTCTTCCTCCATTTATCCGATGTTAGCAATGTGTTAAGCCAGTGACGTTATCTTAGTCGACTTTTTTCATCTATTCTTTTCTGCACCATTCTTCACAAGGGCCTCCAAACGGGCTGTGCATCCTCTATTGAATTGTCGTGAGACTATCCATCGCTCGATCATGATGCCTCCTATTTGACTGCGTCGAGTACCGGGTCAGTTCCTTGAAAAACACACATGAAATGACGCGTGTAAGGATCCAATATGATTATCGATAAAAAGAATAACTTGGACTATCGGGCTCCGTGTTTTTCATGCATGTATCGTATGAATGAGAACCAATATACCGTTATGTCCATAATAAAGTCTACTATGCAATGGTGTAAAGAAACTGATGCGCTTTACGAGTATATGAAAAGTTTTACGTTGAAAAGCGATGATAATGCAGTAAGAAATAAGCGATAAAATGCATTATTTGGAGACTTAACACACCCCCCAACCAGCTTTTTGCTAGTCCTCAAGCAAAATAAGCGAGAATTCAATGCAAAGATTTTCGATAATAATGCATGATTTCTATCCCCAAAAGGTTTTTTTTTTTTAAAAAAAAATGGTAAAACAACATAAAGCAATATTTTTTTTTTTATTAAACGGAAAGTTTTGATGAATAATTTAAAGTACTCAAGACTAGAGATTCTACGGCACAAAGCTTATAGAATAATATTAGCTAACTTCTAGTTTACCGAGTCATCGATTGAGGTCCGGTTATTAACCCTCCGGTAGGAAATATCAAACTGACTGTACTCGAGTGCTCGGTGATATCTGGACTTAACACGACTAGAGATTTGGTTTTCAAGGATGCATCAATACTAATAAGCACCAAGAACAGTCGAACGACCTTAAACACTGATTCAAAACCCCGCTGTCTGTCCAGGTTTACGAGAGGTGTAGATGTTCACTTTAATACCACAAGGGCTTTATATGTGATATTCCATGCTTACTCGTGTTTTTACAGCGACGGCTTTCACACTATCTCTTTTCTTTTTCTTTTTTTTTTTCAGGTCTCCTTTTTTAAGGATCTAACTATGTATCCCTTCCTAATTTACACCATGGTAGCTGCACTCTGTGCCCATGACACGCTGCCAACGCTCTCATAAGTCAGGTAGCCATCCCCATGTTGCTTCTACATTAGATTCACTATGTGTATATAGGATCATTCTCATAACCCTATACACCATGCTTCACTAATATAGTTGCATGTAAGTTAGGACTTCTACATAACTCGACCCTAGACCTTGTAATAGGTAGCCCTTTTCGCTGTACCTGGTCTAATCCACTAGTTGCCCTTTTTTTTTTTTTCTTTTTTTTTCTTTTTTTTTTCACCCTATCTCTCCATAGAGCAAACTAAGTGAACAAGACAGTCGTGGTTCATCAGGCCTCTAAGTATTATCAGATCAACAACAACCTATCGAACCTAGACTCCAAAGGTGCAAGCCAGAAGTGTAGTGAAGTTTTCAAAGTACAATTAACCTGACACTCCATAAGAAGGAATTAATAAAGGGAGCTCAACGTCAATACCTTCCGACTAGAACTTAAGCCTTTTATAATCTATGTCACTAAGTGCCATATAGTCCTAGCAAGAGCACACAAAATTATACTCCAAAACTTCCAAAGTAAATAATAATTTATTTTTTTATAATAAACAAGAAATAAAAAACAAACAAATTTTATAATAATACGCAAGAAAAGAAGTTTTTTTTTTCTTTTTGAATACACATAATAAATAGATATTTGAAAAAGTATAAAATATGCACAAAATTAGAATTCGTCAGGATTCCCACCCCCCAACCTAAATATGACATTGTCCTCAATGTTTAAAAAATGATGCACATAATGATATTTCATGGAGATTCAAATATAGAAACATAAAGGATATATCAGTTTGCAAGAAAAACATAGAGAAGGGTTAGAGATTACCTGAAAAGATGATTGCACATATTTTCACTGCTTTCCAAGGACATTACTAGAAAGAAAATAAAATACAGGAAAAACAAAACTAATATACAAGCAAAAGATCTCTAGCAGATATAGAGATTAATCCTGATAAACATGATCTTTTGGAATTTTCAAAAAGAATAAAGAGTAGTCATGCATAAAGAAGACATATCCTGAGATATAATATGGATGCTTATATTCTTTCACCACATCATTTCTATTAGGGGCAATATTACATTGTTTTTTATATGCTGAATTTATATTCTCTTCAAACTGGAGAATATAAATTTCATTTATGTTCCATCCTATATCTTTTTTATGTTCATCCCTTAATTTAGTTTCAAAATCCATATTCGATTCATAGGAAATCATCATAGAACATCTTTCTTGGCCCACATATATATCCTCTAACTCAGTTGATTGAATTTGCAAGTTAGGTTTTGATTCTTCAATATCAGAATGGAGAGTAATAATATCATTATTGAGTTTAGACATAGAAAATTTGGTATTTTCAATAATAATATCATCATCAATATTACATGGGAGACAATTAACTTCTGCAAAATTCACATCCTTATTAATGTCATCAATATTAAGTAGAAGAGCAGTTTTTTTCTCAGTGATCTCATCCTCATTGATGTCATCAATGTTAATTAGAATGACATTGTTTTCTCCAAAATTCACGTTATTATCAATGTCATCAATCTTGGTTAGACAAGCTTCCAAAGGATTTAGAAAATCAAATTCAGAAAGCTTGCATTCTATGGGGATGCCACTTGTGCTTTCCTCATTGCCCTTATCCTCATCATTCATGGGGTTAAATTGAGGTGGAGAGATCAAAATCTCTTCCTCGTCATTGTCAAGATAAGATTGATCACTTCTGTTAATTGGTGTTTGAAGATCTTGAATAATTTGTGTGGAATTCTTTAAAAATGATTGCAATGTATCTTCAAGGGATTTCTTATATGGTGGAACATAAGTATCATGCATAGAATGCTCACGATAATATTGCAGAGTATGTTGATTAGTTTGCAAGCGTTCTTTACATGTATCATTAATAGTCTCCATATGTAAACTCACATAAGGAGCATAAGCAGAAGGCACGTGACAATTATTCGCATTAGATTTATTCCACCCATTCGAATCATACATGTCTGAATAAGTTGAGCTATTTTGCAAGTAATCACGTAAAGTCCTAGTCATGATTTCAAATGAATTAGGATTTAAGCATTCAGAATGAACAATTAGAAATGAACAGGTGGCCTAGTATAATCACAAAACAATGTATGCACCACCTAAAGCCTTCTATACGAACGCTTTCGTTTGAAGGGGATAACAGACTAGACACACATACGCCTACACCGAGACGTATGTGCCGAGCTTTCCCACGAGAGCGTAAGTTGATGCGAGATAGCCAATACAGAGAATTTAAAGAACGAGTGTACCAGGAATAAGCAGATCTTTATTCAGGCAAGTGCGTAGTACTCCTCCTTCGCAATCAACAGTCTACTGTGCTTCAGATCTTTTTTTTTTTACCTGAAAAGAAAGAAAAGAAGTACTTAGTATATTGAATGTACAGAAAAAACAAAGACTAAAAAGAAAAACGTGGATGCGAAGTTCCTATTCGTCCGTTACAATCCCCGGCAACGGCGCCAAAAACTTGCTACAACTTTAAGTAGTCCTAATTAAGGGACTAAAAAGTGCAATTTAACCCCAAGTATAGGGTGTGTAGCGAAGTAATAATCTCGGTGAGTCCGAGATCGATTCCACAGGGACTGAAGGACTAATTGGAACTAGTGTGATGACAGTGCGTGAATGTGAATGCAAATCAGGGTTTTCCACTGAGAGTGGAGCACGAGAGAATGAAACTACGTTATTAAATTAAATAGAACTAAGTATTGCAATTAATTAAAAGGAGGTTACGATGGAGATGAGGCTAAGGCGTCTGGGTTCAACCTAGTAGTATCTTATGCATTCTTTTGATCAATAAGTATATATGACGATAGCATGAAAATTAATTCGGATGCATGCTACAGGGGTCTTTAAGCATTGCACATGCCCGGAGTCGATGTGCAATCAAAAGGACTTGGACACATGCATCGATTTCTAAAGATATGCATCTATCATACTAAAATAGATTAAAAAGCATATGACTAGAGACTCGTGAAGCTCGTGTCATCAAGCCACAGGGATTCGCAAGCATTACGTATGCCCGGAGTCGATACGAAATCAAACAAATTTGCAAGCTAGATGCCATACATCTTAGAATAGTGTCATTCATATAGGATTCAATCATAAGACAATTAAAACATTATTACTGATCAAAGAAACAAATAATAACTACTAGGCATCCCCCATAGCCTTAGCTAGGGGTTTAGCCGTGCATGTTCATAGAGTTTAACATAGAAGCATAAGTGCAAGCAAACTCCATTAAAGAAATACGAAGGATGGCGCTCGTGGATGATGGCTTCCGGCGATGGTGACGACGTGCGATGACGGTGACGGCGTGGATTTGGCGACGGTGAAGCGTGGCTCGGAGATGATGGTGTGTGGCATTGATGAAGATGGTCCGGCCCGGTTGGTGAAAGAGCAAGCCTCGTGTGTCCGGAGATGGTGGAAGGTGATTATGGTCCGGGTGGTGATGAGGTGATGGTCCGGCTCGTGGTGGATGAAGTTCGGGATGGTGGTGGAAGATGGTGGAGGTCCGGGTTATGATCCGGGTGGTAATAGTGATGAAGGTCGTCTCCCCCCTGGTTCAGTTGGGATAGGTTATATAGAGAGAGGGAAGATGAGAGAGAATCCCGTCGGACTCCAAGGAAGGCAAGAAAGCAAAAGAAAAGAAATAGAAAGAGAGTCCGAGAGAGAGAGAGATGTTCGGTACTGGGTTCAGTTAAGGAAAGAGAGGGAGAGAAGTCCGGTAGGGGGAGAGAGATCGGGGTTTTAGAGAGAGAAACGTTCGGAATTAGAGAAGGAAACGGAGAGAGAGTTTCGGTTTCTAGGGAGAGAAAGTAGGAGGAGAGAGAAACGATCGCAAGAGAGAGAAAAGGAAAGAGAGAGATAGGAACGATCGGGTCGGGGATGAGAGAGAAACGGAACGGGAGAGAGAGAGCTGGGAGTTCTGATGGGTTTCGGTGCATACGCATGCATGGCTGCATGCATCGGACGGCTGTGATTGGTTGCTAAGTGGGGCGGCTGGAGAGAGAGATCGGACGGCTGGGTAAGCTGGGTTCACATGCAGGGCTGCATGCAGGTTTTAAAAGCTTGGGTGGCTGTGATTTAAGTACGAACGGCTGTGATGCAGCTGCATGTGTTGGTGAGAGAGAAGCGACAGGAATTGGCTTTGGATTGATAAGGAAAGAGAGAGAACGGGTAGTGCGGCTGAGTGCATGGCTTGGTGAGGTATGGACGGCTGGGATTAGTGGGCCGGTGATGTGATGAAGTCACATGCATGGATTTGCATATGTTGAGGGGTTCGGATGTAATGAATGGTTGTGATTTCGTTTTGAAGAGAAAGGGAATAGGATAGATAATAGAAGGAGATATGGAAAGCTAGGGACAGGTGTGATGGCTTGCAAGGGACACTTGTGATCAAGTTTTCCAAAAAGGGATGCCTGCATGGATGTTTTGGCCTTGCATGGATAGCAATACCATCGGATGGCTGTGATGAGTTTGTGAAGGTGGAGATCGTGTAAAATAAGAAACGATGGAGAGTGCGATCAATAGAGGAGTTGCACATGCATGGTGTATGGCTTGTGCTAAGATAGGTATAAGAGCTTATCGGGTTCGACGCTTAGATAGCTAAAAGATCGGGTATGAACTAGGCGTATAAAACGAGATCCCAGATCATACGTTACGAGCTCCATTCCCATCCGAACCATCTGAGCCAGTCATCGCATCCAATGTCAAGCCATTTTCTTGCGCGTAGTCTTCCTCCATTTATCCGATGTTAGCAATGTGTTGAGCCAGTGACGTTATCTTAGTCGACTTTTTTCATCTATTCTTTTCTGCACCATTCTTCACAAGGGCCTCCAAACAGGCTGTGCATCCTCTATTGAATTGTCGTGAGACTATCCATCGCTCGATCATGATGCCTCCTATTTGACTGCGTCGAGTACCGGGTCAGTTCCTTGAAAAACACACATGAAATGACGCGTGTAAGGATCCAATATGATTATCGATAAAAAGAATAACTTGGACTATCGGGCTCCGTGTTTTTCATGCATGTATCGTATGAATGAGAACCAATATACCGTTATGTCCGTAATAAAGTCTACTATGCAATGGTGTAAAGAAACTGATGCGCTTTACGAGTATATGAAAAGTTTTACGTAGAAAAGCGATGATAATGCAGTAAGAAATAAGCGATAAAATGCATTATTTGGAGACTTAACAACCGGGATCCTCAGAGGCAGCCAGTGGGCGACCTTGAGATTCCCGGGGAAGTCCGCTGCCTAGTGGACTCTAAACCTAACTAGGATCCTTCGCGTTCACCTGCCATGAACGGAAGCATCCTTGCGTTGGCATACCCCTCAAAGGGCGAGCCTGCCGAACAGGATTCTCGAGGGAAATTAACCGGGCAGGGGGCAGCTAGCACTTATTAGTTTCCTTTTAAAATAAAAATGGTTTAAGTCTCTGAGTGTAGGGAAGTTTTTGAAGTCTTTTGGTTCGCTTAAACGTTTTCCGGGCTCAGAGACTATCGAGTTTTTGCGAGCATGCCGAGTTTTTCGTTTGCATATACTTTAAAATAAAAAGGTTGAATCGAATTAGCTGCCTCGCCCGGGGTATCACTCTCGAGATCGCTGCGAACTCCTAGAGCGGACTCATAAGTGGCACAGAGAAAGAAAGAAACATAGAGGCGAGCTCAAAGAGAACATTTCCTTCATTGTTAAAAATTACAACAGGGTTACAAAAGAGACCCTAGGCTGGGCCAGCACCCGCACCGTCGTCATCGCCGCGCTTCCTCTTTTTCGACCTCTCGGCCTTGTACTTCTCGATGGCATCGAGCGCGCCTTTCCGCAGGAGCTCGACGAGCTGTGCCTGGAGGCGGCTTTGCTGAGAGTGGAGGTCTTGGAGATGCGTTTCCCTTAGAGACGCGATCTCATCCCTAGAAGCCGCCAACTGACGTCGAAGCTCGGAGATTTCCTTTTGGGCGGCCTCTTCAGCTTGACGGGCCCCTTGCACATCGGATAGGGCACGGTTGCGGGCATCCTTGGCCGAAGCTAGCGTGGTGGTAAAGGTGGCGGCCCGCTGGCGCAGTTCGTCAACCTCCGTGTTAGAGGAGGCGACCTGCTGGCGCAGCCGGTCCACTTCAGCCCGCAGCTCGCCCGACCGGTCCATTTGGCGAATACGGAGGATGTGCTCGTCTACTCTCCTCTCCGAGTCATGGAGAGTGTCATCGTAGAGGGCGACAGTGTCCCCCGCGACGCCCGCGACCTCATCGGCGAGAGCCCGGCTGACCCGCTCTACCTACGGAAAGGGAAAACAGTTCAGAGTTAGAAGTTAGAACAGGGGTTTGGGACAAAGAAGTATGAAGGTAATCTTACCTCGTGGAGTCGGTTGATGAGAGAGATGTAAGGAGTCCGGGCGAAGATGTTGCGTCCCAGGATCTCCCGCATGAAGAAAGGGGCGCGCTCGGGGTCGCCAGAGGAGGAGCCCGCCTGGCTCGCCTCGGTGGGAGCAGCTGGAGGGGGCGCACTGATGACAGCAGCGGCGGGCTCGGCTCCTTGAGCACCGGCAACCCCTTCCTTGATAGGGGAAGGCACGGCGGCTTCCCTTCGCCCAGGCAAGTCCGGGCCAGAGGCTTCCGAGCTGGAGCACGGAAGGTCGTCCAGGATGGCCCCCAGGTCCGGAGACCAGTAGACCAACCCGCCCAGCTCCGGGAGAGGAGGAACCTCAAGAATGGCAGGCGCGGGCTCAGGTGCGGGCGCGCTGGGTGCCATAGGCGCGGGCTCAGGCGCGAGCGCGCTGAGAGCAGGCGCAGGCACGGGTTCGGACGCGGGCGCGCTGATAGCAGGCGCAGGCGCGGGCTCGGGCGCGGGCGCGCTGAGGGCAGGCGCAGGCGCGGGCGCGGGCGCGCTGATAGCAGGCGCGGGCTCGGGCGCGGGCGCGCTGAGGGCAGGCGCAGGTGCGAGCGCGGGCTCGGGCGCGCTGAGGGCAGGCGCAGGCGCGAGCGCGGGCTCGGGCACAGGCGTGCTGGCAAGCGCGGGCTCGGGCGCGGGCGCGCTGAGGGCAGGCACAGGCGCGAGCGTGGGCTCGGGCGCAGGCGTGCTGGCAGGCGCGGGCTCGGGCGCGGGCGCAGGCGCGGGCTCGGGCGCGGGCTCGGGGGCAGTAGGCGCGCTGGCAGCAGAGGGCGCAGGCGCGGGCGCGGGCGTGCTGGGAGCAGGCGCGGCCGGTGTTGGTGTCGCACTCGGAGCAAGCGGAAGGGTTGAGCCCGCCGGAGCTGGTCCCTCGAAGGGCGGGGGAAGCCCCGCAGTTGTAGCCGCGGGCTCATCTTCCGTAGCCCGCTCCTCGTCGTCTGAGCTGGAGGTCGTGCTGAGATCATCGGCTGGTCCCAAGCCCGCCTCCGCGAGGGCGGCCTTCCTCCGCTCCTCGAGGACCTGTTGGAAGGCTTCGCGAGCCTCCCTAACAGTGTTGTCCTCTCCCGATGGGCGGGCCGAGGGGGTCTTCTTCTTCCTCGCCTTCTTCTGCGAGGCGCCCTCTGGATTCATCACCGCAACAAACAAAGTTTTAGTCAGATCGCCCGGGAACTCGCGCATCAGCACTTTAGCCTCTGGGGACTCTACTTCCGCCATGCTGAGAAGAAGCTCGACGCGCGGATCCTCGGGCTCGACGAAGGAAATGCGACGTCGTCGGGGCTCCGGGACTGGGGCCCTCGGAGAAATGACAGAAAGAGAGGTCGCCTGACCTGGGGCTGCTTCGCGGGTTGGTGGCGGCGGTGGCGCGACATCCTCCTCGTGGAGCATCTAGAGGGTGTCCTTGTCAGCGACCTGGATGGGGGAAGCCCGCTTCTTCCCCTTCTTCGCCGAGGTCCCCGCAGCGGAGGTCACGGCAGTAGGCCGGGAGACCGCGACCTTCTTCCGCATCACCTTCTGTCGGGTGGTGATGGTTCCGGTCCGTAGATCCTTTCAGAGGAAGGATAAGTCTGGCGAGAGGATTTTCTCGAGGGTTCGACCCCCGAGGAAGTCCAGAATCGCCTCGTCGAGCGATCTTTCGCGGGCTGCGGCGATGCACTTCTTCCCCTTTGCCCGATACTCCGCGATCTCCTTGAAGACAGGGAGAGGCGGTCTACCGGGAAGAGAGGGGACACCGGTTCGAGGACCTCGCCACTCGCCGTCGATCACGAACAGGTACGCTTTCCAGTACCGGTCTTTGTTCTCGACGGCGGTGAACGGAAGCACCTTGCCGGAGCGGCCCGTGAGGTAGAACTGTCCACAGTCTACCTCGCCGAAGAAGGGACCCGGTTTGAGGAACCACTTCTTCAGGAGGTAGGCTAGGGGGATCCTCACGTTTAGGGCTTCCTCGATGCGAGCCAGCCCATAGAGGATCCCCCACGAGTTTCCCGGAAGCTGGGCGGGGCATAAGCCTGCCAGTTCCAGGAGCTCGCTGGCCAGATGGTTCAGGGGCAGCCGGAGCCCTGACCATAACTGCCCCACAGAGACCACGGTCCCCGAGAGCGGCCTCCCGGAGCTCGGAAGAGGAAGAATGGCGAGCTCTTGGGGAATGCCCACCGCGGTTCGCAGGCTATCGGGGATGGGCGCACCCCCGATGACATGGAGCCAAACGATGGCGGGCTCCTTCGGAGGTGCCTCTTCCCCTGAGCCCGGAGCCCGCACCGAGATGGGGGCGACATTTAGAGGCCCCTCTCGGGAGGACGCAGCAGCAGCAGCAGCCGAAGAAGCAGCAGCGGCAGAGGAAGCCATGAGCGGGAGGGCGCAAGCGAGCTACGAGCAGAAGGCAAGGAAGGAAGGGAGAGCTGTTTTTCACGCAGCGGTAAAAATCGCCCCCCGACCCCTATTTATAGGCAAGTGAGAGATAGGTGAATCGATCCGCAGTTAATGCCCAAGCGCGCGCGGCGAGGCGACGTGACGGCGATCGAAGCGACAGCTTGTTTCCTTCCAATAGTCGGGCGCCACGTAGGCCACGCGTGGAAAAAGCTGTGCCGGCGCCGACACTGTCATTTACTGACAAAAGAAGGGCGAATGAGGAGGAGACACGTGTCTCGCGCCGATCGGGACCTCATGATGAGATTCGCTGTATCAGCATTGAGCCTTGCGCCGCATTTAAGGTGAAGCGACCGTTGGAGATTTGGTGCGATACCCAAGTCACCAGACCGCTCGCGGCAGGCGCCCGCAGCCCGCCCGAGGCAGACCCTGACCGCTTGTGACAAGCTCGCATCGGAAGGAGATCGCTCGTGGCTGAGCTCCCGGCCCGCCCAGCATTTGTGAAATACTGGGAGTCAAAACTCTCGACGCAGACCGCTCGCAGCAGGTGCCCGCAGCTCGCTCGAGGCAGACCCTGACCGCATGTGACAAGCTCGCATCGGAAGGAGATCGCTCGTGGCTGATGCTCGTGGCCCGCCCAGCGTTTGAGAAGTACTGGCAGTCAAAGCTCTCGGCGCAGACCGCCCACGGCAGGTGCCCACAGCTCGCTCGAGGCAGACCCTGACCGCATGTGACGAGCTCGCATCGGAGGGAGATCGCTCGTGGCAGATGCTCGTGGCCCGCCCAGCGTTTGTGGAATACTGACAGTCAAAGCTCTCGGCGCAGACCGCCCATGGTTGGTGCCCGCATCTCCCCGAGTGAAGGTCGCAAGTAACTAGAACTCCCAATTCGACCGTCGTGTGCAATAAGACTCCTGAGCAAGCGCCAAAGTCTCCTTGGTCGCTCCCTCAGGAGGGGGTAATGTTGGGGGTAGCTGAAATCTGCCCTGGAGTTCGCCCCCCCCCCCCCCCCCATGCTCACCAAATCACCTTGACAGGGAGCGAGATCCACATTGGACTGAAGGGGCCTAGGCCAAGGGCACTCATGCAGGAGCTCGCCCAAGATCGCGCAGGAGCTCGCCCAAGTTCGCCCTTGCCTATGGATCTCATAGACCCTAGGATTCCAAGGGGCGGGGAACTCGCCCAGGAGCCCGCCTAAGCTCGCTCGGGAGCTCGCCAATCCCACTCCGGAGCTCGCCCAGGAGCCCGCCTAAGCTCGCTCAGGAGCTCGTCAAGCTCGCCCCGGAGCTCGCCTAAGCTCGCCCAGGAGCCCGCCTAAGCTCGCTCGGGAGCTCGCCAATCCCACCCCGGAGCTCGCCCAGGAGCCCGCCTAAGCTCGCTCAGGAGCTCGCCAAGCTCGCCCCGGAGCTCGCCTAAGCTCGCCCAGGAGCTTGCCAAGCCCGCGCGAGAACTCGCTTGCAGTGGTAGCGGGAGTTAGACCGTCATGCATAAACAACGACATCGGCACTGCAAACGCACCTAGCTCATGCAGGAGCTCGCCCAAGTTCGCCTTTGCCTGCGGATCTCATAGACCCCAGGATTCCATGGGGTGGGGAACTCGCCCAGGAGTTCGCCAAGCTCGTTCAGGAGCTCGCCTAAGCTCTCTCAGGAGCTCGCCCAAGCTCGCCCCGACCCCTGTTTATCGAAGAGGTTGCCCCCGCGAGGTCCGACTCTTGATAAATATGGACGAAAGGACGGAGCAGTGCCGGGCGAGCTTGCCTCTGCTTCCTCCCTGAGATCGCCCAGACTCGAACATTCCCGAATAGACAACTGGCAGCAACAAGAAAGATGCCCTCCCCCACTCAAACCGCCTGGCAGGCTTGACGACAGAATGTCAGGGCGCGAGTACCAAGGACTGTCAGACCCACGCGAGCCAGAACGTGGGGGTCTAGAAGGCCCTGGAAGAATCTCCACGTGTCGGGCCACGGTAGGCCGCCGATTGCTATAAATGCTCACCCCCAGGCTCCATAGTACAGGTTCGAAATCCTTTTCCCTACCACTTTGGTATACAACAGCTCGCCGTTGTGCCACCGTGACTGACTTGAGCGTCGGAGGGTCTGCGCTCCTAAGGGAGCCAGCCGTTCTCACGTTCTCTTTTCTTTGTCTTGCAGGCAGCCCGCACGGACCAGCGAAAATTCCCCCAAACAATAACCAATGCAAGATTATGTGGAAGCTCAATATTCTCTTTACAAATTATCAGAGGCAAGTAGGAGAATTTATTTTATTTTTTAACACCAAGATTTTGATTCACACTAGTGGGGGCATAAATTGAGAGAGAGAGAGAGAGAGAGAGAGCACCTAGCTGGGGGTAAGGAACAGGCTGCCGTCTCTGACCACGAGTTTCGAACAAAGAAGACAAACAAAGATCCGAGAATGACCATGCGGTGCGAGCATTGCAAACTTACGAGGTGCAGAGGTGGGATGAATGACATGAATTAGTTTTATATTTTTTGTTAAATTACACTTTACCCCCCATGAAGTTTAGCTCAAAAACACTCAACTCCTTGTAGTTTATTTTGTTCCAAATCGTTCCCTAAAATTTGAAAACTACTTAATTTTCTTATTTGGTGAATTTTATATGATAAAAATAGAAATAAAGGGGGCAAAAATGTAGTTCTTTAACTAAGGGGGTTAAGTGTTTTTGAGCTAAACTTTTTTTTTTTTTTTTTGGTGGGGGGGGGGGGGGGGGGCAAGTGTTATTTACCCTTTTTGAAATCTCAGTGGGGGCACTTGCCCCCACTGAGCCTTAGTTGGCTCCACCAGTGGATCATAAACTAACCATGAGGTCCCTCAAAAAAAAAAAAAAAAACCGGTCAAGAGGCAAAATGGTGTTCATGTCAAATGTGTTAAATAGCCGGCAAAAGATCGGTTCGATGAAAAGGACATACAACAAGATGGTCTTAGAGCAAGTCCCTTTGTTGACTTTTTCTTTCCTTTAAATGACAATTGTCCCTAATTCTAAAATCATAAATGTTACTCATCACTGTAGCAGAGAGTAATGCAAATGTTACACTTTAGCTATAATGCTTGCAGATTGTTACTCTTTACTATAGTGACTACTACAGTGATTTCATTATAGCAAAGAGTAACATTTTTAGATTTACTCTTTACAACAGTGAAATTACTATAGCAGTTACTATAGCATCTGCAATGAAATATGATTTCAAAAAAATGTTACTCTTCATGTTATTCCCTGTACAGCTACATATAGTGGTAAAAGGGACGCTTTCCAAACGACAGTACACAACGCTAAAGCATCTCGTTGACCTGACCTATAGGGATGGCAACGGTGCGGTTTTGGGCAAAACCGAAACCGCACCGCAACACCGAACATCCACACCGAAACCGCACCGGTTTACCATTATGTAAAACCGAAACCGCACCATGCAGTGCGGTGTGGTACGGTGCACTACAGTTTATCATTATAAAGGCCTAAACGGTACGGTTTTATACGGTTTTGGTCAAAACCAAAAGTGCACTGCTACACCGAAACCGCACCGCACCTCAACGGTTTTATATTTAGGCAAACCAAAACCGCACCATACGGTGCGGTTTATCGTGGTTTTCGGTTTTAAACCGCACCGCTGCCATCCCTATTGTCCTCATCATTGAATATGATTTGTTTGAAGGAATGTAGACCAATTTGTCCAAAAAACATAATAATAATTTATCAAAGTACACTCCAGTATAATTGAACAAAGAAGACATTAATCACGTCGGAGTATTCCATGGATTAAGCACTAAACTTGACCGCAAATCATAAAGAGGGGGGGGGGGGGGATCTATATCTTCTCACAAGACTTCACTGTATGTTCATCAGGTTCGAGATGGATTATAACTTACACACCAACATGCTCAAACAAAACAAACAACAAATTAAATTATACATCAGATCTGGCGCAGCCTTCTGAAGATTCTAAAACATGCTGATTGAAACCTAGTTAGAATTTCTGATCACTCTGATCAGCGAAAGATTGCTGTGTGTGAAGGAAATTTGAAGAAAACCCAACACGCATTGATCAATACTTTGTCATCAATCCAGAGAGCCGCTCGCCAACGTTGCCTCCTCATCTCCACTGTCTAGCTCCTGCTCTACTCCTCGGACCTGTCAATCAGGGCACTCGAACACTTTTGTCACCAAAAACTCCTTTTTTTTAATAAGTTGCGATTAAAACGAGACTTATTCAGTAAACATTGCTGCACACTCTTGCCCGATTTTTTGTATTTTAATCCTGTCATGTCCTGCTCAAAAAACATGTTGGAACATCTCTATATAAATATATTTTAAAATGCTACAGTTTATTTTCCGACTCTTTCCTGGCTTTCCTGACTTTTTTGACTTATCCCCTAGCCGATTTTTTTCCCACACTTCCAACTAGTGAACGATGCTCAACACCCATATATGGATACACGAACTTCTATCCAGAATCATGAAGAAGTACCATATGCCAAGAGGAAACTACATGAATGAAAAAATAATTTATTATACAAATGCTTGGAAGAGATTTATTACTGTATCATAATCTCTCCCTAGCCTTCAATCCTTCTAGATCTAACCCAAGGAGTTCAAACAGCTAGTGGGTCAACAAAGATTCTAGAAGCTAAACAACCGGCACGGGCCGAGTAAAACCTAACATGAGGACTTTATGAAGTGTGAACGGATTCAAGGGTCTCAGATGTTAGGGTTCCCTATTTGATTCTATCCCTTGTGAAATAACTTGGATAATATGCGACATGAGTTTCATGGTTAAGCATGTATCCAAACATTTAGGCCATTGATAGGTCAAGTCTAGCTAACAGACTCATTTACAAAAGCTACACTTCTGCTAGACAGCTGATTATTTGTTGGCACAGATCGGCAAATGCTGAAATTAAATGCACAACTCTAGTGAAAGAAAACAGAGGGATATGCGAGTGCACAAAAATCCTTTTAGTGATGGTTACCTCAGGGACATAATGCATGAGCATGTTCTCAATGCCGGACTTCAAAGTGACAGATGAGCTCGGACAGCCACTACAGGCACCTTGCAATCTTAGCTTGACTACCCCCGTTTCTCTGAGAGACGAATACATGTCAGTTATTAAGAACTTGACGACCACTTCATATTTACTATCAACCATCGACAAATGAGTACAAGCTCTGCACTGTATGTGTGTGTGTGTTAGAGAGAGAGAGAGAGAGAGAGAGAGAGATACTCATTGAATCCGATGTATTCTATATCTCCACCATCATCCTGAACCGCAGGTCGAATCCGAGTCTCGAGCAATTCTTTAATCATTGCAACAATTTCTGAATCATCCTAGAAGCATATGTGTCCATAAAGTTCAGAAATCAAAGGATCAAGTCACAATTAATAGAATCACAAATATATAAATTACGTGATAGAAACAATTAACAAATATGCAATTTTGTTGGAATGTCTTTTGTAGGCTATTGAGCCTAGATTTCAATCTCAATAAATAAATAAAATGAAAGGTGGGTTCTTAATTAAGGAAGCTAGATTGATTTATGCCACATTATTCCATTTATGGTTTTTAAATTATAAAATTTCGCTTCAGTTTTTTGCTTTTTAATTAGTCAAGGATGGAAAAACCAAAAATTGACCTGTCTCGTCACAATTAATTCGAACGCTTGCCTATGGTCCCTTGTACTTGTCTAAGTATTCCAATGTACCACTAAGTATACCTTCTCTAATGCCCCTTGTATTACAACTAGTCGTACTCTTATCATAGTCTTACTCCACGTCAGAGTCATGTATAGATTCTTTTTTTTCCCATATAAATCTTCCCATCATTTGTCTAAGCAAGAAATATCTCCTCTTATTGCCCTTCATGGCACAAATCCAAACTGATTTTCCAATATATTTGAATATTTTACATCATCCAATCACATAGATTCAGAGCAAGACATATAAGCTGGGATACACCGATACTTCGAAACACGTGTTGTACCGTATCGGAAACTTCCCGATAGTCCGATACGGCGGGATACATATCCGATACGGCTAGGAAAAATCGGGATTTAATAAAAAAGATCCGATACGTCTGGTATATGGGACCGATACGTCGGGGATATAGGACCGATACTCCGGTGTATACGTATGGATGACTATGTAGTCCAAAATCCGAAAACCCCACCCGAACCCGACCGAAACTTCGTATATGGGTCTAAATTTCATACGTAACCATTTCCTTAATGATATCATTTATATGTTTTGTTTTTTGGATGATGCATGTGACACTAGCTTTGTATTATGTAATGGTTGATGACTATTAGTGTTTTTTGCTAGCATCTAGTAATGGACGATGAATGTGATACTTGCGTAATGTTGTTAGCGTTACTTTTTTTATAATAGATGAATTTGACACTAGCTTTGTATTTTTTTGTTGTATTGGATGTAAATCATGTAATGAATGATGAACATCATGAACATAGTCATATTTAATTTTAAAATTATTCACTATTCATATTCTAGCACAAAAAATATTTTATATATATATATATATATATATATATATATATATATATATATATATATATATATATATATATATATATATATATATCCCTGCCATACCGTGTGTCCAAGTTTTTCAAAAATCCATATATCGCCGTATTCGTATCCCCGTATCCGTATTGGTGCTTCCTAGCATATAAGTTTAATTCCGCAATATTGATGCAACTTTTTACATCAAATTGATATTGGTCCGCAGTGAGTTGATGAACCTTCTCCAAAGTAAATCAAATTGTACAACTGTAAAAATGAGTCAACATGAAAAATCGCCACCAATATGTATGGTTATTTGCCAAATGAAACCAAATCACTACAAAGGTGACTACTGTGCATCTAACTATTCTCTCTCCAAGGCAATAAACTCGCTCGCATCGTGCATGGATCCCAGGTGGAGTTTGCCTCCGCACACTCGTCTCATCTTTGTAGCACACCAAAAGAGCATCATAACCAGTCAAACCTCCAACTTCCTACAGCATTCTGCAGTAAGAGGAGATTTTTTACAAAACAACTCGACTAGATTCATAATTTTGAGCTCTTACAATTCAAGAAAATTGGCCGTCTTAAAATCATCCAACTCAACGCATCTGATGGCCAAGAGAATATCAATATATGATTATTTAGTTCTGATACTGGACTACTAAGTTCAATAAGGATAGGACGATACAAGTCCACTGCTCAGAAAGAACTACTAAGCCTAGTGGGCTTAAAGCAAGTCTACAGCAGAGTCCACAATTTTCACTGGGACTACACAAGTCCATTGAGCAAAGATGGGGACCGCGAAAGTCTAATGGGATCAATATTTGAACGACACAAGTTCACTGGGCATCTAATGGGTTCAATATTGTACATGGTTCAATATTGCTTGGGTCCTAGACATGCTCTAAAAAATCAACAAAGCAAACTAAAATACACCCAGGTAACACTTAGACTGTGAATTTTCTTTATCCAAGATAATATAAATAATTGATGGTCAAGATAATGAATAGATGAACTGGATCAACAGGACATCAGTGGAGATGCATCCACAATTATTGTAACATTAGTGTAGGTTCAAGTCTCTAAATGTATTTGGCTGATTTTGCAGAGTTTCTTAGCAGGTTAGATGAGATCAACAGTGTATGAAATAGAATATCTCATCAATACCTATCAACGGACTTTTTGTAATTATATATATATGACTGGGTTGTACCAGCTAGCTATTTAAAGTAACAGCCAGCCTAGTCATCTACTGTTTAGAATCCTAGTTAAACAGGGCATATTTGCCTAATGTTGGACAAAGGGTGAAGCATAAAATCCAGGGTTGGTCAATTAGTACTCGTATTCAATTTTTGTATTGAGGTGCAATAAAGTTCTAGGATTTTATTTTTAAGTATTTTTATGCTATTTTATCTATCCGATTCATCACCTTTGATTTCTCGAATGATACTTTTCAGGTACATTGCATGAAAGACGCTACGATGTTTCTGATTCTCTGAAATGGTTGGGAAGGGGGGATTTATGACAAACATATGATTGGGAAATCGGCCAATGATTGGAACAAATGGCTAGGAAATATTCACTGTGCTGACTCCAATAAAAGGGAGAATTGTTGCTGGTTATAGTAAAGGTATATGACCTAGGTAACGGTGTATCCACAATAGCTTCATTAGAAGAAAGCATAGAAAGATTATGCACATAAAAGTGGAAAACCTTTGACACACAAACTACTGTGTTGCATTTTTTATTCCAAACAGAATGGCTAGACGTATTCTACTGTAAAAATAAGTGTTACCTCATGAATCGCTGTGTCCATAGAAGCTGCAACGTTTGAATCAAGGAAAAGCGGATTTCCAGATGAATAGAAGTCCATTATAGCCGCAAAGATTTCAGGTTTTAAGATATCCCAAGAAGCTTCCTCTGACTTTGTAACTGTTACGAAATCTGATCCAAAAAACACTCGTGCAGTTCCTGTATTTACAATTGGAAAGATTAGTCTTAAGTTGCCCAAGTTTCAACCTTATACAATTTGAATAAGGAAGAAAACAGAAAAACAAACAAAGAGAACATACAGAACTACATCTCAACCACCAAAGAGTAACTTCTGTACTCAAACCCAGCTAACTTGGAGAAGCATAAACTATGGTTGCCAAGGACTAAGCCCTTTCTGGCTGATGTCAGTGCTGAAAAGTACCAAAACCTTGGCTTGCAGAACAGCATAATGAAGGAAGAATCCTAGCTTAATTATTTGATGTAATAAGAAGATAGACACCTTTTATGAGAAGATATATTTCTTAATGGAACTTTAATCTCTTAAAGAATGGATTATTGAGGTATAATATTCCTTGTACCATAGTAAACCAATTTACGAATAATACCATGTTAGACACCAATCGACCAAATCTTGTGAAAAACACTATGTCAATGTTCTTTACTTTATAACCATCGTGCTTACCGTATTCTGCAAAAAAGAAAAAATAATTGGGACCTTTTCGGTATCTTCCGAACTAAATTTATATGTAGATACATACACATATAAATATATGTATAAATAGATGAAAATAGCTATATGCATAAACACTTTGGGCCTTGTTTGGTAACCTTGTTGAAGGCTAGAAGTCAATTTCTACAATAGTAAAAGTCAAAAGCCACTCAATAAGTCGTTTGGCAACAACCACATGTTTGCCTTATGCAGGAAGTCAAAAGTAAGGGAATTACTTCCCATAGAAGCAGGTGGGAGTCACGGGACTCTGCTTCTCTAAGAGCTACCTCTTGCAGAAGTAACTTTTCATACTTCATTTAGGGTTCTATCTTGCAATTAAAAAAAAGGTTTGGAGTTCACATGATTGCACTTCTCTCTCTAAAAAATGATTCACTTCTCTCACTGAGTCACTAGAACCTGATTGCACTCCTGTCACTAAAACTTGATTGCACCTCTCTTTCAACCTGGATTGCACTTCTCTCTTTCAACTTGGATTGTACTCCTCTCTTTCAAACCCGATTGCACTTCTATATCTTTAATACCACATTTGCACTACTCTAAAACATGACTGCACTTCTCTCTCTAATACATGAGTGCATTGATGGAAAAATTCCCACCCGCACTGGGCCCATGCTACGACACAGATTTGTCGGGTATGAACCAAATATGAACCATATGGACCCGTGCCTATACAAACTAGGTCAAGTGTAAAACTGGTTAACTCTACACCGATCCAGACTATTCACGGCGGATCCAATGATTCCATCGATCGGTATTGCTCCCCGAGAGGATTCGACGATGATTCCTTGCATCTGGGGAAAATCGTTTATCCATGATATCTTTTCCCCTTTGTTTTCATTCTTTTTTCTCTTTTTTATTTGTCCATCATCATCTTCTTTTAATCCATCCACTCCGATGTCCCTCCCCTTCCGCAAGCCATTCTTAACGCCCGAAAAGTGACCATATAACCGTTATTCGGTCCCTGATCATCGGTACCCCTGCCGTCTTGTTTTTTTTTATTTTTAGATTAAAATCTGAAGTTTAGGTTGTTTTTTAATTAAAATTCTGCTTGATGTTTTTATGAAATTTACATATCATTTTAGCCATAACGTTCGATCAGTGATCCGATTTAAGCTCAAATTCGGATTCAGCCCCTCCACATATCAAGACCCCCATCCCCACCAATTTTCTTCAAGATAGAAAAGTTGAACACCCTAAAAAGACAAAAATACCCATGGCTGTCCCAATTTCCAGATTTCCCCAAGTACTACTGAAATCTAGTGTATAACAATTGCATATGGTGAGCCGAATAACAAAATAGACAACTAAGCATAGGAAGTAACATACTAAGGTGTCGATCTCCAATAAACAGCAATGATTTACAGGGTAAACGAAAAACTAATTCTTCTAGTCACCAATTAATGAACTTTTAACATGGAAGAGTCCCCAAGCTTAAAGTGTAAAAATTGCATGTCTATAGACGAAGCCAGTGTTTTGGGTCAACACAAGAGGCATACCTTCAATGCCAAATAGTGATTTTGCTAGTGGGGAAGTCATTGCTGTACGTGCATTTGGGAAGTCTGCACTTCCAACTTCCATTACTGGTTTTCCAGGATAAAACATGAGAGACAATGGGTTTGGTGTTGACTGAGTTTGAATAAACATGCTCCTCTTCTGCCCTGTGCAAACAAGCACCAGAGTTAAGACTTCATAGTTTCCCAATCATATCAATAACCTCCAGCTTTTTTATAATAAAACGACTAGACCAACAAAAGATAATGTTTCATCAGATAAAGGTACATGATAAATCACAGAACAACAAAACTCTTCAAGGATAACAATTAAGGCACGGCCTTCACTAATTGTACCATTTTCTTTGTTCTTTATCTGATAGGTTACAGAAAGAACTTGCCTAAAAAACTAAGGGAAAAATGCAGTAACCTCGCCTAAGGTTTGCGAAAATTACAGGGACTTCCCCAGGTCCTTAACGTTTGAAAAAGTACATCGGCCTCCCCTGACGTTTCATGTATTAACCGAAACCTCCCTTCCGTTAGACAGTCGTCAGCCTACAAGCCAAATCTAATGGCGTCATGCTTCAATATATTCGTAAATACCCAATTTGCCCCTATCACAATATGCCCTTTTCTCAGTGTATCATTTGAATAGGGCTTTACCACCATCAAATCACATAAAACTCATAGAGAAGGATTTTATCACTAACAAATCCCATAAAAATATGATAAAATAGGATTTTGCTATAGTCAAAACACAAAAATCAGTAATAGGTTAGGGTTTCCCTAAAAACCCTAATCTCAATAATAAGTTAAGGTTTTACGTAAGACAAGGATTTTACCATTATTATTTGAATAGGGCTTTACCACCATCAAATCACAAAAAACTCATAGAGAAGAATTTTACCACTAACAAATCCCATAAAAATATGATAAAATAGGATTTTGCTATAATCAAAACACAAAAATCAATGAGAGGTTAGGGTTTCCCTAAAAACCCTAACCTCAGTAATAAGTTAAGGTTTTACCTTAGTAATAGGTTAGGATTTTACCTCAATGGTTTTGCCTCGGTGATAGGTTAGTGTTTTACCTCAAAACCTTATCCTCAGTGATGGGTTACGAGTTTACCACAATCAAATATGAAGAAATCACATAGGAAAATATTTTGCTACCAAGAAATCACATAAAATATGATCAAAAAGAGCTTTAGCACCATCAAAACAGAACAAAAAAATAGCGATATGTTGGGATTTTACCGTAAAAGGTTATCGATTTCTGGTCGTCAAAGGGTCGGCAGCTAAGGGGTCGTTGATCCGCAACGATCAACCAGTGCTCGATTGTGAACTGGATACAGCAATGGCCAGAAGATTGACTAGAATTCCGATGGGAGGGCTGGACCATGGGGTTAGGGTTTCTCCATTTTGGATAAAAACCTCAGGAGAGGTGATGGGACAATCATTGAAGTTACTATCGTACAGCCGTAGAGGAGAGTAATAAAAAGCTAGGTAACATGGGTAAAAAAGTAAAAACATCCCTTTCCGTTTATGCCGACGTTGTCCCATATATGGGAGGTTTCGGTTAATCCACGGAGGTTGATTTTTTTTTTTTTTTGAAACGTTAGGGGGGATCCCTACAATTTCCCCAAACCTCAAGGGAGGTAAGTGCATTTAAAAAAAATAAAAATAAAGAAACCAAAATAAAGGACAAAAGGAAATCAAACATTAGAGTGCAAACGGCAAATCTATTTTTCTCCCTGTTTGAAAATAAAAGCTCACTACGATATGGATCTTTATTCTTTTAGTTCCCAAAGCAACACCAGGGCGATAAAACTGGCACTACCTTTTGTCCCCAAAAATAACGTTATTTCTCTACTACACTCCCCAGTCCCCACAGTAGAACAAAAGGGTAGATTGCTCCAAAGAAAGTTTCAAAACTACTGCATGTGAGAGTTCTTTGCATTAACACTTGTCAATATTTCATGTTGTTTCGAGGCACTTTCGAGGATACAACTTTCATGTAATATTATTTTAGGTGTTTCGACTATCTTCAACTGAAGTATTTCATTTTTGGATGTTTGATTTCGGCATATAGTTGTTCGTTACATTGGATAAATCAAAATTTTCAAACCATGCATATACACAACAAAGGAAGACTAAACAATACATGCCACAAAAACGCAAAAGGCATATCAATTTTACTCCCTATTTGGAAATAAGGCCACTAAAAGATAACATTTCTAAATCTTTCTAGTCCATAGGGAAATCACGAGGGCCAAGGCCATAAAAATGGCACCACTCTCTTCCCAATAATAATTCTACTTCTGGTACACTCTGTTACAGTGTATACTGTACATCTATTTTGTTGGCGAAATTTGTGAGCATAAAACCGACTACATAAAGTTTGTGTGACCTGTGATTTAGGACAGTGTGTATCCACATCCCTGATTGAATACGTTAGGGATACAACATGATATCAGTCCAGCAGTTCAGCAAAGATTCAACACATGATCAACTGCCTAGCTCACACACACGCTCACTCATATCACAGACGTATCTTTTTTAGTGTAAAAGGTTTAGTATTTGTGTTTTGGATTGCAAAACGGTTTACTCGATTTGCATGTGTTTTGATATTTTCATTGATTTCATATTTTTCGAGGTTCGTGCCTATTTTAAATATGTTTGTTTTCAAATTCCCTGTTTACCGGTGTTCTTGAATTCCTAGTTGCAAAAACAACTTTTCAATGGATTTACGGTTTGGCCCCTAGAGAGCCCAGTATTTTGGTTGACCCAAAATCGACTAAATGTTGAGGAACTGGTCTCTCCATTGTGCAGAGCCCACCGGAAAAAGGATCGAGGATAACTTTTCAAGGCACAAACATCAAACCCTCCGGTGAACCTAAACGCGCATTCCCAAGGTCTGGACGGGAGCGAGGATACGGTGTCCCAAAGATGGGTTAGGCTCACCGACGGTGCGAGGAGTGTCGATCTGGACAGAGATAAGAGGTGGGTGGGTGGGTGATAGAACTGGACCGAACTTGGGTTATGACAGTCAATCCTCTACTGCAGTCCCAACCTGGGTCCAGACCGTTTTAGGGTAGGGTGGCAAATTGCCTACATAGGTGCAGACCCGAGTCCGGACCACAATGGTCTGGACCATGCCTTAAGTAGTTTGGACCGTTAGTCTGTTTCCCAGCCCTATAAATTGTGGCTTCTCTCTTTTGGTTTTCAAGGTTTGGATCTTAGTTTGGGGATAGAGTTTTTGAAATATTTTTCACCCACTCCGCCTTACCTCGAGATTTACATCTAGTGCAAGCGTGAATCGCTCCTCCATCTCTTGGAGACTTTTGTGCACTTTATCAAGGGCTTCGATTTGAAGCTCACGGTTTTTGAATCGGACTATGTCAGTTCTCCATCCGTCTCGTGATGGATGTTATCGAAGTCTGACCGGATCCCTTTCCCAGACGATTCGTTCCTTACGGATTCGAAAAATATAACAGCATTAAAGTGTGGAATCGAAAAATAAAAGTGAAAGCAACACACGAGTACAAAATCTTTTATAAGCGCGGATTCTGATGCCGGCATGGGCGAATCTACTAGTGGGCTTGGCCGGACTGTAGCCCAGCTAAGATGTTAGAAATATCTCTAGCCCGTCCAGTTAAGACTCACATCCCTCCGGCCCAGCCCAGCCCAGCCCAGCCCCACAACCCTCTGGCCAACTCACGAGCAGAAAAAAAAAAATGGGTTGTACGAGGAACGAGCGAGTTCGAATCTCCAGTTCTCTTGAAAAAAAAAAAATTCTTCTCCAGTCAGTCGGCCCCGGTTGGTGAGCCCGTCATGCATCACAACCGCATGAAGTCGGATGGTGTTCGATTCACTTCCGAGCCGCCTGCCATCGTGCGGTTGTGATGCACACGAGCCCACCAATCGGGGCCGATCGACGATATGAATAGCCCCTTTTTCTGTCGAGTCATCAAGTGCCGATCTTCTCATAGGTTTCTGCCTATCTTTGCGAGCGTGTGAAGAAAATATATATATATATATATATATATATATATATATATATATATATATATATATATATATATATATATATATATATATATATATATATATATATATATATATATATATATATATATATATATATATATATATATATATATATATATATATATATATATTACACTTATCCCCGCCACCCCCCCAAAGTTTAGCTCAAAAACACTTAACACCCCTATAGTTAAAAAACTACATTTTGGTCCCCTCAATTCAGGTTTGATAAGATAAAAACTACCGAATGAGGAAACAAAGTAGTTGACAAAAGGGGTATTGTGCTAACATTTTAAACTTTATGGAGCGATTTGGAACAAAATAAACTACAAATGGGTTAAGAGTTTTTGAGCTAAACTTTTATAATTGAAACAAAATAAACTACAAAGGGGTTAAGAGTTTTTGAGCTAAACTTTTATAATTGATTCTACGAGCCATCCAGATCTTGAGTGATGAGCACAACCCTTTTCTCTGTCGAGTGTCAATCTTCTCTTGGTTTTTGCCGATCCTTGCGAAGACTTTGCAATCTTCACTGGGACAGGATGACATCACGATTTTGGTCCGATTAAAAAAGGGGGAAATACCTTGAACTCTTTGAAGCAATCCGGCAAGGAGGCCATGGGTAGCAATGAGCTCCACACAACTTCAGTAATATTTATATTTGCATTACATATTTATTTCTTATGTTATCGTTTTTTTCTAGTTTATATATATGCTTTATGTATCTTTGTTTATATTGATAATCGATGGTCTCTTAAAAAATTTTGCTTAGTATTTCTACTATATAGAGTACAAGTTTCATTGTAAAAAAAATTAGTTTAGTTTCAGCCCAGTCGAAAATAAATTCCTGGCTACGCCCCTGGATGCCGGGATCAAAAACACGAATTACCCTAACAAAATTCTGATAAAAAATGAATTTCCAAATTACACAAAGGATAAGGAAGAAATCCCACCTCCAAAATGTCTCCATGGAGTCGAATTTGACAGCGGGAGAGGCGACAGCTTCGAGGTACCGAGCGGAGCGACGGGCGCGCTGCTGCTTTGAACAAGGAAAGGGGCTACTGAGGAATAGGATTTGGGCGGTGAGCGGGGGAGCGAGCTGCTCGTCGATCCCGCCGGTTCTGGTTTGGGTTTCGAGCATCCGACAAGAAGGGATCTTCGAGCGAGCAGGCGGCCGGATCCCTTCATCTCTCTCCGGAGGTGCTAGATGGGCGGCGGTCGGAAATTTGAGTTCTCGACCTCCGTTCACCTTTGGTTGCAGAGAGACCCGTGAAAGTGGCGCTTGAGCGTTGCGGGCCTTTCACGCGGGTGTGCCCGTGTATGCACATCAAAGCCGCCGGCCCCATGCACTGTTGGCCCCACCCATCTCTCCACGTGGACGTGGTTGTGCCGTACACGATGCTGGTGCAACATCCGAGGTTTTGTGATTTTTTGATTTTTTCTTGGAGAAAAGCAAGAGTAATGCTTAGTCCTTGCTACGTCAACAAGTTGTTTAGCCAAGTCTCAACCCGGGCTTAAAAATCAAACACCCCGTACGAAGAGAAAGAGAGGAACGGTTGTTTGAGTTCGAGCATTTCTGAAGAGTACTGTTATTTGAGTTGCCATGTGGCACCTAGAGAAGGATAAGAAGGTTGCCATATGGCACCCAGCTGATTGAGAGCTCCACTATCTGGAGCCGCGTATCAATCCCATAGATGGTACAATGCAAGAAGTAGAGAATATCAAGCAAGAAGGTGTGTCACAATATTGAAGGATCGGTGCAGATTATTAACAATGGTTACATTGGTTAGAGGGTGATCACTTGCAATCTTATGGCAGTCTGTGATGATAACTTTAATCCGCCATGGAGTTACCGGAGGCATCCAAGAAGAGTAAGGGTACAACTTGGGTCGGATAAAACCGAGAACGGACCCAATCCGATCTAAATGGGTTGGGTTGGTTTAGGTAATTTGAATAAACGGGTTGGTTTGGTTCTAAGTTTTGTGGACCCGACTAAATACGAGCAAAGTTCGAAATCTCCATTTCGGTGAAAATTTCGACCTTCTGGATATGAAAATATTTTGTGGAAATATTTCGACAGTATGGAAATATTGCAATTTTGTAGAAATGATGAAAATATTGATTTTTTGATAAAATTTTTTAGTGAAACTCTGGATAGTCATAAACCAAGTATAGATACATACTTTGAAATACTCAAATAATATTTGTACCCTATCTAGGAGTATAGAGCTTCACATAACATGTATTCAATATATTGAGTCTGTGAGTCTTATGCAATCTTATTTGGTTCGGTTTTGATATATATTTTTTAAATATTTTTTAATCTTTTTTTTGGATAAAAATATTTTTAAAATAAAGA
The DNA here is from genome assembly GCA_947650365.1 of Chamaelirium japonicum. NCBI lineage: Eukaryota > Viridiplantae > Streptophyta > Magnoliopsida > Liliales > Melanthiaceae > Chamaelirium > Chamaelirium japonicum. Next base: position 2,240,840 of record CANTAL010000011.1, read on the forward strand.
TTAGTTGATTGTTAAAATAATGTTTCAAACAATTTTGAAAGCGGACTTAAACCAAGAAAGTTATGCAAATTTGAAATTATGCAAAAATTATGCTGAAATGTGAAACACTGTTTTTTTAATAAGTCTGAAAAAAAGAGTTTTTATATAGAAAAGTTTTTATACATTCAAAATTTTCTAAGACGGATCATGGTTTTCTAGATGTACTCGTACTTCTACATCTTGTGGAATTTTTTGAGCTAAAAATGAGTTGATTTAATCACTTTTCTCACCATGTAGATTTTATAAAAATCCATAAAAACTGTTTTCTCCTACTAAAATTGAATGTTTACTTTTTGATTCTTTTGTTTTTTGATTTTTTTGATATTTTTATTGAAATCAAATGGGGGGTATTTGCTTATTTACATATAATAACTTAAAATAAATGGAGGAAATAAACTTAAAATTAAGTAAAACGATATTTACTTAAATATTATTATATGTAAATAAGCTGCTGAGAACTAGACCCTCCAGTCCCCTTTTATAACCAGTCAGTCACAGCATTTCAGATAAATTTTGCGAAATTTTTTAAAATTTTTACGAAATTTCAACAAAATCTTGCAATATTTCGTGGAGATGGAAATATTTCGTGGAAATATCACGATATTTCGCGAAACCGCTCGATATTTTGATATTTCCAGTTCTGCTCGAGATTAAAGGTGGTATTTCGTATCGGGTTTTCATTTTTTCGATATATTTTGTGATATTTCGCGAAATATATCGATTTTTTGTTCCTTGAATACGGTCAGTTCCAAGTTGGGCTAAATCACACTAGCACCCCAAATATACGTTAGTTGTTTGCTAATATTAAATCAACTGCCAAGAGAACTCAACTTATGGCTAAAGTCTTAAGCGCAACATGGATCTCCATGTTGCTAGTAAATAACCGATGGCCAGTTATTTTTTAGACCAATTGCCAACCCGATCTTAGCGTGAGCTGGGTTGGTTCGTGTTTATGCCTAAGTCAGGTTGGTTTGGGCTTTAATATAATAGAACCGAACTAATTTGGTTCGGTTCCGGATTGGCTCAAATCCGAGCCAACCCGGCCCAAGTAACATCCCTAGAGGAGAGATGTGATGGTTTTGGCATCACTCTCAATGGTACATATGTGCCTATGTGGTGAGTAAAGAGGGAAGATCAATAGGGTCCTAACTTCATCGTTTTCACTCTGCATCATATGGGTTGAGGTGGTAGAATTTAATGTGGAATAGAGTTTCATAAGACTTGATTACTTCAAACAAAGCTGATGGCATAGCATCGGCCCGTTGTACAGTGTTGATGGGGTGGGGGAGTCCTATTAGCATAGGCTTTCGCGCCGTATAAAACATTTTGTCCCCCCGAAATACGTTTAGCTCAAAAATACTTAACCCCTCTATAGTTAAAAAACTACATTTTACTCCTCTCTAATTCAGTTTTGATCAGATAAAAATTACCAAATGAGGAAATTTAGTAGTTTACAAAAAGGGTATTATGCTAACATTTCAAACTTTAGTATGCGATTGGAACAAAACGAAGTACAGGAGGGATTAAATATTTTTGAGCTAAACTTCATGGGGGGCAAATTGTAATTACCCAAAATAAAACCTAGAACTCATTGTTAGCCAGCCCATCGTTGTCTTGTCCATCATCCACCAATTCAAAACACCGTTGCTCGTCTCAGGCACTCAGCCTCCGACGAGCAATTAGCACAAGCACCCAACTACGCAAGGAACTAACTTCTTTTTTTTCGTTATTACATTGTATGATCTAATACCTTTACCCCCTTGCAAGAAAATTCTGGTTCCGCCCCTGCTAGTGAGTGCAAAGGAAGCATGTGGTGTCTGTCACTGAGATCTGTCGAGCCAAAGTTGATGTCCCAAAAAGGAGACGACATATAAAGAGGAGGATCCGAGGGGGAATATTTTTGACCTTCCATAGTTTTTTGTTTTTTTTGGTAGGCTGGAGTGTGGCCATTACATAATTGCATGAAGGTCTTCCCTTACTAAGCCATGGATGACATCAGGAAATCCTTCGGTCCAGTAACCCTTCATCCCACGGATCCTGTGCAAGCTCATGGGCCACAATATTGGTATTACGTGGCACCCAGTGCACCGTACTACTGGGCAAAAGATGCCAACGTCGCATACAATCTACAATTACCAGGCATACATCGAAAGGGATACCCATTCCCACCACCAAAGCATCTTGAGCCCGCTGCGCGTCCGTAAATAGAGCCATGTCTTGACAATGACGCCGCACCTGCTCTTTGAAGGCCCCCTCTATTGCCCAAAGCTCTGCTTGCAAGGGATTTTCCACCCGACATCGGAAGGCTGCAGCCGCTCGCACCTACCCATCCCTGAAGGTCATGACCCATGCGCCACTCGCCAACTCTCCCTTCTCTTTGAAGGAGCCATATGTCCATAGGAATTCTCGCACCGCCGGCCACCCCGCTATACTCAGTGAGGATCTAGCAATACATTCCTTAACGAACTGACTGTTAGAATTGGTGAGGTCTATAGCTCGTAAAAACCTAGTGTTTAGCTTTGTATGGTTGATAGTATAGGATTGCATATTGGTACGTACCTTAGTACGTGTTCTGATTACAGAACAGAGAGCCATGGCTACATGGTAATCCACTTGAGTGGGAGACTCAAGGGACTGGTCCCATGTAACCTAAATACGTTCGCAGCTCTGATAAGGGTTGGTCGCCCTATCAGGATAAGCTGTTGGGATGACAGAGCGTAGGTGTCTCCACCACGGTCATTACCAGGCACAGCGTCTGTGGCCGAACGGAACCAACACGGTACACAGATCGATGAGCAGACATCGGTGCACTAAACCGTGTTTCTGCTTAGGGTAAAACGGTCCTAAACCCTGAGGAACCATGTCTGGTGGACTAACCAGTTGTGTGGTGCTTTGGCACACCAATGTGTGAGGATCCGGATGCAGTGATCCAAAACCACGGTGTACTGGGTTACCCGGCTGGCGTTGCATCAGCGTGTCACTCCTGCAGGCTATCCACACCCCTAACGGGAGGTGCGTTCCTTGGTCTGACCTACGTCGTATTAAACCCTGGCCAGGTGGTCATCAGTTGGACTGGTGACGGATCCGGTTGCTCGGAAGAGTAATCGGAGGTACGATGTATGTGGTCAACCGGGAAGGAACCGAGTCATATGAGCACTCAAGTCTGACGGTATTCTCCACTGCTCGAGTTGCATCATGGCACCAAGTGGAGGGACAGCGAGTTTACCATACTAAGCGGAGAGCAGGGGTATGAGAGAGAACATAGTAAGTCCGGGGGAATTGGAGTGCAGCCTGCGTCGCACTCTGGGTGGCTACGCAGGTTAACTCGGACTCAGAGGATCGATGGTACACTCGGGTAGTGTATCGATCGAGTCTGAGTTGGAAGCCATGAACCCTGGTCCCTGAAGGTTCCACCTTATCGACATTATATACGGTTCTTATACCATCTCCTCGAAACACAGAACGTAGTTAGAAGAAGCGAGAAGTCCAAGCATACGCTCCGTGAGTGATTCGCACTAGTGCACGGTAGATGCGTAGCTACGTGTGTGCACTAAGGGGAAACCCTAGGTTAGTGCAGAGACGCATGTAGCAATTCCTTGCCATAAGTGGACTTTGCCACATGGGTGCGATGCACCGGGACATGTTGCGAGTTGACTAGTTAACTTCACTAGGGGCACCCTACGGGAACCTCAGAGAATAGTGAAATCACTGGTGCACTTCACTTATGTGTGCCTTGCAAAGTCTCGTACACGAGGAACGGCCAACTAGTGGCATAAGGGCGTTTTGGTCATACCATGCGCCACTATGCACTAAGGGGGCCGGCCCAAAGTGTTGAGAGACTGGTCAAGGCCGGCCCTATTAGTTTCGGGAGGTTGTTGCCTCCGATGAAGGGGCCGGTTATGAGGCGCAGAAAACTGGCTGGTTTTAACCGTTTTTGAAAACAAGGAAAGGATAGAGATAAAGAAGAGATATATAGGGATAAGGTTTGAATCTATCATCCTTATCCATACTGTCCTTATCCATATGAATAGGCCGGCCCTATATATGAGAAGGAGAGAGAGGGTGCACGAAAATAATAGAGCCATGCAAGCCCTAGGGCCGGCCATGGCATGGGGAAACCCTAGCCGCCCCCTCTCCTCTCTTCGCATCTCCTCTCTCGTCTCTCTCTTCCTCGCTTGCGCCATTGGATGGCGACTCGTCTTCCTCACGTGGTGTTTTGTAGAAGGAGAAGGCTCATCGTATGGAGGCACTCAGAGATCCATCGACGAGGTGCCGTGCATCGTGTGAGATCGGGTGAACTAGAAGGCGTCTCCCGCAACCTTTTGCTGTCCAGAATCTGCACAGAAAATCAACGTTGTTTCTACGATTCCGGGAGCTACAGAAGTCCAAACGACGTGAAACTTGTTGGAAAAGTTGCGTCTCGAAGTTGGCTACCTGCAGTCCAAATTTCAGCCCAATCGGAGTTCGGATCAGAAAGTTATGGCCGTCGTACCGAAGCTATGTCGAGCAGATCCGTAGCCCGTCTCCATCGACAAAGAAGAAATTTGTCGCGGTGAAAGATTCCGCACGCAGGTATGACCTCTAACAAGTAGACCTAACATAATTAGAACATGCATTCATGCTAGTTTGTTCTTTCGTGTTAGATCATCGTTAGGGGTTCGCGTAGTTGCCATGCTAGATTCATACACGCATATGTAGATCGTTTCGATGAAAATTTTGATATGTAACGCACACCGCTCACGGTCCTCGGACCTTCACTTTGCTTCTGCTGCGGGCCTCTGCCAAGGATTTGCATCCAACAATTGGTATCAGAGCACGCTAGTGGTGTGCGTTTCATATTTTTTTCATGAAACCGTCATGTGCGCGCATGAATAGTATGTGCCGCCATCGGGGTTCTACGAGTAGATCATGCATAGTAGATTTTGTATGTTCTATGAATCGTTCTTGCAGGGCGCCGCTTCTAAAATTATTCTGGATATGTGATTACTTGCTACCGGGGGTCGGACCCCGTGTTAGCGATTTTGTCTGGATGTTTTTTCTTCTGTGTGTGGATAGAGTTTAGAGCCATAGTCGGGCAAGAGGTGAAGATTTACCACCCTTGATTCCCAGGCTTTTGCTAGGTTTGTTTTCCTTTTCTTTCTAGGAAATTGTGTACGAGCGAGCACTTGCTCGAAGCGTACTAGATCTTTTTTGGTTACAGATTGAAGAGGAGGACTTACCGTGGAGATCCACCACTAGGAAGATGAGCGGAACCTTGGAGGACGATGGCGATCCGGCGAAGCGTACACGATGACGGCAAAGGGCATAAAGCGTCAGAAGATCGTATACAGAGGCTTGCACCGGATCGAGGAGCCTTGTGAAGGACACAGAGAGCCTGCGCTGTGCCAGTCAGGTTCAGGGGTCGGACCCTGAACTTGATTCAGTTGTGTGCTTATTTCTTTCAGTAGTTCTTTATATTTCTGTAGAGAACCCCGATGCGATAATTTGATTATCTGTGTCAGAGGGATGCCCTTTCCCCTCGGGTCCTAGCGACCTTATTAGGATTGGATTCCACTAGTGACGCCTATTATTTAATTGACCCTTGATGATAGTATGAATTCCTCATATTTGGTTATGCCCCCATTAGGTCAACACCCGATTAGTCGGGTGTGCCTATTTGGCAAGCATCGAAACCTAGAATGAGTTGGAATTCTACTATGACATCATTCGTCAAATTTATAAGCAAGGCGCCATGGTAGTGGAAGACCTTTTCTGTCAGTCTGACCTTAGGCTAGGCTCCAGGGCATTAGCGTGATAGCCAAGTTTGCAAAGCATCAATGTTCTTGGGATATGTAATGTGACCCTTGAGTGGAGAAATCCACTCGAGGCAGGGACTATGATATTCCAAGATCGATTAATGCTTCGCGAAAGGCTTGAATGCTAGTGGGAGCACGGTATGACCAGGGTCTAGTGTATAGGTTGTCGTGACCTTAGTGTACACTCATACTTGCATTAAATAACCCTCAACTTTAATAAGGGATGTAAGAGAGGACTTTTAGAGATCCTCTGGCCTCCACGGCCAGTCGTTTTGTGTTTGGGTGGGGATGCATAACTTCACACCCCCTTGGGTGGGAGCTGTGTCTTTCCATGCCAAATTACTTAATGACCTCCCTAAGGATATGGCGATTACGAGGCCAGGAGAGAAGGGCTTTTCATCCCACCCTAGTGGGGGCCGTATGAACTCCCGTGTCATAATTGCTTAGGCTCGTGGGTAAGCATCCTAAGTGCACGTGAGGTATTCGTTGCGAAGACAACGGTGATCACGTGGCACTGGCCAAAAGATAACCATGGTCCATCAAAGCCCTTAGTTGGCAGATTTGGACTGGGTCAAGGAAAGGCCCGTGTAAGCGGATTGACGCTGCATGATGCCCCCTAGGGCAGGTGTAGTCGATTCCGAGATCTTACACATATGGTTAATTAATCCATAGAGGTGTCTTCGCTGTGAGGGTAGCGCTGACATTTGGATATAATTAGCTTATTTTCAAAATCCATAAAATAAGTTATTTTGCATTCATTTTCATTCAACCATATAGTTCCCCTATCCGCTATCCCATAAGAGAACCAGTTATCGGGTCTCTAACTACGTAGAGTGGAAGCGCAATCTTTAGCTTATACTTAGGGTAGTAAATGTACATTGGCATGCAATTTAAATATCCCTGTACTAGACCTAATGGGTCCAGATATCACTAGGGCACTAACTAGGGCATATGAAGACTGGCGAGAGTCTAAGGAGATGTGCAAGTGCTATGTTATAGCAGACTTGCGGACAATTCTTTAGAAGCGAGTTAGAGATATGTCGGGTCTTCTCTAATTAAGTTTTACTTGCATTAGATGTCTGGAAGGCGAAGTCAGTCGACTCATCGCTTTTCCACTAAGATACTTGTCGGTACCGAGATGTCAGTGGGTATACTTTTTCGGGAACACATCTTTGAGTTCCAGAACGAACTAGATTCCCAAGACATGGTACCAGATGACGAGGTGGTGGAAGACGTCTGTCTTGCATCCTTGTCTGGAACCTTCGAAGGCGTTATCAGAGACTTTAGCTTTAACAAGTTAGAGATGATAAACGCAAAACTTCTAAGGAGATTTCCAAGAGACAAAGGATGAGATCAAGATTAAAGGCAATGCCTTTAGTGCTTAACCTAGGTCTTCTTTAGAAGAACCTAAGGGAATAACTTATAAGAGATCGAAAACTATTCTAGTGCAGAAACTGGTGTGGAATCCTAAGTCTGGTAACGCCAAGGACGGAAGTATTTCCGCTGTGGCGAGCATAGGGGGTATTTGAAGATTGAGTATGACCTCAGGATGTTAGGAGTTGAGTCGCTATCTAGTAGCAGTTCTTATGCTTCTTAGAATGTAGACTTCTGGTCTACAGATATTCAAGGAAAGCAGAAGGCTACTTTATAGTGAAGGAATCCTAACATAGGTACTGATGCCATAAGCCGCTGCGGAAGCTGTTAGATATGATTGTCTTAGTTTTTCCGAAATACGGATTTTGTTTTTTAGAGATGTAGTTCTGTTTCCTCTTTGGTAAATGAAGTTTTTAGTTTTAGACAGCACCGTAGGTGTGTATCTTAAACTAAATAGATAGCTTCATTACTAGAGAAATAGATCAGAATAATCTCTTTATATTTAATCCTAATTCGGAAATAGATATCATGACAGCTGCAGCGTCTAATTTAAATTCATCTAAATCCTTCGGAGAAGCTATCCCATTTGTGACCCCTCTGATTTAGATATTCTGCCTTAGATAAATTCAAAGGTAAAAGAAGGCCGAGTTTCTGTTCACAGATTCATCGGAGATCCTTCTAACCTATGAATGTTATCTGGAAGGCAGAATAACTAAAAGGGCCACTAAGGTATTGGAGTTAGTTAATTTTGACGTCTATGGTTCCAAGAGCGTCTAGACGATAGAAGACTCTTCGATTTAATCGAAGAAATAAGTCACTATCGGACGAGTTCCATAGGATCCTGAAAGAGTATGGGATTATCTCCCAGTTAAATGCTCTAAAGATGACACGTCAGAATGAAGTCTCCGAGAGAAGGAATCGGACTCTGTTTGACATGGTCCGTAGTATGATGAATATTGCCAAGTATACTACCCACCTTTGGTGGGGTTGTACCTTAAAACAGTAGCTTATATCTGAAACTATCTCTCATCTAGATCAGTACCTCAGACCTATAGAGAGCTATGGTCTAAGCGAAAGCTGACACTATAGTGTCTCGAGATATAGAGTTGTCCTGCACTTGTGCAAAACGACAAGAGGGATGAGATGGAGATGTAGTTCCAGGTATATCTGTTTGTAGGTTACCCTTAGGAGGCATAAGATGGACTGTTTTATGATCTTGAGGTTAGGAAGGTAATCGTTTCTACGAACACCATCTACCTAGAACAAGATTATATTATAAGATCATAAGTTTATCAGTAAGGTAGTTCTGGGTGAACTACTGGGTACTGGTAGAGAGTGCGCATTTGAAAAACGTAGTGGAAGTAGATGATACAAGAAACTAGTATACCAGGTATTGTAGAAACGATTCACTTTGTACCACCACCACCTCATCGTTGTGGGACCATCAGAGCTCCTGAAAGATACTATGGAGAAACTTTGATAGTTAATCCAGAGTTTCAGGAGGATGATCCCTAGAGCTACGAAGAAGTAGTGGGAGCTTCCGACAGCTCTGACTGACAAAAGACCATGGAGGCAAGCTTACATCAATGTCCCTTGGAACAGTCTTGACACTTATAGCACTATCACCCTTCAGGGTGTAGGAGGTGTATAAGAAGAGCACCCGGTTAAGACTTAAGTAGCTAGATTAGTTACTAAAGGAGAAGGGATTGACTATGTCAAAACCATCTCACTGGTAGCTATGCCTAAGTCTATAACGGATCCTCTTAATCCATCACAGCCCATTATAGTTGGGAGATCTGGTTGATGGATGTCAAGACAGTTATTCCTTAACGGGAATTTGAAAAGGGACATATGGATGATGTAGCCTCAGGCTTTGTGTCAGTAGGTTAGGAAGATATGGAATGCAAGTTGCAATGGTCCATTTATGGACTGATGCAAGCATCCAGGTTGGAATGTCTATTTTGATCAAGGGAATCCGCTCACACGGATTTGATCAGAATGAGGATAAACCAAGTTGGTACAAGAAAGGTGAAATAGCTACAAGGGTGTATTTAGTACTTTACGTTAACGATATTTTACTGATTGAAAATGATGTAAGAATATTGTTTACGGTAAAGGTTTGTAGTCATCACAATTTGATATGAAAGACCCTAATGAGGCGAGTTATGCTCTGGGAATCAAGGTAACTCGAGACAACCAGAGCAAGATTCTCTTGCTGTCACAGGCTACGCATGAAGATAAGATTCTAGCCAGATTCGTTTTAAGAGGCTAGATATCTATTACGCAGCAGGAAGATGGGTCGGTTTCAGTCGAACCCGGGTCCAGATCTTTGGACCGATGTGAAGGGTATACTCAGAAATCCTCGTTAAGTAAGGATTGTGAGTTAGCTTGCACTTCACAGGTCCTGATATCGATTGGACACACAGGATCTGACTTTGGTGTCAGATGTGTGTTTCAGAGAATCGATTTCATGGATTATTTTTATTTTGGGATTAGAAGCGGTAATTGGTAGAGTGTGAAGCAAGTGCATCACGGACTCTACCACAGATGCTTAGCACGTTGTTGCGTGCGAAGTAGTATATCAGGTGGTAAGGCTTAGGAAGTTCTTAGAGAACTTGGGACGCGTACCAGAGGCTCAGTTATCTGTTGTTACAACAGAAGAGCGGTAAGCAAGGTCCAAGAAGACTAGGCACCGCCGTGAGGGGAAACCCATCAAGTACAAACTCCACTTGATCTGACAGTTATATGAGGAAATGCAAGTAGCGGTACTGAGGTGGAATCTACAGACAATGTTGTCAATTCCTTTAGGGAATTCCTGCAAAGGCTTTTGGGCAGCATGTAGAAGCTACAGAGCTCAAAATCGTTATTCCTCGTTAGACCTAGTGGGAGATTGTTAGAATTGGTGAGGTCTATAGCTCGTAAAAACCTAGTGTTTAGCTTTGTATGGTTGATAGTATAGGATTGCATATTGGTACGTACCTTAGTACGTGTTCTGATTACAGAACAGAGAGCCATGGCTACATGGTAATCCACTTGAGTGGGAGACTCAAGGGACTGGTCCCATGTAACCTAAATACGTTCGCAGCTCTGATAAGGGTTGGTCGCCCTATCAGGATAAGCTGTTGGGATGACAGAGCGTAGGTGTCTCCACCACGGTCATTACTAGGCACAGCGTCTGTGGCCGAACAGAACCAACACGGTACACAGATCGATGAGCAGACATCGGTGCACTAAACCGTGTTTCTGCTTAGGGTAAAACGGTCCTAAACCCTGAGGAACCATGTCTGGTGGACTAACCAGTTGTGTGGTGCTTTGGCGCACCAATGTGTGAGGATCCGGATGCAGTGATCCAAAACCACGGTGTACTGGGTTACCTGGCTGGCGTTGCATCAGCGTGTCACTCCTGCAGGCTATCCACACCCCTAACGGAAGGTGCGTTCCTTGGTCTGACCTACGTCGTATTAAACCCTGGCCAGGTGGTCATCAGTTGGACTGGTGACGGATCCGGTTGCTCGGAAGAGTAATCGGAGGTACGATGTATGTGGTCAACCGGGAAGGAACCGAGTCATATGAGCACTCAAGTCTGACGGTATTCTCCACTGCTCGAGTTGCATCATGGCACCAAGTGGAGGGACAGCGAGTTTACCATACTAAGCGGAGAGCAGGGGTATGAGAGAGAACATAGTAAGTCCGGGGGAATTGGAGTGCAGCCTGCGTCGCACTCTGGGTGGCTACGCAGGTTAACTCGGACTCAAAGGATCGATGGTACACTCGGGTAGTGTGTCGATCGAGTCTGAGTTGGAAGCCATGAACCCTGGTCCCTGAAGGTTCCACCTTATCGACATTATATACGGTTCTTATACCATCTCCTCGAAACACAGAACGTAGTTAGAAGAAGCGAGAAGTCCAAGCATACGCTCCGTGAGTGATTCGCACTAGTGCACGGTAGATGCGTAGCTACGTGTGTGCACTAAGGGGAAACCCTAGGTTAGTGCAGAGACGCATGTAGCAATTCCTTGCCATAAGTGGACTTTGCCACATGGGTGCGATGCACCGGGACATGTTGCGAGTTGACTAGTTGACTTCACTAGGGGCACCCTACGGGAACCTCAGAGAATAGTGAAATCACTGGTGCACTTCACTTATGTGTGCCTTGCAAAGTCTCGTACACGAGGAACGGCCAACTAGTGGCATAAGGGCGTTTTGGTCATACCATGCGCCACTATGCACTAAGGGGGCCGGCCCAAAGTGTTGAGAGACTGGTCAAGGCCGGCCCTATTAGTTTCGGGAGGTTGTTGCCTCCGATGAAGGGGTCGGTTATGAGGCGCAGAAAACGGGCTGGTTTTGACCGTTTTTGAAAACAAGGAAATGATAGAGATAAAGAAGAGATATATAGGGATAAGGTTTGAATCTATCATCCTTATCCATACTGTCCTTATCCATATGAATAGGTCGGCCCTATATATGAGAAGGAGAGAGAGGGTGCACAAAAATAATAGAGCCATGCAAGCCCTAAGGCCGGCCATGGCATGGGGAAACCCTAGCCGCCCCCTCTCCTCTCTTCGCATCTCCTCTCTCGTCTCTCTCTTCCTCGCTTGCGCCATTGGATGGCGACTCGTCTTCCTCACGTGGTGTTTTGTAGAAGGAGAAGGCTCATCGTATGGAGGCACTCAGAGATCCATCGACGAGGTGCCGTGCATCGTGTGAGATCGGGTGAACTAGAAGGCGTCTCCCGCAACCTTTTGCTGTCCAGAATCTGCACAGAAAATCAACGTTGTTTCTACGATTCCGGGAGCTACAGAAGTCCAAACGACGTGAAACTTGTTGGAAAAGTTGCGTCTCGAAGTTGGCTACCTGCAGTCCAAATTTCAGCCCAATCGGAGTTCGGATCAGAAAGTTATGGCCGTCGCACCGAAGCTATGTCGAGCAGATCCGTAGCCCGTCTCCATCGACAAAGAAGAAATTTGTCGCGGTGAAAGATTCCGCACGCAGGTATGACCTCTAACAAGTAGATCTAACATAATTAGAACATGCATTCATGCTAGTTTGTTCTTTCGTGTTAGATCATCGTTAGGGGTTCGCGTAGTTGCCATGCTAGATTCATACACGCATATGTAGATCGTTTCGATGAAAATTTTGATATGTAACGCACACCGCTCACGGTCCTCGGACCTTCACTTTGCTTCCGCTGCGGGCCTCTGCCAAGGATTTACATCCAACACTGACAACTGAAAGTTATTGACTGACGCACACAGGTTAGGATATCAAGGCCGGTACGCTGGAACAGTTGCAAACAACGAGAAGTCCACAGATACCACAATGCTCCCGCCACCAGCTCGCTCGGGGTCGGAAGGCTCTCCTCCGCCGTCATATGCCCCTGATGGATTGAGAGCTCAATGGCCTGGCATCAAATACCCATTATATCCGACATATGTGAAATACGCATTATATCCGACATATGTGTCCACAAATCCACTACCCTCGGGCAATTCCAAAATACATGATCAATATCCTCTACTCCCTCCGCATACCATGGGCAACCTGCCCAAGCCCAGCCCAGGTGCTTCCTCAACAGTGATGCCCTAGGGAGTGCCCCATGCAGTCATTTTCATAGGAAAATATATATGAACTTTGGTTGGAGTATGCATATTCCACCATTCGACACCCCTCCACCTTGGTGGGCACACTCCTGCCTTCCCATAGTCCTCCCACAATTCTTTAAGAATTTTTCGATACTTTGGCCACAACTTCGTGCTAGTCGTGTCAAATCCCCGAACACGTCGCACAGTAGCACGTAGTCAGCCACAAGGAAGCCCTTTAACTTTGCCATCTAGTCCAGTTGCCCAAGTGGATCCGATGCACAGATCGAATCCCTAGTGCTCCAGGCTGAGAGCCCCAAAGAATAAAGTCCAGAGTAGACACATCATGCTGCAGCTAGCAATGAACGAAGTCTTGAATCTGTAGGCCCCCATATTTCCTCTCCTTAGTGATCTCATCCCAAGCCACAAGGTAAGACGCATGACTCCCGAACCGCTAACCATGCCTGTAACTCTCTTCAGGGATTTCGAAAAAGCAGAAGGTTGGTTGATGGAGAGGTGACTTTGAGCATAGGAACTGAGGCCGTGGCTGCTGCTGAAGCTATTGGAGACGTTAATCTTAGTTTTTCGAATAATAAGACTGAACCGTGCCCCCAAAAGAAACTACGACACACTTGATTTAAGCATTGCAGACCCCAATCGGTATTCCTCCCACACTAATAATATGCACCGTAATCGCTGCAAGGACCAATTGTAGAAGAACCAACTTACCGACTTAGGATAGCGACCGAGTCTTCCATCCGGCAAGACGAGCCTCGAGTTTTCACACCAAACTTTGAAATTGCTTCGCTTGAACCCGAGTTCCATTGATTGGAAGTCCAAGTTGAATCAAAGGACTGGCTTCTTCGCGCATCTATAACACATAGCCCAGTGCTCTTATTTATCTTCCCAAACACGTCCTGGAGGCCCCAAACATCCAACATAGTATCTCTAGAAAAGAAAACAATATCATCCACATATGCTAACAGGCGTCACGTTCGGTCGGGCTTGGAAGCCCTCGATGTCCCCCCGTTCCAAACTTCTCGTCAACTCCCACTGAATAATTAACCTGAGAGACTAACAAAAAATGTAAGGAGGTTGCAACCCACAACTTAGGTATAGGTTCCTTGTATGCTCTCTATTGACTGCATCGATGCTGTGGTCACACACTGCATAATCCAGTTACACCAACGAGGGTGGAACCCCCATTTTGGTCATAACCCGGTCTAATACGCTCTATTGTACCCGATCATATGCCTTGTCCAGATCCACCTTGACTGCCATCACTACTCTCCTTTTGGGAGCGATACGCTTTGCATGAAGAATTTCTTGCACCCACAATATATTATCACAAATCAGCCTTTCCGGGATGAAGGCAGATTGCGTCTCCGGGTTAATTTTGTGCATGCCAGGATCGAGGAAATGAATTTAAATTTTTGGTTGCACAAGCTAATCGGCCTGTACTCCGCCGCCAATGTATAAGCACAACCAATGTATCATTCCATCCAGGTTCCAATTCCATCATACCCGTGAGGAAGAAATGTTAAATACCCCGAACGAGATCGCCGCCAAATGACGTCCCAAAAATACTTGTAGGAATCGGTGTCAAAGCTGTCGGGCCCCGGAGCCCTATTGTTTGCACAGGCAAACACAATCTGCTGGGTCTCACCCGGATCCGGGATTCGGATGAGGAACTCATTCATGTCCGGGGAGATGCATCTCGTGAATTTCTCCAGGTCTTGGAGATTAACCTCCCTTGCTCGTGTCCAATGCTGCTGAAAGAAGATGACTAAAGCTTCACCCGGTTCCTCCACCACTGTTACTCCATTACGTAGTCCTCGAATACGATTAGGAGTTCGATGTGCTTTCGTACAGGCTCGAAAGAATTTCGTATTTCGATCACCCTCTCGCAGCCATTTAAGTACTAGACTTCTGATCCCATAACCCCTCCTCCTATGCCAAAGCCCACTCAAGTTGATCCCGCACCTGTTCCATATTTACATCCAAATGCAACTCTCTTTGATATGTTGAGATAGAAGGTCCTCACCCTATGTGCCGGCTCTCGCCCCCCTTTCTGTTCTTAGGGTTAGGGTTTCGCCAGCGGAGTCTCGGCCTCCCCGGCTGCCGCCGGCGGTTCCGGGGAGGCCGGATCGTGGATCCGAGCTTCAGTAGGGGTGAGGTCTGTCCCCCCTTCAACCCCTCTGTAGATAGGGCTTCTCATGATGCCGGTTTTTTGTGTTCGGCTTGACGGCGTCAAGGCGGCGTGTCCCCCGGGTCAGGTGTTGTCCTCAGCTCAACTTCGGGGCCGGATCTACAACCGGGTACGGCGGGGAGGTCGAATCTGGCCCCGGCGATGAGGTACCACCGGTGGGTTTCCAGTTCGCCCCCGTTGGACGGTGACGGTGCCTGGCAGTGCAGCAGAGGCGGCGGTTTTGACGCTGGTGGGGCGGCTTGTCTTCGATTCCATCACTTCAACCGGCGGAGGGAATGATCTGGAGGTGATGATCCTCCTCTTTTGAGTTTTCTTTTGGTTTGTTTTGTGATGTTTGGGTGTAGATCCCTGGTTTCCTCCGCCAGTGTACGGTTTTTTTTAGGTTTTTTTTCTCCTTCTCCCTCGCCACTGGTGGCGCTTCATGGGTTGTGCTCTTGTTTTTCCACCGGTGAGCGATTTTTCGTCTGTTGCGCCGGCTTGTGGCACCTCCCGGAGGTCCGTTTGTGACCTCCCCTTTGCATAAGAATACCAAAAAAAAAGAGAGAGAAGGTCCACAAACTTCCCTGAAGATGTGATTTTCCAAATCATCGTGTGCTTCTCCTCCCTATCAAATTGTGAGATGGAGATAGCATTAATAAGTTCCATTGTGGCTTGACCAAAAGAATGATCCATAGCCCATGAGCTGAAGTTGCTGTTGATGAACTTCTCTACATGCTCCTCCAAATCTGCTCTCGGTGTAAAAGGAGTCGGGATAGGATGAGATCCTGGAACCCAAGGATCTCGGAAAAGCTCTAATATGATCTTCCGTGCGCACGATCCATACGCTGACTTCTCGTAATATGACTGCAAATCGAGAAGTCCTACCCAAATATTGAAGCTACTACTACTTAGCTTGGACTGCATGGCATTCCAAAAATCATATTTTTGTAGGAATTTAGAGAAAATCACTTGCGGCCAAAGTAACTTGGGGTAAGAGATAAGTTGCCAACAAAGTTTGGTAATGAGGGCCTAAACACTCCGATTCCTAGAACACAAGTCCTCCCAATAATTTGGAGTGATAAAAGGAGTACCAAGATTTGAGATAAAGATGACGAGATCCTTAGTAAAATCCCCATCAAAAATCTCTTTGTAAGGTATTAATTTTCTTGTAAATAAATTTTGGCAATACCATAGTCGACATAAAATAGATCGGGATAGAGATCAACATCGACTTGATAAGGACGAACAGGGTGGATCCAGGGGGGGCGTGTGGGGGTGATTGCCCCTCTAGATTCGAAAGAGTACCCCTTCTTATAGTAGTACTATTAGCTAAGATTATTTTAAAATTATATAAGTTCGCCCCCCTGATTTTTTAACAAAATTTAAAACCTCACCCTACCCCCCCCCCCCCCACCCCGCGCGCCAAAAAGATTTTTCTAACATTGGTCGGCCCCCCCAAGATTCGATTCTTGAATATGTCCCTAAGGACGAAGCAGCCCGCATGCGAAAGGAGTTTTCTTCTCCATCCTTTTGGTTTGAATTTGAATTTGTCGATGATGAAGGTAAAAGATTTTCCTTTTCGCATTCAAAAGAGGGGACACCAAAGGTATATTTCTTTCATTGTTGGTAATTATCTTGACACCCTAGATTGATATAATAGCATCTCGATCTGCTTGGATTGTAATGTAGCTGAAGTGGATGGATGATTTATCAAAAAATTAGTAGGGTCTCATCTTAACAAAAACATTAAGAATTAAACTTGCTGGCATAATTTGTGTGCTCAAAACATTCATGATTAAATTGAGTTATATAAGTGAATGAGTCATGGTCGGGGTTAGAGTGATTGCACTCACAATCTTACCTCACCCGACAACCATTCAAGTTAAAAATTCAAGATCAACACACACACACCAACCCAAGATATATGTGGTTATGCTTATATTTGGGGTCGTTAGAAAAATATGCTCATAGTTTTTAAGAAGCTTACATTGATCCATATTTGTGTATTGGCATTTTTTAAGTTTTGGTACTTTTCAATTTACAAATTCAGAAATTGTGTTTCAGAGTCTTCTTTGAATTTGTGATTTTACATGACTTGCATGTTGGTTTGGTGCACCGGAGCGTGCGGCGAAAGTGATTTACGTATCGGAATTCAATACGGATCGTGCTCGTGCTATATTCTTTTTTCTAAATCGTGAACGGATAGCTTTCAATCAAATTAAAAACACATGCAACCATCTAAAGATTATTAGAGAAGTACCTCTCGGGTCTTATGAATGCTCGAGGTGAAGAGCTGCACGAATTTATCTTGGTAGAAGATGAATTTGTTGATGAAGCAAGAACACCTCTCAACCCATTGAAAGCATCTCCTATTCACATCCTCATCTTGAGCTTGGATGGCTTATGGGAGTCGACTTCCGGATCTATATTCTTCTTCTCCCACGAGTAAGACTCCGTGCAAGGTTAATAAAATCCCTCATCAAGAGATAGAGATTGAGATAAAGATAGGGACGAGGGAACGGATAAAGCTCCCCTAACCTCCTTATCCAAAATCTCTATAGATAGGGATAAGGGAACGGATAGCTCCCTCAACCCCTTGTCCGAAATCCCTAGAGATAGGGATAAGGGAACGGATAGAGCTCCACTATTCCCTTTATTCGAAATCCCTAGAGATAGGGATCCAAAAAAAGGGGGGCGGGGGACGGTTTTTATTAATGGAGAGAAAAAATCCCCTCTCCATTAATAGGTCAGCCACCACTTGGTGTGGGCCCCATATAACCGGCAACTTAATAGAGAGAGGTGTATCCTCTCTCTCTCTCTCTCTCTCTCTCTCTCTCTCTCTCTCTCTCTCTCTCTCTCTCTCTCTCTTTATTAAATGGTCGACCACTATATGGCTCGCACCACTTGGCGACTAATCCCCAAGGAGGAGAAGATCATTGTCAAGCTTGAATCACTCCCTCCTCTATTACATGGTCCGATGACACATATCTCATTGCACATCCCATGTGGCATAACCACCTACAGTTTGCGTGCTCTACGGAGCATGACCCACTTAAGCAATCCTAATGGGTCCTATTAGTGGTGCCACCTAGGATACCTAGTCCAACTAGGATTATCCAAGGAATGGACTTTAGAAGGTCCGATCAGGTAAACCTGACTCAAGTAAACCCTAATCCTCTCCATACACTAACCGTGCACTAGGACCGGGCAGCTCAACTGTATGAATAGGCTAGAAGATGGAATCTATGGGAACCTCCAAAACGTCAGCTCCAACTGAAGATGCGTGCGACCATCTCATGACCACACCATCCTCAGTTAGCCATGACCACAACCACTACTAGTCACGACTGCAATCCGTGATCCCTTGGATATTATGCAAGAACCCTTCTCCATTGTATTATACTTAACCCCTGTGGGAGAAATTTTTGCGCCGTCTTGTTCAGAGACTTAGCCCCATAATTCTTGATTGAATTTGATGGTTTATAGAGTTGAGAAAGATAGAGAGATGACACGAGAAGTTATTGTCGAAGTTCGGTCTTTCGACCTACATCTCCAGACAAAAGGTGTTACCTGATCTTCACTATAATTTGAATAAATAAGGGGTGAGCATTCTCTTGACAGGCCAAGAGAAGCTTCATACAGTGGGGTTTCACGGAACAACTAGAAGAAAACTCGAAGGAAGAAAGAGTAAGGAGCTTTGCCTTTGGCTCTGGAATTCCCTCTTCCTTAGATCGAATGACCAAGCAATCAACCCCTTCTTTGGATGCCAAAGGAGTCCTTTTATAGCTGAAGCATGTACTGATATGACAGTATGATGTGGCAACGCTGAGGTCGCACTAGTTCTGGGACTCTTCGATGGGCCCCTATTAGGTCATTATTTGGGTCCAATAAGAGGTCTTGATTTGCAGGCCCTGTAGAGTAGGTCCGTGAGCCTGGGCTGCCTACTTGGGTCGTTGCGCAGGCCCATGTGGGTCTGGTCCGATCTAGTATAATTTTTGCATCCACAACCCCTCCTACTTTCGGTATCCGTAAAACTATCATGGATCAAAAGACTGTCCCTCCCGATATAGTACACCCGCTTGAGTCCTAACTTTTCAAGGCCGTGTGATCATCATCTTTACTTAAAAGCGTCTAGCCAGACTTGATTAGCCTTTCATGAAAATTACTCAAGGAGACACCTTGCTCCACTCGATGAGTGAGGAATTCCTAAGTATGCCTCCGTTCTCCAGTATCTAGTGCAAGTCACCCAACCTACCCAGATTTAGGTCTACGATAGACCGCACTGTTTGGCAGATTAAAGTGACAAGTACCAAATCCAGAATCCAAAGGGCATCTTAAGATTTAGAATTTAGTCAACCAGTAGAAGAGTGACCATAGTCTTAGCGATAGCTTTATTAGACTTGGTTTACTCTCTTGATTCTATTCGGTGCACACAACGCACACCAACACATATGGTTTAGAGTCAACTACTCCAATAGTCGAGATAGACCATCTCTTTGTTACGAGAAGACCAGAGTTTTACAGTCTTAAAATCGGGTGTTCAATCCGATTACTGACTGTGAATCTTCTGAGATATATGAACTAGCGTACTCAAATCTCTTGTGTATTGATCTCATCAATACACTTGAGTCATCTAGCACAACTAAGAGGACAAGTGGTAAGTTACAACTGAGTAAGTTATGAAAAGACGTGAAGTTTATCATTCAAATAACCAAGGTCTAATACAATGGCATTTGGTATTGTCGAACACAAAGTCCAACATTGCATTATATTTGTTTTTGAATTTATCGGATTTGGTTAGAGAACACTGGTATGACTCTATTGTGCGCTATGCATACATGGGTCAAACTCCCTAGTAAGCTTGTAGGGGTTCAGGGGCAGCATCACCTGGTGGTGGTTCGGGGGCAATGCTTCGGAAACTCAATTCTGTATTGGACTTACTAAGTAGCAGATGCACGCTTGTCAGTGCATGTATTTATTGCAAGTGTATAATCACACACTTTTGCAAGCCAAGTGTCCCACAGTGGGCCTGGTGCATGTACCTTATTGTCCACATGTTGCACATAGTGGCGTTATAGTGTTTCAATACTTGGAAATTGTCTAGGGTGTTGAGGTGTTGCACCGGTCCGGATAAATGTCCGAACGGGGTACCAAGGATGTCTGAACAACCATCCAAATTGCTAAGCACGGTCTGGATCGTTCTTATTTATTTGGACATGCATGGCGATTTTGCATAGGGCATATGGACAGCCGTCCGAACAGTCAATGGCGTACATGATACAAACTCTATGAGTCTGGCATCTGGGCAATCATCCGGACCGCCAAGGTAAGGTGTCCGGATAGTCGTTTGCATTGGACTCAGGTTTTGCCATAAGCAATTTTTTCTTGCCTTCATAGGGTGTTCTCGACCGTCAAATGTCTTAATCATATGGCTGCAATGGGAGAGCTTACCCTTCTATAAATAGCCCCTTATGTGCATAAACATGATATTTGAGGGAGTTATGGATATATATCGGCTGGAGTGCTCCTAATTGGTAAACCTAGCCCTTCCATCTTCTTGGCAGCTCGGTACTTCATTGATTCCTCTTCTGATTGGTTTTATCATTCCATCATTTGGAGATTCAATACATGAGGCAATGAGCTTGCCTCTTTGTTTGGTAGATTTGCAATTCCCTTTCTTCGTTTCGTTTGATTTTCTCTTGCGGGAGATTGACACTTTGGTGAGATCATCCAAAAAGCGTCTCCATCGGTGTGTAAGATCCTACTGGGGGCAATTTGTGTGTAACATCTGGTTGCAAGCCCTTCTTTGTATATTGATCCTTGAGGTTGTCCGGTATGTGCATCTATGCATGGCTACTTCGTTAGTGATCGATTCACGATGTGACGAGCAAGATCCAAGAGCCAATAGCCAATAGTCAAGACTCCTGAGGCTGTGATGCCAAGATGAATAAGGTGAGGTGAGGTAAGATGAGATGTCCAATGCCACGAGTTAGCCCCACATCACCTAGAGAGAAGGAGATCCTAAGCGACTTATATAATTTTTCCTCCCAAACATAGAATGCGCGTTTTAAAACCGTGTGCGACTACGGATTTCGTAAGACTTCGTAGTTAAGCGTGCTCGGGCAAGAGTAGTACTAAAATTATTTGTGTTCTTTCCAAGATTGCTTATCATGCTTGTTAGAGCCTTGTATATTCACACCCTCGTCCCATTGCATGTACCTTTGTTGCTTCTGTGCTTTGCTTGTCTAAAAGGTATCCCAATGCTTAGAGTTTTTCAGATCGACTCATCAAGTACTATTACAAGAACATCTATTTAATCCAGTTGTAAATCTAAATATGACCGATGTTCGATATGGATGCGGGTTTGGACCCCATAATTTTTATTGGATATGTATAAGTGGATCCATATTGGATCTGATCCAAATTCAACTGGCCGGTTCCTTCCCTACTTATATATATGCAAATTTCCCTTGACAATTTATAACTTTATTTTAAGGTTATATATTGAATAGTAAATAACAAGAAACCCCGAACTATGTCCGAAATTCGCTTTTCCCCCTGAACTCTAAAATGTATCAAAATATCCCCTGAAACTTTTTTTTCACTTTGCCCCCTTCCGTCAATGTCTCGGCTGTTAGTTAAGAAAATGAATGGTAAATGGTCACCTGACCATCACGTGCCACTCCTAAATAGATATAATACCATTTTTACCCTTGAGCTCTCAATCACTATATCCAGGTGCTCTCTCTCTCTCTCTCTCTCTCTCTCTCTCTCTCTCTCTCTCTCTCTCTCTCTCTCTCTGTGTGTGTGTGTGTGTGTGTGTCTCTGAATGGGTCCCTTATTCCATAATCTCTATCATCCTATTAATCTATCTATCTCACCCAACCGATCTCTTTCATCTCTTTCTTTTTCTACTCATCAATCTCATCTCACCTATTTCTCTCATATATCTCACATTTCTCTCTCACTCTCATCCCACCTATATCTTTCTTTCTCTACTATCCCATGCATTGATCTCTCTCTCTCATCTATTATTTGACTAACTGATAAAGAATATGAAAGGAATAAATGGGATGAGAAAGAGAATGGTATAATGAGAGAATTAGATGAGGGTGGAGTGAGGAGATCGATAGAGGGGAGAGACAAAGATAGATCACTGCATGGGATAGTAGAAAGATAAGAGAGGGATAGTTGGCATAAGAGAGAGATGAGAGAGAAAGAAATGCATGGGATAAGAGATATAGGATCATAGATAATGGGGGGGGGGAGAGAGAGAGAGAGAGAGAGAGAGAGAGAGAGAGAGAGAGAGAGAGAGAGAGAGAGATGGGTAGAAGAAGAAAGAAATGAGAGGAAAAAGATGGGAGGGATAAGAGATATAGATGATGGGTGGGATGTATGCGAGAGAGAAAGAGATGGGTGGGATGTATGAGAGAGAGAGAAGGGAAGACGAAGAGAGAGATGGGTGGGATAGGAGAGATATATGATGGGTGGGATGTATGAGAGAGAGATATGGGTAGAAGAAGAGAGATGAGAGAGAAAGAGATGGATGGGATGTATGAGAGAGAGAGCGATGGGTGGGATGTATGTGTGAGAGAGAGAGATGGGCTGGTGGGATAAGAGATATAGATCATGGGTGAGATGTATGAGAGAGCGAGAGAGAGAGTACGACGGGAAGAGATAGATGAGAAAGAGACATTGATGAGATAGAGATAAAGATGAGAAAGAAAATGATGGGATGAGAGAGAGAGAGAGAGAGAGAGAGAGAAAGTGGGGGGGGGGAGATTACGTAGGATATTTTTGAGAGTGGGTACGTATATTGCATGGTTTCTAATAGTTTAAGGGGATTTTCGGTAGGACATTACAAGGGTAAAACAATCATTTTATGTTTTTTGTTGATGAAGTACCCCCTATAGTTCATGGGGTATTTTGACGTGTTTTACAGTTGAGATGAACAAAGTGACTTTCGGGTATAGTTCAATCAGTTGGGTTTCTTATAATTTACCCAGGGGCGGAGCCAACAAAGGCCTAATGGGGGCAACTGCCCCCATTGAGATTTAAATAAAAAAAACCAGAGTAATCATATTTGTGCAATCTTTGTCAACAAATACATTGACAATCCATACCAATGAAGTAGAGATGGGCTCAATGCATCAACATTCACATCAAACACTGAGATTTTAAAAAAATAGAAGAGTAATGCCTCGCCCCCACTTCATGGGTCTGGTTTGTCATTGTGTTTGTCAAAAAAAAAAAGTAAATATAGTACACTTTCCCCCCTTGAAGCTAAGCTCAAAGACCCTTAACCCCCCTATAGTTTAAAAACTACATTTTACCCCCCTTCAATTCAGTTTGGATCAGATAAAGATTGCCAAATGAGAAAATAAAGTAGTTTACAAAAGGGTGTATTGTGCTAACATTTCAAGCTTTAGGGAGCCATTAATATGGAACAAAATAAACTAAGGGGTTTAGATGTTTTTAAGTTTATTGTAAATGGGTAAAGTGTAATTTATCCAAAAAAAAAATCAGCGTTAGTCTCTCTCGTTCGCCCCACGACTACCGCACGGTAGCCTCGTACAATCTCAAGACTCGAATTGTATTCTCCGAGACTCCGTTCCTGTCCACTCCAACCATCCTCTGCCCGAAACCCGCAGCCGATGACATGATCGGCAAGTGCGGCCCACATGTAGCGTACCTACTCTCGCTCTCTCTTCTCTAGATAATTATTCACGATTTTTTGTGTAATGTTTTTTTTTATGGAAGATTTTAGTATGCTTATGAACCGAAAGAGAAGTATTTTTGTAGTCAATTCACATCATTTGTTGGTAGAAGTTGGATAAAATTTTTGAAACCAAGCAAAGGTCATCCCCACTGGAGTGAATTTTTTACTCCGCCATTGAATTTACCCTATATTAAATGAAAACGCCAGAAATATTAAAAACAAAATGCAACTTGAGATTTCCTTTTGTGTTGATAAAAGCCCGATAATGAGACTAATATTCTTCACAATCTCGGTTGGAAGTCCCCGTCATTTTTGGAACGGGACGGTCTCTGCTCAGTACCTAAGACGTACATATGCAATCCATGGCCTTGATCGAGAGGCTGGGTGTGACGGACGATTGTGATATGTGACACGTCTGGTTGGTTAAAGTAAAGTTGGCAAACAAAGTACCCTGAATTCCATTCCCCTGAAGAGAAAAAAATGGCAACCAGTGGCGTCATCTTGCAGAATCCCTGCTTAAGCATCGATAGATCCAACGGCTACGAGTGCACCATTCATTCTGACCAGACTTAACCTAGAAGAGCATCTCATCACAATAGGGTGCTCGATCCCTCATTGCTCATTATGACAGGCCGGAGCATGTGGGGGGGCATTAAGTGGGTGAACTCAGAGCACTTTTAAGCCTCTGTACATGCAATCTTCACCTCTGCCGCATGAGATTTATACTCGATCTCCCCCCCCCCCCCCCCTCTCTCTCTCTCTCTCTCTCTCTCTCTCTCTCTCTCTCTCTCTCTCTCTCTCTCTCTCTCTCTCTCTCTCTCTCTCTCTCTCTCTCTCTCTCTCCAAAAGCCTTCTATTGAATTCCAATGAGTTCCCCACCACCCATAGAGTAGTTCACATGCACTCCTCTAGCTAGCAAAGAAGATAAAAGAGCTTGGAGATCTCCATGTCCTTTCCCTTCCCACTTTCACCACCCCCTACCAAATCTAGAGAACCTCCCAATCCCTCATCCCCTTCTCAAATTATCCACTCCCCCCATCTTCCCATCCTTAATTACTTTATTTTTATTTGTTTTGATATCTATTTTACACTAGATTGTCAAAGGATTACACTAGCGATCATCAAACCCAGCGGGTATAACAAGGATTGCAGTAACTCTTAGCACGCCGCAGCACTTCAGGAGGAAAGCTGGATTGCCAAATCCTGGAAGAGTCGGTCGCTCGTGCAAATCCAGCGAACCAACCAGCCACTAAATTTCTTTCCCGGTATATATATGTGCGAGATCCGGACGTTTGTAAAGGACTGGAGC
Organism: Chamaelirium japonicum; assembly: GCA_947650365.1. Lineage (NCBI taxonomy): Eukaryota > Viridiplantae > Streptophyta > Magnoliopsida > Liliales > Melanthiaceae > Chamaelirium > Chamaelirium japonicum. The sequence goes on from CANTAL010000011.1 coordinate 2,265,843, forward strand.
AGATGCTTGCAGTAGGCAATGAGAAGGGACGATAAGGTGTCCATGGACAGAAGGGACGAGGAGGCCTTACCATAGACCCTTTGTCTCCACCACCCAGAGACAGAACTACACATAGACCAAGGGGGGCCATGACCTCCCAAAATTTCGGGTTGAATAAATTACACATTGCCCCACTAAAGTTTAGCTCAAAAACACTTAACCCCCCTATAGTTTAAAAACTACATTTGGCCCCCTTCAATTCAGTTTTAATCATATAAAAATTATCAAATGAGGAAATAAGTAGTTGACAAAAGGGGGGGTATTGTGCTAACATTTCAAACTTTAGGGTACGATTTGGAACAAAATAAACAACATGCGGGTTAAGTGTTTTTAAGCTAAACTTCAGGAGGGCAAAGTGTAATTTATCCTTCTCTCTCTCTCTCTCTCTCTCTCTCTCTCTCTCTCTCTCTCTCTCTCTCTCTCTCTCTCTCTCATGTCCCCCCCCCCCTGAATTTTTCTCATTGAATTAGTGAAAAAAATTTGGTTCGGGCTTTGCCCCCGCCCCAAAAAAAAGAAAAGAAAAGAAAAGAAAATGATATCGTTCCGTCCCTAAAAAAGAAAAAAAGATGATATCCTAGTTCCGTCCCTTCCGCCACCTATATAAAGGACAACATTAAAGAAACAACACTTGCAGCCAAAATAAACCCATTATGGTAATGGATGACAAAGCCAATGCCCGCCGACACAGTTACATGATCCACCAAGCCATCAAAATTCACTTTTTATTCCTGTTCTCTCAGACTATCCACCGAACAGGTACTACGTCCATCAAATGTGGGACCAGAATGTGGCCCAAGTCTGCAGAGATCAAGTTAGCATAACAAAAAGAACAAAACTCTGCACTAGCCAAGTTAGAAGTATTGTGTACCGCCAGATTCATAAGGTCAAATAGACAGAGCTCTGATCTTGCTTTTAAGATGTGTCAAAGCGTATATATGAGGAAAGCTTTGACATATTTATTATACTTGACACCATGAGCTTGAGTATGGCTAATCATAAGGCCAAACTCTAGTAGCCACAGAGTATACCGATGCGAACTGAGGTCCCCAAAGGATAGAGGACCTGGGGTGGTGTCGAAGGATTGGTTGACCCACTCCGACGGGAAGAGAGTCAGCAATATATGGGTTTGTGCCAACCATGAGAGCCGAATATGTCAGATATAGATCGATGCATGGTTAGTAGGAAAGCTGGAGATGCAGGAAAAATGAATAGAGGAACACCACTAGGTTGACTATAGGTCAAAAGATGCCCCCATCCAAACAACATATCGCATGTGATCCCGGACACAAGCAAACCCACAGAGATAGCTTGCAAACCAGGCCCACAAGCATTTGGCGCGCCGTGTCCATTATCAAGGATCCACAGGAACCGTATATTTATCTTTAACAAACGACACCCAAGGACTATTATATATGATATGAGAGGACCTGGAAGACTTTCATCCCCATTAAAGCTTGGGCGAAATTGTCGAAGGTCTAGACCACGCTGCATTTTTAGCCGACAAACGTCAGCCCATTTGACATGGTGAGGCCCGTGTTTGTGGTCACCCTTGGCCCAAAGAAATCGACTCTCTCTTCAGCTAATCAAGTATTTTTTGGGGAATCCATATGATGCCCAACTGGAAAACGGGAGGGACTGGAGAACTGACTGAAGCAACGTCGGCCCATCCTTACTTTATTGTCAAAACGATACATACCTTGGTCTCACAAACCCAAATGGAAGTTAAGGAAAGAATGCCCACAATGCCCCCTCCTTGAAGGTGCATGATGTTGGGAAATCCACTCTCTAATGACTAGCTAGTATCATCCATGCCCGTGCGAGCGGCCACAATGCGCGCATTGTTTGTTAATTGGTGATGAAAATATCCATGAATGTCACAGTTGTTGATTGTAGATCGCATTTGTCTAGGCAATATTGGCATATCACTGGCCGTTTTCGTCACTGGAGTATAGTCGATCCTGACATGATGTTGAGGTTGAGGGACTCTAACTCTGCTCTAGTAACGAAAATTGCCAGTAATTGACCGGTTGAGACCAGGTCAGTGCGATGCTCTACCAGATCAATGTGATACAGAATCAATGACCATGATGCACGTGTTGCTTGCCAGTGTTGAAAGTCCCCTTACACATATATCTTGGTTGTTGATTTCGTCATTGGAGTAGATGCTTTCTGTCGGCAATGAGAAGGGACGGTAAGGTGTCCATGCATAGATAGTTGGAAGAGAATACATTGTGAGTCGCCTTTGATCCAAATCGCATATCCATGTAACAATGTATAGGCCACGAGGAGGCATTCTCATAGACCCCTTATCTCCACCACCTGCATAGAGGCCGACATTATAGAAATAGCACTTGCAGCAAAAATAAACCTAGTGTGATCACAGATAATGTAACATCCGCCCCAAACACACAAGATATTGTCCGCTTTGCCCATGCCCACACGAGAACTTTCCAGGGAGGTCACCCATCCTAGTGATGCTCTTGCCCGAGCACGCTTAACTACGGAGTTTTTATGAATTCCGTTGTGGCGCACGATTTTAAAACGCGTCTTCTATGTTTGGGAGGGGAAATAATATAAGTAACTCAGGATCTCCTTCTCTCCAGGCGATGTGGGGATAACTCATGGCCTTGTACACCTCACATCACCTCATCCATCTTGGCATCCCAGCCATAGGAGTCTTGGCTCTTGGCTATTAGCCTATTGGACAATATCGTGTGTGTTTGGGGCGGATGTTACAGATAACAAAGCCTGCGCCTGTCGACATAGTTGCATGATCCATCGAGCCATCAAAATTCACTTTGTATCCATGTACTCTCAAACCAGAGTTTCCACGGAATAGGTACTACGTCCATCAAATGTGGGATCGGAAGGTGACCCCAGCCTGCAGAGATCAAGTTAGTAGAATAAAAAGAACCAAAATCTGCACTAGCCGAGTCGAAAGTACTATGCACCGCCGGATTCATAAGGTCAAATAGAGCAATGTTCCTGGCTTTCCAGATGTGCCATAGCATGTACCCGAGGAAAGCTTTGACAGATTTACTATATCTGACACCGTGAGCTTGAGTATGGCTAAATAGAAGGCCAAACTCAGTGACATAGGTGGAGGTGTGTGTCAAACGGGCATGAGTGCTGACCATCAATCATAGTTGGCTAACTAGAGAGCATAAGAAAAATGCATGGTCTAGAGATTCCTCAGCCGCCATACACTGGGGGCAAAGTGTAGTAACAAACATCCCAATACAGCTAAGGTAGGAGCGAACCGGAAGGCACAAGTGAAAAAACTTCCATAAGAATAGTCGAACTCGTGGCCCCATAAGAGTTTTCCAAAGGGGATGACACATGTTAGCCAAAGGGACCACCACTGAAGGTTCAGGAGGTTTCTAAGAGATGATAGGCAGTTGTCACAGAGTATACCAGTGCGAGTTGAGGTCGCCAGTGGATAGAGGACTTGGGGTGGTGTCAAAGGATTGGTTGACCGCAGATATTGGAAACCCACTCCGATGGGAAGAGAATCAACAATGTGGGCTTGTGCCAATCTTGAGAGCTGAATGGGTTGGATATAGATTGATGGTTAGTAGGGAGGCTGGAGTCATAGGGGAACACCATGCGGGAAAACATAATAGAGGAACACCATTGGGTCGACCATAGGTCAAAAGATGCCCCCATCCAAACAGCATGTCGCATGTGATCTCGGACGACAAGCTAACCCTCAACGATAGCACGCCAAGCCCACGAGCATTTGGCAGGCCGTGGCCATTGCCAAGGATACGCAGGCACCATATATCTATCTTTAACAAACGATACCCAAGAACTGTTATGATTTAAGAGAACCTGGAAGACTTTCTTCCCCATTAAGGTTAGGCAAAATTGTCAAAGTTGTCAAAGGCCCAAACCACCTTGCATTTTCAGCCGGCAAACATAGACCCATTTGACAAGGTAAAGCCCGTGTTTGTGGTCACCCTTGGCCCACATAAATCGACGAAATTTTCGCTCCAACTGATCAAGTATTTTTTGGGGAATCCATGCTACACCCAAATAGAACACCGAGAGGGACTGGAGAACTGACTGAAGCAACAAGGCCCATCCTTACTTTATTGCCAAAACTATACATGCCTTGGTCTCACAAACCCAAATGAAAGTTAAGGAGAGAATGCTCACAATGCCCCCGCCTTGAAGGTGCATGATGTTGGGATATCCACTCTCCAATGACTAGCTAGTATCATCCATGCCTATGCGAGCGACCACAATGCACTTGTTGTTTGTTAATTGGTGACAAAAATATCCATGCACGTCGTAGTTGTAAATTGCAGATAGTAAGTATCTGGGCAATATTGGCTTATCACTTGTTGTTTCGTCACTGGAGCATAGTTGATCCTGACATGATGTGGAGGATGAGGAACTCTAACTCTACTCTAATAACGAACCGGTTACAACCAAGTTAGTGCAATGTTATACCAGATCAATGCGCTACAGAATCAACGACCACGATGACAGGCAGTTGCTACAGAGTATACCGGCGCGAGCTGAGGTCCTCAGAGGATAGATGATATGGGGTGGTGTCAAAGGATTGGTTGATTGTAAATATCGAAAACCTACTCCAACGGAAAGAGAATCAGTATTGTGGGCTTGTGTCAGCCTTTAGAGCCGAATAGGTTGGATATAGAACGATGATTAGTAGGGAGGCTGAAGTCTTAGGGGAACACCACGTGGGAAAGCTGAATAGAGGAACACAATTGGGTCGACCATAGGTCAAAAGATGTCCCCATCCAAACATGTCGCATGTGATCCCAGACGACAAGCAAACTCTCAGAGATAGCACGCCAAGCCCGCGAGCATTTGGCAGGCCATGTCTATTGCCAAGGTTCTGCTAGCACCGCATATTTATCTTTAGCAAATGACACCCAAGAACTGTTATGATTTAAGAGGGCTTGGAAGACATTCTTCCCTATTAAGGCTTTGTGAAATTGTCAAAGTTGTCGAAGGCCCAAACCACCTAGCCTTTTCGACCGGCAAACATTGATGTGAAGTCTGTGTCTGTGGTCACTCTTGGCCCACATAAATCGACAAAATTTTTGCTCCAGCTGATCAAGTATTTTTTGGAGAATCCATACGATGCCCAATTGGAAAACTGGGAGGGACTAAAGAACTAACTGAAGCAATGTCGGCCCATCCTTACTTTATTGCCTACATGCCTTGGCCGACCTCACAAACCCAAATGGAAGTTAAAGAGAGAATGCCCACAATGCCCCCTCCTTGAAGGTGCATGATGTAGGGATATTCACTCTGCTGTCGCAGAATACCTCAGACGAGGTCTCGATCCACCGCCCCACGCTCGCGGAAGCGATCTAGGGTTTTTCGGATCTCCGATGATCCGAAGAGAATGATCGAATCCACCGACAATGATCCTCAATCCCAGAGAAAAAGATGACAAAGAAAATAAGCCACATGACATAAAGAGATTTGTTCACGCAGTTCAGAAATCCCTACCTCTATAGGTATTGGTCACCGCCCTGAAGCAATATGGAATTAGAATGTAGGAGTTTACAACCCTCTTCTTCTTCCTCGCCTCCACCGGATCTCAAGGATACCAATCTCCTATCTCAATCCTCGGTCTTCTTTATCTCTCAAACGCAATGGAGAAACCCGAAGCAAGACCGTAAAACCAGTCGTCAAACACAATGGCAACCTCTTACGAACCTAGGGTGAATTCTATTTAAAGCCCCACAAATCATGCAAACGCAGGTCCAACCTGTGCACGTTTCGTGCCTAGCACCCAGTGATGCTCAGGGTGCCATCGAGCCCAATCGACCTGGAGCCTCGAAGATCGTCACAAGATCTACGCCCTGGGCGCCAAAAGTATCACCCAGGGCGCCAACTCAAGCCTGTGGCACCCATCAATGACCGGGCGCCACACACTTGGTGCCAACTAGCTGATGGGCACACCCAGATCCTTTGCGTCGAGCCTCCTTTCGCGCTTCGTCCTCGTCGAAACTGAGTCAAACTCCGACAAACTCCACCTGTGAACTTTCGGTCTGTAATAACCGGTACTCCTGAATTCACTTTTGTTAAGGGCACTGTACTGCGTTTTTAATAAAATTTTTTATCATTGGTGGTAGAATGAGTGAATACAAATAGTTAATATTTGTTGCTTCAAATATGGTGATAGTTAAGCTTTGTGATGTGTTGAACTTGAGTTGAACCGGACCATAGGTCCCGGGTCCCGGGTCCGGGTCGCGAGGCGACGATGGAGTAATTGTATTTGGTGAATGGGTGGGTGCGCATATGTATCACTACATGGGAGTCGTTGTTGATATAATTGATTTATATTATGGTTATAGTAGCTAGTTGATTGGCCTCAGTGAGATCCGTGTGCCGGTGAATCGTGGCGCGACGATGACTTGAGTGCGAGCCACACATGGTAGCTATTTAGAGATAAGAGATCTTTTTGGTGAAAACCCAGGAGTATCACATCTGATCGTTCGAAATCCCCCAACTCAAAACCCCTATTCATCCGACCTAACACCTATAAGTACAACACAACAAAACCAAGTCCCCTCCAACCAAACTCATTCAACCACACTCTAAATTTTCAAACCAGATTTTTAGAGATATGACGAGGCCCTCATATCTCTCATCTCTACCACCCTTAGTAGCCTCATCATCAGATCTTAACATATCTGATTTGCACACCCAATCAAACCCCCAAATCTCACCCTTTCTTCGATCCCAAGATCCTCTCAACCATCCATCTCTCTCTCTCTCCCTCTCTCTCTCTCTCCTCAAAATCCCTAACCCTACAGCCGCCCTACTCATCTCCCTTCATTTATCTTCAGTTTTTGGTCGCCGTTTCCGTCACCCAAATCTCTAAAGTTTTGGCCCCGAATCCCATGGATCTCGGCGCGCCACCGATCTCCCTCCTCCTATATATGACCCCGATCCCCCGGCCTTAAATCCGGAACCCAATCCCTTTCGATCCCACGGCTCCTACCTCCAACTCGATCTCTTTTCCTCTTGGTGGGGGCTCACGTAGCTGGCGTTGGAGCAAGAAGCAAAGTCGCCAGAGAGGAGGAGGAGCTCAATGAGCCGGAGCCGAGGACCCCCATCGATCAGGTTAGCCTCTCCTCTCCTCCCTCTTTCTTTTCCTTTTTCTTGGGCTCTGTCAAGGCCTGAGAACGAGCCCCTCGCGGCTGTCTATGGCCGTCGGCCAGGTGGCCGACGACCGGCCAGTCGGCGGAGCCCGACCACCCCGACGATATTCCAACGGCCCGATCTGGCCGCGATTCTCTTTCCCAACCCTTCGCCAACGTCATCTGTGTATGGCCTCGATCCTACCCCAGCCATGTGTTGATCCCTCGGTGCCCACGATGCCTGATCCGACCATCTCTTTTGTTTCTCTAAGTCTCTTAAAAACCCTTTGTGTTGCCTGATGATGAGATATTGATGATAGTGGTGATGGGGTTAGGGTGCTTCTTGTTGTTGTGTTGTTATACCTTGAAGATGTAGTATGCCCCGCCGAGCTAGTACGTCTATTGGGATCGGCAAGCCGCCAACCACAATGGATCGATTCATTTGCTAACACGGCTTCGGCTGTATTGGGCCTTAGGATGGAATCATTGTGACCACCCTTGATGCTTTAACTAAATATAATCCTGTATTGATTTCCTCGTCGTGAGCCAAGCTATCGTCCTATTTGGCATGACAATGTGGAGCTTGCTCCAAGGTAGCCTACCCCGGATTCGACCGAGCATGGTTATGCTTCCATTTTTATTTATGATCAATCCGAGCATCAGAGTCGATAAAGCTTATTATTCATAATTGTGTCGGTAAACTTGTACCCCGTGTAAGCCCGAGGGCATCCCTGGCGGATGCCGAGTCAAACCCCTGACATTGATTTGAACCCTTTGTAGATGCATATGTACGTTTAAATTGATAGACTAGTAACATGAGTATGTGCAACATGCCAGTTCGTGACCGTGACGATCCACCCTGAGGCGGAACGGTGGTCAACTAGCGGGAATAACAAATTGGACCGAGGCAAGTATTCACTTGCTCTGAGGTTATTTTTAATTTATGTTTTTGTACCGATAGTTTATGATTTTATAAATGACTTCTCGTATATTGTAGAATATAATCATGAGTTGCATGATGATTAATATTAGACTATGGTGATATGTTGGGATGCCATCAGTAAATTAGAATGGTATGGTGTAGTTCTTAATACTGTTGAGTAACATCTTTGTTGAAATTGTGCTTGCTAGATGGTTGAAAACGACTACTGTACTTCTACTACATGTGACATATGTTTGGTACTATGATATACTATTGAAATCCATTACAACGTGCCTCTACTCATATTATGATCAGAAAGAGTGTAACATTTGTTGGGAATTGGAGAACCAGTAGTATAATGAGAGTTCATAAACATTTTTTATTTGGGTCATACAAAATATTTCTTATTAGCTATATAATTGTTATCTTTATTGTTACCATAAATAATAATAATAATCTTGTTTTTGTAAAGACACCTCGCGCACACACACACCCCCTTAGAGTGGGGGTTTACTTGTCAGTCAGTGGTTTGGACTGACCCCGTTTGGGGCACTACTCCTTCCACGAGTAGACTTTCTTGCAGAATGGTACCAGAGCTGGAGCACGGGTGGCAGCTGCGGAGTATAGCGGCAGTGACGGAGTTAGTAGCTGTAGTTTTCTTTTTTTTTGTAGTAGCATTTTATAGACTTTGTGTTGTATTATTGGGACTGTATTATGGATATCAGAACAAGAATATTTGTTGGTTTAGTTTAGCTTGTGGTATTATTAATATAGATTGTGATTGCAATGATCTACCTGTAAAGCTAATTTGGGTAGGCCTCTCCTCAAGGCCTAAGCTTAGGACAGATCACTTCAAAATATAATGAGATATAAATGGCCTAATGGGTTAACCTTATAAATAGGACCATTAGACTAGCATACTCGAGTAGTAGGGAGTGAGTGAGACAACTTGGCTCGCCGTCGGTGGCTTGAGCGTCGTGCTTCCTTAGAAAGAAATCTAGCCTTGAGATTTTCAACTTGGTGTAGTTGTTCTACCATACCCTAACCCTTCACCCATTTCTATCCTCACACCCCAGAAATCGGTCTTCAGATTTTTGGGGCGTGACACGGTCAATGCTCCCGTTCCAGCGAACCCCTTACCTTGGCAAGTCTCAACTTGCCTCCAACGCACCACAGGTGGTGAGGTGCTTTCTCCACTACGCTACTAGGAGAGAAGTTGGAGCAAGCTTGATCAATGCTCAAACTTCTCCCTGGTGACCGACTTTGTGAGAAAATATGAAGCGTTCTCATCCATGTGAACATTCTCTTCTTCGATCTCATCATCATCCAGTAGCAGTCCCTGATCCTGTGGTACCTGATGTCTATGTTCTTCATTCTTGTATGGCAGATCGGATTCTTCGCCAAACAAATCACACTCTAACTATCACATTGTATTGTAACTGAGCTGTGACTCAATCCCAATTCATCAACTAAGCCCTTCAACCAGATAGCCTCCTTCGCGGCCTTTGTCAAAACCATATACTCTACCTCGGTAGTGGAGAGTGTCGTCACCGACTGTAGCATAGATCTCCAGCAGACCGGTCCCCCTACACACGTGACCACATATCCTGTGGTAGACATTCTCTAGTCAAGATCTGCTACGTAATCATAATTAGAATATCACATGATACTGATCTCTCTCTCTTTTACCTGGCAAACAAGAACCATTTATCTGCACTGCCCTTCAAATACCTTAAGATCCACTTGACCTTCTACCAATGGACCTTTCCCGGATTTGATATGAATCTGGACACGATGCTCACCACTTGTGCAAGATCCGGCCTCGTGCAAACCATTGCGTACATCAGACATCCTATAGCACCGGTATACGGTATCTTCTACATCTCTTTGATCTTCTTCTCTGTGGTAGTACATTGCCTCTTACTCAAATCGAAGTGGAAGCCAATGGAGTAGAGGTTGGTTTTGCATCCTTCATATCAAACCTCTCAAGAACCTTTCGGATATATGTTCCTTGAGACAACCAGAGCTTCCCGGCCTTTATGTTCTTCTTGATCTCTAAGTCGAGAATCTTCCTCGCATTCCCGAGATCCTTCATCTCGAACTCTCTGCTTAGCATCTTCTTGAGTTCGACTATCTTTCTTATGTCACAACATGTAATGAGCATAACGTCGACATAGAGCATCAATATCATAGTCTCTTCATTCTCAAAGGTGCGAGTATAGACGCAACAGTAATACATCCCCCCTCAAGTAACCGATTTGTACCATGAACGAGTCAAAGTGTTTGTACCAGTACCTTAGTGACTGCTTGAGCCCATAAATTGACTTCTTCAGTGTGCACACGTGTTTCTCCTTGCCTTCTTCAATAAACCCATCCGGTTGTGACAGTAGATCTCCTTATCGAGATCCCCATGAAGAAACATCATCTTCACGTCCATATGCTCTAGCTCCATATCGTGATGAGCAACCTGAGCCAGTAGGAATATAATTGAGGTATACTTAACTACGAGAGAGAAGATCTTCTCATAGTCAATTCCTTCCCGATGAGCGAACCCCTTTGCAACCAAACGTTCCTTGAATTTTGGGTCTTTATTCTGCATACCCTCCTTCTTATTGAGAACCCACCTAGAACTTAATGATCTTCTTTCCCTTAGATCTCAAAACTAACTTTCAAATGGAGTTATTGTGGAGACTGCTCATCTCATCCTTCATAGTCTTCATACAGTATTGCCCCTTGCTGCTTGCTGCAGCCTTATCATAGCTCGCTGAATCATTTTCATTGATGATGAAGGCATAACAAGCCTCATCATCCCGACCATATCTCTGCTGATGATCTTCTTTCGGTTCTTTGAATCCTACAACTTGAAGCCCTTCACTCCTAGTTTAAAGCTCAGGAACATGCACTCCTGTGACTTTGACTTCAACTTGTTCGTCTCATTGCTCGGGATGAGAGCGAATGCCTTGCATCCGAACACCTTTATCATAGAAAAATCTATATATTTCCCATACCATACCTCATCGACACACCTAAATCTCAGTAGTTTCGAGGGAGATCAATTAACCAAATAGCAAGCATGGTTAACTAACTCTGCCCAAAAGGACTCGAGCAAATTTGCATGCACTCGCATGCACCTCTCTTTCTCCATGAGAGTCTTGTTCATTCTTTCTGTAGCTCCATTCTGTTGAGGGGTCTACTTCACCGTGAAGTACCTAATAATGTCATCACATTGACAGAATTCTATGAACTTTCTATCTTTGTATTCACATATGTTGTCTCTCCTTAAGTTCTTGATCTTCCTCCCCGTCAGGTTTTCCACCTATACCTTCTAGGTTTTGAATTTATCAAACACGTTGAACTTCTCATGCATAAAGTAGACCCAAACCTTTCGTGAGTAATCATCCAGGAATATAACAAAAATACTAAGCTCCACCATGCCAAACGAGTGGAAGCCGGTCTCCAAACGTCAGAGTGAATGTAGTTAAGTGCACCTTTCGCCCTTTTCTCCATAGAAGCCAACTTGAAAGAAACCTTGGACTGCTTCCTGATAATGCATGATCGGCACAACTCTAATTTGCACTCGCCTATAACTTTTAGTAGCTTTCTGTGTAGTTCCTACAGCGCCCTTTCGCTCATGTGGCCCAACATCTAATGTCATAGCAAAGTTAGATCTCGTTCTGAATTGATGCTTATGGAGACTATCGCTCTACCCAAGACTGTACTCCCTGACAGTCTGTATAGATTATTCGTCTGTCTCTCTCCTCTTATCACCACAAGTGATTCTTTAGTAACCTTGATCTTCCCACCACCCGATGAGTAGGTGTACTCGTTTACATCCAGAGTACCCAAAGAAATCATATTCTTCTTGAAAGTTGGAATGAAATCATATTCTTCTTGAAAGTTGGAATGTCCCTTACGCTCCCGAGCGAATGAATCATACCACTGTTTATCTTCAATCTTATTATTCCCATGCCTACAACCTTGTAGGAGGCGTCGTTCCACATAAGAACTTTGCTATAATTTTTCTCCTCATATGTGTCGAACCAATCATTATTTGCACACATATAGAATGTACAACCACTATCAAGGATCCATTTAGATAAAGAGTTACCTGAGGATATGGAAAGCAACTCTCCATCGCCGTTCTGCGAAACGGCACCCACTGTGTCAGCATTTTCCGTCTTCTTCCCCTTCTCTGTCATCTCATCTTGCAACTCGAAGCAATATCTCTTGATGTGGCCTTTCTTCCTGTAATGAAAACACTTTAAATTCTTCGATCATCCTCTTGACATCGATCGGCTCTTATCCTAGCTCTGGCTTCTGCCATGTCTGTCCTTCGATCGGCTCCGGTGCTCATGAGAACTCTTCACCACGAGTCCCGCATTCTTCGCATCTTCTTCCATATTCTTGCACATCTTTGCATGGGAGATGATTGTCTGGACGACCTCCTCAAACTTGAGAGTCTCCTTGTCGAACATCAAGGTTGTCCTAAAGTGCTTATAGGACAGTGGAAGAGACCGTAGCAAAAGCAGTACCTTGTCGTCTTCCTCATACTTCACCTCCACTCGTAGAAGATATGAAATACATCAACTGAACCTATTCAAGTGTTCCATCAGATCCCCGTCTTCATCCATATGCAAATCGTATAATTCATAATTCAAATACAATCTGTTCGAGAGGGATTTTTCCATGTACTGCGACTGCAACTTATCCCAAGTAGTTTTAGCCGATGTTTCCTCCATGAAACTATGCATGACTTCATTTGACTGCAGATGAAGCTTAATGAAACTCATCGCCTTCTGATTTGCTTTAGACCAGGCTTCATTCGTCGTCTCCTTCCGTGCATACTCTCTTCCCATAATACACATGAGGAGATCTTGTTGTATCAAAATATTCCTCATCTTTCTCTGCCATAGTGTGAAATTTGTATTTTCGTCGAACGGCTTGAGATTAATCTTCATGCTACCCATGGTGGTCTTCTCTTCGGCCATCTCTAATAGATCTGACACAAAATCCTCTAAAACCTTGGCTCTAATACCAGTTGTTGGCGCGAAATACCTCAGACAAGGTTTCGATCTGTCGCCTCACACTCACGGAAGTGATCTAGGGTTTTTTAGATCTCCGACAAATCCGAAGAGAAGGATCGAATCCACCGATAATGATTCTCAATCACAAAGAAAAGATGACAAAGAGAACAAGCCACCTGACAAAGAAATTTATTCACACAGTTCGAAAATCCCTACCTCTGCGGGTGTCGGTCACTATCCTGGAGCAATCGAATTAGAATGTAGGAGTTTACAACCCTTTTTTTCTTCCTCGCCTCTACCGTATCTCAAGGAAACCAATCTTCTATCTCGATCCCGAATCTTCTTCGTCTCTCAAACGCAATGGAGAAGACCGAAGCAAGACCTTAAAACCAGTCGTTAAATACAATGAAAACCTCTTACAAAACCTAAGATGAAAATCCTATTTAAAGCCCTCACAAATTGTACAAACACGAGTCCAACCAGTGCACGTTTCATGCCTGGTGTCCAGGGTGCCATCGACCTGGAGCCCCGAAGACCATTGTGAGATCTGCGCCTTGGGTGCCAGGCGTGGCGTGTAGGGCGCCAACCCGAGCGTGTGGAGCCCATCAGTGACCGGGCGCCACACAGTTGATGCCCAGGGCACCAAATGGCTGACGGGCATGCCCAGATCCTCCGCGCCGAGCCTCCTTTCGCGCTTCGTACTCGCCAAAACTAAGCCGAACTCCAACACACTCTCCAGTGACTAGCTTGTATCATCTATATATGCTCGTGCAAGCGACCACAATGCACGCGTTGTTTGTTAATTGGTGACAAAAATACCCATGCACGTCGCAGTTGTAGATTGCAAATCGTATGTGTCTGGTCAATATTGGCATATCACTGGCCGTTTTCGTCACTGGAGCATAGCCGATCCTGACATGATGTGGAGGGTGAGGGACCCTAACTCTGCTCCAGTTATGAAAACGACTAGTAATTGATATATTGGCTGCGACCAGCCTAGTGCGATGCTCTACCAGATCAATGCGATACAGAATCAACGAGCACGATGCACGTGCTGCCTGCCAGTGTTAAAAGTGCATGCCCTCACATATATATATCTTGGTTATTGATTTCACATCGCACAGGCATAAGCGCCACTGACTAGTTAGTGTCGGTTTTCGATACGATTAAAGTCGATCGAGCCCGAGGATGAGGTGTGGAAGGAGAAGGAAACCAAGAAGAAGCAAATTAGTTTGACTAGCTATCAAGTGGAGCACTTGAATGGTTCTCATCATTTGTGTCAACTTTTTTTTTTTGGTGGGAACCATGCAAAATCTTTTGAGGGCAATGAAGAATGGTGCATTCATTGAATCCCTAAAACCCTCCCTTCTAGCTAGTTGAAGGTTATGAACACCACCATGCATGCATTCATCCATATGGGGGCATGCAGACAATTACTGCACGCAGCCAGCGAGTTATGTCACCCAGCATTATTGGGTCTGCTATGATTTTCAATTTGGACCAAAAGAGGGGTACTATCTATTATTATTGTTAGTGTGGAACTCGTGATGGGTCTGGTCTCATCTTTACTAGGGATCAATTGATAATTATACATTATCTATGAGATAAAGCCCCCTGTTCTTAGGGTTGGTAATTTCGGACCCAACACGAAGTTAACGGGTCTGGGTCAGGACTAAACTGGTTCGGGTCATAAACGGGTCGACATGATAGACTTGTTTAATAAACGGGTCGGGTCGGGTTTAGAGTCTGGACACGATTGACCCGGGAAGACTCGTTTAAAATTCAACAGGTCGTGTTGGGTCGGGTCTACTCGCAATCCAATACTGTCATATATAGTATCAGCGGGTCTATCAGGTTAGGTCGGGTCGAGTCGGATTGGGTCGGATCGGGTCAATTGAATAAACCCCATGTGGTAAACGGGTCTTATCGGGTTTACCCGTTTATAAACAGGTCGGGTACGGGTTTAGGATCTAGATACGATTAGTTAAGCAAGTAGGTCCGGATCTAGGGGTTTTGGACACGACCCGAAACTAAACACGACACGAAGCCGACCCGACACAGCCCATTGCCACCCCTCCCTGTTCTACTTCGTCCTAGCTGACGTGGTGCCATATCACTGCACATGATTGTGATGTGCGGCTGAGGCGGTTCCACATCAATGGGAGGGCATCCTTCTAGAGGCTAAGAGTGTCTTTTCCGTCAAAAAAAAAAAAAAAATTCCTAAGGAGAGAGAATGAATGTCAAAAGAGTCCTTTAGGACTCATCGCAGAGCCCATGAATTTAGAAAGGGTGTTACTATTTACAACCCTAACTTAACAAATAAAGAAATATAGGATGTGTTCCCGCAGTATCACAAACATATTGATATGTACATTGCGTCGATCGCTCCTATCCGACATTGTGTGGCCCATGTCGGTCTGAAGCGGCTGACACGTACGCCTACATGAATGAGAGGGGGGGGGGGGGAAGGATGAGGTGTATGAAACCGATAGCTTCGACGGGACAATCGGAACGAGGAGGAGAAAGAAGAAGAAAAGGAGGAGGAAGAAGAAGAGAAGGCGCATGGAATCGACAGTTCCGATTGGACAATCAGAGTAGAGAGGAGAAGGAGAAGGAGAAAGACAACAACAAGAAGAAGATGGATCAAAAGGAGGTAAACCCATCAGCGGGGTGCACTATCAAAATAAAAATACTAGTAAATATAAAAAAATCTTTCGGGATGTGTGGATGATACGGGTGGTATTAGTAATATTGTGGGTGCAAATACTAACACACATTAGAAAAGCCGCTGCTGTTATCTGGGCCCAAACGGCTAAGAAGCCGAATCATCTCGGAGCCAACGAGCCCCACGAGGTGCCAACTGACGGTTCTGCCCATGGTCCCCCTCTCGGCCCACATGGGCAAACCCGTCACACCGCCGCGCGAGGGATCACGCTAAGCACCCGCCGCCCATCTGGCAAGGCAACCCGCCAGAAAAGCTAAACAAAAATATTCGGCACAATGATTGCAATCGTTCCATTTTAATTTCGCGGAAAATTCTACGAGACGCCGCTGAGAAACGGCAACACAATCCAACGCGGCCCACGAGGGCCCGCCAAAACGGACTCGCACGAGAGGGACCCTCGACCACCCAATGGGAGCGCGCGCTACGAAGGGGAAGGAGGGGCGGGCATGCCAGTATGCCACCGCTCTGGCGAAGCCCATTAGGGCCCAGTAACATGGAGTGACCGTTTTGCCCCCGTAACTTCTATTGTATTTTTGAATTTTTCTGGGCTTGTACGGGGATGGGACGATAATGGCGAGAAGGGGAGAAGAAACAAAAGAGCATCGATGCGGGGGAGGGTGATGATGAAGGAGGGGGGGTGCCGAAGGGGCAGGGGGGGCCCGGAGTCCATCATTGCGAATCTTGGGCCGACCGAACCCATCATCGTCTGGAGTGAATTCCCGGAATGCCCCCGGAGCCCATCATCATCACGTGACGCCACCACCTCATCATGCACATACATTAATCCCTCGCCCCATGAACCAGACGCCCTTCCCTCTTCCCTCCCCCCCCCCCCCCCCAATCCTTTTGCCTCCCTTGCTCTCACAGACACACATGCATGATTCTTGTGGCAGACTGGCAGTGTGCTCGAGAGGAGGCATGTCTCTCTCTCTCTTCTCTCTCTCTCTATACACACCTCCGACACCCTTCTCCTCCTATATATATCCCCCAAACCCCACCACCCAAAAGCAATCACATAACCCCTCTCTCTCTCTCTCTCTCTCTCTCTCTCTCTCTCTCTCTCTCTCTTTCTCTCTCTCTCTAGCCACAACCAACCCGAAAGGTGATTGTTCTAGAAAGAGAAGACGCATACCCATTTGCGCCTTCTCGGCTTCCTCTTTCAGAATTCAGATAGAAACCTTAAATTAGTTTATTGTTTGTTTATTAAGTTTTTTAAGGGCTTTTTAATTGTTATATTCTCTTTCCTAAGCTTTTGTGTGTTAGTTTTTTGAGTTTTTAGCATCTTCGATCATATTTCTTGATTCTCTCTTGATCATGTGAATGTTTCTTTCGTGGGAATTGCTTGATGCTCGTTGTTTACTCTCTCTCTCTCTCTCTCTCTTAGTTACCCTGTGGATTTCTAGGGTTACAGAGAGTTATAACCAGAATGACCTGGCATCCAATCACAGCGTCCCTTTGGGCTGGATGCAACGGACGGTTGTGATTGGGACACGTCATTCTGTACGTGAAATGGGATGGGTAGTGTTTTGACCACCAATCTGTACATGTGTCTTGTCTTGTATGCAGGGTACGTACTAAGTATTGTTGGACAGCTCAGAAGAGAGTGATGGAGAGGCTGAACTCGAAGCTGTACCTGCAGAACTGCTACATACTGAAGGAGAACGAGAGGCTGCGAAAGAAGGCACAGCTCCTGAACCAGGAGAACCAGGCCCTCCTGTCCGAGCTCAAGCAGAAGCTGGCCAAGTCCAAACAGGCTCTCATCCCGGACCTGAACGCCACCCCGACCGGCACCACCAAGGGACCCAATGCTGCCAAGCCCTGATCTTTGCCAAGAAGCCCCGTTTCTTGGATAGTTTTGTGTAATAGGCCAATTAAGGGATTTGTACGCTTTATATAGTTCGCATCAGTTGGGCTTCCAAAGCAGTTATATATATATAAATATATTTGTTCTCAAACCATTCATTGTCTTACCCGGCCACCAGTGGATATATAGGGGAGTTGGTCAGCAACTAGTGCTAATTTGGTCAGGAGGTTGTGGGTTCAATCCCTCCCCTCTCCTCTCCTGACCTCCCTTATTTATCCAGAGTGTAGCGAAACTTCTGAGTGAGTCGGTGCCATTCTCGGAGGAATTAGTTCGAGCCCCAAATGAATCCTCATGCACTATACTGGCTACTAGGTTCAAATAAATGCTACGACATTTTAATGTCTAACGATGGGCCTCCTTCTGGCAAGCCGATCTTCTAGCATGTGGGGTTATTAAAAAATAAGAATTCTTCTATTGTTCTTTGGTCAAAAGTACTATTTTTTAATTCCTTATAATACCCTTGTTTTTCTATTTTGTATTTAGTTTTCAAAGTGGTCCTGTTTGGTGGTTTCGAAAGTCACCCGATCCTAACCGATAGTTATCCTAAAATAATAATAGAGATTTTATTTTTTAAAAAACATTAAATAAAATGTAATTATATATATAAATAAAATCAATTATATTAATAGGTATTGAGCGCCATCTGTGCCGGCGTTCCACCCTTGGCGCGCGCACACACACATTCTATGCAACTTTTTTTTTTATTCTTCTGCCATCGCTCATCAATGAGATTTGATTTTTTTTGCTCTTTGCATTGTGATCTTTTGATTTATTGTGGTTCTTACATGTTGTGTGAGAGATCTTATCAATGCATAGTCTAAATTCGTCAAGAATTCGTTCCCTCCCACCAATCAATTGAGAAATTATTGATTTGAAGGACTTTGTCTATAGTTACATCATTTTTTTTTTACTTATCCCTCTTATCAGAGGGGGGTTTGGCCAAGACCCCTACCTGTTTATCGAGTAAAAAGTAGATTACAAAAAAAAAAAAAAACAGGACTAAATAAATATTACAAACGGAGTGATCTCAACAAAGACTAGAGTCAACTCTCCTAGGATTGGAAATGATTGGTTGGTTTTTCTGAGTTAACTTGACAGCTCAATGCAAATAGAAGGGAAAGATTGGGATCACAATTCTAGTATCACAAGGTACTCTCAATCCAAATAGTCCAAATAGTGAAGTAAATTTATAAGTTAACTTTACAGTTAAATGCAAAAGGGATGGAATAAAGTATAGTGAAAATTCTTTTTTATTTTATTGTGGATAAGAACAGAGGCTGGCTTAGAAACAAAATTTGCTCATCTTCATTGTTCAGTTAACTTGGCTGGGTGGTTTTACTTCTATTTACTAAATAGGTCTTAGATACAAAAAAATCCAAATCTTCCATATCATTTTTTTGCCCCATCGTCTGCCCCCCAAGTCACAGTCGTTCGATGCACCCATGCCCGACCGGTGCATCGCACTTAGCCCCAACTGGCAAGCAAAAAAATGGCTCTGGTTGGCCCAGCGGCATAGGCTTTGGTTTATACTCGATCACTATCGTCCCTTTGCCTACCGGTTGGGATGAGTGCGATGCATTGGTCGAGTATGGGTGCAAAAGACGGCTATAACTTAGGAGGTAGACGATAGGGTAGAGAAATGGAGCAGAAGATTTGGGTTCAGATACAAACACCTCTTTATTACAATGTGATTTCAACTTTGCTCCATTACCCTGGTAAGAGGTAAGTACCAACTATATATGATATCGTGCAATGTGGAATCAATGGTCACGATGTGTGTTGTTCACTAATGATGAAAACATCCATCTGCATCTCGATCGCTGCCGGCCTCCGCATCCCCTTTGTGTGGTAGCTATACCTACTGGCCTCTTAATGGCCATTTCGGATACTAGAGCAGAGTCGAACTCGGACTCGACTATGCTTCACTCATGAAAATGGCCAGTAACAAGACGGTAGCACCCAAACCCTTCTGGTGTGGAATCAACAATCATGATACTTAAGGGTATAGTACTCTCATCGCTAGCGGACAATGCGTTCATCAAACAAGCCTGGGCATTGCTGGCCTGTTACTAAGCAACTCCAATCGGGCTCTCTATTTTGGAGATCCCAGCTACTCTATTTTGTGAGTTAAAGTGTACATGGATCCCTAAGGACTCCTGCCAACCGGGCTCTAAAATGGGATGAAAGCTGGCAATTTCGGACCCGACACAACCCGACACGAAGTTAGCGGGTCTGGGTCAAGGCTAAACGGGTTCGGGTCATAAACGGGTCATACCCATTTAATAAACAGGTCGGGTCCGGTTTAGGGTCTGGACACGGTAGATCCGGGAAGACCCGTTTAAAATTCAACGGGTCGGGTCTACCCGCAATCCGATACTGTGATATATAGTGTTAGCGGGTCTATCGAGTTAGGTCAAGTCGAGTCGGATTGGGTTGGATCGTGTCAACTGAATAAACCTTTGTGGTAAATGGGTATTATATATCGGGTCTACCCGTTTATAAACGGGTCGAGTACGGGTTTAGGATCTAGACATGATTAGTTAAACAGGTCTGGTCTGGATCTAGGAGTTTTGAACACGACCCGAAACTATACACGAACCCGACCCAGGACCCATTGCCACCCCTAGGATGAAGTGACTATATTATAAATAAACTCCTATTTTTATTTCATCCTTTGTCTTATTCAAGCTCACTCATCTTGACATTAACGTCCTCATTTTTTAATAAAGCAATCCAGTGGCTTCCTCAAAAGTATGGATTCAGAAGAAAACCCCAAAAGTGGTGCCCCAGCTGCTTCCTCAAACATTAAATATCTTGTGAGGACCACAAGCTCTCCTCTTCCTTTTTCTCAAATTTGAGGAAGACAAAATCTTCCTCATCCTAGCTATCTTGACAACCGGTGGGTGCTCCAACATGTATACTATCAAGTGTTGGATCTAATCCAATGCTCACCATTTGAAGAGAATGGGACCGTTGAAGATGAAGAGGATGATCAAGAGAAAGAGGAAGAAGAGGAGCCCATTGAAAATGCCCACTATTTTTCTTCCTTAAATGTTGAGGTGGATGTTCTTGGTCTCCTCAATTGTACTTTTAGGATGAGGAGGCCACTGTAATTGCCCTTAAATTCTAGATTTGGGAGTTCACCTTTTACACTTAGCAAATGTTTCATTAGACGATATCGGGAGCCGTCCGATGTATCGAACAATCTATCGAACATTTTCCAACAACTAGCGAACTTTCACTAAGTACTAGTGAAGAGGAGTTGAACTCGGCCAAAACCGGATGGTTGTAAACTTGAGCCCTAAATATAAGGCTTAGAACCTTGTTCGATAATGAAGATATAGGGGTCGTTTGGTTAATGTATTTTTAGCTTGTGATTCTAAAAATATATGTACAAAAAGTTTAGGATTGTTTAATTAATGAAACATGATATGTGTAAATAGATACACACTTATTTAATTTATATAGTTTTGTATATAAAATTATACAAATAAAATTTTATCTAAACACATAAAATTTTAATCGCTTATGTCACGTGTACATCATTTGTATAGTAACCAAACAACCCTATAATGCCCACTTGAGCTAAGTGGAGCCCCCTTTAGGAAGAAATATTTTATTGTCTTTGTTTAAAAGATGGATGTACGGTTGATGACTAAAAGAAGAGGTTTTTACCGAAATGGCCACCAACTCTCAACTATTGTTGAGAATGGACCCCGTCAAAAAATTTGCACGAAAATGGCCACCGGCACGTGGGAAACAGGTCGCACGGTGACACTAAGCAGGTAAAAAGACATATTGACCCTTACCACTGTAAAAACCTATCGCGGCTGGGTAACTTGGTTTCTTACGAGTTTTGAGAGAAAATCGAGCCTTTCGTCTTGTTTTCGTCACGAACAACCTTCGTCGAGGCTGCGTCCGACAACCTCCAACTCAACCGGCTGCGTCGTCGTGGCTGGGTAACTTGGTTTCGCCGAGGCTGCGTCGTCGAGGGTTCGTCGTCGAGGGTTTGTCACGATCAACCGTCGTCGAGGGTTCGTCGGACCGGCGTCAACGTCAACAGTCGCTGAGGCTTCGTCGTTGAGGCTTCGTCGCTGAGGCTTCGTCGTTCAGGCTTCGTCGGATTTGCCAAGGTATGCTCTATAGACCCAAATCCTTAGCCCTATTTTTTCTAATCTAGTTTTCGTCGCAAACAAAATCACAGTCTTAAACTGTGAGACGAAAATCAGACGAAATAACAACTTTCGTCTAGTTTTCGTCGCCGTAAATCACAGTCAGTTCTGGCAGACTGGCTATTGCCTGTGTGACGAAAACCGGACGAAATAACAAATTTCGTCTAGTTTTCGTCGCCGATAAATCACAGTCAGTTCTGGCCGAGACTGGCTATGGCCTGTGTGACGAAAATCGGACGAAATAACAAATTTCGTCTAGTTTTCGTCGCCGAAAAATCACAGTCAGTTCTGGCAGAGACTGGCTGTGGCCTGTGTGATGAAAATCGGACGAAATAACAAATTTCGTCTAGTTTTCGTCGCCGATAAATCACAGTCATTTTTGGCAGAGACTGGCTATGGTCTGTTTGACGAAAATCGGACGAAATAACAAATTTCGTCTAGTTTTCGTCGCCGATAAATCACAGTCAGTTCCGGCAGAGACTGGCTATGGTCTGTTTGACGAAAATCGGACGAAATAACAAATTTCGTCTAGTTTTCGTCGCCGATAAATCACAGTCAGTTCTGGCAGAGACTGGCTATGGTCTGTTTGATGAAAATCGGACGAAATAACAAATTTCGTCTAGTTTTCGTCGCCGATAAATCACAGTCAGTTCTGGCAGAGACTGGCTATGGTCTGTTTGACGAAAATCGGACGAAATAACAAATTTCGTCTAGTTTTCGTCGCCGATAAATCACAGTCAGTTCTGGCCGAGACTTGCTATGGCCTGTGTGGCGAAAATCGGACGAAATAACAAATTTCATCTAGTTTTCATCGCCGAAAAATCACAGTCAGTTCTGGCAGTTCTGCCCGAGACTTGCATTGAGCTGTGTGACGAAAGTTGGACGAAAATTAGACGAAATTACAAATTTCGGCTATGTTTCGTTGCCGAAAATTCACAATCAGTTGATAAATTCTTTACCTGTATCCATGGACTAATGGAAGGATATTTTGTTCAATCTAGAAACTGAGAGATCAATTCTCTTCAAACAAAGCTTACAGTATTTTCGTATTTGGAGAATAACTAATAGTAGTTTCGTCATATATATATTTTGTTTACAGATGGTGAAGAGAAGCCGTGGTCGTGGGCGTTCTCGTGGACTTGGTGATAGGGACAATCCTTCTGCTTCTATAATTACACAACCTATTGAAGTACAGAAAAAGAAAAGAAAGATAGAAGAGGGAGAGAATGTTGAAAAGAAAGTGGCCACGGACCTAAGTGAAAGATTAAGGTATTTTGGTAAAGCTTCTGCAAGGAACAGCATTAAATACCTTAATGAAATTGAGGAGCACTTCAAGGCAATGGATACAAAAAACAATTCTACAGATATGATGGAGAGGATGAAAAGGAGTTGTTTTGGTTTCTTATTTGATTGGAGACGCGGAGCACGAGCTATGATTTCCCCAAGTGTCATTCATTATTTGTGGCAAAGACACTTAGGTGGTCTCAAGTTTGATTTGGATGGCCAGACTATTTCCTTCTCTCCGTTGGAGTTTTCTTTAGTTTCTGGACTCCGGTTTTGTCTTGGGCCTCCTCCTCCGATGCTAGAGATAGGGTCAGACAACTTGAGAAGCAGATACTTTCCACGCGGGGCTACTCAGGCCTCCTTAATGGCTTCAATCATAGCAACTGCAGTTCCAGATGATGCAATTAAACTTTCTTTGGTACTTCTTTTGGAAAGTGTCATTCTTGGGAGCAACAAGAATGTCAACGTACCGGAAAGATATTTGAGATTGGTGGATGATCTGGACGGTTTCAATAGCTACCCTTGGGGTAACCTCTGTTATAGCAATATTATATCTGGGCTTGAAGGTGCAGTAAATGTTACTAAGTGGCCACCAAAGTATAATATTTTTGGATGCATGTACATTTTACAGGTATTATTCTATACATAAACAATTCATAGTATCTATTGTTTGATATTTGTATTAATTTTTCTTTAATTATTTGCTACAGGCATGGGTATTCGAACGGATTCCCCAACTGGGGAGTGTATGTGCCATGATGCTTGAGCATCCAAGATGGCCGAGATTACTCAATTGGTATGACACAAGAGTAACGTCACACCAAAGAATAAATGATATTGTGAATTCAAATAAAGTAAGTATATGAGTTTTTAATTGCTTAGATTAAAGTAATAGATGCATCGTATAATTATTAATTTTTTTGTCTGAATGTATTAATAGGCTCAGATTTTGAAAGAGCTGACTCTCACAGAAGAGGAGAAGACAAATGATCTGCTGCAAAACCTATTTGATGCTGAGGCTTCTCCCTTCGAAGGCAATCAGCTGTTGTTGACTGCACCGGAAGCTGAAGGATTCTCCTCACTTGAGGAGAAATTTGAAAAAAAATTATGCTCACTTCAGGAGAAGTTTGAGGAAAGATTCTCCTCACTTGAGGAGAATTATGAAAAGAAGATCTCCTCAATTGAGGAGAAATATGAAAAGAAGATCTCCTCAATTGAGGAGAAATATGAAAAGAAGATCTCCTCACTTGAGGAGAGAGTTGGAGAACTATTATGCATCATTGCAGAGAGTCAGGTAAACCAATAACGATTCCTATGTATTCTATAATTATTTGCTT
The DNA here is from genome assembly GCA_947650365.1 of Chamaelirium japonicum. Taxonomy (NCBI): domain Eukaryota; kingdom Viridiplantae; phylum Streptophyta; class Magnoliopsida; order Liliales; family Melanthiaceae; genus Chamaelirium; species Chamaelirium japonicum. Next base: position 2,290,337 of record CANTAL010000011.1, read on the forward strand.
TTTGTATACGTATGCATTAACTATATGTTTATCTTTAACGGTATGTGCAGAAGGAGAAGGACAAGAAGAAGGAGGATGAGGAGGAGAAGAAGGAGGATGAGGAGAAGAAGAAGGAGGAGGAGGAGGAGGAGGAGGAGGAGGAGAAGAAGGAGAATGAGAAGAAGAAGGAGGATGAGGATGAGGATGAGGATGAGGAGGAGAAGGAGAAGGAGAAGAAGAACGAGAAGAAGGAGGAGGAGGAGGAGGAGGAGAAGGAGAAGGTGAAGGAGGAGAAAAAAGAAAAGGATAAAATGGAGAAGGAGAAGGAGAAGAAGGAGAATGATGAGGAGGGAGACGAGGTGGTGGTGGAGAGGGTTACATTCAAAGGTTTAACATCACAGCGGTTGAAGAAACCGGGTCAAAAAATAAGCTCTCCATACACCACCTACAAAAAGAGAAAAATTCTCCGTAAGGAAATACAAGAAGAGGAGGTCGTTGACGTGGAAAAATCGATAAGAAGACTTTCGTCTGAAGAGAGAGAGACAATGATAGCTTTTCTTGATAACAACAGAAATAATTTGTAAGTATAGTCACTATATAATCTATTTTTGAATGATAACATATTTTGCCTCTTAGTAATTAATTGTATCATTGTCAATATAGGCCTGAAGTTGTAATTGATGGGTTCTTTATAACCCCTTACTTAATTAACAAACTATATGAGCGCACATCATGGGTGATGAGCGAGGTGAGTTTATATCAATTATTTTTTTTGATATATCTCGATATGTCATATTTAATCGTTTAAAACTTTATATTGTTGCAGCACATTGATGTATATATGTACTTACTTGAAGAGCGCAAGTTAAGGAATAAGACCAGTACAACATTCACCATTTCTTTGGCTAGGACATATTCTTGGGTATATCTCTCATTCTTAATAGTATTTGTATAAAAATTTTTCTCACAATTCAATAAATATTTATTATTCATGTTTGAATTGCAGATATTATGTCAAACATGCTATAAGGATTGGAAGGACTTTGTACAAAGTTACGATAAAAGCAACCTAGATAAAGATCACCTTATGTATGCCTTCATTGCATCATATAGGTGGCCCAAAGAATTCGGTTGTCCTCTCAAAGATGATAAAGGGGATATCATTCCGTTATGGAAGTGTTCATACGTAATAATCCCTATCAATGAAGAAAACCAACATTGGTATCTTGGGATTCTTCATATGCAGGATAGGCAATTAGTTTTGATAGACTCTCTTTATAGTGACCCTGTTTCTAAGTATAGGAAAAAGATAGAAGCATTTTTAGAAATTCTACCAATGTTTTTAAATTTTTTGGGAGATGAAAATGCATTACAGGGTGCAAAATGGATAAGCAAGAATGGTAAAGATCATCCTAGGCAAAACAATGGGTAAGTTTTTATTACGAAATGCTGACAATAAAATATTAGTCCTTTTATACAACTAACAATTTTATATGTTATATAGGTTTGATTGTGGCGTATTTTTGATGTGTTTTGCCAATTATTATAGCTGCAACAAAAAGATCGATTTCAGTCAGGTATAATATTTAGTTGTTTGCAATGTAATATTCAGTCAGTTATAATATTCAATAATTACACTTGCAATCTAATTGTTTAAATTTGTAGGTTGATATGACCTCATTTCGAAGGCGAATTGCATATCAAATTTTGCATAAATATGTAGATTGAAGGGCCATGACGATTGGGATGACTCGATGCATCAAAGAACTTGTTATTTGTTGGAATTTGTAATTTGTAATATGTTGTACTTTGTTGTAATTTGTAATGGAAGGGCTATGACTGAAGGAATGACTCGATGATTTGGAAGTTGGATCAAAGTTATTTGTAATTTGTTGGAATTTGTAATGGAATGATATATTGTTTGTAATTGTTGGAAGTTGGATCAAAGTTATTTGTAATTTGTTGGAATTTGTAATGGAATGATATGTTGTTTGTAATTTGTTGGAAGTTGGATCACAGTGAAATTTGTAATGGAATGATATGTTGTTTGTAATGGAATGATATGTTGTTTGTAATTTATTGGAAGTTGGATCACAGTGAAATTTGTAATGGAATGATATGTTGTTTGTAATGGAATGATATGTTGTTTGTAATTTGTTGGAAGTTGGATCACAGTGAAATTTGTAATGGAATGATATGTTGTTTGTAATGGAATGATATGTTGTTTGTAATTTGTTGGAAGTTGGAATGATATGTTGTTTGTAATTTATTGTAATTTGCATCACAGTGAAACCTGCCAGAGACTGCCCATACAACCTGTTAAAATATAGACGAAATTCGGACGAAATAACAAATTTCGTCTATGTTTCGTCGAAGAAAAATTACACAATCAGGCTAACCGAGACTGTCTTTGGGCTGTGAGACGAAATCAGGACGAAATAACAAATTTCGTCTATGTTTCGTCGAGTTTTCGTCTAGTTTTCGTCCTAAAAAAATCACAGTCATTTCTGCCAGATACTGGCTTTTGGTTGTGTGACGAAAATCGGACGAAATACCAAATTTCGTCTACCGAAAAAGCACAGTCAGTTTTGGCCGAGAGTGGCTATGGGCTGTGTGACGAAAATTGGACGAAATACCAAATTTCGTCTAGTTTTCGTCGCCGAAAAAGCACAGTCAGTTCTGGCCGAGAGTGGCTATGGGCTGTGTGACGAAAATCGGACGAAATACCAAATTTCGTCTAGTTTTCGTCGCCGAAAAAGCACAGTCAGTTTTGGCCGAGAGTGGCTATGGGCTGTGTGACGAAAATTGGACGAAATACCAAATTTCGTCTAGTTTTCGTCGCCGAAAAAGCACAGTCAGTTCTGGCCGAGAGTGGCTATGGGCTGTGTGACGAAAATCGGACGAAATACCAAATTTCGTCTAGTTTTCGTCGCCGAAAAAGCACAGTCAGTTTTGGCCGAGAGTGGCTATGGGCTGTGTGACGAAAATTGGACGAAATACCAAATTTCGTCTAGTTTTCGTCGCCGAAAAAGCACAGTCAGTTCTGGCCGAGAGTGGCTATGGGCTGTGTGACGAAAATCGGACGAAATACCAAATTTCGTCTAGTTTTCGTCGCCGAAAAAGCACAGTCAGTTTTGGCCGAGAGTGGCTATGGGCTGTGTGACGAAAATTGGACGAAATACCAAATTTCGTCTAGTTTTCGTCGCCGAAAAAGCACAGTCAGTTCTGGCCGAGAGTGGCTATGGGCTGTGTGACGAAAATCGGACGAAATACCAAATTTCGTCTAGTTTTCGTCGCCGAAAAATCACAGTCAGTTCTGGCCGAGAGTGGCTATGGGCTTTGTGACGAAAATCGGACGAAATAACAAATTTCTTCTAGTTTTCGTCGACGAAAGTTGGACGAAAATTGGACGAAATCACAAATTTCTTTTATGTTTTCTTTCTCTATAATTTTTGTTCACTCTAATGTTTATCTCTCTATAATTTCTTCTCTCTATAATTTTGTCTCTATAATTTTTTTGTCTCTATAATTTTTTTTCTCTCTATATTTTTTCTCTCTCTACAAATTTCGTCTATTTTTTCTCTCTCTATAATTTTTGTTCACTCTAATTTTTATCTCTCTATAATTTTTTCTCTCTATAATTTTTATCTCTCTATAATTTTTTTCTCTCTCTATAATTTTTTGTCTCTATAATATTGATTCTCTTTCTATAACAATCTATAAATTTTTTTCTCTCTATATAAATTTTTCCACTCTCTATAATATTTTTATATGAGACTACCTCTCCTTATTTTTCTCTCTCTATAATTTTTTTTCAATCTATAAATTTTTTTCACTCTGTATGATATTTTCTCTCTATGTAATAGGAGAAGCAGAAGATATCCAATGTTCTTCTAAGATCAGTTTGCACTTTTTTCCTGCGCCATGAACTCCAAATAGAGGATGCGAAGAAATACCAAATAAGATCAGTTTTCAAACTGAATAACTTCTTAAATGCAAAATCTTAAGAAATGTCATTACATTACAAACTTAAGATATGTCATTACATTACAACATTCGAGACATGCAATACTCCAGAAATATCATTACAATAGAGTTCCCCCTCACATATCATTACAATCACCTTCATTCATATTACAATGAATATAAATAGAAAGACCATCATAGCCAAAAGTGCTCCTAACATACAAAACCCACACTCCCGAGTGGTAAACTTAGGAGCGGGAGGGACAAAAGAGACGCAATCCGAAGGTGCATGACGCTTGCTATCCAAAGGGATATCATGATGTTTATCAGGAGGGAGATGCTCGCTTTGGAACTTGGATGTGACCTTCAGCCTCCTCCAAGGAACGGAATGAACGATACCACATAGTATTTATTTGCCATAGGTACGATACCTGTATAATCATGTCATTCAATAAGTTTTATAAATGTTGAAAAAAAATGCAGAAATTAAAAACAAGAATATATATCATAATATGCATATATAACAACAAGTAATCATAGTGATTTCAATAATTCAGTCAGACATGTTATAATGACTGGAAGAAGTATGTGTAAAGTTATAAAGGGAACAAGTAAAAAAACATGATACCTTTACTCTGTAATAATAGGAAAGTTACATGATTTTTTATTATGTCCAGAACGTTTACATCTAGCACATTTGACAGTCCGGCGTTCCTCACCCTGTGAGAGAATTCTTTTTTTCTTTGGCCTTCCCGCTGTTTTTTTTCCAATGGGTGGGATTAGTTTATTAGCTGATTGAATACTTTCTGGGGTCTTCCACTCACTTTTATCAGCAACTGGATATATAGATTCTGCATAGGTTGCCCTGTAGTTATCCGATGTATAGTAGTGTGCACAAAATAGATAAGGATCCATCTTATACTGTGCAATTCCGGCTAATGCATGTGAACATGGCATGGCCATCACATCAAATTTACGGCATGTGCATTTTCGATTGCTTAAAACTACATGATCACAATATTGTATAGATCTGACCATATACTCATCGAGATTAATAGGATGACACGCTGTGCCACGAGCTCTATCCATATCTCCGGCTAGCTGATTTTCTGCCCATTTTGTTAGTTTTGTTGTCAAAGTTGTTGCCGTATTTCTTCGTTTGAACCATAAAAGTTGGAGCTTTAACCGATATTGCTCCAAAATCATAGTGATGGGTAGTTCTCTGATATCTTTTAGGACACTATTGTAACTTTCAGAACTATTTGTGGTTATAATATTATACCTTCTGCGTGTGAAATACGCTGTAGTCCATTTTGCTGGCTCAATTTCTCGTAACCAGTCATGTGCATCTTCATTCATGTGCTTTATAGTTTCCATCACTTGATGAAACTTTGATTCTCTTGTTGCCTTTGCAGCTGTATAAAAGTAAGAGTATAATCTTTGTTGTTTGAATTTGGCATACATGTTTTGCGAAATATGGAACGCACAATAACCATGTACAGCATCCGGAAAGACAATAGGAACTTGAGCCAATAAAGCCTTGTGTCGGTCGGATATAATAACCAAATCATTAACTTGACCCAAGCTGTCCCGCAGTTGTGTTAAGAACCAATTCCAACTTTCATTGTTCTCCGATTCACCAATCCCAATAGCCACGGGAAATATATGATTATCTCCATCCAAAGTGGTTGCAATAAATAAAGTACTTTTGTACTTGCCTTTTAAATGAGATCCGTCAACGGCTATTACTGGTCTTAGATTTTGTCTTTGAAAACTACGTAAACATGGACCAAGAGCCATAAAAACAGCCTTAAATCTGTCTCCTTCCCTTAAAATATTAGTGATGGTTCCAGGATTATTTTGTGCAACTTCATGACAATATGCTGGAAGAATTACATACGAGTCCTCGTATGAGCCTCTTAAAAGAGCAATTGCCATCTCCCTTGCCAGCCATGCTTTTCGATAAGTGATCTGCACACCAAATTCTTGTTGCACATCACATATAATTGCTTTGGGAGAGTACAATACATGTGCTTCTATTCGAGCTTTCACAAAATCACATATCAACTTGCTTGTAGCTTGTCGATGATCAATTCCACGCTGCGGCAATGAGCAGTTGTGTAGGCCTAGGAAAGTAATTTTGAAAACATCACACCCTTTTTGTCTACTTGCACGTAATCTCCAACTGCAATTTTCTCTTTTACATTTTAATGCATATCTTGTTCTGCTGGACTTCATCACCTTGTACTCAGTGTTTGTAAATAAAGCATTCTTCTGTACCATCTTGATCAATGTGTCTTTATCTATAAACATCTGATTAGGATAAAGTTGTTGATAATCATCTTTTACTTCAACAGCAATAGGGAATTCGTTAGGTACGTATTTGTCTTCATAAACCAAAACCGAATCAGGTATTGAAGACTTACGTTCATCGTTTTCCATCCAACTACTGCTGGCAAAACACTCTTTCTGGCTATGTCTCAGTGGTACTTCTTTCTTACTTCTTTGTTTTTCAGTCTTACTTCCTTCTTGCTTACAGATAATATCCTTATCCTTCAGCTGACTATTCTGTTGAGTGTGCTTTGGAGATACTACCATATCCGCAGGAGTGTCAATGAATAATTCCTCCAATACATGACAACCAGCAGGCTTCTGGTTAAGATCTATAGATAATTTTGCATCTCTTCTTGATCCCTGCTGATCGTCATCTATATTCACCTTACTGGGCATATATTATTTAAAAACATATAAGTACATGAACTAATTAATCATCAGAATTACAATATAAGATATTTTAAAAAATTATTCATACCTTCTGTCATTCATAACAATGTCAAATAATAGAGGGTTGTCTTCAGGTTTCTCCACACTCTTGTACTCAATACGTTGACTGACATCTAGTGTGCATGGTACAAAACTGAAATCCTCGCCATAATTAATATCAATCTTTTCATCCGTATGCAAATCTCCAACACCGAATGATGACGATATCGAACAATGAAGCTCCGATGACGTCGAGATATTTTTTAAGTCAACGGGAGGGGTAACTACACAAGGTGTTTTACGAGACACCTGTGTCGTTTCTTTCAACTTCCTCTTACTACCGAGTTGTTCGATTTCAATCGACCTGTCAATAGATCTCGGATTTTTCAGCACTCTGCTTATCAGCAATGGGACATTGCTATTATTGGCTCGGATGTTATGGGCAATAAATACTGCAACATCATTATCATCCACAATTTCGGCAGGAGGACATGCAAGTGTACTTGGATATAAAACCTTCATTGTGATTTCATACTCTTTGAGACTATCATTTGTAATCTTATAAATTTCCTGAAGAAGACAGTCAAAATCCGATTTTGTAGATAAAATGATACTTTTAGTTCTTCCACCCCTGTACTCATATTTTTCTTTCAAATATAACAATTCTCCATCGTAACAACAAAGTATCGGTAATGTTGAATCCATATTTCAAATCCCTGTTAGCATAGAATCACAATATCAAAACTCAGCAATATAAAATTTGATATCAAATATGAATCATTTTATCGATTTCATCACTTTTTCATCCTACAATGTGATGTTACTATTTTAAGCATAGAACCACAATATCAAAACTCAACAATACCAAATTTGATACCAAAAATTAATCATACGTATCCAATACATACTAGACTCATCACGACCAATATAATATAAATTCAGCTAATTTTGTCGATTTCATCCCTTTTTCGTCCTAACCATAATGATGAATAGCCAATTTTATCAATTTCGTTCATTTTTCGTCCATCTTTCGTCCTAAAATGTGCTGTTAATATTCAACTACTTTTTGTTGATTTCGTTCCTTTTTCTCGATTGGTTATTGTTGTTAATGAAATCGTAAAGTAATCAAATACAATGAAGAAGTTAATCAAACATATATGAAAAATGGAGGTGAAGTATATGAGTCGTTGAAAGGGGGTGAAGTGTAGGACTCATCACGACCAATATAATATAAATTCAGCTAATTTTGTCGATTTCATCCCTTTTTCGTCCTAACCATAATGATGAATAGCCAATTTTATCAATTTCGTTCATTTTTCGTCCATCTTTCGTCCATCTTTCGTCCTAAAATATGCTGTTAATATTCAACTACTTTTTGTTGATTTCATTCCTTTTTCTCGATTGGTTGTTGTTGTTAATGAAATCAAAAGTAATCAAATGGTACAATGAAGAAGTTAATCAAACATATATGAAAAAAATCGCAAAGGATGGAGGTGAAGTATAGGAGTCGTTGAAAGGGGGTGAAGTGTAGGAGCCGTCGAAAGGGGGTGAAGTGAAGGAAGACTCACGGGATTTGATGATCGCCGTTGAAATGGGTGTCCGTCTCTCAGTTGCCGTCGAAAGAGGTGGAGGAAGCTGCCGTCCAAATGAGGGAAGTGAAGGGCGGCTCAATGGGAGCTAGGGTTTTAGTAGTAAAGTAAAAGGGTAGTTAGGTCCCAAAGAATTTTCAGTGGCCATTTTCGTGCAGATTTTTTGACGGGGTCCATTCTCAACAATAGTTGAGAGTTGGTGGCCATTTCGGTAAAAACCTCCTAAAAGAAATGATAAAATTGAACATGAGGTCAATGAAATATAAAGGCCAAACAAAGTCTCCAGCGATACAGGAGAGAGAGAGAGAGAGAGAGAGAGAGAGAGAGAGAGAGAGAGAGAGAGGCATATCGTGTTCGACTCCAGTTGGAGAGAGAGAGAGGCATATCGTGTTCGACTCCAGTTGTTAACCATGATCCCATATACTTCATGATTGCCTGAGTTCAAGTCCCATCAAAGGGACACTTGAGCCCATTGCAATGATTGAAACAAAGAAAGAGAGAGCAAGAGAGAGATGACATATCGTGTCCAACTCTACTGATTGACCAAGATCCCATACACGTCTTGGTCATCCGAGTTAGTGAGTCCCACTTAGCCCATTGCAACGATTGAAACAGACAAAAAGAAAGCTACAATTTACTAATTTTTTTTTTTAAAAAAATTATTAAGGTCGACCGATTCGATCGATCCATGGTACTATAGCAGTTACAGTAAAACACCCCTTATATCTATATAATAAGGGACGTCGGTTTTGTATTGACGAGACAAAACAGAAGAAAAAAAAAAAGAGCTAATTAGGATAAGCTGATTGAACAAAAATGAGCCGAATAGATCTAACCATTCGTTCAAAAATAAACACACTATCTCTTCTTGGTTTCAAATCCCAACATATTTAAACTGCACTAAACCTCTAAAATTTTGACCCTTTAAAACTGCACTAAACCTTACCGTTCATCCCGTATCGTTGTTCGCATCAACGGCTATTAACCCGCCTGATAAAATTTCGACCGCTCCAAACCATCGGGTCGATCTCGAAGAATCCGTTCGAACAGAGATAGATGTGATTGATCGATTATAGGGGGAGGGGCAGTTGGTCGCACTGAAGGCGTCCGCTTCGTGCCAATCGGCACGAACGAGAAAATTGGTGTCCCTATGAATGTCGGTGTTGTCATCGAAAGTGTTTTGTTACCGAAGACGTTCAGATGTGTTATCATCGAAGGCGGCCAGTTACAGAGCCGACAGGCACGGGCATACACTAGTATATCACAGTAATGATACATTGATTAAGATGTCTTCGATTACCAGTCGGAAATCACATAAGGTTGAGTCTTGTGACTTTTCCATCCACATCGAACCATCCTAATGAGGC